>JAJTTP010000009.1:1200000-1900385 GCA_023313575.1 Eutypella sp. D-1 | reverse complement strand
TTAAAAACTAAATAAATAATTTATAAATTTTACCGATTTAAACCCGGTAAATTAATAGATTTTAAAACGTTAACTTTTTTTACCGAGTTAAATTAAAATTAATTTTATTATTACCCGGGATAAAGCTTTTTTAAAAAAAAGAAATAATATTATATAAAAGGGTATCCTTATATAAAATCGGCATTATTAAAAACTTATTAATTATTAAAAATAAAAATAAAAATATATAACGTTAACAGGCGTTAAAATGGATATAACAGATTAAAGATATAACCACTTTTTTTAAAATACGTACTCCGTACGATTATATATAAATATTAAACCTATCCTTTGGCCCTTTCCTAAATGGATAAAAGGGTATCGTACCCTTGAAGGACTTTAATCAATTATTAGCTGAATCTGATATACTATATCCAAGCCATAACCCCTCCTTGTCACATGGCGATACGAAATCTAAGATACTTTTCTGGCGCCCCTTCTTCGTCTTCTTTGTTCTTGAAGACCGGTGAAACGTCGGTGACATATCCGACTGGAATAGAATTCGACATGTCGGTTTCACCTGTTTCGTCCCAAGTATCATCAATAGGTATCTATAGTATCACCGTCTACTGTCCACATCATGGGCTCGTTAGATATAGCTATCCTGCCCGCCATGCTTGCGGTAGAGATTATAAGCTTCAGTAAACACACTCCTTATTGCCTCAACATACTACGGTTACCCTAGAAAATCACTGCTAGCAACCTATCCAGAGCCCTCGATAGCTTGTACCATGCCCTCCCTCCCGAACTTTAGCGCTACGTTCCTCAACTTTGTTAACTTTTTGGGCTTTCGAAAAGGAGGCGAGATGCCCTCTTCAACGCAGAATTGCACCTGCCACTGCCACCAATCCCCTCCATGCCCTGGAGGGGAATCCCAGAGTGTTTTAACCACGTTGGGCCTGGTTCTGGCATGCCTATTAATTCTGGCATTCATCATCATCATTATCTGGAAGGTCTGGCCCGCAGCGGATCCAAATCCGACTCGAGCCAGGAATACGACTCCCTCACCGCGTGGGGAGACGTACCCCCGTGGTATGGGGCCCACGGCGACACCCACGGGCGAGAAATACGGCTTTCTCTTCGAGGAATGGCATTATACAAGCTCTTCTGCGTCTCGGGACAACGACTCTACTCCTGATTCAAACCCAAAGACACGCAGAAGGAATTGTTAGTCACTTCAATGACTGGAGCTAGGACCTGGAAGTAAACAGCTTGATCTACATATTGCCAAGGATGGAGCTTGTAACTAGATAGTTATTGTTATGTCGGCGTGTCTCAGTAAATAGCCTTTATCAACATCAATGCCATGACCTTTCTTGCATCACTGAAACCAAAAAAAAAAAAAATGGCTTATGCTTCAAATATACTCATAGATATATCCTATCCTAATCTTCCACCTACCTACTGACAGGTAAGCCTACGAAATGAGAGATAGTGATTCACATACTATGTAGAAGAAAAGATAAACGTAACCAAGAGGTACACGGTTACATCCGAAACCTTGTAAGCACTCCTTGGCAGGGGTGCAGGGCTGGTAAGATACCATGACGTCACACCTCGGGCGATCCAAGGCACGTAGGACAACGACGTCAATGGCTTACTTTACGGTCCTCGTACCTTTGATCAGGCAACATAAATAGAAGGGAATTCTGCCAAACTCTTCCCGTTCATAGCGCGCATATTCTATCTACCTACACGCATAAAATATACCCCAGGCTTCAACACAGAAAAGAAAAGCCAGCCAAACTGAATCAATACATCGCCACCAACCAAGCCAGAAAGATAATACAACTAGAAACGAAAGAGAAAACCCCTCTCCCCCCAAAGAAAGAAAAACGAAACAAAAACATGCCTCTTGACAACAGCTCGCAAGACAAGGGTGTGACAGGAGCGGCCAAGTTCGTGACGAGCACGGTAGGCAACGCCGTGGGCGGGGTGGGGCGGACGGCGGGCAACGTGACCGGGGCGGCGGCGCGGGGTGTGGGCGATACGATCACGAGCGCGACGGGGTCGGCAGGGAAGCCCGTTGGCGACGCAATTGGAAACGTCGGTACCGGAATCCAGAACGGTGCCGACGGTGTCGCGCGCGGTGTCGAGAACGCTGGTCAGTGGAAGAGTGGGTGAGGGGAGCCTGGAGGTCGTTGTACATGACTGATCATCGTATCTACGGCACGTATATTGGGTGGACTCTGGGTCGTGTGGTTCAATCTCCGTATAATGATTTACGTGTCGGCTTAGGGAGCATAATGACAAGGCGGATGGATTGGGAATAGGGGACACGAGGATATGTAACGAGAATTCCTTATGCTTACGTTTTTACATACAGTACCTCTTCCAAGCACAGATCATTGGAGTGATCTAGCCTTGAAAAATTACCTCAGTCGTGGAGGTATGCCTGGTCATTATTTATCACGAACGCGGCTCATAGATTGATTGATAACGGCTCTCTCATTCTGCTACGGCAAGATAACATCTAGCCAAGCTATGACAAACCAATGCAGTGCCTATGCATGCAGCTGGATATGGCCACCAAGGCACAGCCCAATACAACCCCCTCGCACTCACCCAAGTACCTGTGACCAAGATGGTCTGACATCAATATCCGGAGTCGGCGCCCAAAAACTCTTGGCTGACTACCGGCAGACTTTGCAGATCTATCAGCCTCGAGAGATAAGGTACATGGGTTCCACGCCTTCTTGGTCATTCTCGATATCACGCCAACGAGCTCTGAGTTGGTCCCAGTCCTTGTACCACATGCCCGCAATTCTGGAGTAATTGACTGTCCATGCCGTGAACGTAGGATTAACAGGGATAGAAGCCAATGCCAGACTCCAAATCAAGTTGTCGCCGTAGCGACAGGCTCGAGCAAGCTTTCTCGCAATTTCATTGGCGCGGTAGAAACCTAGCTGTTGGCCACTGAACGGATGTCGGGACCGGACAGCATGCCCGTTGAGAATCATCAGACGTCGCGCGATGCGGTACTCCTCGACAATGAGCTTGGTGATCATGGGCTTCCAAAGGACAGAAATCTGCCTCTTGTCCTTGTCCAACTCCAGGCCCGTGAGTTCTGTGTCATTGATCGCGATGGGATTGAGCGTGATGAGGTAGGGAGGAGAGTGCGGGTCTTGATACGAGGGATTGTCAAGAGCTGCCTTCATACCGCCCAGCCATTCGTCGGCATCTTGCTGGTCATGCGGATCTCGATCTTTCTCTTCAAATATAAGCCGATCTCCTTCGACACTCTGGAATCTGAAGGACTTGGGAAAGAATGGGTGTCCAGGGTACGAATGGAACTTGCAACCAAGAAGCTTGATATGCTCGGACGACTTGAATGCACACTCAGTGGCGCTCTTAAGCAGGCGAGACACTTGACGAAGGACAAGCCAGGCGTGGATCACGGAGCCTGGGCTGCTGTTGAAGAGATACGAGACAATCTTAATCCAGGCGTTCAAGAATTTGTAGTCCAGGATAAGGGATGCCAACTTATCCAAAGCCTTGCGGGCCCTATGGAAGTCAGTATGCGCTGTATCAATTGATATGAGAATGTTTGGATTGGTAAAACATACTTTCTGGCAGTGTTCTGCTCCTGAACGGGCTCATCAGAGGTAGAAGAAGGCATGGCTACACTTGAGACACGCTTCTGCTGAGATACGCGTGGAGTTGACGAAGCAAGAGTGGTAACACAAACGAAGTCGTGGCGCCAGGTCGTTCTCCAGGCCAGATAGATCTTCAAGGAGACTCGGCCGTAAAAGAGAAATGACTATCGTTCGAAGTTCCAAAAAGGAAGGAAATTCGAAATGGGAATAGTCAACACCCTTTCATATACCAACATGTATGGCTGAAAGGTGTGAAGGTGAGGAAGCGAAGTATGGGCAGGTGGGAAATGCGATGGTAGTATAAATAGTAAATGAAAGAACCGTTGCCGGCGCGGTACGGAGGTACGAAGGTACGACAGGATAATAGGACAGAGGAGAACCGGAGCATCCCGGCTCATGAAAGGAAGGAGCGACAGCAGTAGTCCATCGTACTTGCCCAGTTTCTTAAAACTACCTACCTAGGTAGTCAAATAGCCGTATGCAAGGACCTCAGGACCTGTGCATGGGCCTAACAACTTCTTTTAAGTCACGCCTGGGTTATCACAGCTGCATTCACTCATCCACTCATACACACATTGTAAAGGGAATCCACCTAGTAAGTAGGTACCCCGAACATGACCTCAGTGATTAATTATAAATAGGAGACCATGAGGTAGTTTGAAAATACAACTAACCTGTACCTAGGTAACATAGGGGGATGGCTAAGAGCCACATGTACCTTCATGAAATGGACGATGCAGTAGTATGGTCTACGAGTATGACTACTACAACCACATTGGGAGGAGTATTGCTAAGTACTTAGTATTCATTCAGAACTGTTATCCAACTATGCCTCAAATTCACAAAACAGGAAGGCTTTCATTGATAACCAACTCAAACCTGTTATCTCAAATCCTTATTGTGTGCCAAGCAGAAAGAGAGGAAAACCTGGAACCTCCCTCTCCCCCAAGTCAAATAACACCTCTTACAAAAGAAAATTTTCCTAAAAGTCGAGTAATCAAGTGTACCTACGTAAATACAGGTAGACACATACAGTGCCATGCCATGCAGTCCATCCTCTTTGCATATGACTAACATAGGAGTGTAACTAAGCTAGTGTGCGTTCACTTCCAAAGTGTTAGATACTTCGTCCCAAAGAATGTTGCAGAGGTAGACAGGGTAATGCTAGGGTGAAGAAGGTCTCATTGAAGTGAATGAGGGATCATAGAAAAAGCCTTTGAACTACACGGCCCCTTTCAGTTAGTAGGTACATTGAAGCTCTAGAAATGTCCAGGTACCACCTCCTATTCATCCCACACCCCCTCAACTTTATGACTTGTACGAACCACTGGGCTATGATGTAACAGGTTTGCTTGGGTTGACTCTGGAGATGGCCTATTCTGTATTAACTTACAAATATATTCAACTCTCCAAGTGTTCCTTGAGTGGACGCGGTCCACACGGTAGGCAGGAGGCTGCTGTCATGGGCAGCGGATCATGCATGCTATGGATACTAGTCCCGCGAAAGTTACAGTGAAGATGAGGAATCCCAGGAGAAGTACTGCGTGGGCTGCCAAAAGGGCCAAGGCTTATTTGTATTGCCTGAGTATGGCTTATTAGGATGGAAAGGAGGTGCGCTGGGAGTAAGTGTTCCGAAGTTAAACGCCCGTGGCTACCATTGGGTCAAACACGCCTTTGACTGTTAATAAATACAAGTTCTAACGCTGGATATATTGGGCAATCATCCTTCTCAGACTCTTCCTCTACCTCGATGTCGATGCCGGCACTGATGTCCTGTCAAGGATATCCTGTAGCAGATCCTTGCCCAAGAGCCTGTGTCCGTTGCTGTCGGACAGCGAGAGAGGCACCTCTTCGGCGACCTGGGGAGCCCGTGACATCCTACGCGTCTTCTCCGGTGCTTGGTCCTCAAATGGCATGATGCTATACCGGCGCAGGGCGTCCAGGATGCCGGTGCCTGAACGGCTAGGGGTCACTGACTGCTGTGTTGATCGTGACTGACCCCCTTCGTCTGATGAAGATGCTGTAGAAATCGAAGGACGGGCCTCACTCTCTTCTGGGCCTGATGTCGGCTCCTGTGTTGTGATCGGATCTCCCCATGTCACTCGGCCAGTTCTAGAGGCTGGTTGGCTCTTGGCTTGAGAGGACTCCCCAACCGACTTGTCACGATCTGCAACGGTAGTGACGGGCTATAGTGAGTGTTACCAAGAGCCTTTAAATTTCTCCTCTGGGGACGCAATTTATCTTTATCATACCTGAACTGAACCGATGCTCAGCCTTTTATCTAGTGACACACGGCGGCGCTCGTTGAGGGCGGCATCGTGATCCAGCGTATCCATCTCGTGGACGGAACGGCTCTCTAAGGCATCCTAATCCACTTCAATGATGCTCCGTCGCGAAATGAAAGTGGCCCTTGGTGTATTTCGACGGCTTTCATCGCATCCTCTAGGATCATCTACCCCTCCTGATGGGCTGAATGTTGGCTGGACGGAGCTCACGGTCGTTGTGGGGTCAGCACGAAACGACGCCCTCGGAAAGATGGCCTTCGGCCCGTCCGTCGGACTGCGAGGCAGAAGCTTCAGAAGAGATCCCGAGGGAGATGGCTGCCGATCTTGAGCTTCCTGAAGCCCCTTCATCACGATGTCCAGGATGCTCATTATGTCACTCGTGGTGATTAGATAAGCACTGGCCGCCCTGTCTGAGCTTGACGTATGATTTTCTGAGGAAGAGTTTAGATTGGGAGGCCGGTTTTCTTTCAAGGAGACCAAGCTTTGCTGAGACCCAGTGCAGTGGATGTGTCGCTTGTCAGAGAGGTAGGCGCGGACATTTCGGACGATGTCGTAGGTTGATGGGTGGCTTGTACGAGATGTCACGCGGATACCATCTAGTCTTGTTAAAAGCGGCACGCTTGGGGGATCTACGCTTTCCATGGCGGGCGTAGTCGGCTCCTGCTGTGAATGATCAGGAGGCGACGGTGATGGTGACTTTCCCGGCGACACTAGAAAAGCGGTGTTTGGCGTGTTGACCGGGTTCTCAGGCTCTTCCACGGCCGTACCATGTACTGGGTCCCTTGGTGTCGGCTCTGAGCCCGTCAGGCCCCTTCTGAGGAGGCTCAGCAGGGGCTTCGGGGAGAGATAACGGTACCCTATCTCTGACCATCGGTTGCTGGCGAATGGCAGGGTCAGATTCCACCCCTGAGCTGGCGCGTCCTCGTGATTTGGCGCTGGCGCCGACATCATGGGGCCCGAACTCTGACCATGGTCGGAACGAGACGGCATCCGGGACTCCAATGGATGCAGGATCGGAGTTCCGGTGAGGCTCGATGGGGCGCTGAAGAACTGGTCAGTGTTCTCGCGGGAGGAGACGGAAATGCGATGGCGCTTGGGCCGAAACTTCATGGCGAAGAAGAGAGGGGGAAACAGTTTTCTACGGTATAGGGTTAAGTGAGGCAGAATATTATAAATTAGGTATCTTGTCTATAGAGAGTCTAACATAGGGGTACTAAATATGGAGGTTTGTGCCGGCGTACAGAGCCGCCTCTTCGGAAACCCGTCGCAAGAGGACGGGGTATTTGGGTGGTTGAGGGACGTGTTTTGATTGAAAAGGATAATTTAGGGAAGACATTATTCATCAAGAACTATACTGATTATCCTTAGAGCATATCTGGTTTGAGATCTAGAAGGTACGACTACGATACCTAAAATTCTAAGGAAAGGGCCTCTACTGTAAAAGAGATCCTTTGTCCCTCTGGATGCTTGAGTACTTTGGTACATGCTACATCTGCCCGATCTAGAGGCGTGCGCATTGCAAACGTCACATAAATATACAAAAGATATTTTTAATATTTCCATCGGATGTATATGGAATGTTATCGCCTCGGCTTGACATGCATAGGAGCCATGCACTACTCAGCATAGTACAAGAGTGTATGTACGTAAGTAAGGGGAAAAGGGGCTGCGATAGGGAAGGCCCGCCCAGGGGAGCGTACGGAGTATCATGTACCTACGTAATAGCGCCAGTCGTCGTCCTATTAAAGACATCTGTTCACGCCTGGCAACCCCATGGGTATACCAAGGCAGGTACGTAGTAAGCGGGTTGGGCGGGTAGTAGGGTAGTATCACTAAAATCAGCGAGGGGTAAAGATGGGATCGGGCCTAAGGAAAACAACCCTGGCGGTATGTAACCGGTACTAGAGTAACCCCACACACGTGGCCACTAATGGCTGTCAGCGGCTGTCACCTATTCAAGGTTTCCTCAGCTACCTACTTATTCGATTTGTCACTTAATCGATCTGGATAAAGCATGGGGATAAAGAGAAAGAGATAGGCAGACGAAGAAATCATTCGAGTCTCTCATTATCACAAGCTGCCGACATCGCAGGTTGTTGACCATACGGCGGTCTGCGTCGCCTAGAGACGAAGAAGAATGAAAAAAGAAGTGCTTACTTAGGAGAACACGTACCATACAAACAATCAATCAACTTACAACCCAACCTGTCTGCCTCGGAACCCAAGGAAGAACCCAGAGAAAACGTGTCAGATGACCACTGGTAACTCATCGTGAGATGAAGAAATTCCCGATCAGTTGACTTACTAAACCTGATCCTTGTATATGTTTTTTTCCTCGTCTTCGCTTCCCTTTTCTTCTCCCCCTTCATGCTGTTCCTTTCTTTGCTTAACTAGCACGTTTAGTAGTTCTAAAATCTGAGTGATGAACTATTGCTGCTGCATCTGCAAGAGAGAAACCCAGCCGATTGGCCTTGGCTCTTCCCACACATCCCTCTGAATCCGAGATAGGCCGGCTTGGGGTTGGTTGGTGGCGACGGCTGCCGGTTACTAGGCGGCTGGACGGACGGGTGTTGTTGGCCGTGGGCGGTTTTGTGTGGACCGAGAACTTTGACTGACTGTTAGGGGGAAAACATCTAAACTTACTTAACCTAAGTAGTTAGTTGAACTACTAACCATCCTAGAACGGTTCCTCAACTACATCATCTTTCTCTTGTTCTATCTTTCCAACCATAGACCTGTCTTGCCTGTCTTTTTTTTCTCTCCCCTGAACCTCCTGGGTAGCTAGTAGTTGTCATTATCGGAGCCCTACCTAAAAGCCCTCCGCACTAGGAATTCAGGCCGCACGTTCCCAGTCACACATAGACACACAAACTACATAACGTGCACACGTACCCACTCACTTACTCGCTCGTTCACGCAACACCCCAATCTGGTTGGTCGTTATTTGATCTTGCATAGCCGAGAACAAATAACCTATCTGTCTACCTACCTACTTACCTACCTACCTACCAACCCGCACAACGTCCTAGCCCGCCCACCATGTGCATCGCCCTCGTGACGACGGCGCACCCCAAGTACGCGCTGATCGTGCTGGACAACCGCGACGAGTACGTGCTGCGGCCGACGAGCCGGCCGTACTGGTGGACCCACCGGGGGTCGGGGGCGCGGGTGCTGTCGGCGCGCGACCTGTACCGCCGGGAGCGCGGCACCTGGATGGGCGTCGGCGCCGACGGCCGCTTCGCCGTCCTCACCAACTACCGCGAGTCCAGCGACGACGACCCGGACCACCCCGTCGCCGGCGTCCGGAGCCGCGGCGGCATGGTCACTGCCTGGCTTAGCTCCCCGCCCGAGGAGCGCCTCGACGACTTCGTCCGCCGCATGTCCGAGGGCCGCCTCGTCAAGGGCGTCGGAGGGTTCTCCCTCATATGCGGCGACCTCAAGCGGCGCACGCCGCCGGCGCCGGCTACTGATGGCAAAGAGGGCGCGGGCAGTGGCGGCGGCTCCATCGACCCCCTTGCCATCCTCTCCAACCGCACAGACCACCCGGACATGGTGCCGCGGATAGCCGGGGAGCGGGGGCGGACGTACGGGCTCAGCAACTCGGTGTACACGGACGAGCCGTCGTGGCCGAAGATCAAGAAGGGACAGAATCTGCTGGAGGAGGCGGTGGCGGACGCAGTGGCGCGGGATCTGGAAGGTGACGCGCTGGCGGAGCGGCTGTTCGCGGTGCTTGACGACGACACGCTACCGCTGCGGCCGGGGATGACGTTCCTCGAGTTTATGGACTCCCTGCGCGAGTCGGTGTTCGTGCCGGCCTTCACGGACGACGCCGTGGACCGCGACATGGCGGAGGCGGCGCGCAGCGGCGCCGCCAAGGCCGCCTTCGACGCCGTCGAGGATATCGAGAGCGCGTCCGAGGTCGAGGACGACGGCGATGGCGGCGAACACCACGTGGAGGTCCCCGGGTACTTTATGAAAGGCGCCTACGGCACCCAGAGGCAGACCATCCTGCTCTGCGACTGGGACGGCAACGTCACCTACACGGAGCGCGCCCTCTGGGACGCCCACGGCAATCTGATCGAGCGCGGCAAGGGAGATGCCGTGCACCGGTTCAAGGTGCCCGCTGCGGGCGAGGAGGCATCAACATGATACGTCGCTGGCCTAAACAGACTAGATAGATTAAGTTAACCCAGATCTATTACCTCTCCCACATCCTGAATTTGGTGTTTTATCTAGCCGTTGCAGTTAGTTTTGAAGCGGGGCCCTACGTCGGCTTTTCGATCATGGTGGCATGTAGGAGACTGGCTGGGGTTATCGGTCCAGTCCCATGCGGTAAAAGGAGTTCGAGACCATCACATATTGTTGATCTTGAACCTGATTTAGACGGAAACCAGCATTGTTCTCTGTTCATATAAATTCATGTTACCAACCAGCTTTACTTGTACATATTGCCTTCGGGCGGGGGGCAAGGTCTGAGCTATCATGCTACTTATCTCCCCAACCTAGCGACCTGATCATCTGTTGTGAATACTTAGGCCATGATTGTATGAAACTATCACATGTAAGTATCTTTATGTTCATTTGACCGCCGGTATCAATCGACCCCCCCTCAGTGCCACGTCTTAGATGTCGAAACTTTTACTTCTACGGCCTGCCTGAGCCAGTTCGTGCACTTATTTGTCTATAGCTGTCGAGGTATTGGACTATAGGTGACCCGGGTGGTTATTCCTTACCAGCAAGCCCCTGCAGGTAAATAACCTTAATATTCTTATGACTACTTACAATCGGGTGAGGGAAGGTACGACAGACAGACTTTGGCGGCAGCGGGCAGGAGCTACCTAGGTACGCATACATGCCCATCCTAGGTATTATTAGGTTCATTCAAGCAGCAACAGTTACTTTGCTTATTCGGTTTCTGGCACAATAAGATAGCATACTTAAGTAATCATTGCAGGTTTTAGGTTTCGGCCTCAGTCAAGAATTTCGTTTACACGTGTAAACCACCCAATAACTGCTAGTACACAACACTCAGTCCAAGGTCTTCCTGGTTTGTTTCGCTTGTTGCCTGAATTTATCCTCATTTGTAACCAAACCGGACAAGACAAATTGCCCAGAGAAGCTTTGAGAATTCGAGAAATAGATACTCATCTTTGATATATCTTTGGACTTGACATCCTCGACGTCCATTCTGGTTTCTATTGGGCCTTCTCCACGATCGTTCAATATCATCGTCAGTCATCTTCTATCTTCCATCTTCGGCTTTCGACAAGCCATCGTCATCAGTTTCGACACTTGATAATGTCCAGCAACAACTTCAGGCCCCCGGGATGGTTCTCGACGAACCTGAGATCCAGGCCGCCTCCGACTCAAAACCAACCAGGTCGAGGAAAACGAAATGTCTACCCACCAGATGAATCGGAGGCTCGTTCGGACAATACAAGTGATATTATTCAAGCACCGCAACGTTCCGTTCAGTTCACTCATACCCATCGGGAGAGACAAACAAGCAAATTAACGAAGCCTGAGCATCGGCATTCTGGAATATCTAGTAGTGGGATATCCAGCAGTGGGAATCATAGAGATGGTTTTGCACCCAGACGAACTGGCGAGTAAGTCTTTTGACTCCTTTTCAATTTCCCTTTCCGTTTCTGAACAACCATCGCTGTGTATTTGGTTCATCATCTCACCTTTTATATAGCCAAGCACGACCAAAGGAGAAGCACAGATCATCCATGATTGCCATGCCTACGGCACGTCTGAACGCCCATCATCCTGAAACATTACAATCATCTACTCGTAGGCTCTCGGCAGGCTTTACCACCAGTGGGCCACCTACGGCCGATCCCACTATTGCCTGCTCAAACATCACCGCAACCAAAATGGTCCCTAGAGCCTGGCCACCCCGAGTTAGGGACCGCCAGCTCCCACGGTCTCATACATTGTCGAGTATTCCCGTACCGACATATCCAGACCGACGCCAGTCATCCCCGGCCAAGTCGGTGTCTACATCACCAACCAAGACTCCCTTACCCAGGACTTCGACAAATACTTCGTACGTCACCGCGGCATCACACCCCGATTCAGGAGACGAGAACGACCCACCTCCTCAAGTGACGCAGCCCGAGAGGAAGAAGGGCATGCCTCGCCAGGGAATCCCCAAATCTCGAACTCTGGGCGTTTTTTCTAACCTCACAAGCTCATTCTCACGATCATCGTTGGTCAACTTCGGACACAGCGACTCAAAGCGTAGTTCACACTCCCCCACAGCCGATTTCCCTCCGACACCCGCTGCGGACCCCGAACCTACACGACATATCGCGGAGCAGGATAGTCGTCAGCGGGAGTCGATGTCCTACTCGTCAGCCTCCGCAGCCCAGTACCAGAACTCCCGCCATATCTACGGGGCACAGAACTCCGCGTACTGGACCGGACGCTTCGTGGGAATACAGGACAGGCTCCGCTGTCAGATGCTGCTCCCGGAGAACCTTCCAAAGCTCGCTTATATAGGGCGTGAGGGCCAGCAAGACTGGGAATTCCAGTACCCCAATACCACGTCCGGGCTCACGGCGTCGGCCACCACGGGCTGCATGCCGACAGCGTACCAGACCGATCAGAGCGACGGTTACGGCTCCCGGCGGAACTCCTACCAACACACGCTACAAGGAGGCGGACACCAGTTCATGGGAATTGACGGACGACAGCAGCAAGAAGAGGACGAGGGCGCGGAACTGGACGAGGCGGAGGCGGAGGAAGAGACGCCACTGGATCCAGAACTCCTGAAGATCCGATCTGACAAGACATACTGTGCGCGGCGCGCCTTCCTGCACCTTGAGGCCATGTGCGCGGACGCCGAGGCCCACCGCAGCCTGCACGCCTGGAAGCAGGCCTACGCCCACAGGTTCAACTGTGAAGCCCTGCTCCCCCGACGCAGCTCGATCGGCGATCGCGGCTGGGTGGGCCGTTTGCTCGGGGGTGGTGGCGGCGGCACGGACCCCGACAGGAGGGCTTTCTCTTTCAATATCGATGGCGGTATCCGGAACCGAGACACTTCAAGGGGCTATGCGAAGGGGAAAAGGGGGAGCTTTGCGCTATGATTGTGTATGTGTGTGTGCTATCCATGGATTGAGATCGTGGTTGCTGTTGCGGATATTCGCTGTGGCTTGTGGAGGATTTAGGTTTGTGAAGACCGTGTTATAATAGTGGATGGTGGGCCGCTCATGATTTTGCCAGAAGCGAGCCGCACTCCACGGCGGCTTTGCACGCAAGACCGGCACCGTACCGAAGATATTGTCGTTGAGCATACACGTCGCGTACAAGGGCGGGGAAGGAAAAGAAGAAAAAGATTCATGACACCCGAGTCATTGCTGTGGAGGTTTTTCCGTTTTTTTCATTAAAAAAAAACTGCCTAAGACGTAGTAATGTAAGACTATATCACCCGCTTTCTTTTTTAATGCTGCGCGCCTTGCTGCTTTGCCTTATTCCACGTGAATTGAGCCCATCCATATATGTAGACCCCTTCTTTCCCTATTTTCCAGAAACGCCGTCCCAAATGCGAGGGAGGAAAAGCTTTACCAAACGCCGATCACGGACACCGATTCCTATGATACCCATTTCCCCCCTTTGTGCTTTAAGTTTAAGACCTCGTCTGTTCGTCCGACCGACCGTCCGTCCTATGGGGATCTAAGGAGACCATGATATATGTGTATGATGTCGCATGACTACCCCCCCCCAAAAAATAACGATAATAGGAACGGCCTCCCCGTCGCGAAAATCACCCAATCTCCCGCCCCGGGCCAAGTAACCCAGCAGCAAAGAGGAGCGGGGGGGGGGGGGTTACTTCTGCTGCTGCTCCTTGGCCTTCCCGCGGACCTTCATAAAGTCCTTGATCTGGTCGATGCGGTTAGCGAAGAACATGCGGCGGCGATCGGAGCGCCAGACGAGGACGCCGATGTCGTCGGCGAAGTTGGCCATGTCGTTGTACTCGGCCTGGGAGTCGTAGTTGCGGAAGAGGAAGCCCGGGGTCGCGGCCATGCGCTCCGAGTCGATCTGCCAGAGGCGAATCTGGTCGACGACGACGGGGGGTAGTACGGGCCTGCCCGTCGCCGCTGCCACCCGCCGCATCTGCTCGTGCGCGTGCGTCGCTAGGTACGATACTACCTGGTCGCTCGTGATCCCCATGTCGATCGCCCGCCGGATCGACGCCCGCGTCAGGTGGCCCGACACCAGGCCGCGGAACCGGAACTTCAGGTCGCTGAAAAGTGCCAGCACCGCGATTTGCAAGGGCGACTGCACGTACGCGTACATCCGGAAGTTCGTCTCGATGATGATGCTATTCTTCTCCTGAGACAGGTCCGCGCCGCCGACCCCGCCGCTGCCGCCCTCGCCGCCCTCCCCTTCGCTTCCCCCGCCGCCGGGGCCCGCTGCTGTGGCTGCGGAGGCGGCGTCGAAGCCGGCGCTAACGCTGCGCGTCGCCGTCTCGCTGCTCATTAGCGTGGTGGCGAGGCGCGTGGGGAAGAACTGGCGCGGGTCGTTGGGCGGGATGTAGATGAGGCCGAAGTCGACGAGGTTGGGTAGCATGTTGCGCCGGGTCTCGGTGAGGGCGTCGGTGCTATAGGCGCGTCCGAGCTCGAGCGACGCTAGCAGGAAGAAGAACGATAACATGTCCACGCTGTCCACCGAGGCGCCGCCGGCGCCGTTCTTCCTTGCCCCTGCCGCGTCGTCGCCACCGCCGTTGCTCGCGGTGTTCGCGTGGTCGACTGCCTCGAGCCATAGGAGTAGGAGCGTCCACACTTGCGCGTTGGTCTCTTGTAGTAGGAACGTGAACCCGGCCTGCGTGATGCTTATGCCTGTGGAGCCGAGGCCGCGGCGCTCAACCAGCCGGCCGCCCATCAGTAAATCTTTCACGGACTGCTTAGGACCGGAAGAAGACCCGCCGCCGGGGCCACCGCCGCCGCCGCCGACAGAGTGCACGACGAAGTGGAGGATGTCGTCCCATTTCCGGCGGGCGGTGCGGTCGAGGAAAGGGACGTCGATTTCGGCGGGCGGGGGCCGGGTGGAGGGGACGCCGAAGGAGTTGTGCTGGCCGCCGCCCTCGAGGGCCAGGCGCAGGCTGTTGCGGAAGTTCGGGGTCAGGGACAAGGTCTGCGGGGCGTCCTTGGTCGGGATCGAGATGGCTACGGCGTGTAGCGACTTCAGCACGGCGATGGCCTGGTCCTTCTCGCGCTTCGCCGACGGCCGCACCCAGATTTCTAGATCGGAGAGTAGGAATGGCGTCGGCATGTAGAGGCATGCCATTACTATTGTCTTTGCTGGCGTTGTTGCGTTCGGGTCCGGGGGTTTGTCACCGGGCCAGTCGCGTGGTCAGTTTGAGTCGGAGAGAGAGAGAAAACGGGGAATATGTAGATATGATCAGAGCAGACACTTAGCACTCACCTAGATGCGGAAGCATGCGCCGGAATATTGCAAAGGTTGTCGAGGGTTGTTGGTATAGACGTTTGAAGGTCATACCCGGTAGCTGCTCCAGGTATTGGGAGAGCGAATTCGTTTTGGACGTGCCGATCGACATGGTGACGGAGGAGGGGGGAGGGAGGAAGAGGAGGGGGGAGGGAGGAAGAGGAGGGGGGAGGGAGGAAGAGGAGGGGGAAAATTATACGGATTGGAGGTTTTTGAAGTCGAGACGCTCACGAGAGAAGAGGGAAGAAAGGAAGGAGGAGGAAAGAAGGGAGAAGGAATGCGGACGGAACGATGATGGTTGCTAGTATTCTATCATGATCGATGTCGAGGAACTCGAAGAACTCGAGGTTGTTGAAAAGGGAGAATAAGCTCTGGATCGTGATTGGCAACGTGGAGTGAGCGTATTGTGCGAGAAAGCGACTCTTGAAAATATACAGTGACTGGAATCCTTGGGAATGTGGAATGTCCGTATTGTTGTCGGAAGTTGTGAAGGACTGAGTGAGATGACGGAGATGGAATTTTTGGAATTGAGGTATGTACTGTTGTAAGCATAGATACTAGCATAGGTACCCAGGTAGTAAGTAGTAGTATTTATCCAACTAGGCGATTTAGCAGCCTTGCGGGGTGACTATTACAGCTACTACAGGGGTTGTGAATTAAGGTTGCATGACGCTAGAATAGGAATGGGTTAGGGGTTTTAGCCTTATCTAGGTACGAAGTACTTCGTAGATAATAGGCCTCTGCACTTGGGGAAAATGGGGAGCTTAAAAATGGCCTACCTAGGAAGTAGTCAACTGAACCCCTTAACCTGACTCTAGATAATGAATCCAGAGAGGTCAGTTACTCTTGTTCTATCTTGAATACGAAGAGCTATATGACATGCGACAGGGCCAGAACTTGGGTGAAATAAAACATCTCGATTACGGTAATCAGTATTCTCACCTAACCGAGTACGACAGGTGGCATTACAACACCCAGCACTGAAGAGAAATATTATCGCTGACATCATGTTTTCAACTTCTGATGATATTTGTTGGGGATTTATCAACTTCCTAAAAAGCTATGCAAGCCGGGTATCTCAAAACTCTCTGTCGCGCCTAACGCTCCTCCTTACACCCCCAAGGTAATAACTACCCATAGATTTATGCCCTCGTCGTGTCGCTTCTCGTTTTAAGAAGGACACAACCGTATCTACCGCTCTCTACTTTGAGATGTGCGGAGGGTAAGCGTCTTGTGCCACCGGCTGCATGTACTGAACCGGCACCGACCCTTGTTGCGGGTACGGCTGTGCTATCGCCATCGGCACCGCCTGCCCTACGCTGGGATAGTAGTATTGGATGGGCTGCGCAAAGTTCTGGGTGGTAGACCACTATCGCATAAGTTAGTGACTAGGCGAACTATCCTCGGGTACTCAGGTTGAAGGAGGGGTGACTCACAAGTCCTCCGATTTTCTTCACCCCCGCCGCAAACAGAAGCACGAGGGACACCAATAGCAAGATATACCCGAAGACTGCCGATAGAATGAGGTCGAGTCTCGCACTGGAGGGCTTAATCTCGGGGATCCAGAATGCTGCCGCCGCAGCGAGATTATACACGGATCGGATGAAGGCAAAAATGCTGGCAACCAGTAGCAGCACCGCAGTCTGGGACGGATGCATCATGTTAGCTGTCGATGCGAACCCACTTCCGCTGGGAAAATGACGTTCACGGCAATAAATCAGCACCCCCAAAATCTCTGCCCACGTACCTTGTGATGCTCTACACCCCGTCGCACAATGGTGATCACCAGAATAGACAGGCCCAACTCAGCGATATAAGCGACGCATAACAATACGCTTGCCGCCGCGCTCAGCAGGTCGAAAGGCCGGATCTCGCTCGGGTCGGGGAGGGTACTGTACCGGCCCCCGTTCTTCAGATGGTTGTAGTATTTGGTGTTGAACGACTCGTACTTGGCGAACGACGTGAGTTCGAGGACGAACTGCAGGAACCCGAACCCGTACGCGAGCCACTGCGCGATACGCCTGGCTTTGGGCAGCCGACCCAGGCAGTAAAAGATCCCCACCGCCACATCTACCAGCGAGAAGAACAGCAGGATCGCGCAGATCCGGACGAGGAAGAAGCCCCACGAGGAGAGGCGCGCCATCGCCTCGGAATACAGATCATAATTGGATAGATTGTCGAGGACATCGTACCAGATGAGCAGAGAGACTATCCGCCCTATCGTCTGGAGGATACCGCCCCTGGTGCAAGATCCGACACATTTATCAGCCGCCAATCAAGAAAGAGGGGTTAGGCAGTCACGTAAGTAGGTAGGTAGGTAGGCAGATAGCACGAGGCAACGACGAGGCGCGACTTACAAGAAGAGGAAAAAGAACGCGGCCTTGAGCCAAATGAAGCCCCGCCGCGCGGGATCCTTCGTCTGCGGAATCACGAAGCAGCTCGTGATGAACAGCGGGAGAGCCGCGAGGGAGACGATCCCCGCGAGCGCGGCGGAAGGGATGAGATACTCAGACCCCGACATCGTGATGTTTCTCTAGGGCGTCTAAGTTATTATTCGGTACGGTTATGTTGTCGTCGACGGGGCCCGCGTGAAGTGCAGCACTCAGTCGCTCGGTGATGACTAAAAGAAAGGGGAGAGGAACACGTAAGAAAAAGGCGTAGAATACCGGGGGGCGCCCGTCCTCATCTTTATTATTGCCCGCTCCCGTCCACCTTCTTGCCCCCTCGCGGCGGTATGTGGGCTGGGCAGGGCAGACATGCCAGGCCGCCTAGCTACCCTAAACTTTCGGATCCGCCAAGCTGAACCGCTAGAGCTGCAATCTTAAAGCGCATGTGATCCAGAACCGCGTCTTGGTTTTTTCTTGGACGGCCCAGGTGGCAGGGGATGGATGCCAAAAGAATCGGAGGAGTTCTGTATAACTCCTGTGCCGAATTTTTCTATTAATCCTATGATAGAACCACCAATCCTTATGGCCCGGCATACATGAAATTGACTTGAAATGGCGGCGTGTCCAGCCGCAGCACCACCGGGTGCGCGATCCCGCGATCCCTTGGCAGAAAAGTCTGGATATAGCAGTAGCGGACCCTTTTTTTTTGATTCAGCTCCTGACGCTAAGGGGGGCGCGTTCTCCCAATCGCAGCGTCGTAACTTAAGCCACGATTCCTGCGTGCGCGCCTGGCTTCGTTGTTAGGCTCTTTGGGTTTCATCGAGAGGGGGGAAGTGCGACATTAAGCTTGACTTGCGCGTGTGTCCCTGTAGGGCTGACTCCCACGACGTTACTCTTCTCACGATAACCAAGCGTTGAGGTATTGGGTTTTCGACGATGAGAACCTCCTCTTCTTAGTTGTACAGCCACCCAGAGAATCAGACACTGCGCGGCGCAAAAATAGAAGGATCGGATCCCGACAGTTACTTAGTGCGGAGACGACCAGGTGTCATCTATGGATGGTGCCGAGCGACCGAAACACCTGGTTAACCTGACAGCTTGGCATGAGTATACCATACCGTACATGCGCAACTCCGCGCATTAGTTCTAATTCCACGAGACAATGTGCGAAATATGACAGATTAGGGTGACTTCAGGTATGCTATAGCATTAATGTGAAATTTGACCTGTAAATGGAGAGTACGCGGTAGTAAGCGATGCCCTCGATGTAGTTAGCATCAATATGCTTAGCCACGCTAACGATCGAGACGCTCTGCCGAGAGAATATCCCGGGTCTTATCTACATATAGGACTAGAGGCTGGAGGGCCCGTCAAAGGATGAGCAAAAGAGGCTCCATATATAAACTCCTATAGAATCGGGTTCAGCTTCAGCCTGGCTTCTCCTCCTTCCCCCCTAAGAGCAAACACCCATAGTAGCCCTCTGAACCAGATCACAGACTGCGAGTTTTTCTATTGCCCGCGTTTCCCACCATGTCGCTTTGATCATCTCAGTTCACCTGGTGCGTCCCTGTGCCCAGTGCGGAGCCCTACTTCTTCCCGTTTCGAAGCGAGGAACGTCCAAGGTAGAAGAGATGCAGTCCGGCGGACCATTGACCTTGCCGTTCTAGTAGTGATAACTAGTCTCTGATACCTTACCCTGCACCCCCCCTCCCCCCGCGGTGGAGTGTAGGCTTTCGAATGAGAACAAACCCGGCAGGTTGAACACATTGTGGTCGCCATGAGTACCCGTTTCCAGGTCGCTTCAAAGGGGGACTGCATGCCGATATCTTCCGTAGGTGCACAAAATCAGCATATTCGGCCGCTCATTGCATCTGGATTATGATTATAATACTGTCATGTTAGTGATATTTCGTGTTATTCTCATGCATAGGGGTAACGGAAGCACACCCCACGCCTGGAGGGTTTATATGAATGTGTGCTATAAGTCCAACCTTGAAGAGTTCTTAGCTGGCACGGAATGCAAAAGGGGACTCCCCTATGGTTCGCTGTGGCTTCTATAGATGGTTGTCGTGTTGATGCTGCTTTGACAAGGCCATTATAGTCATATTTGATGAGTGTATTCGAAAATACGGCACAGCATGGGAGGCACTAAAGTGCAGTAACGGGCATGTCGATCGTATGGCTAGAGATTTGAACGTATGTCACATTTTGACCATTTCCAAATGCAAGTGGATTTCAATCTGTATAGTAGCTAATTAGTGGGCCGTTGCTTGTGAATAGGGGGGATATCCCGAGTGACGCTTCGATCCCTTTATCGTATGATGGATTGGAATTAACATGATGCATTCACTACTTAACCGCCACCAAAGCTGCTTGGTCTATTATAATATAAGCAATGTTTGGGCATGAGATAATATCCCATACGAAATGCAACAACTCAAAGCCGCCGACAGATTCCGCAACTGGCGTGCTGGAAGTCGAGAGACGTGTATGGAGCATAACAGTCAGCATCTGAGCGCGTCTTCAATATCTCAGGCACCTGCGTGTGCAAATGCGCCTTCGATGCGGCCTTCATTTTGATTGTATTCTATTGCTAGAACCGTGGCTATAGGCAGCTAGATGTCACTAGCCATCAATGTTCATGCCTATTGTGTTGATAGACATGAATCATGAGTGAATCAGGCGGAAAAGAGGAATAGTAAAGATAAAGACCGCGTCTGCTGATGAGTTGTAGGCATGTCAGGTTCGTGCTATCTGTCTTCGATCAGCTGAGGTCCATTTGACTAAATTCTAGCTGGTCCTTCTTCTTGAAGTCATACAGACCCTAGAAGTTATTAGAAGAACAGTGTCATATCAATATGTCATGCTGAACGTCGGGTATTAACGGATTCTTGAGATTATCAATTCGAAAACATGTCGGGGGTGATAGGGGGGAATATAGATTATGAAGAGCATTCATCTAATTGGCTGGGCTATCCCGACTGGAACTAATGATACGACCCCTTGGCACCTAATAATGGCTTGCCCAGAGCGATTTCGCTCATAACGGACGAGATTCGGGATCTTCTACGTGGCGTTTCGGTCTGACGGGCAGGTTCACCAACGTGATCATGATAAAGTACGTGTGTCGATGCGGTGCAGCAATGGAATGACCAATGGTAACGGGACCTTATCTGCGTGTAGAACGCAGACTCCAAACCCGATGCCGAGTTGATAAGGCTAGGATCTCCGGAGCCCCTGATCCTGGGCGCCCGCGTTAGCTGGGTCATCTCACCGACCAATCATGAGGCCGCATTCCGTGAGTTTAAGCCGGTTTCGGGAAGTATACGCGGAAGTACCCCGCAAACACAGGCGTCAGTCTACTGAGCTTGGTGTTATCATTAGTGGCGACGGACTGGCTAGATTATCAAGAAGGATGGGGCTTGGAGACGACTACGTCTTGTATGACCTGGGAGTCAAGGGGTAACGTTATCGATGATACATAGAAGTTGCTAATTGGTCCAGACAATGCCCGATACGGGGCGATATCGCGATGGACACGGGTTCAGCCTCGACACCTGTTGGTTGCATTAATAGGAGACTTCCCCAACTCGTCTGTTGGAATTTTGTTGTGCTGGTATCCTCAAGGTTATCTACTCAGCTGGACTAGGACCTGGAAAATCCCGTGCCCACCACCATTTCCACAATAACAATTCGACACCATGGTAACTGGTCTTCCGCCTCACCCTTTCGATCCATTGAGCCTCGATGAGATCAGGACGGCCATCGATGCCGTCAAACAGACCCATGGAGATGTTTTCTTCAATGTGGTGTCGCTGCACGAGCCGCGCAAGGCGGAGATGAAGGCATGGCTGGAGAATCCCAGAGCCTTCCCTAGGCCGGCTAGAATAGCGGATGTGGTAGTTATTGCACCTGGAGGCACGATCTACGACGGGCTTGTGGACCTAGCTCAGGGGAAGATCACCAAATGGGAGACATTGGATGGGCTACAGCCAATTGTGAGAGAAATCACCTCTTGATTGAAGTAACACTTTGCTAATCAAGCATCAGATCACTATGGAGGAACTCCAGGCGGTGGAGCACATCTGCAGAAAGGACCCTAAGGTGATCGAGCAATGTGAGATCAGTGGCATTCCGAAGGAGGACATGCACAAGGTCTACTGTGACCCCTGGACCATTGGATACGACGAGCGACATGGCAGCAAGATCCGGCTTCAGCAAGCCCTGATGTACTATCGGCCTGACGTTGACGACTGTCAATACCAGTACCCTCTGGATTTCTGCCCGATATTCGATTCAGTTAAACAGGAGGTCATTGGCATCGACATTCCGAAGGTGCGACGGCCATTGAACAAGGTCAAGCCGATCAACTACCACCCGGCCGCAATTGAGAAGACTGGTGGTTACCGCAAGGATCTTAAGCCAATCAACATAACCCAACCGGAAGGAGTGTCATTCAAGATGGCCGGGCGGGAGATTGAGTGGCAGAACTGGAAGTTCCATATCGGCTTCAACTACAGAGAAGGAATCGTTCTCAACAACATCACTTACAATGAAAGGGGCAACATAAGACCTATCTTCTACCGGTTGTCACTAGCGGAAATGGTAGTCCCTTAGTAAGTCTATCTTTAACTCCACCCTTCTTGATCGCGATACTTACACATGGCCGTAGCGGTAATCCCGAGCATCCGCATCAGCGTAAGCACGCTTTCGACCTGGGAGAGTATGGCGCGGGATACATGACCAATAGCCTTACGCTCGGCTGCGACTGCAAGGGTTCCATCCACTATCTCGATGCCGAATTTCCGACCCGCTCAGGCGACATCCGTACCATCAAGAACGCCATTTGCATTCACGAGGAGGATGCCGGCATCTTATTCAAGCACTCGGATTTCCGTGACGACTCGACCATTGTCACGCGGGCCCGAAAGTTGATCGTCCAGCAGATCTTTACTGCGGCTAACTATGAATACGCTATTCAGGTGAGCTTTGACCTTTCACAGGGCTATTATTACTATGTATGCTGACCATAATTAGTGGATATTCCATGTAAGGCGACAAACCCCATGAAAAGCCCGGGCCACATCACTGACCCCTTTCTAGCAAGATGGAACCATTCAGCCAGAGATCAAGCTCACTGGTATCCTGAACACCTACAGCATGAACCCCGGAGAGGACCTCAAGGGATGGGGCACTCAAGTTTATCCCGGTAATTCTACCTTCGTACACTAACACAGCTAGACCACCAGCTAATTTTGGATAACAGGCGTCAATGCGCACAACCATCAGCACCTGTTCTGTCTCCGGATTGACCCCAATGTTGACGGACCGAACAACACGGTATTTGTGGCGGACGCCGTGCCCTCCGACGCGCCCGTCGGCAGCCCGGAGAACTACTACGGCAACGCCTTCCACGGCAAGCGGACAAAGCTCGCGACGACGGGCCAGGCTGCGACAGACTATGACGGCTCCACAAGCCGCACCTGGGAAATCTGCAACACCAGCAAGCCGCATCCGTACAGCGGCAAGCCGGCGAGCTACAAGCTCGTGAGCCGTGAGGTGCCCCCGTTACTGCCCAAGGAGGGATCGCTCGTGTGGAAGCGCGCGGGTTTCGCCCGACACGCCGTGCATGTTACTAAGTGTAAGTGACCATAATACAGGCCGTCATAACTCAGTAGAGGTATGCCCGGAATACTGACGCATATGGCGCAAAACAGACAGCGATGACCAGCTCTGGCCGGCAGGCCGCCACGTGCCGCAGACGTCAGGTGAGCCGTCGATGGGCCTGCCGCAGTGGATCGGGGACGGGACGGAATCGATCGAGGACACGGACGTAGTGCTCTGGCACACCTTCGGCGTGACGCACATCCCGGCCCCTGAGGACTTCCCCGTGATGCCTGTGGAGCCCATCACGCTTCTGCTGCGGCCGCGAAACTTCTTCACCAACAACCCCGTCATGGACGTGCCCCCGAGCTATGCCAGCACGCCCAGCCAAGTCGCCGCCAATGGGCAGGGCGTCACTAATGCCACCGACGCCATGAGCAAGCTTGCCTTTGGCAGTGCGTGCTGCTCCACCAACGGGGCCAGTGACGCCGGAGTGAATGTCAGTAGTCGCTTGTAAGGCGAAATGCTTAGCTAGGTAGTCACTAGTTGCGCCACTCGAACGAGTACATCGTTTACCTGTATATAGTCTAATACCAAAATGTGTTCTTTGATGATACAAGCCTTGGCCATCGTCGTCGAACGACGAGTCATCATACATTATAGCAAGTAATACGATTACTTAGTCATTTGAGAACCGTATAGAAACCCGTCTATATCAAGCCTGTCGCTGTATAGCCAACAAATCGGCATCTTGTAGCATAGTTACTCCATCGTTTGCCATCTTCCCGCCTTCATGCCAGTTGCATCCAATTACCAGGCCAACTCTAGAAGCCTGAACTCGAATGCGACAATAGACTTGTAGCCTCGCGTTCCTGAATTTAGACGCTTGTCGGTATAGGAAAGGTTCATTGTATTCACCTGGCTGGAAGCGCGCGCCGCAGCTCAAGTCTCTTGCACCCTTGCACCAACGACAGGATGATCCTTAAGCTCCCAGATGTGTCTATTATTCTCCTTCTTGGGGAAGAGGAAACCAAAGCTCATCATGGACACAATCTTCTGTGGGAGAGACCGGTCGTCCACCTGCTCTTCCCCCTCGATCAAGGTCTGGCCGTCCGGCGCGAGGTAGACGTGGTAGTCCCTGGGAAGGAGGCGGCCCGGGTTCCATATGTTCCACAGCACCGAGTTGATGAGCATGAGCGTCGCTTCGAAGACGTAGAAGTACCACTCGTACCGCAGAATGGGGCTGAGGGCTCGGAGGGATTCGGGGTCTTTGAGGTCCATTTCCGTGTTTCCCAGATGCTCCACCAACCGATAAATGCAGCGCACGAAGATGAGAAACATGCTAGCGTATAGCGTCCTAAGAGGGATGAGGATAGCCCTGTCTTTCATACTAGATCTGGAGCATCGTACTTGAAACACGGCCGCCATGGCAATGAAGAAGAGGATGACGGCCAGCTGTATTACGATAGCAGCTATGACCAAATTACCTCCTAGCCCTTGTGAACTGCCTTTTGGGTTGGCCGCTAGAGATACTCCTATGCCATTGAGGGCCTCGACGATTGCCATCAGGAGACCAAAGGTAGACAGAACTTTCCCCGGGGGTAGAGGTGCGAAGTAGGGAACGTAGTAGAATATTCGACCGAGGACGTGGTAGTTGGCGAGTTCGAGAAAGGGGCTGCATACCACCACAGGTCAGTCATCAGTCATGATTGTACTGTAGTTTAATTAACTCACGGGCATACGTATATGAAGACTTGACTTAGAATGAAGACTATGAGAGTCGCTGTCCCGTCATATATATAGTGATGAGAAGACCATGCCCGTAAAGAGTAACCGAGGGTCAACATCACCGCGCAGAATGGGTGCAGGCCTATAAGTTTGAATGATTTATGGCGACTTTTGATACCTGTCAGTTCATTGAGTTTCGGCGTACCGCTAAACCACATGACACTTACAAGCACTGCCAGAAATGGCCGACTCCAGATAGAGCATATGCTAAAGCGAAGACGATAGGAGCCGCCGTGTTAGGGGCGTAAACGAAGAGGCTTCCGGCAACTAGAAGAGGTAAACAGCAGATCTTGAAGTCAGAGGGCGTGGGTTACCTACCAGGTTCTCCGTTCGCCATATCGAATAGGAGTCGATGGTTTGTGTGCTAGCAGCTAGATGATGTGCAAGTCATAGAGAGGAATGTTGACGGAACGTGCTGCACTTTTATATAGTTTCCTCGTCGCAGCTTTTATGACAGGTCGATCTCAAGCTCATTCACAGACTCCTCTCTAGACACCAGCAGTATCTACGGCCAACTATATAGAACTTGTCGCCGTCGTCACCTCATCCAGGCCTTGCTGCTAGACAGCCTAGACTTATATGATAGCACGCCAAACCCAAATCGGATAATGAAATCGCCAAGACTGGACCCGCGGTCGCTATTCAAGATCGACAGGGTTCGCTAGGCACGTTTCCCCACAGGGCCACAGCCCCCGTAGGACTTATTTAGGGGCCTTAGCTTAGCAGCTTGGCAAGGTTAGGAACGACGACACATTATAACGGTAGAATGCCTCTCTTATAACTGACGTCTTGAGAATATAGCTCGCACGACACTTGTATTTTTACATGACGAGTACCACCCACCCCAACCCAGGTCTAACCGCTTTAGTATAATATCCATAGCGCGCGGTCGGCTGGAGATGGGAGAGCCCCAGATGCGACATTGTTGGGAGTGCCTCAGGCGATGCCTTGTCTGCGATCGCACACAGCCGACATGCAAAAGGTGCACTGTATCGGGAACGCAATGCCCGGGATACAGCGATGTGAAGCCGACACGACTAAGATGGCTCGCCCCGGGGAAGGTCAAATCTCGGGCCTGGAAGCAGAAAGGGTGCCCACCAAAAAGCATCGAAGCTACCAGCAATGACAACAACGAAGCATCGAAGAGCGTCACCAACGGGACAGTCATGGTGTCAACCTTTCCTGGTAGGGAAGTCAGGAACTTGGCTATCCCACGGTTCAAGATGAGGACGGAGGTCGATGCCTTGACGCAAGCTGTAGCATATTGTACGTGAAGTCAACAGGTGAAATTTCTAGGAAAGGACAGATAGCTCACCTCGGATTAGACAACAGTTGCATATACCAAGATATGCTCCCAATCCAGGATCTCGGGCCAAATCCTTACATATACTTGCTCTCGACCGGTCATCTTGAGGCAGGGGCCGTTTTCCCCCGCCACGTACAATTAAGTCTAGTCTGCACAACCCTCAGCCACCGGATCAATCGAATACAGGACGGTACCCGATGCCATACAGAACTAGTCGAGACGTTTTATCGATACCGCGGCATAATTATTAGTGCTTTGAATGAGTATATCAACATAGAACACAAGCGCATTAGTGACATTACGCTGGCCGGCATCGTAACGTTATTACTGATTGATGTTAGTTCCACGTGTCTACCTTTGGATAGAACCACTGTGTGATGTGCTATCTGACATAAAGCATGTGCCATGCTAATCCGTGTCATTTACACAGGCCCAACAAGGCTCCTCGTCGAATTGGCGATGCCATCTCGAGGGAGTTCAACGACTGATCGCCCTTCGCGGTGGACTTCGCACATTAGCTACATACAAGCCCCTGGAGTCGCTTCTACTATGCTTTATATCGTATGTTGAGCCCGTTAGCCACGGAAAAGACCCTTCCAAGATTGCCGATGGGGGCATCAGAACTGACCATTTTGCCCAGCATTTCCATTTTCGGCAATACGACATCCCCCGCATCAGACCTCATAATTCCCCAGTGCCACTTCGACGACCTGGAACTGATAATGCAATCGTATGGCGGCGCAGTCTTCACTTTCCAAATGTGCCCGCCGCCACTTTTTGCCGAGATCATCAAAATCAACTATCTCCGAGCGCGAGCCATGCAACCGGACAACCACACCATGACGCGAGCAACATGTCTTACTGAAGAGGCTTATGAAATTCTTGGACGTATAGATGCCGCCAACCTTGACGAATGGGCCGAGTCGAAACCCTCATCGAGAGAGGACTGGCTACTTGCTGGCAATGCCTACCGGGCGGCCGCGACACTCTACTGCATATCCTCCCTACAGAGCCAGACGGTACTACCGCCAGACAGCGCCACGCTGAAGGCACGCGGAGCTGTGGATGCCCGGTTCCTGGAGACGGTCCTCGCCAAGGCGCTGCAGTCTCCTAAGATCAACCGGTATGTGCTCTGGCCGCTTGTGGTTCTCGGCACGGAAGCTGTGCGATCAAGTCCCGCGACGCGTGCCTTTGTTCGCGATCAACTGGCGAGGCTAAGCCGCTTCGTTGGGACCCACGTGCCCCTCGCGGCGAGGGCCGTCCTCGAGAAGTTCTGGGTATCGGGCGGGAGTCGCTGGGACGACTGCTTCGATAGACCACATGCGTTCGTGATTCAGTTCGCGATTGACATGAGCAGGATGACCCCGTAGCCCTAATTAATGGTGTAACGGATAGATGTATATAAGGGCAAAATGCCGTGCTTCTTTCGATGATATGAGTATCATAGTCCTAGTCTTAGAGTGGCTTTCATCGATACGAAATACAACGGATAATATTGATTTCTGGCTTTGAGTATGTATTGTGTTTTCTATAGCCGTAGTCGCGATGCGATACGGCCTCACGCGATAGCTATGTATGATGCCCCAGCCGAATAGAAAATTGAGACACCCCAATCAATACTCCATTGCATCTCATCCTTAGACACGCTTTCTGCTTGTACATTCAGCATGAGATCGTGTCGACAATCCACGTGTAAAGTATTAAATGCGGCCATTACCTTCGGTGCGCGGTGGAACATGCCGACAGGGAAGTTGATGCACCCAGTATCCCTTCCTAGCTTCGGGGTGTCCAGTGCCTGGGCATTCTTGACGTTACAATTGCCACTGATCACACCCAGCTTGTCAGCTGGATAAGAAATCCAGGCTGCGGCAGCCGAGAAGAGGATAGTATCCTGTCCACTGTCAAGATGGATCGTGAACCCCTTAGCATCAATATTAGTTGCCGTGGCAGAGACATGCCAGTTTCTATTGCACGCCATGTCTAGCTGGTTGATCCAGACTATAACCTTAGGCGGAGAGGTATAGGCTTGGGCAAAGTTGATCCGCCGCGATGTCTTCATCTGGGGCTTGCTCCGTGGGTGATCATCCTCAGTGCTGAACTGCCCAACTTGAAAACTGTTGTTTCGTAATGTCGATGCGGTGAACCATGTGCAGCCCCCCAAAAAAGATTCTGTGTCACCCCAGGTCTTCATATGCACGTCCGCTGATGCGTTCGTGACTTTATCGGCAAAGGCGCGCACGCGGATATTAGCCCCATTGTCAATGCTGATAGTATTAAGACCTAAGCCCATTTGGGGCGGGGTGTCGAACATGGTGGGAAAGCGCACCCGCGTGGAAACTTCCTTCAAGGGACCTAAATGACAAGGGCGCACCTGAAATGGGATAAAGTGCGGTATATCAAACCACTTGCCGGGGTAGACTCTCGCAATGAACGACTGATCTGCCTTGGATAGCCGTGTGTTCCACTCAGTCGAGAATCCATTGGTTGTTAAAGAAGCTGGGATGGCATACAACATGATGGAACTTGGGTCGAAGGCCGAGGACTGCATTGCGGACCGATCGTATCGCTGGAATATATTGGTATTCACCTTTTCCTTATCCCAACCCAGTGTTTTCTTGTAGTAGTCGTACACAACCGGCTTATTCCAAGGGATTTTGGCACTGGGTGCCTGATGTTCGTGAATGCAACCGAGAGCATGGCCGAATTCGTGAATGATAATGCGAGAAAATTCTGTCTCGGATGTTCGGTCCGTCAGCCAGCCAAAGTTCATCGTAGGTTCTCTGGATGGAATAGCTAGGCTATTGGTGCCAATATATGACCATGATGCACAACTGGAATCAATGTTGACACGGATCTCTGCGTCGACCGAGTTAACGAAGTCGAGTTTAATCTCGGCATGATCCTCCCATATCTTGGCATATTGCTGTACTTTTGCGCGGACTTTCTCGGATCCGTTGAGGATTCTAACCCTTAAGGTACGGCCAGGACGCCACATGTAATTGGCATCGAAGCGAGCTCCGTCTTCATTGCTTACAGTGTGGTTGAGCCTGGAGACCTCGCTGAGGTTGGCGTTCTCCCAGTACGCTAGATTGTTCGCCGACCCCTGTAGTTCTGGTGGCACGGGCATCTCTGTGCAGATGTGAGGCAGGCTCATGATGGGGATATTTAGGGACCATTCCAGGTGAAAGTGAGCAACGTGAGTGTCTAAAAGCTAGAGAGGTCGTGGAGAAGGTATGAAAAGTGGCGAAATTGTATCTGGTAGCCTCTGCAGCAGGATGATGGCGAGGGGGGCACGGCTTATATACTCTGCGTGAATCCGATTACCCCTCTCCCTACCCTACTTAAAGTGATTAGGTGTTGTAACATTCTTAATAAGCAAAGAATGCAACCCTTCATTAGGTAGGCTGCTTTAATGGAAATGCAACCCACGAAACGCCACAGTGATACTTATGTCTTGACTCTTGAGCATAGCACGCAGGGGTCAGGCTGAGACTCGTAAATGTTGTTGGGAGAGAGATCAGAAGTAGTGCGACTCATAAGTCTAGAAATTACTTCGATGTATCAATGGAACGCCGTATAGTATGTATCTTAAAAGTGATAGTGCATATACATATCAGATCACGAACTTAAAGTAGATCTGAGATCTGTCCTCATGGAGTAGCCAATTAGTGCGTGCAAAGCATTATTTCGGCACATAAGAGCCTGCCTTACCCAAGGGCCATGATGCTCGACTCTGGCTTGCGCGTGGGTGGGATCCCAAGCACAACCGGAACGAGGCTACCTCATCTCATCTTTTACATACTGAGCCGGAGTCGGAGGAACGTGGGGTCAAGCCAGCTGGGCCGGACCGGAGCCTGGAGCTGACAATAACCGATATCTTACAAATTACCTATTCCAAAAGCCCTGGCCAAGACTTGGGCCATGGCTTAAGCCACAGCCTTTCTGGGCCTTAGCAATGCCCTATTCAAGGGGAGAGCTTCATAGAGATATAAACAATATGGGCTAGCATCCATCTTAGATAGTTTCTCTTCAGCATGCACGCGATCAATCTAAGAACTATCCCTTCTACATCTTCTGTTATCATGAGGTAACAGCTTTGTTACAGACTGCGCCCAATGGGATCTTAGAGACTCAGCTTATACTCACTCCACTCCACGATTGTTTACGCTGACAGGCTTTTGGTGGTGATCTTGGACTGGTCAGGGTGATTCTGCGAGCCAGCATATTCGGAGAATCCTAAACCAAAAATACCGGCTTTCGTGTTGCCTGGTGCTTCCATCACAGAATTTTTCTGCGGTTGCAATCTCTATGGTGCCTTGGCTTGTATGCAAGGGCCAAGGCGGTGCGACGCAATCAATTCTTGGTGGCTCTTGCATGCTTCCCGAATGTGCTGGCCACTGATAGACTTTGCCTATCCCTTTTACTGCTACCAGCTGTCGGGCTCCGTTTCGACAGATGCTATCTCTGCGCCCGTACAGTGGAGAGCGACGCCCTCATTGCGAAATCCCTTCTCTCTTTCACATACCAAGGAGCTATGGAAGAGTGCTTGAGAGCTTCTACCAGGAGAGAGCCATGGCGTCGAGACCCGAATATGTTTTCACTCGAGACTTCCTCGATAACAACCGGTTCATATACGTGCATCTTCCTTAGCCTGAGTTTGCAATTGAAGTCACCGTTCGTCATTTTCGTTGCTCCACTGATAGGCCTCACATGATTACAGAATTAACTTGATGCAACATCTTTAGGATAGGATCTTTGGTTACCACATTCATCCCGGGATCCCGACTAGAAGCAGCTACTTGCAAGTCACAGATATCGGGGCCGGCACAGGGTACTTCTTTTCTCCTAAGAAAACGATAGACGGGACTAACAGATGGTAGAATCTGGCTGTTCGATGTTGCTGAGCAGGTCTCCGAGTCGCCCGTCTAGAGAGCCTGTATATCTCATTCAAGGCAGCGCCTCCATCAGCTACCCTTCTTCCAACGTTATATCGTGACACTCGGATGTAAGGAATGACGTTCCTGATGACCTTCTCAATAAGTTTCACATTGTCCATCTGCGGTTCTTCTCCGTCATGATGTGGCAGGAGGTCTCAGGCTTTGTAGAGAACTTTATAAGCTACTTCGTGAGTCGCGCCATCCTTTTATGCAGAATTATGACATATTCGCTTACTTTTATGTCGCCTTCATATATAGTTATTGCAATAGGCGCAATAACGGCGTCGTCCTTCAGCGTGGTGTTCTAATCGATGTTTCGCTGTAGGGCCTGGTGGATCCTTGCAGTGGGGGGATCCTGACTTCTCGTCTATTCGCATTGATACAACGGAGCCAGATAATAAGACCGAGAGCCTGAGCCGGCTGATGCAGGTTATGACGGGCCAAGACCCACTCTTTGATCCGAAGTGGGTTACGGAACTCCCCAACATCTTCGGGGCCAGTGGTTTCGTGGGTGTTGAGAAACACGTCTGCGATGCCCCCCCCCCCCCCCCAAAAGAAAAGCACTGTAAGCCCCACTGTTTACTGCCTCATATTATGCGGAAAGTATATGTGTGAAAATAAGGTATTTATCTTCATTTCATAATGAGGATATTAATATAAAATTTATCGCGATCCATATAATGAATTACTGTAATCCCTTAGTTGGTTGGCTTTAGTCGCGATTATGGGGTAGGCATGCTATCTTAAAGAGTATAAGATCTGATTGGAAAGGCTGACATGGCCCCCCAAATCTTACAAGCCCATAAGCAGCCAAGTCGAGACACATAGGCTAGCAACCTAAATCAAAGGCAGTGCATGCATTTACGAGGTTCCCGAGGCTTAGAAGTGCATAGGTTTCAGATCATAAGCTGACATACTTCGTAGCTGAGCGGGTAGAATGCGTAGTGTGACGTAGTCGAGACACCCTACATGATATAATTTACACGGTGAAATAATCACTTTTCTATTCGTCTTCTACATATCACTGCGAGGCACCTCATGTAAGAAATGAAACCTCGCCTGCGGCGTAGCCCGACGCTTCTGACCTTTTGCCATTCTCGGTTGATATTCTCCGGTAACGAATGGAATTAAGCCGTGACTATAGGACTCTTGGAGTGTCATCATCCTTTTCGCTACGAGTGTGTTTATACTCCGAAATACAGGGACCACATCTGATGTGCCCAAGATGGATATCAGTGCAAGAGAAAATACCAACGGGCTTGATGCCATCCTTCGCTTCCAAATCTTTGTGTCTACAGCATGCATCATATGCTGCGTACTCTCCATTGCTACGCGCACGTATACTCGGCGTATCATCATGAAGACCTTCAAGCTCGAAGATTGTATGGCTATTTCGGTTAATTACTCCCTGTTTGAATGCCTGGCTAATATAATTCTAGGGGCTCTCATTGTGGCAGCGGTATTTTCTATGTCTTGCTTTATTATTTGAGAGGCGGCATGAATCTAATCAAAGGCAGGCCGGCTCAATCGCCTTTTCCTCCATCTCCTTAGTCATCGTAAAGAATATCAATAATGAGGGTCGCTACTTATACGTGAGTAACCATTTCGCAGATACATCGCTTCGGATTTACCGCTCCTAAGCTAACCCTAACCCTACTCATGTCGACTGGCTATAGTACTATGCAGTCCTGGTGGTGCTCTACAGCCCACTGATGCTCTCTGCAAAGTTTGCCGTATTGCGCCAGATTGAGACAATATTCTATGACCACAACCGCAAGAAGGCGGCCTTCAAAGTGATTTGGAGCCTCATCTGGGCAAACGTGCTGATTTACACCGCCACCACCTTCGTCTTCGCGTTCGCCTGCACACCACCTAAGAAGCTGTGGAAGCCCGAAATAGAGGGTAGATGCATCGACCTCCAATACCCGTTCGTGGTGACCAGCGTCCTCAACATGGTATCGGACTTGACGATTCTCGTCGTTCCGCTCATCGCTGTCGCCAAATTGCAGGCGCCGCTTAAAAACAAGGTCATCGCCTACTTCACATTTTCTGTGGGCATCTTGTAGGCACCCCCCCCCCCCTCACTGGGCCTCTTCTAAGTCATGTATCGAATATGTGAATCGTTTATTTATGAAATCCCGTTAACCGATGTATGGTGGCAGTGCCTGTGTGGCAAGTATCGCTCGTCTCTACTACAGCACCCAAGCTAAATTCGGAAACGTGGAAGGGGCGCTCGTTCCCATGTCCAACTGGGCGTGAGTCAAATCCGATAGGTTTGCACCTAATAATGAAAGGGGCACATTGAGCTCATAATCTAACATCCTATATTACCAGGCTTGGCGAGATTACCATAATCATCTTCGTCGGTTGCCTACCGTATATCCCGCGCTTGATCCAACACGTCCGAGGAACTAGAAGGCGGGAGCATTACGTACAAAGGGACAAGGGAATATACGCCCGACTCTCCCCGGTACACGGAGATGCGTTCAATGAAAGTCAAAATGTAGGCATGGCACCGCCACGAGCAAAGAGTATAGTGGATGCGGTGGATGGTATCGAGATGATGGCGTCCGCACATGTTAGAGGCTAGCTAGAATCAAATTTAGAGAAATTCCGGCGATAAAGCCAATGCCCAGGTGTTTTGTAGGTTGAGATGAGTTATCTGGTCTAACGGGTGCTTTATACATGTATCCCATTGCTATATCCAATGGTGTAGAGGCCTTTGAGCCTAGCTTCAGTACTACCACTTCCTAACATTTTTTTCCAAACACCATTCCAGAAAACGGATATCATAAATTCAGTATGAGAATGGGTACACGTTAGATCGGAGACCCTTGGTGCTATATTTTAAGCTCATACGAATAGGGGTAAATAGGGGTAGCGCGCCCCACATTTGAAACTTTATATTAGATAAGTGTGGCATAGTTTCAAGCCCTGAAGGACTCGTCTCCATGGCTACCATGTTCAACGTTCTCTTTAATTTAGCAAGAGGACCAAAGCCCAGCACCGAGGATAGAAATTGCCTCTATTAAGAAAGACCTAACAAGATGCTACCCAGGTAGGTATATATAATCAATCACATGCAGGTGGGCAGATGCCCTCATTCCTTTTACCAGTCCTTCAATCCGGAAAAGCGCAACACAAGTGAAAAAGCAAACAGAGAAATTTGACCGCCGTGTAACGGAGGCCGTGCCGTATTAAAGTTCCGATATGCCGTTTTCATGTCGTTCCGATGTGCGCATAACCTGCCCTCCCCCATGCGCCCTAGCCTCATGTGTCTCAGATGAATGCATGCTCTTCCCATGTGTATCCTATGCAGAAGGAATCCCCCAAAACGAATAAACAACCAGATCAAAATGATATAGAGTGTGGTATAGATTTTCAGTCAGAATGCAGTAAATGGTGATAGTGTTAAGATTATATCAGGTAAACGAGGTGTGGCTGTGAACTTGCTGTGCAGGAGGGTGATAATCCAATGAAGCACGACGGTTCGCATCTTCGATCTGCTCGCTCGCTTATTGCTGGGTATTGTGGGTATATATGGATGCGGGAAACGTGCTAGAGCCCGAGGGTATAAATGCGTATAAGATGAAAAAAAATGGCGCGATGCAGTCAATAAGTTGGAATTGACCTCCCCTAGCCTTTTCTCTTTTCCTTTTCTAGGTGTTGATAATCTGAGTAGAAGCTCGGGCCTCGTGGATGCAATAGGGTGGGGTATTAGGCATGGGCAGGCAGCTGGACCTCAGTCGCGGGGGCCTTGTTTTCAGCTTCGTCGAAGTCGCGGTTGTTGTTGCTACCACCGCCACCGCTGCCACCGCCACGAGGCCTGTAACTTCTGTCCTTAGCAGTGCTCATAATCTCGTTTTTGCGCGTGACGGCGGGCCAGGGCTTGGCGGCGGGGCCCTCCTCGGCGATCCTGTTGGCCTCGTCCTCGGCCTCATCGAGCCACTCCCCCCACTGCTTGGTGTGCGGCGCGGCACCGTTTTTTTCGACCCAGGACGTTCGCTTTGTCTCGCGGATAGCGTACCAGAGCGTCCGTGTGAAGCTCGGGACGCGCTCAGGGTCACTCTCCCCTTCGACACGTTTGTGGGCACTCTTGGCATCCTCCGGGGTGATGTCCTCGACGTCGTAGCGGCTCAGGTCCCAGAAGTAGCGCTTTGGTAATAGGCTCATGCACCAGTAGAGAGCATTGAGGAAGATGTAAGCAACTCCAATGAAGATCTGGCTCCGCCACTTGCAGTTGCCCAGCAGGATGACCGACACCATCAGCATCAGGGTGCCGGTGCCCATGAGCATCTGATACATGCGCTCACCGACACGGTAATTGCACTCTTCCGTGCCGGCGTACAGCTCGCGCGCGACGTCCTCCGAGCACTTAACTAGCAGGAACCCACCCTCGCGCGTGCGGATCAGCACGTCCCCGTCGGGCACCTTGCCCGTGTTGGTCCGGTTCATGAGGAGTGGGCGCCACCACGAGGCCCAGCCGACGACGGAGCTGGCAAGGGAGACCAGCGACACGGCGATGATGGCGGTGCCGTCGTTCCAGAACCCGGCAGCGATGATGATACCGACTGTGACAAGCAACGAGAAGACGGAAAGGACGTGGGTGGGTGAGTATAGGCTCGGCGGGATGGCGGGCCGCTTTTGGTTGGCCGTGGCCGTGGGTGGACTCGCCATGAAGTCCTGCACCTTATCCTTCATCGTAGTGCGTCTCATGATTCCTTGCTGCGGGACACGTTCCGCGTCGGTCCGGGCGCTAACCCCAGTGGACCTGGCAGGCCTACCGGACTCCCCTAAGTCGTCAGGAGGGAGTGAGCTTGAGCGGGAACCTTCTCGTTTTCCGTGCCGGAAGCGCCAGAGCTTCCCGAGCAGGGCACCCCGACTCGCTCCGCCATTAAACTGGCTGGGCCGGACGTCGGCGGCCTTGATAGAGTTAGTGGCGTCGGCGTGGGTAATGCGCAGGACCTTGAAGGAGAAGGGCGCCATTTCATCTAGGGGATGAAGGATCGTGGCGAAGAATCCGACAGAGTCGAAGTGGATGCCGCTATAAACACCAGTCATCTTGGCCTGGAACTCGGGCAGTCGCAGGGGGCGGGACGGCTTGAGGAGGGCCTGTGGGGCGGGAATGATGCGCGGCAGTAGGCACATCATGCTGGCGGTGATGGTCTGAGCGTGGTCCGCGATAGAGGACTCGCCGATGACCGCTAGTAGCGTCACAACGTCCAAGCGCCAGCCGGCGGGGCCCTCGTCCTCTGTCGCGTCTGAAGAGAACCATTTTAGCGGCCCGGTGCGGACTACTTCGTCGCCCATCTTGACGGCCGTTCTCCACTAGCCTGCAATGTGAATAACCCAGAAGACGACGTATAATTTGGAGCGGTGCAAAGCGAATCGTTAATTGAGTTCGCAAGTGAGCGGGAAGCTCGAGCTCGATCGGGTCTCCGCAGCCTTGCGGTTTGGTCCAACTCTGGCCTAACCTTTCTATGTAGCGTAGCGATGAGAGCGGAATGCTCCACCCCCGGGAAGCAAAAAAGAGCAAAGGGAAACGGGGGGGAAAGACGGGAATGACGCGATCTAGATCATTGCATTACTGGGCATTTAAAGAAACATTATAAATAAAACAAAGTTGAAGCATTAAACAGCGCAAATAGGGAGATATTCACGAGTGCATTTATCGGGTAGAAAAGCCGAGACAAGTGAAGCAAAAGAGTTAAGACAACTAAGAAATGAAAAGGGGGAAACACTACAGATAAACAAAGAGTGGAAAAGCTAGCTAGGTTTGCTTTGTTTCAAAAGTTGTTTTCTTTCTTTTTCTCCGTACTGTAGGGAATGAGAAACGTGACAGGCGGGGATAAACCAACTTCAAGCCTTCGATCGATATTGCTTTTTTTTTATTTTTTTTTCATTCCCAAGAAAAAGTTATTAACAACATAGTTAACAGGAGGACATCGGGGAGTTTCAGGGGCTGCTACACTCAGGCGCTAGACCCCATACAGCCAGAAATGTGCCGCAATATGCCTTATCTAGTTTAGATCAGCCTCTCAGCTGCTATTTCTAGGTGTTTCTGGCTCCCAGCCCATGGGTACTAAGTATGCAGGTTAAAGTGGTTAGTGAATGATTATGTGGTTGGTTCAAGTTGCCTGCAGCGATCTGACGACTTGAGGTCCTTATATCTATTGCCTTTATCCACCTAAGTAAGCCCCCGTCCCTTGAAGCTCGAATTTTCAATACACATATTCCGTGTTTTTATGAGTAAAAATCCCGCTTCTATCGCCCTCTCCCAAAAAACAAAAAAAATTCAATCATGGACATCAACCAGACTACGTCAGTATTTTACAGAGTACCTGTCAGACTGGTAAATTCCGCTCCCGAGAAATGCCCCAGACGGCATCTGGGTAGGCTAGGGGCGGGTAGGTTCCAAAGTAGCATGGCCGAACCCACTAAAATGTTCAGCTCAAGGCGTTATTACGAAACTAACCGTGCCTATCCAGGGGCGGCGCAGCAGTCGTTTCTCATCAAACAAGCCTCCTGTGTCTCCCTTGCCTCGACCGGTCTGCAACAAATATTCCTGTGACGCATACACATCTTGCATTGCAGGTGTGCTTAGGGAGTACAGCCAGATGCGATAGATATATGGCATGCAAACCCCCATCCAAACTTGTAGTCAGTTGGCATCCGGATTTATTCCATATGTCTCGTCTTTGTCTGCCTGCCTGCTTGCCCACCTGCCTGCCTCTGTGGCAGTTGACGATTGGATAGAGTACGGATTTCCACTGCCTGCATGCTTGCCTTGCTTGCTTGATGCCATACGACAGTCAAACATGCCTAAGCGCATCGTGTACTCGATCCCGTTGCCTAGATATTCGCCTCCCCACCGATAGTGGCAAGTGGTATTGTGAATCTTTTTCACTGCCCTCTACCGATCCATACATATGCCAATGCCTTGCCTCTCGATGATGTGCAGCAGTGCTTCGCCTTTTTGGAGGCTATGCACGTGCTGTGATTACTTGCTCGCTCGCTTGCTCGTTCCCCGCATACACTACGAGTGAAAAAGACTGGCTGAACTGCGCGGTCCGTCGTACGTTGCATTTGTACGTATACATGCATGTATGTATTACCGGTCCATGGAACCTCGCATAGTTGTGTCTCCTCTTTCCGCCTTCCCTACAGAAGCACGCGGGGTGTATCGTCGTCAACTTGACACTTGGTGGAATTCAGAGGAAGGCCCACGTGGATGAGTCGCTTACATAGAAGTCACTTAGTTACCTACTTGTTACTTACATTGTACACCAGTGATGAAGATATAGGACAGGGCGATCGTGGTTCCTGACTACAAGCATAGTGGCGACTGGGCTTCAGCCTGCAGGATTGTCGAAATCAAGGAGACGAAAAAGTCGGCAAACAAAAGCAGAACAACAGCACATGGTTACGCTCACGGAAAAAGATGCGCAGGCAAGGCGGAGTAGGCATAGATTCAGCATCCTTAAACTGACTGATCACTTCCCCGCCCTCATCCCAACCAACCAACCAAAGGACAAAGCGCAAAGCCCGCCCCGACTAGCCGTATGAACTGGAACCCCCACACACATCTTCGCCTCGGCAGCCTGCCGTCATCTCATCGTACAAAGAAGATCGTATCATTTGACTGAATTCATCGCAACATAAAAACGTGACAGGTAACGTGTGTTCACATACACAAGAGGAAAAAACAAAACAAAAACACTTCCCGCCGGCGATCCGGGCTCCGTATTGACAGTGGGGTATAGTGTAGGAGATGAAAGCCGCGAAAGGGAGAGACATTAAAAACAGGAAGAAAAGCAAAGATCAACGCATTCTCTCCCCGCGGCCCCAAATCATCCTCGTCTGTGTAGACTCACCACGCCTCTATCGTAGACCCAACTCCTGCGCGTAGGCGCATGCACAGTGCACATAACAACCTTAACCGGTCAGATTCGCAGTCGCCTCAGCCGTGCTCTTCTTGGCGCGCTCCTCGAGCTCGCGGGCGCGTTGCTTCTCCTCGGCCTCTCGCTCGGCGCGGGTAAGCCTCTGGGCCCGGAACTCCGGAACGGAGAGAACCCAGCGGAGGAACTCCTCCCAACGTAGCTCCCACTCCACGAGGACGCGCTCGCGCTCCGCGCGCTCCATGCACGCGTGCTCGATGCTCCATTCTATTAGTTGTCGGCACTGCCGGAGCGTCGTCTTCTTCGACCCCGCCCGCCGGCCCACTAGGTACTGGTAGAAGTCGTGCGAGAGCGTGGATCTGTAGATTAGAAGTTTATTTCGTTAGTGATTGAGCTAAAGGGAGAGGTGGAGGACAAGCTAGAGCATCCTAACTCACCGGAATAGAGTTCCGTTGTCGCTGTTAAGCGTGCAGCGTAGGCCACGGTTGATCAGGCCGTAGACAGCGTGATTGGCGATGCGCGGGGCGAGGCCGAGAATCTCGTTGGAGATGGGACAGCTCTCGATGCAGATGCGCTTCCTCTTCATGGTCTCGTCATGCGCCGTCTCCGAGAGTAGCGCGTAGCCGTGGCCGATGCGCCGCGTGTTGTCGTATGAGAGCGCCGCGCCGAGGTTGTCGTCTGGGTCGTAGTGCGTCTCGCCGCAGTGGAACAGGAACGGGATCTCGACCCCTGCATCAGCGCAGTCGCGCACGAAGCCCTCGAACTCCTCCCGGAAAAAGGACAGGGGGTGACCCTTGGACTCCTCCCCGACGAGGTCGAAGCCCGCGATGTACTGCGGCCACTTCAGTTTAAATTGAAGGCACTCCGCCATGGAGTCCTTGACGTCCTGCCTGGAGAACGATCTGGGAGTGCAGTAGATGACCTTGAGCCCACCAAACACAGGCCTAGGGATCTCCTCTGATTTTTCTCCTCTGTAGCTCCCGTGGGGAGCTTTTAGCGGCTGTGGTACGGTGTTATTCGTAACGGGCGAGGTGTAATAAATGGCTTTACCGTGTCGGTCCAGCTGTCGGTTTTCCACCATATTACCGTCCGGCAACATAACATTCTCGGCCTTCATAAACTTTTCGTACTCTTCGATAATAATCTTCATGGTGCCCTCATTGTCGATCTTCTCTTTCCCGTCGTCGGTCCAGATCTGATTGGACTTCATGAAATTGGGGCGGATTTCCGCGTATTGCACGTTCTCTCTGACGAACTCCTTCAGACTGTCTCCGGTGTACTCCCGGAAAGCGGTTTCGTAGTTGAACAGGCCCTTCATCATCCTTGTCCTGCCGTTAAATTTCTCCCATATCCTAGAAATCGTCAGTAGCTGTCTAATACTACCCTCTCATATGATCACGTACCCATCCTGAGTCTGTTTCGAATTATGAGCTTCCTCGGGGTGGAAAACGAGTTTACTTATAAGCCAATCCTTGCAGCCTAAGTTCAATATGGCGAGAATGCCGCGCTGGTCCTCGGTAAGATCCCCGGCGTTCTCGAGGTCCTTCAAAGTCGTCCTCTGTGCCTCCCATAGTTGTCTAAAGTAGGTATAACGCATTCTTGTATCCCGTTGATACTCCTCGCTAAATAGGTTGGGGCCATCCCCATCGTGCACGGCCTCTGCACGGTTTCGAACCTCTAATAGACTCTCGCCATCGAGACCCGCTGCCTCCGGAGGATCGGGCTCTTTGCGTTGGTCCAAACTGAATTGGATCTCGGAAAGGTCGAAATTCTCCTTGCTGACAAGGGGCCGGGTGGACCAAATGTACATATTAGGCATTCGCTCGGCCTTCTCGAGCAGAACATGAGGTAATAAAGTAGAATTGAAGTGTATGTGAAGATGGGCGCCCTTGGGCATCTTCTCAGCGATGCGGAGAAGATAAGACCTGGCCGGGTTGGCGCCGTCGGACGTATCACCCCTGCGCTCCGCGATGCCCCGCGATTCGGCGGGATCCGTGCCGTTAATTAAATCGATATTGGTCAAGAAATGATCGCCGGCATGGCGCTCATGAGTCTGCGACAAGACACCCGACAGATGAGCGGCGGGCTCAAAGATATCGATGTCGTCGAGCCTCCGCGCATTCTGCAGCACGAGGTCTGCCTGCCTTTCCAGCTCGGCTGATTCCATTTTCATTTTTGACGAGGTACCAGAGCGACGACGCAATATCCTCCGAATTGATGGGACGTAGGTACCGTTCTCATCTTGAGATTGGTCCGAGTCGTCTTCTTTATGTATGCTGCAGAAGGTCCCCATGGGCACACATATAAGGTCAAGGAGGGGGCCCGTGGTACCTCAATGAGATCATTCAACCGGATCCGGCGCGAAGCGAGGTTCTAAAAGACTCCAAAGGTATGCGATGGGGCAATTCGCTAGTGAAATATACTTAAAACCACAGTGGATGCGTGGAGTACAGACTAAAACAATGGGCTAGGCACTCAATCACAAATTGTCAATGAACCGACTGGCATTGATGGAGATATGTCATGTTATTCATTGAATGGGATCAATTGCGATAAGATGCTGCGCCGTATGTCTGACTTGACTCTGACTCTTTTACCGTAGTACCTCTGCTAAGGAAGTGATGCAAGGCGGAGTAAGGTGAATGAATGTGTGTTGGTAGACAGGTAAGACAGGTAAGGCTACAGGGTACGTTCCGGCTGGGCTGAGAAGGTACCTACGTACGTATTATACTTGCTTGAGGATACCTGGGTACTGGTCGGAATGACATCCAGGTCCTGTATCCAAGGTTAATTATAATTCTCTCCATTCTTCTTCTTCTTTTCTATTCGACCAATCCACCGGGGAATTTAGCGGTCACATACTATGTAACCTAACAAGTGATGTCCTGGCCAGCCTAGCCCCGAAAAATAGACGGCGTAACGCCGCTGGCCGGCTGGCCGGCGGGATATGTAGGCTGAGCAAAGCGAATCCATTCTACCTTTCCTATTCGGGCAATTCGCTTGCCTTACCGATCAACGCCTTAGCGGGCATATCAATGTACGCTAACCGATAGTAGACAAGCCAATACCCTTCCGGTAAGCTCCACAAGCAATGGCAACCGGCCAGGCGGCACGCAAAGAACGGCAAAAGTTTGTGTAGGACTATAAATGTACTGCCACTTTTAAACCGAATTTTTTCGTTTGTTAGCCGCTGCAGAAGTCGATTTGTTATAACTTGACAGATGATCTTATAGGGAGCCAAGGCTCACTACCGGGCGTCCTCACCCATTGAAAACCCCGCCAGGGGGAGTGGGGGCGAGTGGGGGCGATTATCGTCGTGTGGGTTTGCATGGCATGTGCTTTATGATCATGATACTTTACCCGCGAGATCTTTTACTTGGTTATAAGCTATACTGCTATGGATGATAATCTACCGGTTCTACAGTTGAAACAGACGGCAACGTCGTACATTTAGACATATCCACAGCTTAGTCGAGATAAGATTACACGAATGCGGCCATCGTTATAACTTGTGCGTTGGAATGCAGAATCGAAGTCACGTCCGGGTCACGATAGCTACTTCTAATTAGACGATGGTCCATGCTACATGGATGCCTTGCATGCGTTTTGACTTATAATAAGAGCCTCATCCCTACAGGCGTATAAACTCCGTTTCAGTAAGCTAGCTGGTGCGACCTATCCGGAAAGTTCTAGCACAGCCTCCTATATGGTCCGGCATCAAGCTAAATCTCCTAAGCCACAAGGCAAGCGAGCCCGAGAATATGGATTACGCGAGTCCCTATACAGCCGTCTCGAATAACATGGCTCACGGTGACATAGCTCCTAAGGGGCCTGTAAAGTTGTAACGTGGAACTTCCGTGGCAAATACATAAGCGATACCAGCCGCTAGACTTTTCCATTTCCGTTGAAAGAGATATGCTGGTAGGTAACACGTCGTTATGGGCCTTAAAGTTTGAACGGCTCCAAACCGCCACCCCTCTAGATTCTATCCAGTGTGAGTTAACGAAGGAGCAGTATTCCGTGCCATAGGAGTCACACGGCAACGACAACGGCATCAAACAGATGCCTGGAAAGTTTACAGTTGGTCGTGAAGCATCGGAATGGGTCGAAAACACCGTAATAATAATCGCCGGAAACGACGGATGAGTATGACAGTCTCGCAAGTTGTACCACTACACGAAACGTGCAGAATTTGATCCAGAAAACCAGATCTGATTCACCTTAAGCTAACCGAGCCGGACAATTAAAAGACTTGACTTCAAGCCGGGGCCGTCCTTGCAATTCGACAAACAAGTGACGGCGCCCACTCTGTTAGCCGACGACGAGAGGGACATACCGAGCCGCGGTCATAGAGCACTGCCCCGAGCGAACAAACGGACGGCTCTCTCCCTAACATACGTCCGGGTGAGGCATACCGCGCGGCTGAAATTCTCGGTGCCCTAGGCCCCGCGATGAGGGTTCTTTTCACCACACAGGTCTGTTCTAACAATGGCAAAAGGCCATGACAATATGCACCAAGCTCGAGTTCACATCCCGGACCCAGCCAGTCAAGACCCTCGAAAAGAAGGAAAGACGGTATAGGCTGGTGCGTTGGGAGATCGGGGGCTAGCGCAACGGCGGGGATCCTCACCGCCCTTGCCAGAGAGATCGGCTCCGGGGGCTGGGTATATAGACGAGCCAAACGTCGCGGTGCCCGAAGTGTTTCCAGAACATCTCTGGGCAGCGACTGGAAATGGGGGGGGGGGGGACAGATCAAAACACCAAGGCCTAACTTGTTGTTAAGCTATGCTATCCGCACGATAAGTAGGTATCCAATCTAATGGGTATCGCCTAGGCCACCTCAAAACCCACATCCAGCACCTCAGAACGAACAGCCTCTCCCCGCCTGTCTGTCACAGTCAGCCCACCCCACAAGTGCCCAGCGTCCGTATGACGTATAGCCAAGTGTCCACCGGAGCGGTCAGCCCAGGCACACACACACAGTGATGGCCAGCTCAGCTCACCTTCACCCTTCGCTTCTCCAGTAGACGACTGTGGCCACCATTGCCCACGTGTAGTTCATACGATAGGTATGCGGTATAATGCAGCAAATCGCTCCACGAAGTTTGCGCTGAGCTGTCAGAACCTCCCACGCCCCTTCTCTGCGCACTGATGTGGATAAAAAAGGGGCTATCGCACAAAACGCCTCGGGGCCATGACGTTGTTGTCAGGCCGAGAGGCTGGGCTAGCTGATGGCTGTGGGCAACTCAGCAAGCAAGCAATGAGATGTCAGGTGCGAGATATGAGAAGTGAGAAGTCATTTTTCCGCCCGAGCCTCTTTGATATGCCACTATTGCGGAGGGCATGTGGATCGGACATCGGCCGAGTGGAGTGGATATGTACAATCAGGAAAATAAACATTGAAAACATTGAACTAATTGTAGAGAAGGGCTGGGGAGTGGATACCAGCCCAGTCTGGCGGTTTTTGTGGGTATCATGTGGGTGAGTGTGAATGGGGTTGGAATCTATATTACTGGGAACCGATAAGACGTTCGGGATTGGTCTCCAGGTACACCCGATAGTTGATTTGTTTGAAACTGACGACGTGCTATCGGAAGACGAGAGTATTATTTTGGTCTAATTAAGTGATTTATTCCTTGTGTAACCTAAGTAGCTACCTGATGGAGTTGATAGATATAAGACGCGGGAGATGCATCATCTATCACTACCGCCTGGCCTATATTATGCCCAACGGGATGGATGATCCGATAAGACACGACCTCAAGTCCTATCATTAACGTGCTATTGCGGTTGATAGATCAACTTCTTCTTTCCTTCAAACCCCGTGCCTCAAAACGAGACACGGACAAGATGTCTAGACCTCCGTAACAAGTATTCAGGGTATCGGAATAAGATTCGCTGCGCCACCACCAAATGTAACACCGTCTAATAAGTGAAGCTTTCGTATAGATCGAAAATTGGTCGTTGGAACTAAGAACTAGAAATGAACTTCGCCTCAGCTAGGATATAGCTAGCCTAGTTTTGGTGGTGCTTGTCTCTCTTGCCGGTCTTCTGCCTAGGCTTCTTCGCGACGGCTTTGTTCGCAATTGCTCGATCCATGAGTGAAGTGGTGCCCTTATTCTTAGACGTAAAGGAGTTTGCCCGACCGCCAACTGAGCCAGGAGGGGGTATCTTGGGCTTGGACACCTTAGACTTTACTGATCTTCTAATCGCTTTCTTGAATGGGGTACAAGGCACAGGGTGCTGAGCGGCCGCGGGTTTAGGGATAAGCTCAGCCGTAGGGTAGCTAGGCGTGGAAGTGGTAGGTTCGACTTCTAACCCGGACATCTAGTCATCGAATTTGATGCTTCGAACCTGGTGGACGTCAAGCGCACCACCTTTATAGCTACCACGCTTCTTCTTGTTCTTCTCCTTGGTAAAGCCCTTGCCCTTAGTCACAATCAGGTCCTGATGGGCCTTGTCACCCCAGCCATGAGAGTTGAAGGCGTTTGAGGAAAGGCGCGGGTCGATTTCCACATCGTTGCGGATTCTAGAGAATGGAACATTCTGGCCCTTAGCGTTCTTAGGACCGTTACTCCCACGGTTATTGACCTTGGCAGGATTAGGGGGCAGAGGAGGATACGTGGAATCTGAAGCCTTATCCAGAGTGGCAGAGGTATCGGAGCCTGCACCGTTCGTGACTGCATCCTTCACAACTGGTTTCGCCTCGTCGGAGTCTGAATCACTCGATAAAGAGGAATCAGAGTCGGGGAGCGGAACCTTAGACGCCGCAGCAGCTACTTTGTTGCCGGAGTCGGAGTCAGAGTCGGACTCCGAAGATGAAGACTCGGAATCGGAACTCGAAGACGCAGAGGAAGAGCTGGAGGCCTTAGATTTCCTGGAAACTTTTGCCTTGGGGGCTTCGTCCTCGGAAGAGCTGTCGTCGGATGAAGACTCGGAGTCTGAAGAGTCAGACTCGCTCTCGTCCGAACTTGAAGCCGTCTTGGCTTTTTTGGACCGGGGTTTCTCGTCCTCGGAGCTTGAATCGGACATGTCTTCATCAGACTCGCTCTCGGAGGAGGAACTGTCGCTATCAGATTGGGCCTTTCGCTTCAAGGGATTGGTCGCCTGAGCTTTCTTGCTAGCGGTGGCGACGACTTTGGGGGCAGTCGCGGTCTCATCCTCACTCTCGCTGTCACTATCGCTGGAGCTGGAACTAGAACTAGAACTCGAGCTCTCGGAGTCTGAGCTATCATCTACTTTGGCCGCGGACGCATCGGCCATCGAGACATCGTCGCCTTCACTATCCGAAGAATCGCTGGAGCTGTCGCTCTCACTGCTGCTGCTGCTGCTGCTGCTGCTACTACTACTACTGCTGCTGACCTTGGTAACCTTGCCAATGGTCTCCCGTTTGGGAACAGCCGGTGTCCCGTCCTTGCTAGAAAAGGTTTCCCAGGTCTGGAAGACACTGACTAGAGAGTGATGGCCCTTGTCTTCCTTCTTTTTGGAGCTGCCTTCTGCCTTCCAGCCATTCTTCGCTCTGTGCTTCTTGAACTCACGATGGGCATTATCGAAACCCTGATCGGAGAGGAAGGTCTCCACGAGGTCCATAAGCTGAGTAGGAGGAGCTTCAGTGACCGCGGTAGATGCCGACGTAGCAGCCACGGATGCTACTGGAGTAGCGCTGGCTTTTGAAGCCTTCTTGTCTTTCTTCGCCATCGCTTCTGTATTTATCGCGGTTGGTTGCGGCGGTTGGGTTGAGGAGAAAGAGTTGTTGCTAAAAAGCCACGCAGGAGGGCCACTCGAATTTGTAGGAGGCGGTCGAGAGTTTTCGTGTTGTTCTTTCCTTGTCATGGATTCAACGTAATGGTTATTTCGTAGGCAGGTGGAAGGCTGGTAGAAGAAGTTCAAGTGTGCAGTCGCAACGTTCCCGGGTTCCTGGTTGAAATTTTCCCCAGGATGGATTTTGGCACTCTGGGCAACCGCATTCAAGCTGGGAAAAAGAATTGGATGATACTTTTTTTCTGCCGCGAAAGGTGGGGCTCATATCGATCATACGCTAGACCATTTACATTCACCGCTTTCCTTTAGTGTAAGATGTGTAAGATAAGGTGTGGCTCGTGCGCGAACTAGTGTATTAGCACAGGAGTATGTACACTAGACGGTGATTTGGTAATATGGATCCAGAACTGGTACGAAGTACTTCCAAGACCGACATGACGGCATCCCCGCTTTCTCCCGTTTATACATGTAGAAACTACTAAATACTTGCAATTTGGTCTAACGCACCAACTCCCATTAAACTACCTAGTACTGTATAGCTTCTACATAGGGCCTGGATTATACATTTTAGTTGAACTCCACTCTTCCCAACTGGCCGGGGGTGTTACGAATAGACTCTTCAACCAGTCCTATCTACTCAGACAACTATTAGTTGGATGCGGAATCCAATGCCACCATGATCCAAGCTAAGGCTCCCTCAGTGAAGCGACTGGGACTAGATGATCCGAGTAGGGTTCGAAGGATATTAGATCGAGGTCAAGAGTTCCGCCCTAGACCAGCTCGCCCTGATGGACCAATCCAGCCAATGAGTGATGAAAGTGCTTTATGCGACTAGATTCTATTATGCAAGAGCTACTAGCGGGAATGGAACAAAGTACAACAGGTGTTGAGTTCCTTCCCTATGATAAGCTCACAGGAATTCTTTCCTTACACAAAGTACGGGTTCTTGTTGGGCGGTTTGAGTACTTCACGAAATACAGCGATAGCGACAAGGACGATATTGCGACAAGAATCTACTACGGATCGGGCAATCGCCCACCATGCTTAAAGGTTCTAGCTGCATTTATCCACATGGGCATACAAGAGGATAAAATGGTTCACATAGATGACAGATTCAACGATGATTGCTTTCCACTACGATTCAAATCCTGTGCCATCTATTGCCGGTATCATGGAGAGTCACATCTCATCAATAACGCTGGCGACTTATACCTGCCAGAGACTCAGCAGGCTATCGTACTTGCTAAGCGCGCCTTTCGTAAACGGGCTATCGAAGCCCCATTCACATTATGTTCTGGACGACAAAGATGTTCTTCTTTTTGTGACATTGGAACTCGAACAACCTATCTCAAAAACTTATCTTTGGAGGGCCGCAGTTCATGAGAGCCAAATCAAGATCAACGACAACAAGATAAGATATGTTCAATAGCCTGCCATTGTTTACTGGTCGCCCATTATAGGCTTGGCGGGCCTTCCCCTGGTGCACTACGGCCTTGAGGTTATGCGTTACGATAAATCCGGTCTAGAATATGACCATAACACTTTCTATGCAGAGCTTGCTTCCTTGTTGGCTATTCAAGACAATGCGGATCACTTCACCCACGTTCTTGCCACATTCGAAGTTATATTATATATCGGATTCATGATGGGCGGTCTTTGGCTTTGGCGTCAATGTATGCGTTGGGAGCCATTGTGCACTTATTTCCATATATCTTCGGGTACAATCAATCTGACGAATATAATGATTCGTGGTGAACTATTACAGAGAAGCTGCATTGAGTTCTAACGTGAAACCATCTCTTAACAGCTGATTGGTACGGTGGAGTGGAGTAGATCTCATAAAATATGGTTACCGCAAGAAAGGCAACGAGAAGTGCTTGAAATGATAGAAAATGAAGGGAGGTTCCACTCTAATACATTTATATTTGGACATTAGCTGTTGACATAGGGTTCTTCTAGTGTCATGGCTGATAACGAAATTGATCACGATGACACTCTCCAGAGACGTATCGAGGTGATCTGGACCAGATTTCTATACAATCCCTTCCAGATTTGAGTGAGCTCCTCAAATCGGGTCGCAACCGCACACACTAAGAAGCCGTAGTCATGGCCCATTGTTCAACCGAACCTTCAGTGTACTCCGTTTTATCCATTAATCTATAGCTTTACAGTCAAGATTGATAATATTAATTTAACACCGGTATTGCTTTCATGTATGTAGTGATCTTTCTCAAGCGACTCCTATATAAGTGAGGTATGTACACGGATATTCGTCCAACATTAAGGATAACCAAGGGCCACGGTGCTCAACGAAGCCTCCAAAAAACAATATTATTACCATTATAATATATATAAACCGGCAATTCTCTCTAACACGAAAACTTGGATTAATATCCTAGCCCGGACACTAGTTTTGGAAGCAAGTACTGATCGTTGTATTTCCACAAGAACGTGCTGAAATCGGCGGCGAAAGCACCCCCGGTATAGAAGGTGGAGCGATGGCCCTGGAGATCGTACAGCTTCTTGAAGAACCCATTGCGGATCTTGTCAGCCGAGACGTGGGGGTGAATGGTGGTGTGGTCAGCCCACGCGATGATCTCCAGCTCCTCGCCCTGGTGTTCGCTGACGCCCTCGGGGTTAACCGCGCGGACGACGTCATTCAGGAGTCGCTTGAAGGTCTCCTTCGCGAGTGACTGCGCCTCGTTCACGTCAAAATCTAAGGAGTTCGTGCCGGTAACCAAAGTCCGGAAGTTGCGTCTGCCCATGTACTCGTAGCGCACGACGTAAGGAGTTCTGGGTAGCTCGATCCAGTTGCTCGGCACCACCGACGAGGGATAGTTGACGAAGGTGTAATTCTCTGGCAGGGCCGGGTGAGTGACAATGCCCGCATATACGTGGTTGACACCCCAAGAAGTGAAGATCTCGAGCTCGGCAGGGTCAGGAAGGAAGGGCGCGATATTCTCCATAGTCGGCGAGAAGGAGATCAGCAATTTCTTGGCGGAGATCAAGGTGAGCTTCCGGTCAGCACCGCGGACCAGAAGCTGAACACCTTGGTCATCTCGGTGCGCGAGAACAACGGTCGACGAGTACAGTACATCCTTGTCTAGAACCTTGGCGATCTCATCGTAGATGTCCTGGTTCCTCCTGGAAGTAGGGGTGAAGGAATCGGCGAGACCGAGGAAAGTCCGTGTAATAGGGGCCCCAAAGATTTGCATGACAAACAGGGTGAGCTCGTCGACTACACCACCTAGTCCCATACCAGTGACTTGAAAGAGCCGTGGGACGAGAGCTTCAAGTTGGTGCTTGGCGACGAATTCGCCGAATTTCATCAGGAGCTCCTCGGGAATGTCATTCTCGGGGAACTTCTCGTAGGAGGGAGCTATGAGATGCTCATACTTCTCACAGATCTCGAGATACTTCCCCAGAGCGGCAGTAACAGCGTCATTTGACGGACTTTCGTAGCCTTCGAGCTCCACCCCCGTGTCGAAGTCCGCAAACTTGGACGTGAGCGCAAGACGAGATGGTGTTGAGATAGAGACATTGAAACGTTCAAAGAATGCCTTTGCGTTTCCATACTCGGTGTACGAATTGACGCCATAGTCATACGGCTTCTCCATCAGAGGGTCGTCATAACTCTCAACATGGCCACCCTTCACGCGGTTTGGTGGTTAGCTCAGTCTGTTCGACTTAGGATGGAAGTCATCGATGATCTTACCAGTTCTGCCTGCTTCTCTACCACGATGATGCTTTTCCCATAATCCTCCCGGAGACGCACGGCGGCATGGGCACCAGAGGCACCCCCGCCTAGAATAACTACGTCCTTCTTGACGATGAAATCTGCAGTGCTCTCGGGGATAGCAGTAGCTCCCGCGAGGCAAACAAGCACCGACAAGAAGTTGAGGGCTGTAAATAGACCCATTGGAACAAGTGAAGGTAAAGAACGAAGATCAATGATAGTATTGAACGAGTGTAGCTGGGGTCTTGTAGGCCATGCCACGTGAGATATCAGGCACCGGTGGTTCACGTAAGCAGCCACAAGTCAATTACTCCAAGGGCTTCACTGAAGAGGTAAATGCATTTCTTTTACTGCAATTGGACTTGCAGTAATTCGAGTCTTTCATCGTGACCAATCGATACTTGGCGACATGCAATCCCCCATAGTTTCCATGCAAGGCGATTCTACATGAGGACCAACCATATCCCGGTGATAGTTCGCAGGGAATTACTGCACACCTACTTCATTAGACTAGCCTTTACACAGAAGGAGCGCATACCTTGTGAAAAGCAAGGTCTCCCATGGAGTCGGGGAATTTGGACAGTCCCGCAATATTGCATCCTACTAGCCGAGGGCCTATACTAACCCCAAAACATGGAGTTCATCGTATCTTGATTGTCTTGATGTTGTTTTGGATATCGTGAACAGAGCCGTTTGGGGCTAGTCTTCCCCAAACTTGCACATGGTGAGTGTTCTAGAGCCCCAAACCTCCTGTCGCTTACGGCCCTCGCTTCCGATGCTATCTAGAGCTAGTAGCCATAAGGTTGAAAGGATATTCGCCAAGACCTGTCATATTTGGCGTGTTCTCGGATAGTACTGCCTCCATAACTCAGTACGTAGATGATAGTTGCATCATGATAGCAATCCGCGTGGTAAAATCGGCATCTGATAGCGATTATCGAATGGCTGTAATACCATCTGCAAATCCTATTTGTTGATTGGCCTATTGACTTATACCTAGTGTTCTAGATACGGTATTCAAGTTCGAAGAGTTGATAGGAGGGAAGGGAGATGTCGCAACGCCTTCGAAATGATATTCCCAGGGTTGGGTGTTAGGGGACACCACCCCTGCACGTCAAGCGCGGGGGTGCTCGTCAACCAACGTTAGCCCCTTTGCCCCTTGACTTAAGAAATGTTTAATTGAACATTTTAACCTTACGTCTACTGGCGTGTTGGTGATTTCAGTAAACGTTGGCAACGAACAGCTAAAGGCCTAGCTTAGGCCAGTTTACATATCCAGAGGTATTCATAGAATTGGTGGCCATATGCTCAGCTTCGACAAAGTCAGAGAGGCCGCCGGTTTCTAGCAAAGCAGTGGATGCGGGCCCGACCTCGTGGAAGACATAATGCAGTACCCATGCTGTGGAGAGTTCATTGGTTCGGCGCCGAGAAAACACTCGAAAGGGGTCTCCAAATCTACGCCGCACCGATGCAACCTTCGGAAAGAAGAAAACGTGAGAAAGTCTTCTCATGTACAAAAAGCGCCCCATCACCAAACAAGGGTCTGCGATAGTAGGCTTAGCGTGAAGAAGTCGCCTTCTGTTTCTAAGTTGAGAATGCCCTATTTAAGTAATTCTTGTCCGCTTGCCTCCAGCAGAACTCCGGCTCTATAGAGACATGGTACATGGAATAATAAAGCGGTGGAGCCATCGAATGCACTTCGCACCAATGCATATTGCTCCGACGTAGGCATGTTTTACATATGCGGTAAACATCGTGCTTATACCATTGAAGACCCTGGCCTGGTAGCGAGGATGATCCGGGGTGCGAAGAGCGTTTCGGGCCGTCCACTGTCCGCTTCGAACATTACGGGAAGCTAGACGCAACAACTTCCGTAAAGGCATATATCAGACAAGCGAGTTGACAAAAGATGAACGATCCCGGCACGTTACCTGCGATGCATGCAGGCTGTCTATGGCATTATGGCAAGGGGTGCTTGGTGGTTGCATATAGGGCAGATGGGAGATATATTTATACGCGACGTTGCGTGGATCTACACATGGCTCCGCAGATCATAGTTAATAATTGAACAATGCCCGTACCATGCTATGCGCTTTATTTCTCGCAGGCAGTTCTTCCTTGGTGCCTGAATGATTTCTTGCCCGGGCCACCAAATAACAAAGCTCGACGAGATCGCGGGCAGACAGCACTAAGCCCGGCCAGAACCCCAGTGCGAAAGCGACATGAGCTCCGCCGGCCCACCGTCTGATAAACCCGTCGATCCGGCGAGGGCCGCCGAGAGCAACACGGAATGGATCATAGCGACCGTCACCACGTTCCATGCCGTCGCCGTGGTGTGCGTTGGACTTAGAGTGTATGCGAGGGTATGGGCTACGAGAGCGCCTGGATGGGATGACGTGCTCATGGTGTGCAGTATAGTAGGTTTTCTCACGACTAAGATAGGAAGAGAAAGCAGTGAATTAATCTATGGCCCACTAGGTATGCGCCATGGGAGGCTGGTCGGTGTTCATGATCCAGGCACAGCACGGCCTAGGTAAACACCTGGATACGTTGGAGGACGCCGAGTTCGTCAAGTTCCAGCATGCCGGGTTCTGGCAAAGCATCGTCTCCGCGAACGCCTCCCTCATGTTTCTCAAGATCTCGATCGCCGTCAATCTTCTCCGGCTCGGCTCCAGGAGGTGGTATAAGTGGTCTCTCTGGACTATCATATGTATGTTGTTTAGTCCCGGAAGCGAGTTGGGCGGGCCGCAAACACACCTAGAAGTACACACTAACAGAGTTGATGATAATAGTCACCAATATCTGCTTCTTTATTAGCGGCGCGTTGACCTTTTTACTGTACTGCCGTCCGATGGCCGGGTATTGGGACAAGTCGTTAAAACCTGACTGTGCGCCAATAACTGTTTTAGTCAGGGGCGGTCTTGCGAATACCGGTACGTTCTATGGAAATCGACGCCCACTTATCGAAGCGGGAGAGTTCTAACGCGTCACATTAAAGCTCATAATATTGTTACGGACGTTGCCTTGGCATCCCTCCCGGTACCCATAGTATGGAGTCTTAAGATGGATCGTCGTACGAGGCTTTACGTGGTTGGTATCCTGAGTCTCGGGTATGCGGCAGTCGGCTTTGGCATCGTGAAGTCTGTTTATCAGATTGCGTTCGGCGCAGAGAAAGACAAGACATTGTACGTTTCCCCTATATGTACCCCCTGACGATTTCAAGGGACGACGCTCACTTTAACCTAGCACACAAAGCGTACAATTCTGGGGGTTGTAAGCTGCCCCTTTACCCACTGGTTGTCCTAACCAGATCACTTAACAATTTTCTACGTTTGGATGTCACTGACAAGACTCGCGTAAAGCCTCCAACTTCAAACAGGAATCATAGCCGCATGCGCCGCATCCTTAAAGCCATTATTCCGCCGCATCCTCCGACTTCCATCCAGCAACTACAAGTACGGGAACAACTACAACAACTACGGGAGCAGGAAGAGCACGCGGCGCAAGAGTGTAGCACTCAGAACGATTGGCGGCAGCAGCACCGCACCGAAAGACGCTTCGGGCAGGCAGCATAAACTCGGGAGCAGGAACCGCGGCGGCGACGACGATGCCGATAGCGACAAGAGCGAGTTCTATCTCACCGCTACGGGCGGGAGCAACGTAGCTACGGCCACGTTTTATAAGCACGAGGACGAGGACAGTGCCAGCGCGGAGAGGATTCTTCCCGCATCGTCGAGGTCTGCGAATGCCTTCCATATCAAGCGCGGGAGCTCGGCGAGTAACCCCAGAGGTATCGTTCGCACGACGGAGGTTACTGTTGAACGAGGGGATGTATAGACAGGGACCTGGCATGGTCAAATAGTATAGTCAATGTAATACTCAGTTCATGTCCCGGTATCTCACTGGCGATGAACACACTAAGTCAAAATATGTCTTATCTGCCAACTATATCATAATCCCAGGATGTACAACGCTAGTAAACACGCAAATCTCCTAGACTATAAAAAGGCTTCCTTCCCCATCTTACAAACACCTCATCCCAGCGCCGCGACCTCGCGCCCGCACCTCTCCCATACATCGAGGCCCGTGAGCACAGAGGTAGCGAACATAGCTACGGCGACAGTACCGGGCGCGAAGTCGAGCCATCCTACCGCAGTACCCGGCAGCGCGATGTCGAGGGCATTAGCGAGGACGCCACGAGCCAGACGGCGGACTTTATCCAGGACCTCACGTCTCCAGACTCTCTGCGCCATCCGCCTCCTCTTAACAACCTCACGAAGGCGCGCCTGCTCAGCCTTGAGATCCCACTTCTTCCCTTCTCCCTCCCCATTGCCAGCGCCCTCACCCTGACCCGGAGGAGGAGGAGGACGCACGGGCTCGGAAACCGCGGTGTGCGCGAAGACAGCGAAGATGCGCAGGACACCGGACAGCAGACCGCAGAGCAGGGCGAAAAGCCAGAAACGCTGGGCCTCGCGGGAGACGAGGGCCGCGGCGACGGGGCCCCAGGGCGCGAACCCCTCGATGCCCAGCGCGTCCGCGAGCACGCTCGCCTCCAGGAGTAGGTACATGCCGTTGAAGGAGCGGGCGAGCACGTCGAGCCACTGCTCTGCGTGGATGGCGGCTCCACGGCGACGGCGGGACCGGGGATTCTTCTCCTTTTGGTTCTCGCCCGGCTGTGCAGAGGAGTCCCCGCTGATCTCTAGGTACAACTTGTGCGCGGCGCTGAAGGACTCCAGGAACCGGAAGAAGCGGAGGAAGCGCCGGGCTAGCGCGAGGTGGCGTGCCAGACCGACGAGGATTCCGCGCAGGACCGCTGCAGACGGCGGTGGTGGTGGCTTCTCTGCCGCTGCCGCCGCCGTCGCCGCCGCAGTCAGCGCGAGCAGATGCTGCAGTAGGCTGAAGGCTAGGGGGTAGGATGTGAAGATCTGGGCGAGGGCCTGGAAGAGCCGGAATGTGCGCTCTAGACCGACTGGAGTAGGGATTAGTAAATGTTGTATTGGAGGTTTGGCTACATGTCGGGTATATATGGAGGTGGTCAAATTGAGATCATGTTCCTTTCCGGTCACGTGTGTGCGGTGAGGGGATTTATGCGCTGTGTCGCGACAACCGAGCGGATGGCTCAGGATTCCAGTGATCATGCCGTAGGAATAGAATCTCTAACGGATCACTCTAGGCAAAGTACAGGAATTACCATGGTAGGCCGACTATCACAAAAAACACTCTCGCTCACTCTGCCAATAGGCAGAGAAAGCAGGCGGGGATCATTGAACAGGAATGGAGCACGTACCCGAGTCCTTGGTGAAACGGATGAACTGCTCGAGAGTCCGAGACATGATTCTGCTCTACATGCGTGACCGGAGCAAGCGGCAGCGAAGTGGTCCGGGATCAAATACCGATGACGACACAGGAACGTCCTACGAGGTCTTATCGACTGTTGTTCACTGTTGAAAAGAAAAAGAAATAAAAGAAATAAACAACGCTAGATTGGAAATATGCTAATATACAAACGAATGCTATTTCAGCAAAGTACAGCTCATGTCTATTTAGCAGAATGACTGAAAGGATGAGTAGGAAACATGGGATATTTGGACTCGCCTGCCGAATGAGGCTTGAAGTTGATCGGGCCATGCCCCACCTTTACCTTTCCAGTGTTACTCGTATACATATCGATCTATGGCCTGGCCCGGCCGATAATTCGATCGGAATCGGCATCAATGATATAACAGTAAAAAAAGCCCTTCCTTCTAAAACTACTCGTATATGATGCAAAAGAAGCACAGGAAAAAAAGATAACAATAAACCGAGCGTTGTTGGATACCTAAGTATGTACAAAGTGACAAGTAGTAGTTCCGAGGTCTCCTTTCTCCCGACCCCTTTTTTCTTTGGACCCGGGAACCTCGCTCTCCTTCCCTAACCCCCGCACCCATTTCTACCATATCCGCGAGCGAGCCGTTCGCTTCCTTCCCTCGTCCTATATATCCCCACCCACAACGACATCATTTCCTTACTTTACTGACCGGGAGCGATTAACCGGCCCTCCTTCCGCGAGTTAGGGTGCCAGCCGCCGGCGAAGGCCGGAGCGCCGTGCTGGGCCTGGTACTTCTGTAGGCGCGCCTCCAGCTCGGGCCGGAAGTGGCGGATGAGACCCTGGATGGGCCAGGCGAAAGCTTCGCCCAGAGCTGCGGGGGGGGGGGGGAATACGTCAGTTCACACATAGCTTTTTACAGTACGTAGGCTATTAAAGTAAAGGAGTTCGGACTACTTACCGCAAATCGTGTGTCCCTCGACCTGCTTCGTCAGCTCCTGCAGCATGTCGATCTCGCGGTCGCGGCCCTCGCCCTTCTCGAGGCGCGACATGATCTGCTCGGTCCACTTGCTGCCCTCGCGGCAGGGGGTGCACTGACCGCAGGACTCGTGCCGGTAGAAGTGACTTAAGCGGGAGATGGCCCGGACGACATCGGCGCTCTTGTCCATGACGATGACCGCCGCCGTGCCCAGACCCGACTGGCTGTCCTTGAGCGCATCAAAGTCCATCAGCTGGTCGTCGCAGACGCTCTTGGGCAGGATCGGCGTCGAAGAACCGCCGGGGATGACGGCGAGCAGGTTGTCCCAGCCGCCCTTGACGCCGCCGCAGTGCCGGTCAATGAGCTCGCGCAGAGGGATGCTCATCTCCTCCTCGACGGTGCAGGGGTTGTTGACGTTGCCGGAGATACAGTAGAGCTTGGTGCCCTGATTCCGCTCGCGGCCAAAGCTGGCGAACCAGCTGCCGCCTCTCCGACAGATGGTGGGGGCGACGGCGACGGTCTCGACGTTGGTGACGGTGGAGGGGCAACCGAAGACACCGACAGCGGCGGGGAACGGGGGCTTAAGACGAGGCTTTCCGGGCTTTCCCTCGAGGGACTCGATCAGCGAGGTCTCCTCGCCGCACACGTAGGCACCGGCGCCACGGTGGAGGTAGACGTCGAAATCGTAACCGGATCCGCAAGCGTTCTTTCCGATCAGGCCGTCGGCGTAGGCCTCGTTGATGGCTTTCTGTAGGACGGCGGCTTCGTAGATAAATTCGCCGCGGATGTAGATGTAGGCGGCGGTGGCGTTCATGGCGCGGCCGGAGACCAAGCAACCTTCTATCAGCTTGTGGGGATCTTTCCGCATGATTTCTCGGTCCTTGCACGTTCCGGGCTCGCCCTCATCGGCGTTTACGACGAGATATCTTGGCTTGGTGTCCTTGTCCCAATCTTTGAAGTTCATAAAAGACTAGATAGATGGAGATTGAGTGTGTCTTGAGTCAGTCTCATGCCGGTCTGGCAGTAATAAAAAAAAGGAAAATAAAAAGGAAACTTCTTAACGCAAGACTAGGACATCTTCTTGTTTTCTGCGACATACCCATTTTAAACCGGAGGGAAACCCAGCTCCTCCTCTTCCCCGCAAACCGGACGCCTTGACCTCGCTGATAATCCAATCGTGACCCTTTAATATGATTTCCTTGGTCTTGTGCCAGTCACCCATCTTCTTCGCATGCTTCAAGTCGGGCGGGTAACGGCCGTACAGATTCTGGAATATGCGATCCTGGTCCTTAAGACCGCCATACGTTCTCTTCGGGGTTCCCTCCTGTACGGTAGCGAAAGATCGGGCTTGCGTGCTGGAGGGCAAAGCAATGCGCGCCAGAGCCCTCGTGGAGGCGGCCGACGGCGCCGAGGTCCTGGACAACATTTTTGTCGGTCGATTATTTATAAGTTGTTCGCTCGGTCGAGAACTGGGATTATTAGGTTGGGCGTGGGTGGTGTAAAGGCCGAGATTGAGAAGTCGGAAGGGGTGGGGGGGACTCCCGGTCGGCTTAGAGAGGAGGTTGTTGTTGTTGTCGTTAAGGAGAAGTGGAAATACTCGGTACTATGTAATTAACAACTTTAGAAGTTAATGAGGTAGTTGAGGCAGTTAAGGCACTTGAGGCACTTGGAGGGACTCGAATTGAAAGAACCGAAATACCTAATTGCCCATTGGCTGATCGAAAAGTTTAAGTGGGTCATGCTGTGGCAAGCGCATTGATTGATGTATTGATGCAGCTCCAGCCACAGTTTTGAAGTCTATCGCTGACCTAATTAGAAATGAACCAAATATCCGATACCCGATTCGTTTAGAGAAGTACCCACTCTATAAATGCATTCAAACTAAGATAACGATAATATTGGTTAACTAGGTAGTCACATCTACTACGTAAATATTCGATAAGCCAGAGTCTAACATAGGTGAGGTAAGGTGAGCTTCAGCTTTACCTCCAAGCTTAGCCAGCTTCCCTACTTCCAAGGTTAAACTACACCCTACATATAAATCAAGGTCATTTGAGCTTCACCTTTCCTGAGAAGCGGCAGGCCGACAAAGGACAGCTATGAGCAGGTACAGCTGGTCTGCCAACGCATCTCTAGACACGTTTCTAGGCTGCTGCATCATCCCTTAACAGCAATAATCAATAACGCTCCGGAAACCATCAACCATCAACCATCAACACCGACCAAATCGACGATGTCGTCCAGCAGTAAACGCCAGTCGATTGTCCCCAGGGCGCCGTCCGGCCCCAAGGCTCCCGTCAATTTCTCATCATCTATCATCATCGCCGACTCCGCCCTGCTGACCGGCCACCACACCATCAACATCAGCTCCGAGTCCGTTGTCCACCCGCGCGCGAGACTCGACTCCTCCAACGGCCGCGTCACCATTGGCCGCCGCTGCATCGTCCACGAACGCACCAGCATCGGCGCCGCCCCGTCTAACCCCTCCCCGACCGATTCCCGCGACGGCGTTATGATCCACGACTACGTCACTCTCGAGGTCGGCGCCGTTATTGAGGCCGGCGGCACCGTAGTCGGCGAGGGTGCTCACGTAGGCGTCGGCTGCCGAGTGAGCAAAGGCGCGAAGCTAGGGAAGGTGAGTCGAGTCTCTTACCATATATGCCTACGGGAACAAATCTTACAGAGGATTGATTGGACATGTGTGGTTGACTATTTGCCCCCGCTCGCTCTGCACACCAGCACTGCACCCTCACGCCACAGACTATCGTGCAGCCCGGCGAAGAGATCCCGGACTTCACCGTCGTCTACTCGAACGGCACCAGACGGCTCGACAGGCGCGGCATCTCCGAATTAAAGAACAAGATGCAGGCCCGCCAGATCGAGGTCCTCAAGAAGCTCATACCCAGTAACCCTGCTAAATTCCAATGATACCCCCATTTGTTTGATCCGTATATCTCTGAAACCCTTGCTGTAAAACTACGTACCTATCTACCGCCTATGCGGGGGGAGCAATGCCCTCGTTTCACATAAATTTACTTCGCCCGGCATGTAAAAGGAATGGCAGAAGTCTACACGGCTCCTCTAGAACTATCTGCAGAGATGCGGTATGAGGCTCACTATTGTAATTCTACAACATGCGTCGGGGCATTCACCCGAGGATAACTGGATAATCTAGGGGCCGCAGTGATATCAAAACGCCGGAAGTTCCTCGGGATGCAATGTGCCACTGGGCGGTTTACCACCCAAGTTGCATACATTCCATATTATTCATGTCACCACGGGTCTCGTATCGGCATACCCCGCGAACCATCAAACCAGACTCGCAGGCCTCTACGACTGATTGCTCAGCGGCTCTTAATGGCATCCGCCGCCCTCTCCCTCCACAGCAGCATACACCGAGGACAAAATGTTCCCGCACGGGATTAAGGAGAATCACCTTAACAGCCGACACGGAGGTTCTCGGTGCCGTAGACGACAAGACGGGGGGGGGGGGGGGGGGGGGTCGACGACGCTGCTCTTGTCGCGCGGTAGCATGGCAACGGACCCGCGCGCGTGATCCGCGGCCGTAGCGGTGTCGAGAACATGCTCCTTGGCGCCGTCAAGGTCGCCAACCACGTGACGCGTCCGGGTTCTTACGGCGGCCGCCGGGCTTGAAAAATTCCAAGCAAGCGGCGCGCCGCGGTCCGCAGGCGCGCGTCTAGCGCCCCCACGTGCCGCGCCAGCTCCGCCGGGTGCGACAGGTAGCGCTGGCCGATACGGGGCGTGGCGTCCGGGTCCGTAACCGATGCCACATGCGTCGTACCCCGCGAGAAACGAGTGCGACTGCGCGCACTCACCTCAGGCTCACGTAGTTTGCCCGGCAGCAGTTGCGTGGCCGAGCTTCCACGAAGCTCGGCCCCCTCTCGTGCAGGCTCGTCTGCGCCAAGAACATGAACTACGCCGCCGCGCCGCCGCCGCGGACGTCCGTCTCTCGCCCGCCACATCCACCTCCACGCCCGTAGCCCTAACTATCTTGCCATCGCCGTCGCCGTCGCCGTCGCCGTCACCATCTCCAGGCTCCACGAACAATAGCCGTCTGGTCTTAGCGTCCCGCAAAGATGCGCACGTTCGGTCACTGCTGGGCCCGGCGCGCCGTACGCCGAGTGCGTGCGCGTAGCCCCGGGCTCTAGTCTCCGGGCCCACGGATCGTCGTGTTGTTGTAGCTGGAGTTGCCCGTGAACGGATCTATTTTTCAGAAACAACCACTCCCCCCCCCCCCCCCGGGCTAGTCCGTTCTGCGGCACAGTCTCGTACCACCACGTCGCATCTGATAACTACAGCGGGCTCGTTCATAGCGCCGGGATGCTCACCCGTGGGGGTCAGCGGATAGGTCTCCGCCTACCTTTAGTCCTAGTACCCCCGCGCGGCCTGGTCCTCGGATAGCCGTTCGCGACCACTAGGTTGAATGTGCCGTTGCCGACGATGAAGTCATATTGGGGAGGAGAGGTCATTGTGTTTGATTTTGGCCGGATGGGTGGGCTTCGTGGATGTAGTTGGAAAATGGGTGTGTGCACTCGAACTATGAGTTCACTAGACAGGAGGTAGAAGAACAATTTCCAAAAGCCAACTACGGGAGGCTATGATTATACCAGAAAGAAAGTAGGCTTTTACAGGGCTGATTCACAGTCACGTCGCGGCGTCCTTTGTATCCGGTTAGGAATCGAAAGCCAGGTAGGGCCTTTCGATATGTTCGTAGATAGACGATGGGGTATATTCATTTTCTTCCACGGAGCTATATAACCAACCGTTCGCTCCCATCAAATGAGAGATAAATGTATCGTACACATACATGCCCAGCAAGTTGCACCCTCACCCCAAGCCAAAATTATTTCGAAAGACCATCTTTCCCATCCGTGTCTCAGCTCTCAGGGGCCCTTCTTACAGCAAAGAAATAATTCCCGAGCTTCTCGCTACCCGGGACGACCTGCCAGCCGAGGCCCGGGACGTAAACGACGCCCATGCACCTAGGATCGGTCCAAGCCCACGATGAGGATGACGCTGGCGCGGGGCCGAGGAAGAAGTTCCGCAGCTCGTGCTCATTGACGTACTTGCGCCAGTCGTGGGTGCCGCGGGGCACGATGCGCAGGAGGTCCTCGGCGACGACGTTGGTGGTGAGCCAGCTAGCCCAGGTCCGGGCGATCGTGCTCAAAACTAGCCAGCCGCCGGGCCGCACAAACGGCGCACACCGCGCCAGGAACCCCGCCGGGTCCGCCACGTGCTCTAGGACTTCGAAGATCGTTACTATGTCGTACGCCTGCGCCGTCCCTGTCCCTGGAATGGGCAGCTGCTCGATCGATGCGTTGATGTACTCGAGCTTCTTCCTCTTGTTGCCGTCGGACGGGGACGGGGATGTGGTGGTGGGGAGCGAGAGCGCGGGGTCGCGCCGGGCATGAGCGCGGGCTACGGCGAGGACCTCGGGGCTCGGATCGATGGCGGTGACGGAGAAGGTATCGGGGAGGCGGGCGGCGGACTCGGCGAAGATGCCGCCGCCGCAGCCGATGTCGAGGTAGCGCAGCCCCCCGGGCGGCAGCGGCGCGGGGTCATCGTTGGAGGGGGAGGAGCGGCAGGACCGGATGAAATCGTGGCGTAGCGGGTTCATGAGGTGTAGGATGCGCGAGGGGCCCTGGGGATCCCACCACGACGAGGCGAGGTTGTTGAAGTGCGCCACCTCGTCTGGTGATACTGTGGTGAAGGCGGGGTCGGGGTTGGAGGTGGAATCGGTGGATGTCGTGTGTGGTGTCCGTGCTTTGGAGTATGCCGAGAAGCGCCGGGTTGGGCTTGTTGTCGCCGCCGCCACTACCGCTGCCGGTCTTGTCGCTAACCTCCGTCGTGGGGTTCCGAAACTGGCCCCGGCCCCGGCCCCGACCCCGACACGGAGGCGCCCGAGGAGCTGGGCAGTATTCGGGCGGAAGGCCATATTATACCGGGGATAACAAGGCCCTCTGAGGTCTTCCCCTCTTCTAAGGAACGCTAACCAACGTCTTCCTCCTGGTCTTAGCTTTGTGCCTCTGGCAGATATTCTTTTTTACTCGTGTCGTTATAAACTAGTCAATGCCATGATGTAAGTAATCGAGAATTAAAAAAAAAAAAAAAGCGAAGATATGCACATGTGAGCTTGATTGTACTAAGTTAAGTACCTACTTAGGTACCTACCTAGGTACCTAGGTAGGTAGGTATGTATCAACCGAGATGTAGGTGGGGCTTTTCGTTAAGCTGCAGGAACGGGTAACTTGGAGTGGTATTTACCACCTGGGCTAACCGGGCTGATCAGCTCCGGGTTGTGAAGGATGGTGGAGACCTTGGGGCTGCAAGAGAGGCTTGCCCAGGTGGTGTTTTGTCAGCGTTTGGTCAGCCAATGACTGATGATTCCCAACCACCAGTACAACAAGCTTTTAGGGTCCCCCAAGGCCCCCTTCTGGACCCCTCCAACGCTTTCCCGATATTCGTCTCTCTGCCATTTTCGGGGCTGGCTTGGCGTTTTAAGCTCGGTACCCCGCGGAGGTTCGGATTCTGCGATGTCAGGATGTCAGATGGATGTTAGTTAACCTTCTAAGGTTCCTTACTTACTTACCTACCCTGAAAACTTAACCAAAGGAAAAGCATGTGTAAGCAACAACTTTTTAGAAGCTTCAACTTTATAAATGTTCCTTAAGAAATAATGCTTAGTCACAACCATTGATCTTATTTATCTCCATTTTCTGTTCCAGTGTATATCGTTTTTTCCCCCTACAATTTCCCCAAAAATAAAAAATTAGAGGTTGAGCCTTTTGGACTGGATTTAAAACCCCTCGTATGACGCAAAGCCGAAGAACGGAAGCGGGAAGTATAGTTACATATATTGTTGCATGCCAGATTACATAGGATCCAATCTCTTGCCCTGGAAGTGGTATTCATTACTATCACTATCCTACCAATTGAATTACAGCATTCCCCCTATTTAAAGCAGCACTCACTCAAATATCCCACAAAGTATCCCAAGATCAATCAATATGCCTTCTTCCTCAATAGATCCGAATAAATTCGACTCCATACCCGACACCATCGAAGCCTTCCGTACGTTCCGACTTCTCCCCCCCCCCTTCGATTAATGCACACACTCTGTCTCTCATTCTCCCCCCACCTGCCCGCCACCTAACTTGACCCTGACCCCGTTGTTCCAGGAACCGGCGAGTTTATCGTCGTGCTCGACGATGCCGACCGCGAGAATGAGGGGGATCTGATCGTGGCAGCCGAGGGGGTGACGACGGAGCAGATGGCTTTCATGGTACGACACTCATCGGGGCTAATCTGCGCCCCTTTGACACCCGCCCGCGCCGATGCCCTCGCCCTGCCGCAGATGGTCCCGCGCAACGAGGATCCCCGCGGAACCGCCTACACCGTGTCTGTGGACGCCGCGGACGACGACCTAGTGACCACGGGGATCAGCGCGCACGACCGCGCGCTGACCGTGCGCACCCTCGCCGATCCCGCCGCCACCATCCCGAGCTTCCGCCGCCCGGGCCACGTGTTCCCCCTGCGCGCGCGCCCCGGCGGCGTCCGCGAGCGGCCCGGTCACACCGAGGCCGCGATCGACTTCTGCCGCCTTGCCGCCAAGACCCCCGTCGCTGCGATCTGCGAGCTCGTCGACGACGGCGCCGAGGTCGCCGGCCGTGCCCTCCGTAACGCCCCCGGCATGCTCCGCGGCGAGGCCTGCCTCACCTTCGCCAGGACCTGGGGGCTCCGCGTCTGCACCATCGCCGACCTCGTCAAGTACCTCGAGAAAACCGAGGGCCGGATCGAGCCTAACGGTACCTCGTAGGAATCGCGCGCTCTGCGTGTTCTTGTGTGATTGGATATGGCTATGGATATGAATATTGCCCCCTCTATGGGATGCTCATATGCATTTTGTTTGGGCTGATGGTGAGGGTGGGCAGGCGTCTGAATGACCAGTCCTTTTTTCAAACGGCGTTTCTTGTGTATATTTAACCGGCTTCGCGTTTACAGAAAACCAACATATCAATCACATCTAGCGAAAATAAACACATATACGTACGAGTTATGTATCAGTATCGTTGCGATCAGAGATGGGGCTCTACATATTCCGTGTCGTGAAAAGGGGTCTTCTGGACTGGGCTGGATTTCCAGCAGATTTGCGTGGTCCTCTCAGACTGAGTCATAGAGCCGTTATTCCCTCAACACCAATACATACTTGAGCCCTTAGTGTATAGCTAAATATTTCCAATCAGTCAATACTCTTTATATTTCCACACCCTGAAATTTCCACTACGTATCTAAATATATATGTCTATTCAATGGGGCCAGCCCAGTATCATGCAACAGAGTATCAGTTGGTTGCCAGATAGTTGGTGCTGGATTGGTTAGGGGGCGCTAGGGGATGGTTAGCCAATCAGGGAGATCGATAGTGGAATTCGCTGGGTACTGTTATAGCTCCATATGGGGAGGCGAAAGAATCGATCATCCCCGACTCGCACTCGCGGCCAACTTCGCGTGCCAGCAACCACAAGTTGATAAAAGTCATCTACGTAATATAAAAGGATTTAACAATTCTCCATGATAGGTTCTCCCTAGGTTCTTTACAAATAGCCACACTTTTACAGTCGGAGTTCGGTTGTTATGTCGAGCTTTTGCAAGGCCCAGATCAGCTCATCTACCCCTATAATGAAGCGAAAGGAAATAGCAGAATGTCAAGTCTTTTCCGTCCTGTTCTTTATATCAGGAGGCAACTTATAACAGTGAGCCCACCATCTTCACCTAGTAGTACCAGTTCCATAGGAGCTAACTGTCAAAAGCGTATCACACCATTCAGACATGCGGGCGTATTGTCACCATGGTTAGTACGGCCGCTAGCCACAGGGGCTACCGCCACCGTCGACATATTTGAAGACAGGCGGCGCAGATTCAAGCCCTCTCCGGAGCAGAAGGCCATCGTGGAAGCCGCGCGCACGCAGAACGTGGTGGTGTCCGCACGGCCTGGCTCCGGTAAGACGGCCACGGCCGAGGCAATCGTGGCCGCGAACGCCGGCAAAAGGGTGCTTCTCATCACGTACTCCAAACGGCTGCAACTGGAGACCGCCCGGCGCCTGGAGGACTACCCCGGCTGCGATGTGTACACGTTCCACGGGCTCGCCAGCAGGCTGTTCAACACCGTGACCTTCAACGACGCGAAGCTGCGGGAATTGCGGAGGGAAGGGTCGGTGCCCGTGTGGTCCGGCGAGCCCTACGACATCATCATCCTCGACGAGCTGCAGGACTGCACCGACGACCTCTTCTGGCTCATCTGCGTCCTCGTCTCCTCTGTGACCCACGCCGCGGGGGGCGCCGCCCCGAAGATCGTGGCCCTCGGCGACGAGCGCCAGGCCATCTACGCCTTCCGTGGCGCCGATGCGAGGTACCTCAGCCTCGTCCCGTCCACCATGGCTGGCATCACCCCGTATCCCTGGACCCACATGACACTTAGCAAGAGCTTCCGACTGTCCCATCAGTCGGCACGCTTTGTCAACGACGTGTTCCTCGGGGGCGATAAGTACGTCGTCGGCACGCACGACGGCCCGAAGCCCTCGTACCTGCACGCGGACCTCTCCGACGTGGACAAGCTGGCCCAAAAGCTGGTCCCTCTGATCCTAGAATACGGGCCTGAGCAGGCGGCTATCCTCGCGCCCTTCGTGCGCGGCAACACGATGCTCTCGCGTCTGACCAACCTGCTATCCAAGAGGTACGGGATTCACATCGCCGTGTCCGTGTCGGACGACACGCCGCTCGACGACCTCGTCATAGGCGGCAAGCTCTGCGTGTCGACGTACCACCAGTTCAAGGGGAACGAGCGGGACCTTGTGATCGTGTACGGCGTCGACGCGGGGTACTTCGAGTTCCTGGGACGCAACCTGCCAGACGACACGTGTCCGAACGAAACATTCGTGGCGCTCACGCGGGCGACCAAGAAGCTCGTCGTGCTGCAAGGCCAAGACCAAGAGCCGATGCCCTTCATTTCACTTAAACGGCTACGCAAGACCGCGCAGTGCGAGAACCTGTCGGGCCGCAAGATGCTGCAGCCCCGTCGCCCCGGCCGCCCTCTGCAGCTGGACCTCCTACTGCCCACGCGCTGCGCCGTCTCCGACATGGCGCGCCACGTGCCGGACGAGGACCTCGAGGCCATCGCGACCGCGCACCTAAAGATCGAGCAGACGGCGGTGCCGCTGCGCGCCGCCGCGCACATCGAGGCGCCGGACATCACGCTCACGGACGCGCAACGCATGCACTACGAGGCCGTGAGCGATATCAACGGGCTGGCGGTGGTAGCGGCGTTCGAGCACGCACAGACGGGGTCGCTAACGACGCTGGGGTTCGACCGCCGCAAGGACGACCTCGACGCACGCGGGCCCCCCACTGACGACCCGCACCGCGCGGCCGCTTGGTTCTGTCGCCAGGCCTGCCGCTACGAGGCCCAAGTCTCGGGCTACGAGTCCCGCAGCCTCCAGATGCGCGGCCACGCCTTCGACTGGCTGGCGCCGCACCACCTCGACGCCGCGCGCGAGCGCCTCGCCGCCCAGATCGTCGAGCACCATAGCGGCAGCGGGCCCCGCGCAAAACTGCAGTTCGAGGCGAGGCTTGCCGACGACGAGTTTCGCGTCCGCGAGACCGAGTCCGGCGATACGTACCAGCAGACGCGGATACGCGGGCGCGCCGACATCGTCGTGCACCACCACCCTCACCGCCACCGCCACGGCGGGAAAGGCAACGCGAAGGGTGCGCAGCAGGAAGTCGACAAGGCGTCGTCGTCGTCGTCCTCGTCCCCCGACGTGACGATCTGGGAGATCAAATTCGTCGCGAAGCTCTCGCTGCACCACGCCATACAAGCGGCGACGTACGGGTACCTATGGGCGCGAACGCACGGGACGCCGGTACCGCCGCGCATCGTGCTCTTTAACGTCCGCGACGGCGAGCGCTGGGAGGTCTCGGCACCGGGCGGTGTGGAGGGGTTACGCGCCGTCGTCGAGGCCGTCCTCCGCGCCAAGTACACGCAGAAGGGCCGCGAGCCCACGGACGCGTTTCTCGAAAAGTGCGCGCGCGCGAGGGAGGAGGTCGAGGGCTTGTGGAGGGCTGCGGAGGAGCGCAGGGGTGCGTGGTCCTGGGGAGAGGAGGGCGAGGAGGGTATACTGATTGAGCATCTTGATTGAGTGGATGAGCGGCTTGGCTTGTTTGGCATGCGGCAGGCAGCATTTCCTTCTGCAGCACCTCCCATTATAGAGTGTAGCGTCTCCTAACTACCCACCAGTACAACTTGTTTCGCTACGCAAGGACAGTGTCGGTTATTAGATATGGGATGTCACGTAATACAGCCAGTACTAAGATAGTAAACCTGGCCCGAGCCATCACTTAACCTACTCAATATTGGAGGGATCGTCAGCTGCATGCTGTCCATACTCATTAGAAAGCTCTGTGCCAGGCGCGTAATCGTCCCATTTGAGAGGATGCAACAAGAAGAAAGGAGGGATAGTCCGGCCAGAAGCTTGACTATATAGGGTCCGGGACGCTAGCCTTATGACGGCGATCCAGCTAGAGCTCTACTATAATAGTAGATTTGGGATCTAGACACCATTACATTTACAATAGCTCGATTATTTAGGAAACCCTCCTCCTCTTCCAGTTGCCTTGAACTACATCATCTTCGCCACACGCCAGGAGTAACCGTGCGATAGCGTCATGCCCGTTCTCAACTGCGTAAGATAGTGATGTCCTGCTGCGATCATCCTCTGCGTTGACATCTGCTCCCTGTTCAAGAAGAAGCTTCACAACGGCCTCATGACCTTTCTCAGCTGCATATGACAAAGGCGTTCGGCCATCCTTACCACGTGTCTCGAAGTCTGCACCTTTCTCGAGAAGTAGTCGCACGACGGCTTCGTGACCTCCCTTAACTGCGCACAACAGAGGCGTTTGACCAAGGCTATCCTGTATCTCGACGTTTGCACCTTTTTCAAGAAGAAATTGTACAGCAGCGCCCTGTCCATTCTTGGCGGCCCATAAAAGTGGTGTCCGTCGATTTCGGTCGACAGCATTTATATCTGCTCCACGTTCAAGTAACAGGCTCACATCAGCTGCGTGTCCAGCTTCAGCTGCCTCTGAAAGTGGCGTGCGGCCAGAAGGATCCCTGTAATCAACTTCATAGTTCTCTGCAGAAGAACTATCCGGGATAGTTTCCGCGGCATTGGTAGCTAGTCTCTGTGCTATGAAGTGTTCGATGACTGGATCCGAATCGAGGGATTCGTGAACGTTGCGACCCCTTAGCTCTTTCCAAGCCTTCCAAGCCTGGGTCCATTCGAAATCCACCATATCTAGGGGGGGATCTTGGGGGGTGTAGTCTGATGATTCCTCATCCCATGCTGATTCTGAGCCAGGCACTACAGGGGCAACGCCCTCGCGGTCCAGTGTATAAGAAGTTTCGGAAGGCAGGGAAACCCCCTCCATTAGCTCTATTGCACTTGGGGGCTGAGGAACAGAACCTTCATTCATGATTCTCCTAAAGGAGTCCTTCATCACGATCGATTCTTCGTCGGTTCCGTTTGTGATTTCCATGCACGGCACGGCCAATAGCGAAAGGGATTTGATGTGGTTTCCAATATGATCACATAGAAATGCATACGCCTCTTCTAGGTTTCCAGTTCCCTTCTCCGCTGTGGGTCGAATCTTGTCGGGAATCTGCTCGCAGAGAGGGCACACAAAACGGTCTCGGATAATGTGTCGTTGTTTCTCCAACGACAAAGCGTCGAGCTGGAATTCGGCTACCTCATTAAATCGGCGTTCGGGATGGGAGTGGAGATTCTTCATGTGTTTCCTCCACATCATTTCCGTTTCAAATTGTTCCGGGGGGTCATGGTTGATGTCGCAAAACCAGAAGCTGGTGTGTACCCTCTGTGGCCAACCATAATAGTGAACACGTTCCATATGTGAGTTCCATTCATGGCGGCCTGCAAAGAACACAAATGCTTTGGCACACTCAGGGAATAAGCATGAATAAGGTTGGAGATCTTCATCGACATGATGCATCCAATATTCCGACCCTTCATTTTTTATTTCAGCGTAGTCGAGGGTCATCGGACAGTACGGGCATTGAACCTGTGTTTGTCCTTCGTCTGGTTTCGGCGGCGGGGGGTACACAAATGAGTCATTTTGTGTAGTAGATACCGTGCTGGTCACTGGATCAGACCTGGGCGCTTTTGTAACGCCAATTGCTGTACTGCTGAGATTCGCTGCCAGCATATCTCTCGCTGGGTGGCTTTCTGCCGGTCTAAACTCTGGTTCTAAGTTGTGGCTTTGCTTGGAAGACACGCTACTGTCGACCACCTGCCTGACAGTGAGAGATCCTCGATGGCGAAGCTTCTGGAGAAGCGCTGTGCGCCGAACAGCAATGGAGTCTGCCAGTTGCTGACAAATTGATTTACGGGCGGCTGGGAATCTCCCTCGAACCAAGGTGATGGCGTCCCTGTGAAACACGACGTCATCTTCCCCGCGCAATACCGCAATGCTGTACTCGAGTCCCATCCCAGACGTTGTCCTGATCGCTTCAGCTAAGAATTGTAGGCGATCTAGGGCAGAAGAGATTGCCTGTAGGATGTCTTTCCATCTTGAAGTAACGGCGTCGGGTTGATATGAATTTGAACCCGCTTGGTCATTCCTAGGGTCGACTGTGGATGGAGGCATACGCGTATTCATTAGCGATCTCTTCTTGTATCTCTACTTTGGGTAAGTTAGGAGAGCCGTGGCACTCACGAAGATTCAAGTTCCTCAAGACCATCTCCAGCAACTCGACCACCATGGTGGATATTTCCGTCGAGTCCCGTAATTTCGTATCCAGTGAGCTCTCCGTCGATGAAAAGGCACCGGTATCGCCAATCCAGCCCGAGAAGCTGTTGCGAAGGCGTATAAGGTCGTGGGTGAGATGGTCTCTTCTCTTTCGTCCGAGATCATCCTCACACGGGGTGGATGACTGCCAGAGTATTGGTTTATTGTACCGCCATGCGACACGATCGAAAGAGTTTAGGCATTCGTATGCAATGTTAAATATATCTGTCGACGTATCCCCGCTTGTGTGCGACATGGTTTCCGTTGATTTGGGTGACTCACGTCAACGCCGGACATTTATAATATTAAGTTCAAAGTTGTTGTTTTCGTAACGACAGATTCGTTTAGTACGAGGGTTCCTGCAAAGGGCATGAATAGAATAAGTAGCAGATGGTGATGAAATCGATTATCTGGATTTACTGGCTTATATCATTGAGACTTGGACTGTGGATATGGTGATGAACGACCATCTACAAGTCGATTCCTTCAGTGAATCCGTAGAAAGCGTGAAGAAGAAGGAGAAGCATACAGGAGAAGCATACAGGAGAAGCATACAGGGCTATCTATTCCAAAAGCTCCAAAGGATGGATATATGTAATAGCTACAAGGCAAACAAAATAGGGGCAATCAGCGGAGCCATGGGCCCCAACAGTTTGTTGGAGCATGTCCTTTGTACTCGCAGCCTTGTGGATCTCTATCAGATAACAAACAGTCGGGTTCTGGCAGTTATAAGGCTTAGGAGCACCCACCCATCCACTTTTACCCATGAACCTAGGGGTACCCTGGCCCCGGCTCAGCTGCGCCTCATACCAGGTCTTGATTTCGTTTAACCGCTGTCCACGGCAAGGCGTTGGACGAAACACGTAAGCCACCACGTCAAGGACTAGATTGAGATGTCAAGCTACAAAGAACCTGTATCTCATGACAGGGTTGAACATCGACTAGGGAGCAACTGGATCCATAGAGTGTGGGCGGGGCCACGAGGGTAAGGCAGGGGGGTTGTAGCTGGACCCGGTGGGTCCCTTAATGTCAACGTCGGCGCGACGGAGTTTCCGGAGACTCGGCAATGGCAACATCATTTGCAAGGCCGGCGCACTTCGTGTTGGCCATCCAAGTGCAGAAGATGTACCACAAGAAGAAACTCTACATTGGAGAGAGCCCACCGTGTTGAAAGATCGTTCAAGGGGGCGGTCCTAGTAGATGACGATGCACTGGAACCGGAAAGCTGGGATGGTGAGGACGATTTGGTTACTGCAAGCATGAATGAGGCCGGTGCGGGCTGTGTGGAAGGTGTAGTTGCTTGCGTTGATTAAAGTTACAGGAGGCCGAAATAAATAGGGGACTAGGTGACTGCAAAATCTAATATCTCAAAAATCCGAATACTTGACATGTCCCACTAGCTACCCTAAGGTTGTCTGTCCATCGTCTAGCCCCACACGGCACGGGACGTCCCGCACTGTTGCATAGGTATCGATGTCGATAACCAGTCACTGAGGCTGGTGCATGGTGAACCAGTCTGGTTCCTTTCATTGCCATTTAAATTGATTTTGCCGCAATGGGTTCACTTGACGAACTGCACTGCTTTGGTGGCAAAATGGACCTTATCGGCTTTTTACTTCATTCTCCTGAAACCCCTGATGAAGAAGAGTCTGGGGATGAACATTGACATCTCTGGTAACACTAGTGTGGGACTCTTCGATCGCCCCAGATCCCACAGACCTTTACTTCCTGCTTCCAAGACAGGGTTCTGCCTAGGAACTAGGTACAACTTTGAACGAATCGCGTCATGTCTTATCCTCCTTATCATTGACAAGTCCCATAGTCGGCCTGACAGCCACTGTCGGCAGCGCAGTGATCAGCCGTGTCTCCGCAATATCCCCTATGCGAAAGTTAGCAGACAAGTTTCCGTATAATGCTAACACGAGGAATGCACTCACGAGGCAGAGCAGCAAGTGAACCCCTCCTCGGGGCAAACGTAGCCGTACTCCCCCGCTCCCTCGGTGCCGCATGTTCCGTCTGGGGAGATCGTCGTCCCGGGCACCGGCTCCGTACATGCCGCCGTAGAGTTGGAATAGTCTGCTTGGCACCCGACGGTCGTCAGGCAGTGCGCTTCCGAGGTCCCGCACCAGCCGGTGGCGCCACAGCACTGCACGTCGCCGGGACAGGTGTAGCCTTTTTCCTCGCCGGCTCCTGAAAGGCCGCAGGATCCGTCGGTGGATACCTCCGCGCTCCCCACGGTGGCAGCGGCTAAGAAAGCCGCCATAAGTCTTGCAGAAAGGACTAGCATCATGTTTATCTACTCCCAAGGTAGTTTCTCTTGAATCTTGTTGATAGAGAATGCATGTTGCTCGGTATCTCTCAGCTCGCGGCGAGAGCTTGATCTTGGTTTTAATATACGAATCGCTTTGGCTCAGGGCCAATGCCGAATCCTACCGATCATATTAAGTACCAGTGGCAATAAATATGAGCCAGAGTCTGAAATTAGACTTCAAGGGTCTGAAGGGTCAAAAGCTTGTCTTAGATTCGGGAGATGTTGTGCTCGGCTGATTTAGCCGGCTCATCCCTACTATCTTGGTGTTCATGGCAGAATAGATGGTGACCCATTGCTACTCGAATACGTATATACTTACGAAGATAAGATCGATTCATCCTACCTATACTTAGGCTCGACTATCTTTGTATATAACTGTTGTATCCCGCTTCGATATCCAAATCAGCCGAGTTCTTCTTGCGTAACATAGGTGAATAACTCAGTAAGTGATCCATCAGGTTACATAGTTTGATCATGTCATGGATTTATAAGAAACTATACCTTGCACAGTCATCGTTCAGACGAGTAGATGCATATTAAACTTCATCGTACGGAAATTTGGTAAATCATCAAATACTAGAAAAGCCTGGAGCGTTCGGGATTTTTGTATATTGAGGCGATACAGCTCGTATTAGCCCCTAAATGGCCTACATACATACAATGCCTACATCCTTGCGATCAGGATTCACGACCGAAATGCCCCACCCTTACGGTTTCTTATTCACCCCCTTCTTGCCGCGCCCACTGCCCAAATTATCAAGAAACCCGGCCCTCTGCTCCCGGACTTTCTGCTGTTGCTGCTGCTCTTCCTGCGTCGCGGTGGGGATGCTAGTCGTAGATGCGGCGCTGCCGGTGTTGTCGGTGTTGTTGGTGGAAGCCGCACTAGAGTTAGAGCCGGAGCTGGAGCCTAGAACGCGGGTCTCGGTTCTAAGGCGAGGCGACTGAGGCGTAGAGAGGAGGGAGGTGATCCAGCTCGCCATATTTTTATCAAGGGGAGAAGATTCAAGTTAAGTGACGAGCGTAGTGCAGAGATAGCAATGGTTTCTTTGAAGTTTCGGTGCTTAGAGTGTAGACTGTAGAAGTATCGGAGATGCGGTGAGCAATGACTACATTACCCGGACTCATCTACGCGTGCTACAGAATATATAAAGCCCCAAAACGGCTTTGATACACGTTAGTCCTGGAACGGAGGGCTCGACTTGTGCCATAACGAGCGGGGAGAACAGGCGAACGACTCTAACTATAACACAATAAAACAGCCCGAGCGACTGAGGCATTGTTCCGGGACGTCTATTGAATGTGCGTCTGGCTTTTTGCCCTGGCTGAAGATACACACACCACGTTCGACCATGGGGCAGACGCACATTCCTATCTACTGCGCCCTTCGCTAGAAGAAGCTTAATTACTTGGTACTTTGCGAAAGAACCCGCCCCCTCCCCCCCCCGGATTTCCGGTAGGCGGCTGCGGATACGAAGGTTTCCATCTTGAGCGTTGGCCACTGGGTGCATGGACGGGGGTAAGACAAAAGAAACCAAAACAAAAAAAAGGAATGCCATTACATGAAATGCCAACTGCCTCCTTTCATGGCCAATATACCCGAGACGGCGTGGGCGACCGAGCCGAATCGGATCGGCAGCTTGGGTGGACCGGGAGGGAGATGGAAAGGAGAGCCTCGCACGGTGAAGTCGCGAGACTAAGGACGCAGGGTTGGGGGATTGAAATTAATCAACACACATAGACAAATACACTAACTTGAATATATATACACACCTCACTATGAAATTGTTGGTTACATAGGACACGACACGACACGACACGCGAGTGACAAAGGCGTGATTGTTTTTCATCTTTGGGTGTTGGGGGGAAAAAGGTCGTATCATCAATTGGCTCGCATCATTGTTTCCACACACACTACACTACTCGTAACAAAGGAATTCGCTCCCCCAATCCGATCCGATCCGATCCGGTCCAGTTCCAATTCCTTTCCTTTCCCATCGTTCGCCTCCTTGCTTGCTCCACACACACACTTGAACAAATCACGCTTTCCGACTACTCGCCGCCGCCGCCGCTGCCTCTGTCGGCTCCCCTCGCGCCTTATCGTCCTTGGGTTCCACGGGCGAGCTGACCCTGTCGCTGGCGTGGCCGGCAGCGTCGACGACGGAGTCGCCGTCCACGCCGGCTGTCTCGTCGTCCTCGTCCCCGTCCACTGTCTCGCCCTCCGCCTCCGTTTCCGTCTCCACGTACTCTTCTTCGTCACCCTCCTCCTCCTCTACCTCCTCGTCCTCTTCCTCTCCCTCCTCCCCTTCCAACTCTTCCAGTTCTTCCTCTTCGTCCCCTTCTCCTTCTTCTTCTTCTCCTTCCGCCCCCTCCTCCGGCAGGAGACCGTTCATGCGCTCCCAGACCTCGCGGCGGATGCGGTCCTCCTTGAGCTTGCGAGTGCGCTCGATCTCCTCAAAGCCACCGCTCTTCTTGAGGCGGCCCTCCTGGACGAAGGTGCTGAGCTCCTTCTTGAGCGGGTTGTCGGCGCGGGTCTGCAGCTCCTTTTGGCGGAGCTTCTCGGCGCGCTCGATGGCCTCGAGGCGGTCCTCGTGGTTGGGCTGCAGCGCGCGGACCTCGCCCAGCACGCCCTCCTTCGCGGCGCCCGGGTCCAGCGTGTTGCCGAGGTTCGTGAGCCCCTTCGAGAACTGTCGCGCCGTCGGCGTGTTCTCCTTCATCTGCTCCTTCGTCGCCTGCTCCACGAGCGCGAACGTCTCCGACGCCTTCTCGAGATCGTCCTGCAGGTCTACCATGAGGTCCTCCATAAGTTTGAGCTCATCGCGCCCTTGGCACACGTCCTCGAGTTCCTTCTCCCAGAACTTCGTCCAGATGGGTTTCTCGCGCTTCATGTACGCCTCCACCGACTTCAGCTCCTTCGTCAAAACCTGAATGTCCTTGGAAACGGTCTCCAGCTGGCGTGGCAAGGGTCGCACGCCCCTGTTCACGACATCCTTGCGCAGGTCCTCCACCAGATCTTGAAGATCGTCCACTCTGGTGACCAAGCGGTCCGAATCAGTATTGAGCTGTTTGCGGCCGTTCTTGACGTAGGCGAAGCCAGAGTCGCCCTCCGCACTCGGGACAGAGGCCTTGGCAGCGACCACTTTGACATTCGCAGCCTTGGTTCGCAGGGAAGCCATGGAACTGTCGATCTCGGACTGGAAGTTCGAATAGGTCTGGCGCAGAACAGCAAGGTCGCGACGAAGGCTTTGGAGCTCTCTGAACTGACCAGAATTCGGCTTTCCGACTGTGATAGATCCATTCAGTTTCGTCTCCCCTATAGGGGCGGACGGAACAGCAGCCATTCGCGCCATTTCTTTAGCGGCCTCCAGCTGTCTGTCAGATACTCTCTGAAGAGCGGATCCTTGGTCGGTAACATTTTGCTTAACCTCATCTATCGCTTTCTTGAGGGAGCCAAGGCCGTCGTCGAAATGCTTCTTGACCTCGTCGAGGGGTTCTATATTCAGCGCTAGGACGGTTCGGTCTTTGATATCGGAGAGGTCCTCCAGCTCATGGCGTACACCAGATACTGGGTCTTGTATGTATATCTCCGGTAGATCGCTTCCATTTAATGTGGTGTTCCAGGAGAATTTCTCAATGAAGGCGAGTTGTAGCCGACCGATGCTGAGGTCCGTGTAGCCCTCGGGCAGAACGAATTTCTTGACCTTCGATTTGTATTGCAAGAACAAGGTGAGCTCCTTGTCGAGCGGCGGAGATTGCTCCGAGGCAAAGTTCTTTTGTCGCTTTTCGGGTGGTGTCCGAGGTCTTGTTGCTTCTTGGGGTTGCGGCTCCGGGAAGGCGTCGGGCGCCGGCTTTGGCTTTTCCGGAGACTCGGGGCCAGTGGCTACCGGGAAGTTATCGAGAGGACCAGAAATAGTAGCGCTGGTCCTATATTTTTCTTCCGGAGAGTCGACAGGCGTTGTTCCAGACCGAGAAGGTGGCAGATCTGTCTTGGGAGCACCCTCTCCGACTATCTTGCTTGAGGGTCTAGCTGGCGAAGAAGTATCTATCGTGGGTCTCGATGATTGACTTGACATGTTGCGATTATGCTTGAGGGACTCCCTAACTTGAACAGCCCGCATCGATTCCCTAACTTCCCCGCGCCCCCGATTCGGGATGGGTGTGTTTTGCGACGGCAGCATGGGAACGCCATTTGGATGCGCACCTAGGTGCTTGGATATCTGATAAGCTGAATAGCGTCGCGAGGCTCTCCGTTCCAGGTCGCCGCCTCTCTGTAAAGCAGCGAGAGCGCTCTGTTGCGACTTCGGAGGGGGGGGAGGCGGAGGGAATGAGTCGATGTCGATGTTGCTGTTGTGGTTGTTGACAATGTTATTGGTAGTATTATTGACAGTGTTGTTACTCGAAGGGCCGGCCGGAATAGTCGAGTCGTTGTCAGGATACGGAGGAAGGACCGGTATGTTTTGCATCGTCGTGCTGGATAGAGAGGACTGTTCAGAGTTGACCGAGGCCTGCGTCTGCGTCTGATCGCGCGGCGGCAACCTGCGATTCGGCGAGGAACCCATACCCGACGGCCCAGCATGACCTTGGCCCGCACTGTCTCGCTGTACGTCGGGACGGTAACCATTATCCAAACCCTCGTTCAGGAGAGTGGTGAGGCCCGTGTTGCTGCTTCCAACGGTGCTCGTACTCATGGTGCGCGCAGCTATACTGTTTCCCTCGGGGGATATAGCGCCTCCCTCCTTGTCGCGATTCTGTTTCTGTCGCAGTTTCTGCTGCTTCCTCTTCAAGCCGTGTAATAGATTGATTATGATGTCGCGTATTCTCGGAAGGTACTTCTCGAGGCTCTCGGTGCTTGCCTCTTGACTCAGGGTGGCCTCGAGTATATGCCGTAGATTCTCGGGAACATTGCCGAGGTCGGAGGTGTCAACGTTAATGGCAGTAAATGCCCGGCATGCCATATTAAACTCATAACCTAACCTGACGTAGACGTCGGACACTTGCGAATCTGAGGCAGTACCTCGAGACCATTGAGTCAAGGTCTCAAGTAACTGTTTAGTGGCGACGAGAAGGTGGGTGACGCTCTTCTCGATCTGGGATAACGGCATATTGGAGCTGCCATTTGATTGCTTCAGCGCGACAGTCAGCATACCAGTCATCTCCTGCATTACGCCGCGATCAAGACGAAGCTTGGACTTCGAAATTCGACGAACCATTTTTGAAGTGGGTAGGGTAGAGAGAATGCAGATGGATGGGGAACAGGTGCGGATGGTGATAGAGAGATGAGTGTATGGTGTTTGTGGTGTGGGTTGTTCTCTTTTGGATGTTGAGGTCAAGGGGGATAGATGCTTAGGATGAGGAGTGATGGAAGATGGAGGAGTGGTGGTGGTGGTGGTGGTGGTGGTGATGGTGATGGTGATGGTGGTGGGGGTTAAGTATGGATTGAACTGGAGTAGAAGGGAACCTTGAAAGTAAGGAACTTACATTTCTTCTTGAGCTCCCTCCGGCAGATCTACTTGATGCCCCGGAAGATCGTGGCTGCATAGCTGGCGACATTGACCGAGCCGGAGGAGGAGGAGGGGCAATCTCAGGGCCCGGACCCGGACCTTGACCGGGACCTGGAGACCTCCGCTGCATAGAGCGCTGGGAGGAGCTGGAGGACTGCATTTTCTTTGGTTTTCTTTTTCTCTTCTTCTTCTTCTTCTTCTTCGAGGAAATGAATGTGGCTGGTTGGGTTTATATATTGCCTCCCAGTGAAGACTACCAGTAGCCTTTGTTTTTTCTCCTGTCCTGTCTCCTTCCTTTCCCACCTCTTATCACGAGCGATATCTCCCAATATTTTGACCCAATACTAAACCGAACCGAACCGAACTCAATAGAACCCACCAAACCAGCTCCACTAGCTTTAGGCGTATGCGCGCAAGTCTGATATCCCCCTCAAAAGCAGGACTGGGTAGATTTCGCGGGTGCAGCGGGTGTAGCGGATGTATCGTGTGTTATCGGTGGTTGTGAATATATAAGGAAGTTTTCGGCAAAAGGTGTCACGGTTAAAAGGCGTTATTTGTCGCGAGTTTTATCAGGGATGGATATATATGGGATGGGGATATATGGAGTATAGGCTGGTGAGAAAGCGAAAGCGAGAGAAAGTGAGTGAGAGCGTAAGGAACCTCGGGAGCGATTCGGAGACGGGAACTGCACACACATGTGCAAAAATAAATTGGACAATAATGACTGGATAATGGTTTGTTTAGAATCAGATCTATAGACGGACAGGAAAAGAAGTCTTCATTGATTATGCGACGCACGCGACGATAACAACAAAAGATGTGAATTATTGAGCCCAATAGTGTGTAAATAGGCAGGAAGTTGGTTGTGGATTATGGATTAGGCGTTAAGAGAGTTTTGGAGGAGGCATCTGGGCAACCTTTGGGAAGTACTAAAAAGTTAAGTTGATGGTAGATGCCTACCTACCTACAATACGATAACTACATACTTAATTCTACAACTACGGTTACGGCGGTTGGTTGGCTGGCGGTCGGTGCGTCGGTGCGGTGCAAGTTATGATGCAGGGGGTTTTCCTAGGCATTTATTAGTCAAGTACCTACCTAGGTACTTGTGTACGCTATAAAGTATCACATCACATCCATGGATCACACCAGATGCCAAGTAACATCCACTTTAGGACCTGGGCAAGCATGAAAGCTTCAGGCTTTCTAGGGCTCAGACCTCCAGATCTGCAATGCCTTCATATACCCCCGGTATTGGCATACTATCATACATATCATTCCAAGGTTATAGGTAAATCCTCAAGTGCCAGAGTGCTTACTATGACTTGCTATGATAGATACTCCCCTTACTCCGTACTTACATAACAGATTAAGGTTAACTTACACCTTGGTCTTTTCTACTTAGGTACATACTGCAGCTTAACAGAGGTTAGGTAGTATCAGTATAACACATGACAGCCTGGAAGGCTCATAAGATTTAGGAACCAAGGAGCTTAGGGACAAGCCTAATGCCAAGCTTGGCATCTGACTTAATCAATGTTTCCATGAGCTGACACCCTTGTGTAGAGAGGAGTGCAAGGCCTTCAATGACTGATATGCTTATTAGATAATACCATAGTTACTGGGTATACCACAAAGCCATCCTTGTAATTGCATATTGTGGATAACTACGGAGTTAGAAAAAAGCATGCTGCATAAGAGAAGATGCAGCTATATGTGGGTAGATCTACGACACTTAAGGAAGTCAAGTAAATAAAGAATTGATCATGTACGGAGTAAACAAAGGGTCATGAGGTGCAGTTCTATACTATTTTGATAACTGGGGCATGCTCTCTTCTTCTTCTCAATATAATGGAAACATGTAGGATAGCAGCTGAGTCTCTCAGTCTTCCCTGAAGAGACTCAGCTATATCGGCCACATGTGAATACATAGTATCATAGCAAAGCTCTCGTATTGGCTTACCTAAGTTCATCCGTCCGATCTTGCTACCAACTATTCCTCCAGGGCTGTGTATCTACCTAGGTAGTCGACAATGAGCAGCATCCTCTGACCAAATGGGACAACAGATTAGCTCAGCTAATCTTCAGCTTATGCTTGAGCCGATCGTCTACGGTGCCGATCCCTCCAATGACCCAGATGGGTCTCACCTGATGGGTATGTATATATATACGAACCAGTAAATAAGGACCGGATGAATGGATGCTTGCCATTGGATAGAAAGTCCTAAGGATGGAGAGGGGTGTCGCGACAACGGTATTTCAAACGAATTATCCAACGGGGTTCGCTTTCTAGCCAACGAAGGCATTGGTACCGTGCTGGGTGATGCTGCTGCTGCGACGAAATCCCTTTAGGCCGTAGTGCGATGATGGGCCTTCAGTAAGGTAACACTCCGGTATAGCCACTTCGGCCTCGCGCGAGCCCAATAATTGTTCCACGACCTCATCGTCTGCCAAGCGTCAAAGCCACTCCGCCACCCTACAGAAATACCCGCTCCTTCCTACCTAGGCACCGGGCACTGTCTGATGAGTATAAGTCTCTTGAGCCTCTTACTAACTGCATACATAGGCTCTGTTGCTGGGGCAGGCTGAAGAACGCAGGTAATTAACTACATTAAGTGAGACTATCTCTTTCTCTCTCTCTCCACCACGGCAACGTTGCTGTCACTCCGCGAGCGATCACCAAGTCCATTCATGTTGTTACAAGGGCTGAATGGGCTAGTGTTAGGCATATATTCCGTGGCCGGCCAACGTCCTATAAGGTGCGACAAGGAGTTTCGATATTGTCTTGGCGAGAACTCTTTGGTAGACCCCCCCCCTCCCCCAGTTAAATTGTAAGCGGCGGCGTTGATGAGGCCCAGCTCGATTCTCGTCTTGGGTCAAGTAATAGTTCGCTGGGCCAGATACGATAAATGATACAGCTGTTGACGACAGCCACCACTCAAACTGGCTGTAAGCTTCCTCGTTGACTACTATCGTACCGAGCCGTTCTGAACGCAAGGCGCAAGCCTGCGTGGGTATCAATCACGTAGCCGGTTAGTATATTAGTAGTTAGTTAGTCCGTTGGTCCTCCCGTGCGACGGTTGGAATCGATGGTGATCTGGGGAAATAAAATGAGGGAGGGTGAGCATCTCTGGGGGCCGCCGCGGCGGCGGGAGCTTCCGTCCGCCAGAGAACGAAAGAATGTTGCAGGGGTTCTAGTTGGGCGATTTTGGCGGAGGAGGGAGAGAGGGAGGGAGGCGGGGGAGGAGATTGTGTAAAGAATGCCGCTGCCGAGATAGCGGCGTCCCCTCCCCTACTGCCTGCTCGCTCGTACGCTTGTGGGGGCGGCAAACGGTTCGCGAAGCCCCGTTTGTAAGACGGGCTCTCCAAATAGGCCGCCCGAACTTATTTTTTGACATAAAAATTTATCTTATCACATGGTTCTATAGGACGCCGTTTATAGGAGAGGAGCAAAAGAATGATGAGGGGTTCGGGGAACTTTTGCCTCATAAGAAAAAGGCTTCGTTTGCGCTATTCGAGGTACATCGGATGTAAGACGATGAAGTACAGGCCGCAATTAATCACGTAGAATAATAGTCTACTACCCTGAGGCGCTTCCTCCTATTCACCGGGCCTGCTCCTGCTCGTGCACTGGAGGTAGACGGATATAGATGCCTAGCCGTCGCATTCCACAGATTACGGTGTGAACTGCCCCGGTCGGTTCGGTGACAGGCCGGAATAAAACCGTTGGCTGAAAAAAAAGTTGTTAATAGCCATAAGCCTCACTCACAGCACCTCCTTTTTTTTTATAATCGCCACAAAACCTTGTGCCTCTCTCTCGTGCAATAACACCTCCTCTGGTCGGGCTACGTGGGTTACCTAAAGGAAGGAAGTTCAGGATATAGAAATCAGCTTACCGGCCTGCCGGCTTACATGACCATATAGCGTGGGTTTACTGGCAGCGTAATCCTAGCCTGCGATTCGAGGTTCGACCGAACTATGCGCGCGCATGCCCCGGCTCGCCGTCCTCTCCAAAGCTCCGGCGGAGTTTGGACTCCTCAAGGTCCCGCGTGCCTTGCCCCCCCCCGGTGTGAGTTAGCCCCGTCGAGGATTGTTGTTGGACAAGGGTGTTTCCCGATGCCAAGTCCGGGGATCCTATATGCGTACAATAGTACAGTACCTAAACCACAAAAAAAAAACCCCCCGCCCAGCGAGTCAGGTCCCTTTTTTTTCTTTTTTTTTTCTTTATTGATCCAACATGCAGATGGGAGGCCAGACGGAGAGGCCATGAGCGCCATTCTATATCGGATGTGGTCATCGCCTATCTTTAGTATATTGGTTGTATCCATATAGGTAATAGTTACCTATGTCCAGGTTAGGTATGTATATCTTGCTTGCATATTCACATCAGATAGAGTAGCTACTACTCCGTATATGGGTTGATTATCTATAGAAGGGGGGGCTGGGCTAACTAGCCCTTTTGACCCCTCCTTTCTTCCTCCCGTCCCCTCCCCCTCGCTTTTGGACTTAAATAGCGATAAAGAGAAAAAGAGTTGGTCCTCGTTTGATGAGGCTTGTGATATGGTCCATCCGTCCGTCCGTCCGTCGAATCATGGGATTACAATTATTCCGGACTTTGTACTTCTAGTATTACCAAAGGTAGACAGGTATTACAATGGCTAGTTAACTTGAGAAAGATACCGAGCGATAAGTCCTTTGTGCATCTAAGCTTCCTCGCCTAAGGAAGAGGTTTGGGCTAATTTCAAGGTTGGCTTTCTGAACGACGACAACGCCCCAGCCTGACCCTGAGCGGAGCAAACACGGCGAGGGGAGAGGAGGGCCAATTAATTCCCTTGCGCAAGGCGAGAGTTGGTAAGAAGAAAGTTATGAGCAGGGCGATTTGCTTGTTATCGTTTGTCCAAGGTCAGACCGGAGAAGCGAGGAGCTTGTCCTTTAAAGTTCTGTTTCTTTCTTTCTTTCTAGGATTATCATGGCACTTTCCTCAAGGCGCCTTTTCGGGCCACTCTAGGTACATATGTACTAGGCTGATAGGTTAACACGGATTTCGTGCGCCCGAGGCCCGGCTATCGAGACGATCCTCGCCTTGGTATTGATAAATTGATTGGGATTCGAACTGGTTGAACAGGGCATGTGGACTACAACCAGAATATAATACCTAGGAAAGGTAGAAATTGGTGACAAGAAGCACATGTCAGGAAGAACCTTGGATGCTATACCGTTTGCTTAAAATTACTAGCGACTTGAGTGCCAACCGTTGAAGAAGCTCCCACACGACCGCAAGGCCGCTACGTAAGGTCCCCCCAGCTACGTAACCTCTGATGGACCGTACGTACATGCTAAAAACGCTCCGGGCCGTATAACGTAAAAGGCACAAAGGTACTAGTTCGGGCGGCACCTGGATATGGTCCAGGTCAGCCTTGGGGATGATGTAAAATGCCAACCGAATAGCATATTAAGTGATATAATTCCAAGGTTGAACTTCGGCCCACATTAACCATATTGAGGAGGAAGCATAGTCTATTTTGAATCTTTTTCATTCTATAATTACCTTGACCGGCAGGTCTTCAAGACGCCTCTACGTCTATCTCGTGCTTGCGTTCAGTAGCCCACAACTTCTATAGTAGTGTAACGGGTGATGCAGTAGCCAATCACATATCGAGCTTCCTCGCTAGTGCATGGGCACGTCGAAAAGGTACACATAGCGAAGTCACTGGACTGGACTCCACTCATGCCAGCAATCTCCAGATTTCACCACTACCTGGACTTACTCTACCAAGCCTACTTACCGCAACGCAATAACCTTTCAAGGTTCTTCGCATGTCCACACTCCACCCCACCACGTCGTTCTACATACTTATGTATGTCCTATATACATATGTCTACGCAACTAGTTTAACTACCACTTCCACCTTCTCTACCCTCACTTTTGTTTTCTACACCTGGGTTTGAACAAATCTCCTTCCGAGGTTCCCTTACCTTCTCCTTGTCGAAGACGCCCAGGTATGTGGCAAACACCTGAGGTATATATCTAGGTACATCCAAACGACATTGCGACCGGTCAGCCCTATCCAACCTACCTGACGTATCCATCGGTATTATCGCGAAAGCAAAGCCGGGGGATGTGAACAAGGGAGATAAACAACCGCCAGCTAGGGAAGAAGGCCGTTAGTCAGTCGGTAGTTGCGCGGTCTCGACTTCGGGCGGGCCTACGGCTACCAGGTCTATTTTCATTTATTCCTATTTTACCTACATTCAAGATAAAACCCACCGAGGTGAGACATGACCCCTTCCTTATTCCTTGAAAATCAAGTCGAAATCAGCCAACACGTTCCCCCCCGGGCCCCCCTTCGCGCACATTAGTTCTTTCTTTCTCTCAAGGAAAGACTGGAATTTTTACCCATACCTTCTAGATTTCTAGAGGAGGAAGTACCTCCCCCCGGCCTCATTAAAAGTTTATCACGAGAGCTATCATTGCCTTTGTTCCCAACACTTACCTACACACCCGGTCTCAGCTACCTGCTAGTAAGTAGGTACCGTAGATACATCATCATACCTTATGTACATTGTATCCAGTTACATCTGCTCTAGCCCAGCCTACCTCCTAAGTAACTCCACTCGGCATCCCCTTAACTGGGTACATTCCCTAGGTACCTACACACATATATGTACTTCCGCATGCACCTATTTACTCGAGTACTCAAGTACCCATACATACTTATCACTTACCTAAGGTACCTAGAGCGGGTGGGTGTGTGTTTCCTACCCATCTGCCAACTGCCAACCCCTACCTTACTACCCTACTAAGGTTTCCTGTTACTTTTTTTTTTAATCGACTCCGGAAACTGCGCCTGATTGTCCTTACCACCATTCATTTTTACTTGGACCTTCATAATATTTTTGTCCATCGGGCAGCCCAACTCTAAAGTTAGACTGACCTTCCAAGGTTGTGTTTGTGTGTATGTGTGTGAGTGAGTGTGTGAGTGTGTGTGTGTGTGGTTGGTGCTACGGTTGCGGCCTACTTTTTTATTTTATTTTACCTACTTTACCTTAGCAACTTACTTAGGTACTCACTCTTTCTCCTTCCACCACACACACAACCTGTGGAAATCCATCCCCATAACCCATAACCTTTCAAGGTTGTTACCTAACCTATTCCCTGCCATCCTCCCAACTTTTACATACATATCCCATACTCCGTACATACATACTGAGTACTTAAATATCGTTCGAGGGAAGAGGGCACGGGGCAGTGCGCTGGACCCGCGAAAATCGACACTTATTATTTCTTCTTCCTTAACCACCACCCCCCCGTCCCCCCGTTGGTCCCCGTCTCAACCTTTGCAAAAGGTGTTTAGGCCGGCTTCTACTCTAATCAACAACAAAGCACTTTCTTCCCTATTTTCCACTCACTCACTCATTGACCCCCATTTTGTGTCATTGAATCCCCTCTCCCCTCTCCCCTCTCCCCTCCCCCCAAATTTCCCCATGTGGCAGCAAGCTGCTATGATTTTCTAGAATCTTTCCGCTCATTGCCATTATTCTACCTGCATCCTAATCTTCTTGCGCTGGCAGATTCCTCGGGGTCTTTTTTCTTTTCTTTTTTTCGTTTCTCGGCCATTGATACAAAAAAAAAGTAAAATAAAATAAAACATCCTATTCCCTCGAATAGGCAGTTAGACAACGACCGGGGAATTTGACACAACTTCGTCACCTACTTTTTCTGCCACGCACGACCCCGGCCGGTAAACCTCGAAAGCCCGCCGATTCCGACGCAAGAAGACCTATATCCCCCGTATCATACAAGGGTGGAAACCACACTGCGTCGAGTCGAGTCGAGTTATCTTGATTAAAGTGAGGTGAGTTCTGCCTAGCCATTATCATATCATTATTATTTTCCACCGTCGGGACGAAGCTTCGCATTGCATGCATCATCATCATTATCATCATCTTCCATACCCGCCCAATAACAGATCCGCGTCACCTAAACCTAATTTCGTTGTTCCGAGCACACTCACTCCCAACTCAAACCTTACGAATTGACTTCTCCGCCTTGGTTATTCCCGACTCCTCGTTATAATCAGACCGGAAAACCCTCAATTGACACCCTCCCCCTTATCCATGTTACCCCTGTCACCGGGGTATTCCATTCCGCCTTTCGGTCTCTTTCGAGTCTAATGCGAATCTTATACAGGATTAAAGCGTCGGTGTTCCCTTTGCAATCGTTGTTGGTTTTCCACGAGATTCGATCTTCTCAACCTAAGCTGTCTCGGCTTGTGTCATAGAAATGGTACAGCAGAAGAAGGGCTCGAGTCACGCCGCGAACGGAGCCAACAAGAGGGAGCAATCCAATATGTCCTTCCAGAAGAAGGACAGCTCGGATGTCAGGGTCATGGCGGGTAAGGGCGATGGAAAGGCACCGAATGGTAAGATTGGGTCATGGTGTAAGACAGGCTTTGTTTTAAATCCTCAACTGATATATGTCCCTCTAGGAAATGGAGCTGCTACTTTCCGCACTGATGCCGCCATCTCATCTGGTCGCGCGGGTGGTCCCGATCGGGAGCTGCAAAGATGGGTCCCCGACAGCTCCGATACCTTCGATCATACCCTCGAGAAGTCCTCCGGCAGCGGTGCCTGGGACCAATTTGCCGAGAACGAGCGACTGTTTGGCCTGAAGACGAACTACGACGAGAACTTCTACACGACCCAGATTGATAAGAGCCATCCGCAATATAGGGAGCGAATGATTGCCGCCGAAAAGAAAGCGCGAGAGATCGAACGAAGTGTTGCTACCACGGCTCATGTCGCGGAAGAGCGAGTGATGGACCACGTCGGTGGTGCCAATGATAAAGCTGACGAAGAGGACAAGTAAGTTTCACCAACATATAGTTCGACTAGCTTGTTGCGACGTATCCTGACCTTTCCAATAGATACAGTGGAGTTAAGCGGCAGGATTTCCCTCCTCTTCCCGGAAGCCGAGAGAACAAGTACACCCCCCCTGCACGACGGGCGCCGACCGGTTCAGCCACCGTCAAAGGTGCCCCTGTTGATCCCGCCATTATATCATCCCAGCTCAGGAACCCGAAAGGTCAAGCCGGAGCTAAGGTTGATGACGCAAAATCCCGAGCGACTTCCAAGAACGATGTTTCCGCTACTACGCCGATTTCTAAGACCTTGAATACCAAGCCAGAAACTAAGGCCGACTCCCAGCCTAAGGCACCAGAGGCCAAATCGTCGAACCAGAATCCCACCCAGCTGAAGCCATCAGCCGCAACTAATATGATAATCCCACCCCAGGCGAAGGAGGGTACACCGAGCGCAACTTTAACTGTTGAGCGTGATGTCTTGAAGGAGTTCAAGTCATTTGCCAATCAACAGCGAATGAACGCCGCACAAGCTCGCAGCACCAAGGCGAAGGCTGATAAGGAGGTTAAGCTGACCGAACTGAGAAAATTCGCCGACAGCTTCAAGCTTCCAACTCCTGTACCCGTTGACCTGATTTCTATTATTGCTAAGGACCCCGCGAAGCAGAGAGAGATACAACAGAAGGCCCAGCGTGATGCCGAGGAAGTAAAAAAGAGGAAGGCCGAAGAAGCGGTGGCGAAGGAGAAGAAGACAGCTACCTCGAAAGAGCCCCAGCCAGCTGTGGCCTCCCAGGCTCCTTCAGACAACAGGACCGCTCGGCCTACTGCCCCCGCTACTACACACGCTCCCGCTTCGGGCGGAGCCCAGGGCCGCCATCAAGGCAACCGCCAAAGTTATGGCCCACAATACTCTCAGTTCCAGGGCAATCGTGCAGGCCCACAGCATATGCCCCAGACTGGCCGTCAAGGCGGCGGCTTGTCGGCTCGCATCCGAAATCTCGACCAGCAGAAGATGCATTCCATGCCTCCAAGCCAGGACATGCGCATGCCTCCAACTGGCCCGGCCAACGGTGCCGACCCTGCGTTTGCCCGCCGCATGGGTGTGCCGGGTCACATCGGTGGAAAGCTAAACCCCAACAGTCATGAATTCCGGCCTGGTTCATTTGCCCCGAGCTTTGGTCCTAATGGCCATCCAAGCACAACGTCGAGTCCCCGTTCCAACGTAAACAACGGTATGGAGCCTCCCTCGGCAAATACCAGCGTTCCGCTAGTCGTCATTACGAAGAAGAGAAAGGCAGTTGATGCCAATAAGTGTGTAATCCTGTCTTACGTCAAGACATTGAAGCCACCGGAGAATAAGAACTGGAATGACAACGACGGAATACCGCCCTCATATGACACTCCGCCGACCTGGCGCTCGGCCACGGATGATGAGAAGCCGGAGTCAACCATGCGCCTATCTTATAACGAGTACTTCGAGCGTCAACCTTTCAACCCCCAGCCAACGCCAAACACCACACATGCCGTCCCGCATATTGCTCACCAACACCAACTACCCTTCCATCTGCAGCATGGGGCTCATAACATGGGACCGCGACATTCTCCACACGTCCCCCCTGTTCAGATGCACGGCAGCGCCCAACATGGACCGGTGCCTCATGCTCCCTTTAATGGCCCAGACGACCACAGGATGATGCCTTCAAGCTCATCCCAATCATTCTCTTCCCCGAGAATGAATCCAGTACCAATGGCGGCGTATCCACCGGCTATGAACTCGCCCGCGCAAATGCCCTACAACCAGCCCGCCATGCCATCCTTCATGGGACCTGGGCAACCCCAGATGAATCAATTCGGTCGGAGCTTCTCCAATAACGGGTCTTACATGCCCCAACAACCAGGAAACATGAGTGGTCAGATGGTGCCACCACAGTTCATGACCCCTCAGGGCATGGTCGCAGTCCCTCCGCAGATGCAGATGTACCAACCCGGTCATCCTCAGTTTATACCTCCCGGTGCAACGCCCCCGCAGCCCATGCCCGCTGCTAACGGATACCCGAGCCCGGGCCGGCCAGCGGCGCCAATGATGGTCCATCAGGGCTCGCAGCAGGGCCAACCGATGTACAGCATGAGCCCCGGGATGCAATATCAAGTACCAGCGTTTTCACCCCAGCAACAGGGCCAGAGTAAGTATCACAAGAATTTCAATGGCTATCGAAACCCCACTAACAGGCAGGATCAAGTCAACATGCGCGGTTATAGCAATCCTGGACCTCAACAGTTTGGCACGAGCCCGTCGCAGATGCACCAGTATGGACCACCTCACCGAAACGGTAATAACAATTACAACAAGGGGTACCAAGGCCATAACCACCAGCACCAAGGGCCCCAGGGCAACCATCCTATCCCGACCGGACCTCAAGGCCGCAACCCCGATGGGTCCGACGAGACCAAATGAGAGCGATGATCCGATTGCTTTGCTGAATATACCCCCGGCGCCGCGCATTGGCGCACCTCTGATCTCTTCATTCATTCCAGCATTGGTATAGGCGACCTGTTCCGTTTAGTCTCGTCCCATCTTCATGGACTATTAGTATGAACCGCCGTCATTATCAATTCATAGTGTGCACCGACCGAGTTTCATGTGGAATTGCTCAGCATGACGAGGCGACCTGAAGATCAAGTCGACACGATCCTACTGGACAGGTGCCGTTGGCCTACCTTCGACGGATTATCAAGCTGGATCTGGAACGAATCCGCAGCGGTAATTATCTTATGTAGCCCTTAGTAGCTTGACCCGAGTAGGATATGACCTGCAAGTATCCCACTTGCCCGATGCATCTCTCGGCCTTAGGGGCCGGCAAGGATAGGAAAATATTGGAGTAGGAAGAGCGAGAAGGACTGCAGGAAGGGGGTCATCGAGCTATGAGAGTATCGATCCTGTCGGAAGGGGGTTGAGGCGATGTGTGAGGACTCCCGGCTTCAACAAACTCCATTGCCTAGCTGTTTGTGCCAGGCAGAGGCTGCTGCAAACATTTTATCAGCTTCACCCGAACAGCGAGGACGGCCCAAACTTAACATTTTGGGGATAGCCATCCCCCCCAAAACAAGCGTCATATATCATCAATAACTCCTCAATTGAGATATTATTCCGACATCACTGTTCTCGTAAAGTGACAGGCATCTTGTGAGATCAGTTTCGTAGCAGCTGCACGATCGACCACAATATCCATGAATGGCACGGCACGTCTGGACTCCACAGCAACTTCGAGGTCGCCCGCCACCTATTGCCTACCTAACAGCATTCCACATGCCGAAACCAACACATGAACATGCTATCTGGATGTATGTCCTTTGCAATTAAATGAAGCACACTTTCGCCCATCATGCTTGTTCCTATGAGCCACCATTGTTGGCCCGTAAAAGCAGGCTGGGGCTCTGAATGGAATCAGAGCACAGAATTTGGACTCAAATCCGAGCAGGCGCCCCATCCTCGGGATGTGGGACTCTCTCGCCACGTGCATGGCCTCGCGCAGTATCACTACTCCCAACAGAGGCAATGTCACAACACGATATCGATATGGCCCAGGCCTCGATGGGGATGCTGGGGGAGCCCATCGCATAGGCCGGTGAGGAGAGGGGGGAGAGAGATTGTGTGCGTGCGAGTGGATGATGCACCACGAGAGTGACTAATGAGGAGAGGAGACGGAAACTGAGACTGGCACCGGCCAAATTTAAGACCCTACTTCGTGATGACACCCGGCGATGTTACATACCAGGTCGGTCACATCCTCTGTTATCGCCACCGCCCGACCCAGGGGCTAGCTGTGCCTTTATACCATGTCATCATGCTCCTGTCGTAACGCTTCCTTCAATCCTAGGCATACATGCGAGAGGAAAGTGTTAGCGAAGAAGGGGCATAAAGACGTACAGATATATCCTCAGATCCTCCATGCCAATGATTAGATAATTTTCTGAGATCTGGGAGGCCCGTCGATGCCGGCCATTTTTACACGTCTACATGGAAAAATAGGAGGGGAGGTTCAAGGAGGAAGGGAATAGGAATTGAGGGAAGAAGCGAAGAGTAGGGAGTGAGGTCAGGTCAGGCAAGGCCATCCCCTTCCCCATAACCACACCTCTTATCTCCGGCGGCCCGACCAACTGCCTTCATGGCCTGACTACATCACATTATGTTGAGATCAAATTAGGCAGTGCCAATGACGGCCGCGTGGGGGGTGAGTGAAGGGGAGAAGATTCGCGAGACGAGATAGAGGGGTTCCAACCTAGCTTATCCATACGCCGGATGCCAAGCAGTGATTAATATAAAGGGCAGGCGAGTAGGTAGGACGAGCAGGGAGGTTTGATGACATAGCGCATAGCAGCTTATTAGCTAGCGAGACCAATACCATTACCACCATCATAGCCCCTGACGCCTAGACAGCCGCGTAGCTTTCGTCCATATAGAGTTTAGTCAAGGCTAAGCCCATTGAAAGGAAGCCTCTGAGATATGGTCCGGACCAGACGATCGATTGATTTCATTTAAGGTTCTAACTTGACATTGAAAACTACACATTGCTAAGTAAGGCAGGTGCCACGAACGTCGATGCAACACGTGGTAGTGGTGGTGGATTTCGGCGCGAGATGAACGGTTCTTTCCATCATCCACACCCTTTCCTTCCTTTTTCTTCCATTTCGTTCCGTTCCATCTTCTATCTACGGCACAAGAAAGGAAAATTGAGGGGGGGGGGCCGAGGAGGGAAAGAAGTTTGTCCCATGGTGGTGGAGGAACTATATACAGGAGTTACGCCGGCGAGCGAACTGTGACAGGCAGCGGGGATTTACGAGGCAAGGCAGACGCAAGCTGGAAGTCAAAAGAGAGATTTGAAAAATAAAATCAATTGATGTTGTCTTTTTTTAACTCGCATTGCGTTTTGTTTCGTTTCGTTTCGTTTCCCGTCATCCATGTCGAGCTGGAAAGTAGGAAACGTGAAACCTCGAAGAAGTTGGGATTCGTAGGTCCGGGCCGAGAAGTCTGTTCTGTAACAGACTTTCGGCCCCGTCCAACCTTATGCGAGGCCCTCGTTGGCCTGTAATAATGTTTCCTTTTGGGGCCGTTTCGTTGTTTGGTCTCTTTCCTGGGCAAGCCTGGTTGCCTCCTCTCCCCATTCTTCCGCATTAGGAAAGTCGTGAGAAAGTGGATAAACGGTGATATTTTGGGTAGGGGTGGGGAAGGTTTCAGACCCGGCGTCGATCCCTTCGGCGTTAAAGTGCGTGTGGCTGATACGCCGTTTTGTTCACCTGCGGCCTTGGCGGCCTGTCTAAGCCTGTCATGCTTTGCCGTCGAGGTTTTAGCCTGGGCTGTCTGGCCTACGTATTGGCGTACGTAAGTTCCAATGCATGGAATGCGTAGGTCTTCCATTAACAGGGTGCGGATAAGGCATCTTAATTCAGTCCTAGCGCCTGGCGAGCCTGTCTGATGAAGGCGTCCATGTCTATGTGCCTTTATACATAGGGTGCGATATACCGCGTCATATACGCCGAGCTAGGAACATTTTATTCGACTAGTAGGGGGGCGCGCTTTGGTTCCCCGGGTCCCCGATCTCGACAGATATAATCCATTAACTAGCCTAGCACTTCCGATCTTCTCTCCTCCTTGTCAAGACGTTTCATCCCAGCGCTCTAGCACCGTCTACGCTTGAGGCTCGGCAAGAAACAAGTTGGCCAGGGCATCGTGGGCATGCTATGTTTAGCTCACTACACCTGTCGAGGTGTATAGTTAGGTATGCTAGGTGTAACCACGACGACTGATGTCGAGGTGAAAATACCACCTACCAGGCTTGCCAGTTACTCTACAGCCCAGTCTGGGCTCTGCCAGTCTTGACCTTTACCCCTAAATTTGGGGTTTAGCAATACCAAACCAGTGTAAGCGCCACATATCAGGTAACTTACTTAGGTACCCAAGGTAGGCGAGGTCTCGAGGACGCATCACACTCTCGTGAGATCCTTATCTGTATTCAGTGGAAATTCTCAGCAAAAGCCGAGAGTATCAGTGAGATTCGCAGGTTGCTCGAGTTATAGACCTGCCTATTTTGGCGGTCTTGTCTACTACCCGATTGGGGCCCGCCACGCCTTTTACACCTTTGCACCATCCACACCATCCACCTGCCCAGATGCCCACTCACCCACACGCCCACGAATCACCCACTCTTCTCTGTTTCGGATCATGATTGCCCATGGCCGAGATATTAGGGTTGATGAGGGTTCCATGTGTGCAACGTTGCAGGCCTGTCGTTATCAGTCAGTCCAGTTCGGTACTACGCACAGGTCAGGTACGCGACGGGTCTCATTGGATACCTGAATAGATGGATGCATCGGTCGTAACGGCATCATACATGCGTACATCTACTGGAGTCGACCACCCACGAGCCGCTTGGATGCGATTAACCGCGCTTGAAACCACAAATGGATTTTAAACTGCACATTGCATGTTCCGTGCCATGCATACACGCCTGCAGGTCCACAGTTCTCATCGCCCACTTATAGGTTTATATAGTCTTCTAGCGTAGGAATTGGTCCGGGAGCTGTCCAATGTAAGCATGTCCGTTGCCGACTCCATAACCCCCTACCCGGAGATCTCTGTGCCACTGCCACTACCATCGTCGAATGATAGGATGTTAGACTGGTCGAACATTTTATGGTGTCGGTTGGCCCTTTTACCCCTGTAGATGGTGCCTAGATCTGCTTGCGATAGCTATTCTATGGCTAGAATCTGCCAAGATAATGCGGCCGATCTACCTCCTTGTGTATCATCGCTATTCTCTTTACACATGCCCTATGGAGAATTTTGGTGATGAGGGATAATTTTCACTACTCTGACGTCTTGATATGTGACTATTATTAGTTCCAGAGTGGGTAGCTACCAGCTCTCTCCTTTCATCGACGACGAACCATGCTCGGGCTCTCTCCACATATGATACTCGTCAGGTAGTGGAGTAGGTGCATCTAGGTGGACAAGGTCCATCGTGACTGCGACCTCACCCTTCCGTCCTTCTGATTCGGCCATGACCTACCACATTTCGATGCCCGGTGGGTCCAGCTACCGTCCAAGATCGATATGCATAACACCTCTCCACAATATCGTGGCGGCTGACCCCTGTCCTGTCCAGAGCACCTCGCCCCTTTTTGGCAGCTCTTAGGCGCGTTCCATTCGTCCTTCATTCGAGATTGTCACCCCCTCCCATCATCGAACCCGGCCCCTGTAGCTACTGCCGTAGCTGTCCAGGGCTTCCCGGACCCGGTCCTCCACGGCTCAGGGGTAGAAGCGCTCAGGTGGGAAGGTATGCAACGTCTAGCAGTCTAAGACTACGCCATCACAGGCCCGGGGCGATGCGACCTGTGACGTTGTACCCGCTTATGCTTCGAGTTCCGTATGGAATCATGTCTCTACCTTCATGACTATAAAGCAGGCTTAATTCTCCCTCTCTTTGGGAGGCAGACATTCTCATCATCACTATTAGCAAACAGCAGCATCTGCTTTCTCTCACACTCACCTTCCTTTCAAAAGCCTCTTTACCGGAATACCCTAGCTGGTTTCCAAGCTTCATTCCTTCTTCAAGCGAACTCTCGAGAGCGCACATTCCTTATCAGAACCAAAACTAAAAACCTACATATAACAAACAGCCTGGTATAGCTGCTAGACGGCTCTCAGAATATCCATCATTATCATCGATACCCAATAGCTCTTACGAGAAACTCCAACAACAAAACGCCAAGATGAAGTTCGCTTTCTCCGTGCTCGCCGCGCTGACCGGCTCAGTCGCCGGCCACATTCACATGGTTGAGCCTCCCCCGATCACGGCCAAGGAGAACCCCAACGCGGGCAACTCTATCGACTACGACATCAACTCACCGCTGGCTACCATGGCCGACTACCCTTGCAAGGGTGCCCTGGAGTACCTGGGCAAGCCCGAGGGAGCGTCGGTCGCCACCTGGGGCCAGGGCAGCGCACAGACGGTCAAGATTGGTGACGGCGCGGCGCACAACGGTGGCTCGTGCCAGTTCTCCCTGTCGTACGACAAGGGCGAGACCTTCCGGGTGATCAAGTCGATCATCGGCAACTGCCCCGTCGCCGGTGGCAGCTTCGACTTCAACGTCCCCGCCGACGCGCCCACTGGCGAAGCCGTCTTCTCCTGGTCCTGGATCAACCACTCCGGCAACCGCGAATTCTACCACAACTGCGCTGCCGTCACCATCACGGGCGCCAGCGCCAAGGCCCGCCGTCAGGTCCAGGAGATCTCCCGCCGCCAGGACGTCCCCTTCGACCAGCGCCCCGAGATCTTCATCGCTCATCTCGGAAACGGCTGGTGCGTCGCTGAGGGCGTCGACGTCCTCTACCCTGAGCCCGGCCCCGATGTCGAGAACACGTCGAGCAACACGGGCGAGCCTACCCAGTGCTAGGCGGTCCAGCTTGGTAGACCCGCTTCCACACAGAACGCCTTCTTCTCTTCTTACATTCATTTCTTAAATATTCAGATGCAGTCTTTTTCCTGGAGCAGAGAATGACGGATAGATACCCGGCCCCCCTTTTTCCTTGTCTTGTTTTGAGACAGCCCGGAATTTTGTACACACAATTTCTTTCGCCGTACTCTAGTACGCGTCGGGGCCCTCTCTTTTCTTTCTTCTTTTTCTTCTCTGCTTTCTTTTCTTCCTTCTTCCCTTTTTGTACATATGGGTTCTTCGGTAAAGGCAAGGGAACGGAAGAGGGCGGCGGGGAGGCATAGCGATTGGTCTTCTGGGAAAGTACCACTGTGTGATCGGATTGGCTTTTCATTTTGGGTTTCTTTGCCCGCTATGCTGACTGGCTGGTGAGGGGACTTGGATTAGATGAGTTTGATGTGATAAGAATAAAGAAACAACAATGGGTGGTTATGTCATAACCAACCACAATATTCTACTATCTCTTTACTGGTGTCCTGTGACTACAATCTCGTGTCTGAACTTCGAAATAAAGATCCTTGAAATTGGCGTTCCTGGCGGAGTCATGACGCGGGCCGACTTCAGCATAGCATATAGCACGATTCTGTATTCATCATCAGCCCATATAAGAGACCTTTCTTGATTCTTTTCTCTCTCGACGCTCATCTTGCTCTATGCAGGATGAACCTCCGAGACAAGGGCTCGGCGACTATCAAGCCTCCACTCGCCCTTTTCACGTAATAACCTGGTTACAGTGAGACGTTGTAATTAGTCTATGCGACCACTACGTACGTGCCCACCTAGGTCAGCAGGAAGATGCTACTATAGATGCCTAGCTAGATGGATAGGTGCGTGGGTGGAGAAATACTACGTTTATGCTACCTACCTACCTACCCTTGTCCACCTTCGGCACCGCAGATGCTACACTGTAATCAAGCGGCGGGGAGATGAACCGAAATCAATTGATTAGGCGTGGCTTTGGGATGTTGGTATCTGCTTGCCCTTGTTGGCCTACTTATACTCACGATTAAGTGGACACCTGCAAAACCCGCAATGGCGGTTCCTTACCAGAAACTTGGCTGTGGCACCACGAGTGACGAAACATGCCCTTTTCTCTACCCCCTATACTCTGTCCCCTTTCTTTTGGCCGTTTTTGCGCACGTGTAATCGGTGCTGCATTCACCTATCGTCACATCAGATTGAAGTAGAAAATTCCGTTTAGACAAGTGTCTGACACATTACCGTAATCTGCATACGAAAAAAAAAAAGATCTATAAGCTTCCCAAGTGCCTTCGTACTACCTCACCTGCCGTCCCCGGCGAAAAAACGGAGGGGGGGGTGGGATGCAGCAACTGGCAGCCCAGTTTACTCTCCTGTCCAGAACTGCCTGAGGTAGTCCTCGACTTGAGTAAATTCGTAGTCTGGGAAGATTTGGTTCCACTCGTCGGACACTGTCCACATGCCGCGGTGTATTGCCAGCAGCGTTCCTCGGAGCACCACTGGAGAGAAGGTCCGGATCGTCTCCTGCGTCAGCGCCCCCTGTCCCTCCACCCGCCCAGCCTCTAGGTCCTCCAATTTCAGCCAGTCTACCTCGAACGGCTTGCCTAGAAGGCCACATCAGCATCAATGAGAGGGAATACGCGCCTCATCGTCCCGCTGTCGGGTTTGTAGACGTTGGATTTCTTTGGAGAAAGTAAAGAATGGGAGAGATCACTTACCCTGAATCCGAGGTCCTAACTCGAGGACGTCCGAGAAGGACGCCTGATTCCCGCGAATCCCACCTATGGCGGGCCACTCGCCCTCAAACTCTACGGCGCGGGCAACAATGTTGGCGACATCGCTGATCGCCGTATAGGACACCGAGTCCTCGGCTGCCGTTCCCTCGATGCCCGTTGCGTGCATTGTCTCGAAGTTGAAGTACACCGCTGCTGCTCTTACGTGCCGAGTGGTGGCGTGAGGGTACCCCAGGCTGTCCAGGTACATTCCGCACTGGAACCGGCAGTACTCCAGGACCTTCGCATGAGATTTTAGCGCCGCTGTTCCTGCAGACCTTCACAGGTATTGCAATAGGACTAGACTTACCTTCTTCTCCTTGTTTAGCTCTTCCAGGTAGTGGCCGACCTCAGCCTTCCCGGCGTAAAAGGGCCACACATCAACCGCGGTCTCCATCTTCAGGCCACTGGTTTCATGGGCGGTTGGCGGTCAGCGCATAGTTCATCTAGCGTATATGGGGATATGTGTGCATGCGTGTGTATGGGAATGGCATGCTTACGCCGACCACTCGGCTGGCGCGTAGCGCCGAACGCCGGCTTTGACAGCGGCATTGATGAGGCGTTTCTGCGCTTGGTTGTTCACATCCAGGTGGACGACGAAGAAGCACAGCACCGTGTGCACTCCCTCTAGCAGCTGCACCAGCTCCGCCTCGTCCTCGTACGTTGTCCGCACCCACTTCACGCCGGGCAGCGCCGGAAACTGGGCCGGGTCCTGCGGGTCCCATGTCAGCAAGTCCAGTTGGCTGTAATTGAAAGCTTGTCCGTGCATGTGTAGTATGAAAGAGTGTTGATCTCAGTCAAGAGATCTCTAACCTTTCGAACTAAGGCTATTATCTCGTGCTTCCCTGTCTCGACCAGTCTGTCTAGGATCTCCCTGGCCAGTTCTTAATAATATGTTGAGAAATTAGTTGGGTTATAGACACTTCTTAGGCAGAATGAGGCTTTCGTGGGTCGGCGACATACTGCTCGAGGCTCCGGCAATGGCAATTTTCACCATATTTGATCTGCGAGGGTAACCGGCTATGATTTTGGAAATTTATGAAAATCAAACTAGAACGTGCGCTGATGGAAGATAGCATAGATATATTGGTATATTGATTGCGGAGAGGCCGGGACGATATACTTATACATCATGATTAAGTCGCCGAGCCGACCCCGCGTCGGCATAATGCGGCCGCGCAACCCCCCAACTCGTAGAGCATACACTCTCTGAAGCTCCCGGATGTCTACCTTGTAAGTCGCGGTCACAAGGCGATTAGCTAGGCCTCAATCAGGCACAAAGCACAGAGTAGTAGTAGGGAATTAGGCCAAGGGGCTGACCAGTTCACTGGTGGATGATGGCACGGCTGACTGCACACCTTTCTCATAATAAGTTGTGTCACAAGTGCTTAGGCGGGTGCCTAAATGAACGCACGTCTGCACTGACCCCAACAATCACGTCAGATTATACACATCGTAGGCACCGAGAAGCAAAGGGTAAGCCTTGCTTCAATCAATCCTGTCACTAGTAACATGGGCCGGGGCAATTAAAGAACAACGAATCTGAACGGTATAAGCAACGTAGAAATCGCGGTCACAACATCATAATCGCCCTCCGTAAGCCATCCGTCTGAACTCAGTCTTGCCTAACGCGGTCGGAGGCGCGTAAAGGGGATGGTCGGCGGTTTCAGAGTCGGAGCAAGGGAAGCACCATGGCCACGATACGTGTATTCTACGAGGTCAGTTTGGCCTTAACATAGAATCGTGCATTTGATATTCCATGAGAAGCTGACGGCTATTAGTTCCTCCCAACTCCACCCGATGCCTTTAACAGAAAAATGACACAGACTCAAGACGGTGACTGAAGTGAGCGCGCAGACGGGCTTCTGGGCTGCACGCTCAAGGTCTCCTTCCCCGAGTCCCGACAGCGTGGCGGTCGAAGTCGCGAATGAAGACGGGGAGATACAGCCCGCTCTATTCGCTTTTGAAAGGTATGTTTCACTGGGCGCTACGCCCTCAGCGTAGCTAGTCGCAAACATGACGGCCAGGGTCCTGAAAGTAAACGAGACCCCCAGGAGTATATGCCTTAGCAATGATGTGAGTTTGGATGTTATGCTTGTCGACATAGTAATCAGCGTATTGCTCTATTTTAGCTGCAGTGGTGACAAGGAAGCTAATTCCGCCTCGCGAGCGATTGATGGCTGAATAGGGATTGTATCGTTGCATGGTCTCCATGCCAAATATACCCCCCCCCCCTAAGTTAGGGTAGTGGCAGCCAAGGCCACGGTTAGATGACTTTTCATCTTTCTCGCGAACGTTTCTTAGATAGGAATCATGTAACTAATTGAATGATGTATCCGAATCAGGTGCATGTATAGTTTTATCATTGCCAGAAGTTAATCTGCGGCTGCACCCTTATGGCTTTTTATTTCACCAGAGGGGAGTTCCATAGGAGGGTGGGTCGTAGGGAGCTCAGCGACTTGAGGACTCGAAGGCAGCTCTGAAGGCGGTTCTGCGGGAGGGTTGACCGAATATGGTTCAGACTTGGTCTTTTCTTGGGACTCTGTAACTTCACTAGATGATGTTCTCGTCCGTCTTCTCTTCCCGATGAAAAAACCCAGGAAGACTAGAAGTGCAGCTGCCACTACTGATCCCACAACGGGGCCTGCGATCCAAGCCTGGCTCTCGGTACCCACAGGCGAAGGTGAGGGTGGACTCGTTGCTTGGAACATAATTAACATCATTAGGAAACTTCTGCGAGAATCGAGTAGCATACCAGATGGAGCATTCTGAGAAGTAGTGGCCTGCTCTGCTAACACGTCCGATAGGGGTATGAAGGTGGTAGGGATATATACTGTTTCCAGTCCCGTGCTGCCTGATTTTATGAGTGGGATATTGCCGGTCTGTGGCACCGGCGGCAATGACTGGAATGTAAATACAGAAGTAATTACCGTCTTAAAACCGTCGTTTGATGTTGTATACAAAGAGGTGCTGGTGATTGTGTTGCGAGACAGGGACGATGTCGAGGGCACTGGAGCAGCCGTTGAGTCATATGATTCGCAACGGTCGAAAAATCCCCCGAATGAAAATTCCTTGGAATCTCGAGAAGATTCGATGGCATCAGATTCAGTGTCCTGTATACATTTTCGGCATTCATCGTGGTAATTGCGAAATGTCGAGCCTGGGCGACATATTTCGGGCGACTCTCCTTCAGATTGTGCTGCTAGGTAGGCATTGTCTATACTGACTATTAATGCAGCTGAAGAAAATTTTTCATTTGCAATCAAAACTTACTGCACACATTATAGCACTGTGATGGAATCGGACCACGTCGAACCACCGATTTGAAAGGTCGGACGGCTTAAGCCCCTGAATCGGGAGTATCCAGGTTATCGATTAAAGCGGTCGACCCCACACGTGATACCGCGGGTACTGTAAACGTATATCACGCTCAGAAGATGAATATAGGGTAGGAATATACTAGCACGTAGAAGAAAGAGATCACTAGGACCGGGGGGGGGGGGTCGCCAACCCTTCGTATCCTAGATTCCCGGACTTACCATTCCCTGATCTACTATCTCCGACGACCCTACCTACTGTAGAAAAGCCTCACCCAAGTAAGGCTCAACCGACCGTGGCAATACAGAAACTTAATTTTATTCTACTTATCTATAGTGACCTGCTGGTCTTCGACCCGCGGCCTGCGCTGACACTGCTCCTCTCCCCCCCCCCCCCTTAATGTCGCATATGAGTCCTGAAGCCTTATCAAGGACGTCGGCGTGATACTATGAAGTTTCATGCTACCTAGGCAAACAATCCGAAATCTTTGCATTTCGTGATCGTGTTAGCTCGGTGTTAAATGAAGAAATCAATTCTTCCAGTAGGCTAACCCCACGAGTTCTATCTCGGTAGATGAATTGATCTAATAGCCTGCATACATTATATCTTTCACGATAGATCTTAGCGCCAGAAGGACCAGTTAGTTCTCGCCCCTTCCCAGGCAGCCATCTCGGTAGGGTCAGCAGCAATGAGCTCACGGACCCGGTCTTTAAGCCCGCGGTTTGCGCACAATTGGTCGCGCGCTGCCTGGTCGAGCTCGCAGAGCAGCAGCCGCACTTCCTCGCGCGCGAAAGCCAGCTCGCGCTCGTTTACTATCTTCCGGTGTACAATGCGGTGCGTGAACGGTCGTATGTTCTCCAGCTCCCCCTCGCCATTGGGGGCATCAGCCACAACCCGCGGCCTCTGCGCCGCTTCTACAGCCTGCGATAATTCCTGCGCAGTTCGCGTCAGGTTCTGAAGTTGTGTGAGCTTGGCCTGCAGCGGTATGGGTAGTGGCGCCCACTCGCTATTCGTGGCGTGAACGTCTTCTTGCGTCTGCGTCTGCACGGGGTCGGAGACCTCAATAGCAAGAGTGGATGACATCATGGGGCCCGAGTGTTAAAGATAGTAGCTGAGATCTGAGTGATAAATAACTGAGAGGTGCTAGAGAATGACATGCTGCTTGGGGCGTAGGTCAGCAGGACAGCACTGGACGCTATAAATACTGATGCATCTTATCCAGACTGCAAACAATGGCATTCACGTCAAATAACAATAACGGCATTTGCAGACAAAGGAATGTCTCGGTCGGCTGAATAGCATCTTAACTTCTGGTGGTGTTCCAGTCCCATGTTGAACTCCGTTGGACGCCAATAAAGAAAGATATGATACGTCGCTAAGAGCCACGGAGTAGTAAAGAAGACTAGAGGGAACAATCAAAATTGTTCTGTCGTCGTCTTTGTTTGAGCGCGTCCACTGTGCGCGAGGAGCATAGTCTGGTGCCAACTTCTGCACAATGCATTATACGGGGATGCTCAAGTGTAAGTTGGTGGCTCTGGCCATCCACTTCCCAGCCACCGCGAACTGAAGCACCTCCAAGACCAGTATTCGAATAACACTGATAGATATCTGGAACTGTTAATTATATCACGAGAGCATTTCTTCCAATACCAACAGGCACCATGTGCAAAACCTGCCAGTCAACACTTTACACCCCCTGCAACCATCTCGTCGACGGCCCGCTACGGCCCTCGCTCTCCTGCCTCTTCGGGCACCTATGCAGTGAGGCGGGGCACGTCGATCGAGTCCTCAGCGTCTCTGAGGACAAGGAGAACTGCCCACGGTGCGCGGACCCTCGTCTCGGGGCAGAGGGGGCGGAGTTCCACAGCCCGGCTTCCAAGAATAACATGCTGTCTGGGGCCCGCAAGTCCGCCATGCAAGCGATCATCCTCGAGAACCTCGAGGCTGAGCTGCGGGCAGTCGACATCCCACTCGATAAGTGCAAGTCATTGCTTCGCTACATTCTCGGCCTACCCGAGTACGTCGACTCCGATCGTCTAGTTGCCTGCTACGGTCGCAACGCAAGCGGCAGGTATGCCGACCACAACGAAGCTGAGCTGCTTGACTTCGCACGCGGGGGAGGATGCGATGGCAAGCTTAATGTTGCCCTCAGAGAAGGCAGGGTGCTGAGGAATTTGGATCGAGAGAAGGCAGGACAAGCGGCTGGGAGATGAGTATGGGGAAGTGGGATTCGACTGTACGGTAAATTATTACATATATCCCTGTGCCTCTTCATAATATTTATGTAACCTTTATGAATTTAATTTGTATTGCACATGGTATAGTACCACCTCCTACGGACCCCCTTCGAGGACGTCTGGAGCTCCAACGTCAGTCGAACGCTCTTGAAACGCACTGATCATCTCTTACAAACGAATGTGAAGAGGGAAATTTGAACACATGTCAGCTACACAGCAGCCAGCCGTTATGTAGAAGACTAGTATTAATCAGCATGCCTCCTTCAATGTCTGTTGTAAGACGTACAACGAATATCACTAGATGGTTGGCTTTCGAACCACGGGTGTTTGGAAGTCTCTCAAATTGACTACCTGGCTGCCTAGGTCCATGCCAACCAAGTCGTTATCGATGGCTTTGGATACGGGTTAGGGCATAACCAAACGGGAACAGGTAGCGAGATCTGATGGGCACACAGCCCATTGGCTGCCGGAAAGAAACCTGCAAACGGACAGTAACTGCAAATATGAGAAGGCGGTGATCCCTTCGGCACGCGAGACTAAACTCCATTAATAGCCAACATCAGTCACGTAAAACATAATCTGAAGTTCCCAGGATACACCCACCGCAATGTATAAAGGGACGTTCTCACGCTTCGCTAAGTATGGACTTGGTGAATCATTCACAAGGTCAAATTTCCGCCTTTTCTCTTCGACACCCGCCAAATACAAGAAAGCGTTCTCGCCCGTGGAGGATTTCTTCGCGAAGCACCCGAGCTTCGCGCATGATGCGACCGCACAAATATCGAAAGAGTTTAAGGCGCTCTGCAGCCATTATGGATGGACAAAGAAACACTTCAAAAAAGAAAACACTACCGAACAGGGCAAACGTGCTCAGCTTGTCAAGCACGAATACCAGGAAGCGCTGATTTCAGAGTTCGGGGAGAATTACGGCAAAGATCCTGAGTCACTCTGGGGTTGGAAAGAGCTTTGCGAAGCGGTTCGTATCAAGCCAATTCCAGATACTGTCACGGAGTGCCGCAAGGTTTGTAGTAACATTAATTTCCTACTATGGCGAGCCTATATGTCGTCCTCCCAACTAAAGCTTCGTTCCTTTCTAGGCAGTTCGCCGCGTGCATGTGAATCTCGTCGACCTCCTAGACTACAAACGGATGGGCAATGAAGCTCAAATATTCCCGAATGTCATAAAACTTCGAAAATACACTAAACGCAATGACAAGTTCTTTCCTAAGTGGCAGGCTAAGGCACATGGGCCTCTGAAGTACTTGTTGAGAGGGATACGCTGAAAGTACCAGGCCTGTCATGTGCAGCATTGGGTTTTGAGTCCCTTGAGGAGGATTACATCTATGGCTGCGATTGTGTTGGGTATGTATTAAACCCCTCTGTTTCAAGAGAAGGGGCAGTGTCATTTTATCGTGTAAAATTTGATGATGGTCACAAATCTGCCTAAGATATTGTTCGGCATGTCACTCATGTTGGTGAATACGACTTAATCATCTTTCTGCTGCCATTTGCAGGTCTTGGAACATGATAAATTGATAGGCTACGCTGGGCACTAGTAAAGCTGGTGCGGACCACAGAGGAAGCAATACACTACTATATATAAAGCAGGAGTTGTGACTCAGGCAGACTCAGTGCTACTTTGGAGACGATGTCCTTGGAAACAGGTTATTTATCTGGTCACACAGTCTTGTAGCCGTACTACATCCTTTCCATGTAGAAGCAAGTGCCGCCATGTAGCAGTTATCTACGATCTTCTAAGAGCGGTGCACAATCACTTTGGAAAGATGGGTTAAAAGGGTATAATCATCCGCTTAACAGCTTCATGACGCTTTCACTACTTTTTAAGCTCTCCTTGTTTTCTTCCCACCTGATCCACGCCATGCCCTGCAAGAGGCTGTCGGCGAGATCGTCGATCTTCTTGATAGCCTCCTCCTCGATGCCCAGCTCATTTATCCGCGTCTTCGTCTTCCGCGCGCCAGGCTTCCGTCTCCAGTGCTCAAAGTACGTCTGAATCATAGCCTCGACGCCCTTGGTTTGCGGCGATATGACGGCCCCCTCTGAAAGCCAATTGCCCAGGATGTCGATCTTTTCCTTCTTCATGTTCAGTTTCGCCTGGCGGGAAGACTTTCTCCTCCTCGTGGTCTCGGTCTCCCCTTTCAGCTCTTCGAGATCGAGATCTGTATCCGCGGCCTCGGCCTTCTTAGTACCACCACCAGCACCGCCCCCATCAGCACCTGCCATCCAGAACGGGCCAACGCGCAGCGGTGGGACGGAGACGACCTCGCCCTCCCATTGTCCACACTCGCGCAGCGTCCGGAAGGCGGCGTAGATCATGGCCTCGAGCGTGTTGACCCGCAGCGTCCACTCGAGGACCGGGGCCGCGTTGCCCGACCGGAATCGCTGCCGCTCGATCAGCACGTGCGTCGGCTTCAGCGGTAGCAGGGTGTGTCGCACGAGCCGCACCGCGGTCTCCGACAGCGCCGCCGGGCTGAACGCCTCGCTCTGCTTCTGCTTCTCCTTCAGCTTCTCCCGCTTGCTTAGGGCCGGGTCGGCGGCGGCGGCGGGGGAGGGCGAGGTAGGCGGAGCCACGAGGTCGGTTCGCATCCAGGCGTGCAATTGTACGCGTGGCGGAGCCAGGGGAGAAGGATCTTGCAGCTTCTTGCGACGCGGCTCCGGTGCCGGCGTCAGCAGCCCGTATCCCAGGTTGCGCAGGCCCAGGTCTATGCTCAGGATCCGCCGGTCACGCCACGGGACCCCGCCGCCACCGGGCGCGTTAGTCGCCACCTCGGCAATGCGCTCTCTGATGTCCGCCTTGGTGCCGGACGTCGCGAGCCCGCAGAGGAGAGCGACGCGCTGTAGCTCAGCGAGCTTAAGGGACGGCGGCAGTACCGTGTCGCGAATTGCGGCAGCTGCCGCCTTTGCGGAGACCATTGCGTCTGTGATGAAGGTTCCAGTGAGTGATTATGATGTAAGGATCGTCGTCTGATATTTTTCTTGTGAGAAGAAAAAAAACCTTTAAGGGGCCCTCGAGAACATTTTGACCCCTGCAGCTGCTAAACAAGGCGGCCTTCGGTTACACCAATCGCCCATCACGTGAGTGTATGTACATTTCATTTCGATCCGGGCGTCAAACGGAGCTAGTATTCTTAGAAGAATGCATTTCCGGTTCTTTGTAGGTACTAATTATAGCATTGTCATTTACCGAAGCTTCTCAATTCTGGTGCTTAACATGAAATTGTTATCGTTTCAAGGCAGCTGGCGGGCTTTGAATAGTAGTGGATTTGTATTATGTTGTGCTACCAGAATCCTGAATTGTGTCCCAAGCTCTCGGAGGAAGGCGGCGCTAGGGCTAGGTACGTATCCCGGTATTGTGGGGATAAACTTCCGGCTGGGTCCGATGCTGACTTGATCAGAGACAGGGGTAAGGGGGTTTACAAAGCCTACAAAGTTCCATTCTTTTTATTTTATCCGATCTACTGATAAGAACGACCGGCGGTTTAGGTTAGTCAGGTGTTCCGTGTTATCGTAAAGGTTAAAGATTTCAAGACTTATTGATCTTTCAGCCACTAAATTATTTGAAATGGTTGTGAGGCAGGTGCAAATACAGTCATGCCCACCTAGCAACGAGGAAGGCAGAGGATGGTTCACGAATATGCTTAGTAATTGACTAATATGCACCCAGGTGGTAAAAAGACCCTGGGCAGTGGAAGAGAACTGCGAAAATGATTCCAAATTCGTCTTACATAAAATACCTAACCACAAAGTGACTTCCAAATAAGTCCAGCAAGAGGTAGGTACATCGTCTATCTAATCCAGCGTATAAAAGACGTCATGTACACTGCCCCACAATCCGGGCAGTATGGTCACTCCTAGCCCGCTTGAGAAGCTTTCTGATTACAATATCTATTATCGCACTATCGCATTATTGCGTACGTACATACCATACCGAGGTACTTCCACCAAATCCCGGACCCCTGGGAAGTTCCTCTCACCTTTCTAAGCCTACCTACCTAGGTACTAAATAGTTCACCAGGCTTACTTGAACCTTCTTACACATACATGTATCTACCTATCTGTATATATGATCCACCCCCCCCCCCTTTGTTTTTGGGTTTGTCAGCCAGTCGTATGTGGTTGGAGGAGGTTGCCTTATAGGTACTTATACTAAGTAAAAGTATAAAAAGCAACTCCTGAGGTCGATTCCCCGTCCTCGTCACGTCGTCATCCATGCAATCTATGCGATCCATGCAACGACCCTTAGGGATTATCATAGGTCGAGTCTCAATTGCGACGACGAAAGCCACCACCACCACCACCACCACCACGGCACCCTCTCTTACTTCTCACTATCGTAGATCCGCCACTGTGCGATTAGCTTCCATTTCTAGGCATTTCACCTCTACCCCGCAGACCATGGCGCCTATTTCCAAGGAGACCGACTTCCTCGTCATCGGCGGCGGCAGCGGTGGTCTCGCCGCCGCCCGCAAGGCCAGCGGTCAGTTCGGCGTGAAAGCCATGATCGTCGAGGGCGGCCGTCTCGGTGGTACTTGCGTGAACGTTGGGTAAGCAAGCATTGGCCCTAGTTTGCGCATCTTCTTTCTCCTACGCACGTCTTTCTGTATGACATGACTCAGGGATGCTAATGAACAATTGCTCTTCTCCGCATCCAGCTGTGTCCCGAAGAAGGTCACCTGGAATGCCGCCGCTATAGCCGAGACGCTGCATCAAGCCAAGGCGTACGGATTCTCAGTGCGGGAGGAGAAACCCTTTGACTGGCCGTATTTCAAGAAGAAGCGGGACGCTTACATCAAGCGCCTGAACGGCATCTATGAGCGCAACCTGGCCAACGACAAGGTCGAGTACGTGCGTGGCTGGGGGCGCCTACTGAGCCGGAATGAGGTCGAGATCACCGACGATGACGGCTCCAAGACCACGGTGCGCGCCAAGAAGATTCTTATCGCCGTCGGCGGCGAGCCCACTTTGCCTAAGAGCATCCCGGGAGCCGAGTACGGCACTGATAGTGATGGCTTCTTCGATATTGAAAAGCTGCCTAAGAAGGTCGCTCTTGTCGGCGCTGGTTACATCGCTGTTGAGTTTGCTGGCATGTTCCAGGCCCTCGGCGTCGAGACCCATCTTTTCATCCGCCACAAGACCTTCCTGCGCACCTTTGACCCCCTGGTCCAGGACACGATTACCGCGCAGTACGAGAAGGTCGGCGTGCGACTGCACAAGGAGTCGGTTCCGACAAAAGTGGAGAAGGACGAGTCTACAGGCCAACTGACGATCCATTACACGGATTCCGAGAATAAGAGCGGCGCGAAGGTTGACGGCGTCGATCACTTGATCTGGGCTATTGGCCGGTCACCGCTGACCTCAAAGATCGGGCTTGAGGAAGCCGGCGTCAAGGTTGATAGCAAGGGCCACATCTTGGTCGATGAGTACCAAAACACGAGCGCGGAGGGCGTGTACGCGCTGGGCGACGTGTGCGGGAAGGTGGAGCTGACGCCCGTGGCGATCGCGGCGGGTAGACGGCTGTCGGAGCGCCTATTCGGCGGAGAGGAATTCCGGGAGGCCCGACTCGACTACTCCAACGTGCCCTCGGTCGTCTTTTCGCACCCCGAAGTCGGCAGCATCGGGCTGACGGAGCCCCAGGCCGTCGAGAAGTACGGCCGCGAGAACTTGAAGATCTACAACACCAGCTTCGTTGCCATGTGGTATTCCATGATGGAGCCGGAAGACAAGGGTCCCACCAAGTACAAGGTTATCTGCGCCGGTCCCGAGGAGAAGGTCGTCGGCCTCCACATCCTCGGCGAGGGCTCCGCCGAGATCCTCCAGGGCTTTGGCGTCGCCATCAAGATGGGCGCCACCAAGAAGGACCTCGACTCCTGCGTCGCTATTCACCCTACTAGCGCCGAAGAGCTGGTCACGCTGAAGTAGATGATACTGGGGACGGGTTGAGGGACGGACGGATTTAGACTCCGGAACACGGGCCAATTATATAAGACAAGAGATCCAGGTGTTTATACTATAGACAGGCAGGTGTATCATATTGGTCTTGGTAGAAGTGAATAAAAGAATACCAAGTAAATCTCACCATTTACGCAAAGCGACTTGCTCTCTTGTTATTGGTAATTCTGACATCTAATTACTACTAGCCAGTAGCACAGAGCCCCGGGTATCTATATCACTGTAACCGCCCTATTTTACAATGCGACGCGCGGAACTAAAACATTACTGCCCCCGTGACTGAATGCATAGATCAAGCGCAAACCCTCAGTCTCTAGTCATCCCAGTATACGTCGTACATGCCCTCCTCCCGCTGCGTGCTGACCCACTCCTCGCTCGCGAGACCCCTCAGGAACCGGCGCTGAAGGTCGGCGCTATCCTTGTGCCAGTCGCAGGCGTACTCGCAGGCGGGGATCTCGGTCTCGCCGAAGTAGCGGCACACGAGGCGGTGGCGGCAGGCGCTGGTGTTCTCGCAGTACTCGGCGAGGGCCTGCAGGCTCTTGGCGCGGGCCTCGAAGTTGGACGAGCCCCCGTCGCCACCGCCGCCGTTTTGGCGCTGGTGGTCCCGCATCACCATGCTGCTGACGCGGTCGCGGTCCTCGCGGCTATAATATAGGAAGCAGTAGGCGGCGTTGCCGTCGCGCCCGGCGCGGCCGGCCTCCTGGTAGTAGCCCTCGAAAGACTTGGGCAGGCGCCAGTGAACGACGAAGCGGACGTCGCGCTTGTCGATGCCCATGCCGAAGGCGGTGGTGGCGACGACGACCTCGTAGCCGGGGGCGCCAGCGACCCAGCGCGCAAGCGTCGCCTCCTTGGCTTCGCGGGGCAGGCGCGCGTGGAACGCCCGCGCCCCGACCCCCTCGCGCCGTAGCTGCGCTGCCAACCCTTCGCATTCGTCCCGCGATGTCGTATAGATGATCCCCGAGACCCCGTCCGCGCGCTCCCCCGCCGCCGCTACCTCGGCCCCACGCGCGCCTGCCGCCCGCCGTCCGTGCACGCCCCGGATCCATCGCAGGAAGTCCTCTAGTCGCCGGTCGTCCTCATCTCGCGTGAACCGCACCTCGAGGTGCAGGTTCGGGCGGTACGCCGTCATGGTGAAAGTGCGAAGACGGTCGGAGTCGGCGGGATTCCCGGCGGCGGCGTTGTCGTCGAGCAGGCCCAGGGTGGAGAGGACGTCGCGGCGGACGCGGGGGTTGGCGGTGGCGGTGAGGCACATGAGGGGGACGTCGGGGAAGGAGGCGCGGAACCAGGCGAGGCGCTTGAAGTCCGGGCGGAAGTCATGGCCCCACTCGGAGATGCAGTGGGCCTCGTCGACGGCGACGCGCGCGAGCTCGCGCTGCTCGTGCACGAGGCGCAGGCGCGCCCGGAACCCCTCCTGCGCGCACAGCTCCGGCGTCACGTACAGCAGCCGCGTCCGCGGATGGCCCGTCTTCAGGTCCGCTAGGATCCCCTCCCGCTCCGCCGTCCCCGTCCCGCTGTTCAGCGACCGCGCCTCCACTCCCGCGCCCCGTAGCGCTTCTACTTGGTTCATCATCAGGCTTAGCAGCGGCGATACTACAATCGTGACTGTGGCAGGGCAGCGTAGAGCGGGCAAAGTTGCCACCCCGGTGATGTTAGCTTTTCTTATGCTCGCCGGCGCGGGTGGGTCCTGAAGGGGGGGGGGGGGGCAACACGTACTGCCCTGGTCCAACACGGCCGGTAGCTGGAAGCACAGGCTCTTGCCGAAGGATGTGGCAGCCTGGACGAAGACATCCTTCCCGTCGAGCGCGGCCTTTATGATCTCGCGCTGGTGCGGGCGAAAGCTAGTCTTGCCGAACTGCTTCCGCAGAGTATATTCCAGGTCCGGAGAGACGAAGGAGCCGGACCGCTGCAGGGGTGGCATTGTTGTTGATGAAGGAAGATGGGCCTTGCCCTTGACTTGGCCAGATAGATCGAGTGTGTCCTCGCCTACCTTTGGCAGGTATTTACAGTCACTACCTTCCTAGCTAGCTGCTAAACAGTCCTTGATGCACGCTGCTCCGTCTCCTTTCACGCTCACGCGCCGCGCCGTATCCGCATGGTTTAGCCGAGATTCCAATGGAATTCGAGGGCCCGGAGAGGATCCGGCCTGTCAGGATATGCGTGCGTATGTGTATGTATGTCTGTGTGTTTGGGCCGTGGGATTTAGTTTATTTCATTTATTTTCTTGTCCTTGTTTCGTCATCGGCACCTAGCCGGAAAAAACGTTATCTCTCTGACCTCCCCGAGGTCCTGAGGTCCCTTCAGTTGATATAATCTCCCCCTAAGTGGAATATGTAGGTCGAGCGCAGGTGCATGGTAAGCCCGTCTGCCACGCGAGTGTAATTTCCATGTACCTGGAAGAGATCCTGGGCTAATGGGTAGGTCAACAATAAATTGACATGCTTAAATGCTTTGAAATGCAATAAATGAGGCGGTAGCTGCATATTCAACAGATCCATGAGTGCAACTGCTCCTCTATTGGCTAGGCACTGCTATAAAATATGCATATTATGCTTGAAATACCTAGGCTGTATAGAATATTGTACTCCCAACATAACGCATGTTTTTCTTTTTTGACAAAGAGGCTTCGTTGTTGATCTTTATACCGAGTTTCTATATATACATTCCTATCCGATCTGATTCGTTCCCACTACGAAGTAGACAATATACATATGTGTATGTATGTAGGTATATGGTGGTAAGGGGTCCGCTCGGCTCGTTCCCGTGTGGCGTATTGTAGCGTGTAGATATGCTAGGGGATACATGAATATCTAGTTCCCCTGCATACAAGCCCTTTTGGCAATGATGATAAGTACTTCAGGGCTGACTATGGTATAGTAAGTTGTTAAGTTTTAGACTCTGGTTGCGCCTATGTTGTCAGCCTAAAGTCAGCACAAATATTTGTTTAACTGCCAACTTCTCTCTTTCTAAGTCCTGCTCTGAAGGCTTACTATTAACTTCAAATCTTCATTTATGGGACAATAGAAATGCCACCAGAGCCGCTAAACGCGCCATATTAGGCTCAAACATGACTTCCCCGCTGCCAATACTTTAATAGTACATACAGGCGGTACTACAGATAACCCTGCCACCCCCAGCCCACATTATGGTGGATTTGATAACTACATACCAGTTAAAACAGTCAAAACACCAAGAGCCCCTGGAGTTCCGTACTCTCTAGGGCTAGCTTACTGCGTTTACGAGTTGTCCTGGCTGCCTGAGAGACCAATAAACAACCCAAGACAGGCGGGCAGCTTACTGGCTTAACATATCGGATCGGCCATTTCACAGCTGATCAATCGGGAGAGAGAGCGGTTCATTAATTGTTTTTTTGTTGGTGTTTTGTGTGACGGCGCATGTGATATATTTAAATGGACCTCCTTTGTGCTCCCCTTTTTCGTCTGAATGTGACTACTGCCCCCTATTGCTCAGGTGTGGACAAGTGTGGACAACACAGGACAAGCCTATAGCCGCCATAGGTCTAGTAGTATATCTTGTCATCCTATCACTTACTTGCCTAGAGGACTCCGCATTAGGCATTCTCGGCGTGATGCCTGACAGGCTGAGTATATTTATTAACTAGGATTTGAAGAAAGAAACGGTCTTAAGAACAAGAGGACGATAAGTGATTTATATCGTATACCCTTCCCCTTAACAGAAGGGAGGATACTTACTTACCTTAGGTAGGTACCTAAGCCGCCTGGGCAAGGGATGATTACTAAGTACATCCAGACCCGTGAACCGCTTTACTGCATGTAAGACTACCAGTAACTACGTATAGTTGCATATCTAGATTCTTATTCCGACTACGTGCATACACAGGATACACAGGAGTAAGCTAAAGCTATCCACCTACCCAGGTAGGCAAGACGCGACTGACCTTCTCTAACCCGTTCAAGCCCGTTTACGTCGGGAGGTCTTCCAAGTCTTCTCTCTACCTTCAACACAACACAATTATCCAGATTAGAGAAACATCCAAAACATCCAAAACATCCCAAAAAACATCCACAAAAACCCACAACTATCCGACTCTAGACCAGCCCAGCCCAACCCAGCAGAACCCAGCCTCAAGCTGGTCAAGGCTTGGGGCAAGGTCCGCAACGTTGTCTGAGCTGGAATTGCTGGACATCCTTCTTTTTCCTGATCAACATTACACTATCATATGCACAGAATACGGAAGCCAAAGGAACGAAGAGCCGGTCGCACACTCAGCCAGGGAGCAAGGAACAAACGAGCAAGGAGCCAGGAGCCAGGAGCAAGGACCTCCAGGACCTCCAGGACCCTCTTCATTCAGCAAGGGGGTGATCTTTTTCAACGTCGGTCGGTCTCTACTCCAGTGCTCAACTACATACATCTACATACATACTACACTACGAAATATCAAAGAAAAACGTAAGTATCATCTGTTTATCTATTCACTCTAAAACTACTACTCTAGTACCTACACCTACTTCTTCTACGTACCTCTCTTTCTCTTTAGGTACCTACCTACCGCCTACCTAGGGTATGTATGCGTGACACTGAACAACCCTTAAACATAACATACTTAGTACATAACAACACCCTTGAATACCCTTGACATCCATGCTGCCATGCCATGCCATGCCGTCCGTACCCATCCCCATCTCTCGGAGGAGCTGAAGAGCTGCCGACCAAATCTGTTTCAACTTCAAACCTTTTTTTTTCTTTCTTTTCTCTTCCCCCCCTTCTATTCTTTCCGTCTTCCTTTCTCTTACCAGCGAGTCATTGCGGAGGGTTGTCATTAAAGCCTTCCCATCCAAATCGTTTATTGTCCCTACGTAATTCCTAGTCTCTACTCTAACATCTAGTCTCGTGTCTTCTCCGCTGTGCTGTCTCTTGTCTCTCGTCTCTTATCTCCCTGTTCTCTCTATCACACTACCTCTGGTCTGGGCTGTCTTTGTTTCAGTCCTTATTCAAACACCCCTCACTATCAATAATAGCGACATCTTTCTTACCCTGTGTGTTCCTATTAATGATTTTCATATTGTTAGAGTTCCTGATTTGCCGAGTCGCGCTCTCAATGTCAACCCCTTTTAGACGATCCAGCACGTTGATCGAAACTTAACATCTAATCGATAAATCGATACCCCCCCGACCGATCATCACATTCTCGGTTACGACTTCGCCTTTGTATACTCAAGTACCCAAGTCCACCTTACATCTTTGTGTAATAATCCATCCCACAATGGTTTTAGAATTGAACGCCTCACCTACTAAGTCGGCACCACAAGTATATTCAATCTAAGAGTCTTCCACGATTTCCATTAACCCCCTCCTCTCTAATAAGGGTACCATACGATTCACTCGGATTATTTGCCTATATAAGTGGCATACAAACAACTGAAGTGGCTGCTGGCGAGCTGTTGCCAGTTTTATCCACGATGAGTATCGCACTGAATGGAATGGCTGCTGCCACTATCGCCCCTCCGTCTTCCTCCATCAGAGGCTATCCTGTCAGCCCGACGACCCAGGGAATAAGAAGAATCCCCCCTACTCCATCGACAGCCATGCCCCCCCCTCCTCCTATACCCGAGAAGTACCACCACTCTGCCTCGAGCAGCGCAGCAAACTCGACGCTGTCCACAGCAGTTCCCCCCATCTCGGCGAACCAGGTCATTGCGCTGGCTAGAGAGGCTATGAACAATGCCATCCAAGAAAATGAGAGTCAGGCCGCTGAGGCCAGCGGTGTGAGCAACGAGTTAAAACCCGGCATCACCATCGACCTGAGTCGTAAGAAGATTCATGAGTTGCCTGACGAGGTCGTCGATATTTTCAAGCATGAGTTGGAACGGTCAGTCATAACAGTCAACCCTCCACGCTGGCAACAGACTCAAAGATCTAATCTCACTAACATGCTAAATTTCTCCGGGGTATAGTCTTGCCCTCTCCCACAACAAACTGTCGTCTTTCCCTGCCAGGTTCTCCGAGTGCACGACGCTGCGCTACCTCAATGTTAGGAACAACCGAATAGAGCAGTTTCCAATGCCGGTAAATATTACACCTTGGATGTCCTCCCTCGACGAGTGGGCAGCTAACGGATTTTCTAGTTATGCGACCTCAAGTCCTTGGAGATTCTGGATCTGGGTAGGAACAAGATCCGGGTCCTACCTCCCGATATCGCAAAGATGACCTCCCTCAAGGTCTTATCTGTGCCTAATAACCGGATCGAGGAGCTACCCCTTTGTTTGGCTGAGATGGTGTCCCTACAGGCATTAAAACTAGAGGGAAACAACATCACTTTCCCCCCAAGGGAGGTCTTGCAGGTCGAAGCCATCACGCCTCCCAACGAAGGGTTTCTCAAGGAGAATGAAGTGAACGAGGTGGTACTGACAGCCCACATCAAGAAGTACATGAAGCAGAGGTTACAGCACCTCAACGGGAGGGAGAGGGAGCAGCTGGAAGGATTGGATGATTCTAGCGATTATATAGAGACGCCTCGGCCGCCCCTGAGACGAGTCGCTAGCGGCCGGTTTCCCGTCAGGGTCAACGGCAACGACGTTTTAGACATACGGTCACCGAATATCCGAGCGCCGCCGATACCCTCTCGGTCACATGCTCGTGGTTTGTCGCAACAGAATTCCGCCATGCGCCGGCCGACAGTTATGCCCTTGACTATCGGTAATCCAAACGAGCGACACCGGTCACATAGCGAGTCGTCCTTCCAAACTACTCGGCCGGAGCGACCATCAGAACGCCAAAGACGGATGGGCATTGTCTCAAAGCGGGCCAACGAACTGGGAACTCTCGACGAAACACAAGCGAACAATCGATTCAGCCATTACCGGGGTTTGAGCCATGGCTCGTCCATGACCGGTACCGTGAACACCTCGTCATCGGGCACGGCTATCCCTGGTAGCCCCCCGGAGCCTCTTCTTCAGCGGCCCAATTACGTTCGACGTCTTTCGGTCTTGCCGGAGCAGCGCCGCGAGTCTAGGATACTTGACCCCATCGTCGAATCAGCCAAGGGGATACTGTACTCCATCTTTCAGGTTCACCCCATGATTCAGCTATTCACAAGGTTGACTAGCGACGGGACGGCGAAGAGGTCAAGTCTAGAGATCGTCTTTTACAACACTAATGTCCATGTCGAAGAATTGGAGACGGAAATTCAAAAGCACCAGTTTGCTACGGAAAACGGCGCAGTCACCCCACGAGAGAACGAGAATGTACAGCGGGCTGTTCTGACTTTAATTAATGCCTATAGTCATATATGCTCACTTCTAGCCGCAAATATGGATACCATTGTGGACAATGGTGATCCGCGATATATGCGCACCATGCTAATGCTACTGTACAATAGTATCATGGAGATACGTGTCACAGCGAGCGAGGCCGCGATGGGCATCCCAAGCCAAGCTCCTAACGGCAACCGAACACAAGGATTCGGTGACACGATCAAGCCACATTCACGTCAGACTTCGGCAGTGCCTCCGGCTGAACCACCGGTCCTGAGGCTTCGAACGCGGCCAGGGGCTTTTGTCCACAACCCAAGCAGTCTCCGTGTGGCAACGGATGTCTCTTCCCCTTTCATGGACAGCAACCCAAGAACTGCTCAGATCACAACTATGACTCCTCGGTCTGGGGAATCCTTCGCGTCGAGCACGGACGGTCGTTATACGCCTGATCTAACCAGGGAAGAACGGCAGTTTGATAAGATCTTCCTATCATTGCAGAAATCATCAGATCTGGTTCTGCGAACCCTCCCGAATTTCCAAATGCAGTTCAATGCAAGCAGACGCAACGCGGAAATGGCACGAGCGCCGGAGCACGTCATCAACTGTTGGAAACACCTTGTGGATAAATGCGGCGTATCAATCAGAGCGACGGAGAAGCTCAAGAGCCGCCTGTCGCGCATTAAACTCAAAGAGCCGGGTGTCAGGAACGACCCTGGGTTCTGGAATCTTTGCAAGAGTTTTATTGATTCGTGGGTTGAATTCGGAAACAAACTAAGATACTCAATGGAGCAAATTTCACTGCCGTTGGATATCCGGACGAGGCTCAGGCCGATCCAGATCGGTGTCAAGGAGACAAATCAGTCCATTATGTGTTCGCCATGGGCTCCTCTTTTCCGACATGCCGCCAATGGCGGAGATCCGGCTCCCCGTTATGCCCAAGGACATTACGCTACGCACTCCGCGGCATCTCAAGGACAAATGCCCATGACGCCTCAAAGTGCTGCTCTCGGGCCAGCCGTGCAGGCGACTGTCCCGTCGACCCCACAGAGCGCCTCATTTGCTAATGCATTCAACGGCAACGTCTTTGAACGGGCGGACGCGTTGATGGCCATGGGCGGCCTCTCCTTTTCGCGAACGGGAACCATGAATAGCATATCCTCCACCGCATCCCACTCGATGACACCGAGCCACGACGAACGCCACGGCCCGCCCAACATGTTTAGTCCGAACGGAAGCACGGGTCACATCCCCTTTCGGCTTAATGGTGGTGTGAAGCCTTTCTAGTAAATCCAGGTCCCCGGCTTGCTTTCCTATAGGATGACCCACACTTCATATTCAGAATCATAACCCAACTTACGATACAGTTCCTCGGGGTTCAAGCATTTCAACACGAGAAACAGGCATCCACTATTCCCTCGCCCGTTTATACGACCGAGAAACCTTGAAAGAGTACAGAATGCGACGGGCAACTAGGGCAAAGCAAAAATTTGATACACGAAAAAAACAACAACAACGAAGCTCAGCTTATGTATGATCCACGACAGTACGGCTTGGATGGTATTTTCCAGAAACGCTCTTTTATGTGAAATCTCTTTCTTGTCTTGAAGACGCGTTGCATATATGTATGTGTGGGTATAAAAAAAGAAAGGGCACACAAGAAGGGCAAAAGTCTGCTTCAGTCTAGACATCGACAATCTAGGGGAAGGGAACAGAGAGGAGGAAAAAAGGAGTTTCCGAGACCATTTGCATCGAAACCCCCTCCCGGGTTAAGGAGGCGGGATCATGGCGTTCTGTTTTTTTGTTATTATTGTGGTTCTCTTTTTTCTATTGGCGTGCGCGGCGTGCGGCGGGATCGGATTTGATGATGTAAAAGTAGAGAGAACGTTACTGGTAATGTTTGGAATAAAAAGGCGACTCTTTTTTCCACCCAAAAAAAGAAAGACAGAAAAGAGTGCACTTAGATGATATCTTAAATATGCTAACTCACACTACTGCTGTACTACATCAGGGGCATAACACAGTATACAAGAAGAAAAAAAAGGCATGAAACAAGTACTAAAGCATAGGGCACTTCAGTCTCAAAACTCTCCCGAGGACAAACCGCACCGCCTTTAGTACTTGATGCCTTTGGACTGTGTGGTTATGGTGTTGTGGTGTGGTGTGGTGGTCAATTCCAGTCAAGTGGCACGGCTTGGCTTACGCTTGATGCCGCTGCCGGCACAATGCATGATGCAGCCGCCGCCGCGCTGTCCAACAAAGGAGGGAGGGAGGCCTTCAAAAGGGAAAATCCGTAGATACTTAGATCCAACCCCGCATTATTATTTATGACTGTACGCTACACTACATTGCGATGCAGGGTACGTACGAATTCAGGAAAAAGAGAAGCCTCGAACCGCGAATCAAATCGAGGACCGAGCCACCTAGGTGTGCATATTCTTCTTACCGTACATAAAGGCAGGCCTGGCCTTGACCTACATATGATCTACATATACCTATCTAGGTATACCTACCTTTAGTACATAATTATATCAGATTCATCATCCCACAAACATAAATAACCTACACAACTTGGATTGAACCCTTTTACTTATCCACTCAATTCATTCACCTGCATCCACTACCCACCGACCTACCCACCTACCTACTACTTAGTACTTAGCCCTCCCTTTTCTACATCATAAGTAACATCTAGCCTTAATAGTGATATAGTTATAGGACAAATACCCACCGCGCTGCCCCAGCTCCTGTATATATAGGCGTGACACCAGGGCTTACGGGGCCGCTTCTACCTAAATTGATTCCATCTAGTTTTATACATATTTGTTTCGTTGCATATAAGCCAAGCGATCCTGAACAAAACACTGAATCCGCCCAGAGGGCGAACCAAGATCTCCCCCACCTCAAGGAATTGACCTGGCATACATTATTCTATTAAACCGTGCGTTCGTTCAAGGCCCTTCCTTGGCCTAGTTTGATCCAGCATGTCTACACCAGCCGCTACCGCGGCGACGCCGTCGTCGAGCGCGGCACCACCACCGCCACCACCAGCATCCTCGTCTGCGCCGCCGGGGGATCCCAGAAGCAATGGCGAGGACACCAACAACAAGAATAGTGCGGGACGAAGCGGCGGCAGCAGCAGCAGTCGCTCTGGATCCGGTTCTGGCCTGGCCGTAGATGGGCCGGCGCCGGCGGGGAGGGGAGCAAACGAAGGCGTCCCCGGGACCAGCCCGCCGCCGCCGCCAGCCGCAGCCGCAGCTGCCCCGGGCATCCTGCCCCTGAGGACGCCGTCGTTCCCGCCGTCCTCTACCAATACCACCGCCACCAGCACCACCAACACCAGCGCCTCGCGCCTGGCGGCGTCCACGTCCTCGCGGGCGGGGACCGCGGGGTCTTCCTCCTCCAACACCACCCCTAATCATAATCCTCATCCCCATCCCAACCCCAACCTCACACAGCCACAACAGCACCCCGCATCCGCAACCGCATCCGCATCCGCAGCGCCGCCACCCCCGGCGACAGCGACAGCGGCACTAGCCTCATCACTACCGAGCGCAGAGGCACAACTCCACATCGCGGAGGCGCGTGCAGCGCTGGTAGCAACGGTATCGAACCTGCTCGACGGACAACTCCAGGGGCGGGCGGCGCAACTACACGGGAACGCGGCGGGGCTGGAGCGGCAGGGCCGCGACGTCGCGCGCGCGACCGCCGGCTTGCGCCGCGACACCGATCGGCTTGCCCGCGAGGCCGCCGATGCGGGACGCGTCGTCAAGGAGCTCGGTAACGTGCAGAATTGGGCCGAGGTGCTCGAGCGGGATTTTCTTGTCCTCGAGGATACGGTGAGGAGGGTGCGCCAGGGCGGTGGTAGTAGTGATGATGGGGATGGGGATGGGGAGGGGGATGAGGGGAGTGCTGCTGGTAGTTGTAGCTGTAGCGAGTGTTGGTCCGGCGGCAGCGATAGCGATAGTGGCGGTGGTGGAAGTGAGGACGGGAGTAGGCGGGAGAGCCGCGAGGATGGCGCCCGGAGGTCTAGGGTCGAGGTCGACCTCAGCGATGCCATCATCGAGAGTCTGAGCGACGCCATGGCCACCGAGGCCTTCTTCACCCCCGACAAGGCGGCGGCGCGGGGTGTTCGGGAGGGGGTCAACTCTGCTTCTACATCCCCGCCTGCGACGGCAGCTCCGAGCGATTGTGCGGCTACGGCTGGAGATCTGGGGGCGCGGATACACAAGGGCAAGGGACCGGTGACGGCAGGCGAGGGTTCCTCTGCCTGAGAAGCCTAGCTAGGGGCCGATCGAACGGTCCCACAAGGCCCGTAACCGGGGTTCGGCCGTCCAGGGAGGAGGTGCAGACGGGGACGATAGCGGCAGGGTCAAGGCGATGAACGAGTAGGTGCAGCTGTGTTAATTGGGACGGGCCTGCACGTGGGGCATTGCCGCCCGGCATTGAGCCGCCGATGCCACGCATGGATGGTGCTTGGCCAGGGCAGCATACGAGTTAGGAGGTACGAAGCTACGATCTTCACACATGTAACGAACTTATACATATGCCACCGGGTTTGACAATCAGGTAATAATAAGGGCAGAATGCTACTAATTTACTTAGCCAGATCGATTGTAGTTGAATGATAGTACTGACCCTCTCTTGTGTCGTACTTACTGATTAAGATTTATGCATAATTGGGTTTTGTAATTCATTGCAAGATACTGGGGAGGGGAAACAATTTCAGCCCAGGTATATATGGAGAGGCGTGATCACATTTACATTAACAGATTGAGCCTACGCTAGCTAAGTCTTTATTCGGTGCTTCTATATGGCAGCAATCGGTATCTCCTGGCAACGTCTCTATATACCATCTCTATGTCTAAATCCTTCCCATAGAGCTTATGTGCATCGTACGTCTCGTCAGAAAGCCCCCTACCGGGCCAAACCTATCTCATCCATGCATCATAATTCTTTCACGTAAGCATCGGTCATATGGCAGGGGGCATACGAACGCCATAGACACTCTGCCCCGCGACCCGTATCGGCCCGATGTTTCCCTCAACATGTCTCCGGCCCACTCGCCTAGAGAAGTCCAGGGAGGATGACGGACCGCTTCTTCTTGTACTTGTCGCCGAACTGCTTGCGGTAGGCCTTCTCCTTGCCCCAGGCCCACGTCCACATGAAGTAGCTGCCGATGGAGATGAAGAGAGTCAGGGCGGGGCTGCGGGTGACGGCGATGACGCCGGCCCAGGCGATGATCTCGAACATGTAGTTGGGGCAGGTGACGAGGCCGAAGCCGTGGCCGCGGGGGATCTTGCGGGCGGTCTCGCCGGGCTTCCGCAGCGTGGAGAGGTAGTAGTGGACGTTGGCGTTGGCGAGCTCGCCAAAGACGTACAGGGCGAGGCCGGCGTAGGTGAGGAGGTTCCAGTCGGGGAGGCGGGCGGCGGGCGAGAAGGGCGCGTAGATCTCGAGCGCGCCCAGGAAGCCGGCCGCGGCCCAGTAGAAGAAGGAGTTTCGGATGATGAACATGGCCGGCATCGTGTTGGCGGAGAACTTGTGCACAAACACCGTCTCCAGCTCCCGCTTGACGAAGTGCGCTACGATCATCCCGAACGCCAGCTTTTGGGTGCTCGACAAATCGGTGCCAGAGATCGGTTCCGGCAGCACGCCCTTGAAGAGCTGGTATAGAGGCGGGTAGATGTGGTGTCGGAGGCCGAGGAAGAGCGGGTGGAAGATGAGCGGACCCAGGTACTCGACTATGTAGACCGTTCGCCATGCGATCTGGGGGCCTAGATTTTTGGTCAGTGTCCAATTCCCTCACATAGCATGGCCTTACATGGGAATCTATAGACATCACGACATACCGAGATCTTTAACGAGGATCTCCCCATGCTTGATGACCTCCTCCTGCTCCCGGATCAGGGAGTTCCTGTCCTTCAGGGTCTTCTTGGACACGGGGTCGAAGATGCCAATGCGGTTGAAGTCGGCAATACGGGTAGCCTTGGCCAACTGCTTCTTGACGTACTCGACGTTGGCATCGTGTGGGAGCTCAATCTCGGTAGGAAGACCCCTGATGGGCTTCTTAGGAGCTGCAATGGAAACCCGAATAGGTCTAATATTAGCCACTCACTTTTCTTTTATAGAGGGGTTGGCCATAGTTTATTGTGCTTTATTGTGCTTTTTTGTGCTTTACTAATGATAACTTACATCGGTTGGACACCTTGAGCTTTACACTGGTCATCTTCGTGGCAGCCTTCCCGTCTCTTTACCCTATATATAGGTAGGTATTCGGAGGTTGAAGGGGGGGACAAAAATCGAAAATCGTGACCGCTGTCGGTTTAATCGGTGCCCAGGTTGGTTCCAACCTGTACTTAAAAGTATTTAATTAAATACGTACCTGACTACCCGAGCTGCCACATAAATAAAGTTTACTTCATCCCCAGATATTTTTATGTGGGTACCTATCACGAGCTATAGATGGGCATGCTAACCAAATATTACTTAGCGTGGTAGGTAAGGTGCGTCAGATTGGTACAGATCGATACAGAGCAAGTGTGATTGGTACGGCGTAGCTAAATTTGTTGAGCTGAGGTATCTATGGATCTTGGTTAAATGCATACCACATATCTCATCAAAAAGGGGCCCGCGGCTGCCGTTGACGTTCCACTGCCCTGTCTCCTATCTTGTCTTGAAGTGTTACCTACATCACCTTGGAAAGTTCATAAATGGAGTTGCAGTTGAGGATAGAACAAAACCTACAGGCTGCGTCACCTGCCTTGTTCCTCTGCCTCCATTTTATTAATTTAGCGCAGCGGTCCCGTGAAGTTCCTCTCTTCCCGTTCCCAGCCCACTCTGGGCCAGCCCTCCGGTAGCGTGGAGAACGGCGGTAGTGTATATCTATCCTCGCAAGCCATTTCGGTACAGGCAATATCGCAGATGCCGAAAGTTTTGCAGTAGCAATCTTCCGCCGATGGACAATGCACGGGCTCTTTTCCGAAAATGACTACCCAGGTTTATCCGTTAGAACGCGCAAGCAAGGAGAAGCTTGTAAGGTGTGATGCCATAGAGGCAACTTACTATGCCACGAGAACTCAAAGACCCGTCCGCTCAATGCGTCTTCAAGAGGCGTCGCGAGAAGCCAGTCCCTGAAGCGTATGTAATCCTCCACGGGCCGCCTCCGAATCGTATCGCGCGTTACACCAAACTGGGAGCAACAGCTTACCGCCACTACTTCTGGAACTGGTGTTTCTCCCATCAGTTCACTCCATGCCTGCTTGAAGATCCCTTTAGCCGACGGCACACCGTCGTTTGTGTGGCCCTCGTCCTCGACAGGCCTGATTTCCTCCGGGCATCCGACGGCCCAGACACATCTTAAGTTGACATAACCGGCCTCCTGCAAGTATGGAATCCGGAAGTTACGCAAGGTAGGTAGCGCGTCATAGTCAGGGTCATCGTTATGCCATGCAAACCTTGAGGAATGGATAAAGATAATACTGTCATCCATTAGCACTTGTCGCAAGATGTAGTATAATATGTCCCTTCTTTTCCCGTGATCAGGCTGATAAATAACTCTACCCAGGGAACTTGACAAGAAAAGACATCATTAGTACTGCGAAAACATCAGTTACTAAAGTTAAGGCATGCTGGGTCTCTCACCCCGAGCTGGGATTATGCTCCTACCTTTGGTGGTAGATTCGAATAGTGATTGATAATATGAGTGAGGTAGACCATGGCCTCTCGCCCCTTATTTTTCGGAACCGTCAACGGGGCGCCCGGGTCATCGACCACATATATATGGGCATACCAATTTGGCAAAAACGTTGATATCCAAGAGCTGTCTTCCGCTTCCAAGCTTGCAACTACGAGTTCAACATCGCCGCGATATGGGTGCCCTTCGGATGCATTATTATTTTGTGATGAAGCTGGGATATTACTCAAGGCAGAATCTCGAGTAATAACCCAGGCAGAAAGACAAACAAATGCAATCAAACATGGAAGAGAACGGCGAGCTGTTAACATAATTAGAATAAGGGCTGGTTAAATGTGTCTAGATGGTAATACAGCCATGTTTAGGGAATGAATAAGGTATTATAACATTCTAGTTTGAGGTGTTTCCTACCTTTGGAGTCTGGCCCGGAACCCTTCGTCAGCTTACGATTACTTCTGTGTTAATTATAACTGCCTATTCTCCCTGCGTAGCCACGCTGGTAGTTGGCTGGCAAGGCTGATAGTTACATCCATGGCCCGAAGCCTCAGATCCTTCAACGAGATTTGAGCCGAGATATCGGGAAGCAGACTCATAAGTTATCTGGAACCAACATCCCTTCTTTCGTGACGAATCAGAAACTAGGACGATGACAGCCCCCGGGCCGCCCCTGTAAGGGCCCCACTCGAAACCACCGTGACGGAGAAGAGCCCCATCACCACCCATGAACATCAACTAAAACCAGGCGAATAGGAAAGCGAGGATGTTCTGTTAGCAGTGGCGGTGCTGAGAATTGTGTATAACATATCTTGGCACGCCCAGGTGGCGGCCGGGGGTGCTGAAGTAATCTAAATGTCGGCCCTCCTGCCCATGTGCCTCTGCCGAGACGTTTCTGGGGAGGATGTTATCCATTTTTAAGGAATAGGGGTTGGTGTAGTATGGAAGGCGGGTGATAAGGCCTTTCATGAAGCAATTGCTCGAGTTGTGACTAAATCTCTATGAACAAGGAAAAGCCGTCGCTCTCTTTCTTAATAGCACAAGTAATTCCAGCGAACACTAGCCTCCATTTCACTATACACCCATGGCTCCGTATTGTAAGTTGTAGAACGAGCTGGTGGCTTTCAGCCACTATTCTATCGTAGTGGTATATTGTTACATGTTGCTTGACCATTTTCAAACTGGGGATGGTTGTCTAATTAAGAAGCCAATTCGTGTACAGTTCTTGATATTAAGCCTAATGATCCTCGAAGATGAATAATTCTAAAGTAATTGCGGAGGTGGTAAAACCGCCTCGGATTCCTACTACAGTCTAATTAGTTAACAGTGAAACAGTGACGGAGCAAGAGGTGGCGCAAGGGGGTGGCGTAGGAAGGCGAGAATTATAGATATCTTTAGAAGTAGCGGAACTACGTATGTACGTCCGATGTACATCCGCCGCCCTTATCGTTTGTTCATGCCGTTGCTTACTATATAGAAACGCCATTATCATGACCATTTCTTGGCAGTTAAATGCGCGGGTGAGGAGGATACTTTTCCTGGTTAGTGGCGGGTGTATCTGGAGTCTTGATGACGGCGTGGCTTTTAGTTCGCGCCGTACCCTACAGTAACGTGCCGTTTGTGTATAAGGCAAATCCTTCAGCTCGGTTCAGCTGAAAGAGGTTAACAGTAAATCCTCTAGCCCACCGATATCATGCGGCGACCCATTGTTGCCAGGTCCTGAAGGATTTCAGCTAGAGGTCGTTTACGTAAATAAGAGAGATGTAGTACATCTATCATTCCTTGAATCTCATATCTGATGATCTGATAAGATGGCAAGTGGGGTCGGTATTCGTGAACAGGGGGGTCAAAAAGCTTTGAGATGGGTCTGACTAGGACAAAATTGTTGGTCAAACAGGTATTCAGCCGAGCAAAACAGTGAATTTGGACCCATTCCAGTAGGATTCTGCTGTCCGCCTATCGACGAGGCATTGTGGCCGGCATCGGATTCGGCAGGGCAGCCGGCGACGCGATGGATGCGCTAGGCGTACAGTGATACGATGGAAATACGGACATATCAGTCGAAATTCTAGGATGACTGGCGGCAGACGTCTATAAAAGACCTTGACGGCCTTCCCTTTAAATGTGATCAAGTTTCTTATTCAGACACACTACCGCATCCTCAAACACTAAGGGCCATATTCAAAGTCCTCTTGCTATTCAAGGTGAGATAGCCCCACGCCTACACGAGCCGACGGCACGTAGTAGGAGTAAATGAAATTCTTTCTCAGGACGTCTTAGCTGACACAGTATTATACCAGCCTCCCGAGTCGCCAAAATGAAGTTCTTCTCCGTCATCGTCATCGCCCTTTCCGCGGCCTTCGCAACTGCTGCCCCCACCGAGGCCGAGGGCAAGCTCGTCATCCGCCAGAACTGTTCTGCATGCGTGAGCGGACAGCAGCTCTGCTGTGATGGGGCGAGCCCTACCACCTGCACTCCGCGGAAGTGCTAGACTACTCCCTAACCCCTCTGGTCCGTTCAATAGAGTGCGTATGAGACTGGGTAGCAGCGAGTTCGCCTCTGGGAAGTTACCCGTCCCCGGCCTGATCACTTGCTCGCCCGCTCTCATTCTCTACGGGTAGGCGCTCAGTGTTGAAAAGGAGGTCGATGAGAGTTTCTTGAAAGTACCTGATGGGATTAGTCAATAGTCGAATCAATCTACGATATACCCGTCTTAGCCACTGAATTGCGCAAGGTCACATTCGCTGCTTTAAAGGCAACCTTAAAGTACTGACATGAGGCACTGTAGAGAGAAAATCTTCACAGCACTCGGCACAGAGTCTGGGACTCTAAGTAACTAGTGTATATCGGGAGAAAGAAAGGAGTGTACGAGGTTACGTGATCCAAAATTGAGGCTATTAAATCCCCGGCCTAAGATCACTCGGTCTCTCCTCGAGTTGGGCGAGGGAGACTAATTCAGGAGATTGAATTCCCACATATTCTATGTATACTGGGCATACACAGATGTTTCTTGTTCAACTTTTCCAATCCTGGAACTGCTATTGTCTCACACATAGTCGACGTCCAACTCGAACGATTAATTTCTCCCCGGCGGGCAATACGTAGGGGCCGTTCCTAGATCAGGTCAGCGAGACATCTCCCGGACAGAGAGGGCAGACATGTAAGTAAGTACACACCAGGCGTAACAGAAGTAGACGTGAAAGTGCCCGGCGCGTACTTAAACGCATTCGCCTTGACATTCTTGATTTCCACGGACATGTCGGTGCCGGTGCCCTTCATGACGAACTGGATGGCACGCATGTAGATGGGGCCCCGGAGGCCGTCGCCCTGGCAAAGCTCCTGGCTGTACTTGTGGATCAGGTACTTAGCGTCCAGCTCCACGTGCGCGGTGGCGCCGGCCGTCGGGGCGATCTGGCCGTCGCTGAACTGCACCCGGTAGCCGTCGTCGGTCTCCCACTCGCTGAAGCCGTTGTTCTGCGGGTCGAAGTTCCGCACGGAGATCACGTTGAAGTCCTGCGCTTCGGACGGCCCCTGGTAGAATCTGCGAACGTAACGTGACGGTGAATTTTTTAGCTTCAGTCGGGATCTTCAGTTGGTATAGGGGGAGTTGGGGCACTCACAGGATATCGGTCATAAGCTGGGACTTCCACCAGCTCGGGCAGATGGACTGGCCTTCGTGCACGCACCGACAGTCCGACATAGATGTGGTAGCAGCGGTGATCAAGACGTCATACTCGATGATGATGGTGTCGTAGGCCATGAGGTCGAGGGAGCTGACGTTGGCGTAGAGGGCGGCGCCGGGGTAGTCGTAGGAGAGGTTGACCTCAAGGGCGCGGTCGCAAGCGGTATCCTTGGCGTTGTTGGTCAGCGACACCGTCAGGGGCGCGCCGCCGCCATCCCCGAGCACGGAGCCCGCGTAGCCCGGCGACGTCTGCCACTCTGACGGGTACTGCCACCCGTAGGTCGCCAGGTTGAAGTGCCCGTATTGGTCCGCCCCGGCGCAGCCCTCGCTCTCGGAGATCGGCGGGTGCGCGTTGCCCGACGGCTCGGCGAACCAATCGTAGCACCGCGCCGTGGGGCCCTCATTGATGATGATGGGTGCCGTCGCCGTGGGAGTCTGGGCCAAGGTCACGGCGAGGAAAGAAGAAAAGAAGACGAGTGCCATGGCCATGATGCAGTTGGTGTGCTTCTTGAAGATGTGCAGAATAGATGGAACGTGGCAGGCTAAGAGGTGATCTCTGGTTGTCTGGCTCTGTGAGATGGATAATCCAAGTCTAAACCGTCGAAGCAGCAGGATCGCGTTATATATAGGGCAGTGTCCGACATTGAGTATCCTGGTGGCGAGTACCCCTTGGAAATGGCAATTTTAGAACAAGATCTTTTTGTCCAAAAAGCTCCCGCCAAGTCTTAGCAACGAGTCCAGAGTAGAGTTTCTCTACAAGTAAAGTGGCAAACCCCTGACTTCTCGCCAAAAGACCGTCCTGACTTGGTCTAGGGCCATGAGGATACTCCTGAAAACCAGGTTTGAGCGGCCACGCCCTCGCCGTGTAACCCCATCACCACCACCACCGCTCTTTTCGTTAGGGCTTGTGGAGCCGGGAACCACCCGGACGATCGAGATTGTAGAAGGGAGAGTTCGGTCACGGTAGGGGAACCATACTCGGGGCTGGTGCTCTACAATTGTGACGAGGAGCTCGGGGGGTAGGGGCGGGGGGGGAGGGGGAAAGGGGTTAGGATAGACGGGTCAGCAGACGGGTCAGCCTCGTGTTCTGGGGACCTGGAGTGTTTTTCTGGGGTCCCAGGTATGATATGGTCGATTCAGGGTGGTGGTTGCGTCCACATGGACCATGAAGCTACGGATGACTGTGGTAGCCCAATCGGTTGCTACAATGATCAATTGGTGTTCGTATACGGTCCCATGTGGGCATATTTGGTTACAGGGGATGGCGGCACTACCGCGGCGTATATGGACCATGGGGAATGGATGACTGCGATAAGACCAATAGACACCTATAAGGTCGTCATGCAATTATAGCTTCAGTTACTAGTGCGTAACAAATGAACAATCAGAGGCAAGAGGCTTGCATGATACGAACCACATCCATACCTGTGAATACAGAGAGGATGGATTATATGAGTGGTACCTGAATTTCAGTTCTCTTTTGGATTATTACTACTACATACTGCGAACTCAGGTATCTTTAAAAAAAAAATTCGACTCAAACATCGCTTTCTCTTCTGATGTCGTCTCGTCTCATCTTGTCTCGTCTATAGGAAACTTGACTAGGCTGGCTACAACTCTGATCTATTTCAAGGGACGACCTCATTCTCCCAGTCTCTCTGCCCGTACAGCGGCTGCCTGTGCAGCGACGAGGCGCTGCCGCCTCCGCTGCCCCCGGCCTCCAGCTTCTCCAGGAACTCGGCCGGGATGTTCGGGATGTACTTCTTCTCCCTCTCGCGGTTGAGGCCGCCGAACCCGGCGCCATACGACACCAGCATATCTGTCACAGACGGCAGGGTGAAGGGCAACATCATTGACGGGTCTAGGTTCAGGCCCGGCGGCGCCATGTCGTCTTCGTCGTCGTCGGCGCCGCCACCGGAGAGGAGGTCGGGAGTTCCCTGTAGGCTTTTGGGCGTCTCCGCCATTGCCGCGATTTCGTGGAAGCTCCTCGTCGGTGTTGAGGGCACGCTGCCATCCTGCGGTGGCATCGTCCTCCTTCGATCCCTCCGAATTTCTGCCTCCTTCTGGATCGCGTCCAGGTACTTCATGGCACTCTTCGGAAGGCCCTTCTCGCCGACCTCCAGGCGGTAGTTCTTGGCCGTGTAAATCAGCTGCTGTGGGCTTAGCCGCTTCAGCTGCTGCAGTGTTCCCACCAGGGCCTCGAGGTCGTTCGGATCCAGCGACGAGAAGCACTGAAGCCACTGCAGAAGCTGGATCACAGGCGCGAGGTGTCGCCGGGCGGCCTCTACCGTGGTTTCACCCGACGCGTTAGTTTCACCGTGTTCATAATGCTCTGGTATTCGGTTGTTCGTCCGGGCCCACTCCTCCAACACGGATACGTTCATGCGTATCTGCATCGCCTTTGTCCTCGCTAGGTATTTCCGGTTGTTCATGATTCTGTTGAAGAGCTCCGCGCCAAGCCAATATAGCAACTGTGATATAATCTGTGATGAGATGACGGAGTGAATGTCGTAGAGGTCAAGGACGAAGAGTGTGGATGATAGGAGCGAGGTCACGTTGCGGGGTGCGGGCTTCGCACGCTGTTTAGGCGACGGAGGCCGGAACCGCTTCTCTAGTGGTTCCTCTTTCACCTCTTTTTTCCGCTTGAAGAGTTTCCATTCGTGCTGGAAAGTAACGTCTTCTAGGCCTGGAATCGTCTCGTGGTGTAGCATGGCAGAGTCTAACACCTTGTCAAGACGTCTTTCGGCGTCTCGGACAATGAGGATAAATATCTCGTTGATGAGCTCGGCAAGCTGGGCTTGGAATTCGGTCGTCGCTTCGACTAGGCCATTGTCCTTCTTTAGATAATGGAGCAAGAGTGTTGCGTTCGACATCCAGAATGCTAGAATGGTCATATCCCACTGGTGCTTTTCAACCATATCGTTGATTTTATTATGGGCCGTAACGAGCAACTTGTTGAGTAAATCGTGGCTAGCATGGTAGTGAGCGTATCGGGCGCTTAAGAATATCATGTTGGCCGGAACTGGTTTCTGAGAGGGTGATCGTTGAGGTTGCATATTCGTAATGACGATGTCTAATATCCTATCAAGATCGCTTTCCTGGAAGACGAACATCTGGTCATGGAGGCAACGGGCCCAGTCAAATTCTTGTTGCTCATCCTCGAATTCGTCCATGGACTGTTCTTCTTAGCAAGGCCGTCTGGAGATGGAGTCTGGTTCTGGTATAAAGCTTACCTCTGGCTGGTCATCAATGCCCATGTTTCCGATATCGACTTCCAGGTCCCTGGCACTTTCCATCATCATCCGCCTACGGACTTCGTTCTCAGCCATTTCTTCCTCGAACCTATCTTGAGAGAAGCCAGGGCTGTAGAAGTCGTCGGTGACACCAGCGTTGCCGATGTTGTAACCGTTGTCGTGGAGATAGAAGGACATGTCGCTATCAGGGGGCACGAAGTCGAAGGCAGTTCTTCCAGAGGAGGTTTTAGCTTCTGGAGAAGCGCCGTTGTCAAGAAGGATCTTGGCTATCCCCTTATGCCTGTTGGTCATAGCCCACATCAAGGCGCTCCAGTGATTCCGGTCCTGCTTATTCACATCGACACCGGCATCTACTAAAGCCTGTACTACGTTTTCATGGCCCTATATCTGGTCAGCCATCCTTCCAAGGTATGAGGTGTTGATTTGGCCTCCGGACTAACAAAGCAGCTTGCGTAGACCAGCGGAGGGGTTCCATCCTCGTCTTCCGCATTGATATCGACGAAAGGTCGGGCCTTTCCTTCTAATATCGTCTTGACGTGTTCAATATCACCGTTGCTGGCGGACATGGTTAGGGCTTTCTGTAGCATACTCCGCTTCTCGTCGTCGGAGAGTTTCTCGTCGGTTGCGATGGCGTTCTCGTCCTCAAAGGTTCCCCCATGGTGTTGTGCCTGTGCCGCAAGCATTTCCATAAGTCGGGTATCGCTATCGGGCATGCCTTTCGTCAAGTCTTCGGAGTAGTTAGGGTCATCTAGGGTGAGGTTATCGAATGCGAGGGGTTTCGCGACTATTGGGGTGGTTAAGAATTGGGACTGGCCTGTTTAGATTCTGGGTTTTAGCAATTTGTCATGTCTTGTCTTGTAATATTGATTGTGTCCGTCATTTGACCCATCGCCTTCATGTTGGACAGAATGTAGGATGAACATGGGACATGGGATGGGACATGGGACATGGACATCAAGGGGACACAGACTGGTTACAAGGGGAAACACATAGGTAAGACAGACAAGAAGACAGACAAGACGGGGAGGGAGGGAAAAAAGGAAAAAAGAAAAAAAAGAAAGGGGGGGGGGGGAAGAAGATGCTTGCTTACCCTGCCAGCCATCGTAGAATTCAGTCTCGGGAGGAAGCTCTACAGGCTGTCTTCTTCGATCATCTAGAGATTTCGGCAGGTCGGATGGTAATTCTATAGACTTCTTGGTCTGTTGATGCTCCATGTCGTCCCCGGCAAAACCCCCGCCGTCTGAGATCCCAAGATCCATGATTGCATGGCTTTCTTTTCCTCAACTTAGGCTATGATCGGGTGTGTATGAGAGAGTTGATGATGGCCCTTGAAACCATGCTTGGTAAGGCCGGGCTCTCCCTACTTAGGTTCCTGCTTTTTTCCTGCTGTTCCTACTTTCCTTCCTTTCCTTCTGTCCTCTCTCTCTCTCTCTCTCTCTCTCTCTCTTGTCATATAAGGATCGGATAGTGGGTTGAGAATCCGGTTGTTGTTGTTGTTTTTTTTAACTATAAGCCCTTTGTTATCGTACGTCGTCAATTTCCTACTATATGCCTAGGTTAGGTACTTGGCAACTTGGGTAGGGTCAGTGTCAAGTCAATAATGCAGTGGATTGTCCCGGGTTGTCTTGGATATGTCTTGGGAGAAAGTTAACTTGTACAGGCAAAACAGGTAAGGCGGAATGCTATGACGGGGGATTTCATGGGGGGGATTGCATGGATAATGTCAACCTTAGAAGGGTAATAGCGTTCCTTTAGGCAGTCTTTCAGGTAATAGTACGTAGTAACTAGGTTGGTTAGGCTACTTGGCTCGTCAGTTGGGTGCACAAGACTCATAACGGGAAAGAAGTATGTATGTACTTCATACCGACTACCATAGCAACTACGTAAAGTTTTAAACCCCGATAAACTGCTATATATGGTTCATGCACAATGCATATATACCAGATGTCTCTTGCCAAGTTGCCAAGGTCACTTGCTTTCAAAGGTTACGTGAATGTTTACTAGTAAGCCATAGTTACCTTACTCCTTTATACTTCTTCACATTTCCATCTTGAACATTTGTCTTTATCCACCAGGTTATTATGTTCCTCCTGTAGTTAGTTAGTACCTACCTGACTTGAAATACAATCACCTTTTAAAATAGTAGCAAGTATCCTGATGATGGAGGGCTCTATTACCACGTTCATCACCGGATACTTATCATCCTACCTACTTAAAGTAGGCATTATAGGCCCAGATCAAATGATGAAAGTATTTGTCACTACGCTTAGTACGACTACTAATTCCCCCCTTTATGGCTTACATGGGAAAGGGGTGCAACGAGGCTGGGCCCTACTAGTTAGTATTATATCTCACAGTACATAGCAAGCAAGCGGTGTCAAGTATGCACATCTTATCGTCTCATCGCCAAGCTTATGTGGTCAATGCTAAGATCAACATGTATATGGGTGCGCCTTATCGTTAATGCTTTACACAGTTCTCGCATTCCACCACCGTAAAGTAGTATATAACCCTGGAGCCTTAGACAGCGCGCTTAGCCAGGACGCGGAGCCGCTTCACACCACCGTCCGGAATGATGGTCAGCTTCACGTGAGTAAAGCGCTTGTCCTGCACGGCGCTAGGAGCCTCGTGCTCCTTATCCGGCCCGCACTTGATGGGTTCGAGGACCTGGACCCACCCCTCCGCGTCCGGCCCCGGCTCCCCGTCGCCCTTCCAGTCGATGGCGTCGACCTTGGACTTCTGGGGGAAGTTGCCGCGGAAGTGCGCCGTGTCGATGACGAAGCTCTGGATGAACGCCGGCGCGCCCAGGCGGATAATCGCCCAGTCGACGTGATCCTTGCCTCTGGACCGCGCCGTCTCCCAGCCGTCTCCCATGTCCTTGCCGCGGCCCGGCAGGATCAGGTTGTCCTTGGTGCCGAAGTGCTGGTCGCTGCAGGAGACGGCCACGCCACCGTTCTGTGCGGCCGCCAGGTCGAAGATGGCCTCCTTGTCCTCGGGGAAAACCGGGACCGCGTGGCCGAACAGCCGGAACCGCGCGATGCCGCCGTCCGGGTACATGTTGAGCCGCACGTGCGTGTACTGCTTGGCCGTGGGCTCGTCGAGATTCCAACTGAAGCGCTCCTTGGGCCCGCACTCGTGGATGCCCAGGATGGGCTCCCACTTGCCCCGGCCGCCCTTCCAGGACAGGACCTCGTTGTCGTCCTGGCTGAAACACCCCTCGACGGAGATTGCCGGCGCATGGTTGCCGGAGAAGTGCGCCGTGTCGACCTCGATGCCGGCAACGGTCCCGGAGGCGACGCCCAGCCGCACGACGACCCAGTCGAAGGGCTCGGTGTTGTGCCTCCGCGTCTCCCAGCCGTCGTACCAGGCGCCCGTGTAGACCATCTTGCCGGGCTGCCTTATGGCGGGCGTGGGCGTCAGGAGGTTGTTCGCCTCCGCGAACCACTCGTCCGAAACCCCGAGGACCTTGCCGCCCAGGGCACTGGATATCAAGTCTATTCGGTGGAATTAGTGTTAGCCCGCCGATAAACCAGGACGCAACTGACCAGACGTCGCCTGGTTTTGCACCACGAGAGAGTTAACCACCTCCGGGCACCTCACTTACCGATGTAGCTCGACCGGAAGGTCTTGTCGATGTCGTCAGAAGGGACACGAGTCGCCTTGACAGCGGCCACCTCATACCCGTAATCCTCCATGATGGCAGTGTGGTATCTAATAAAATTTTCGTGATGCGTTGATGTGTGTGTGAGGGGAGGACGTAGGTTCGTAATTTTTCTTTTCTACAAAGTTCTAAGAAAGCGAAGTGTCTGAATCTGCTACTCTGCTAAAACTGCTAATCCAGGTGGTTGAATTGAGGCTACTTATGTAGTCCCGTCTACAACAAAGCGCTGAGCTGGAAATTTTACCCGGTTGCCTGGTAGTGCAACCTTATCTCGTAGTGTGGCCCCCTTATTACGGTCGCGCCGCCGCCGAAGTCGTCCCAACCTTCGATGGTGGGGTTTTTTGGGTTGTGTTGTTGCTATAGTATGGGGATATGGAGGGGCAAACCTTGAAGGCCCCCGTCTCTTGCTGCATGCCACTTCACTAACTGTATATCGTATCGTCGGCCGGTCCCGATAACGCTAAGGCCCCTTGGCCGCTGATATGTTAGGTAATTCCTCAGGTAATAGGGCCTCTGTATGATGTCCGTGATCGCGGGGCCTTCGTTTCTCGTCGTTGGGTTCGTTGGAGAGCGATGAATGAATCTGGAATGCCTACGTAGGTGTATAGGTGGCCCTCACGATATAGGAAGGTAGAACGGGTTGTCTAAACCGAGAATGTGAATATTTTAGTAGGTTTCCTTGGGCGGTGCTTACTGACTTACGTATGTGTATAGGTGGCACATTATGTAATTACATTGGCATCCATAGATACTCCAAATACGCCTGTTTAGGTAGTTCTTGATCATCGGGATTGGGACCACACATCATCGTCACGGCAGTCAGTCATTTCCCGATTGACATATTATTATCTTCCCAATCCTGTGTGATATGTTGTCCCGCAAAGTAGGTAGATCTGGACCTGCTTAGGTAGTTAGGTATGCATACACTATTACTCGAATGTATGAAATATATATCCATATGTCTATCTTACTTATGACTAGCTGTGTATTATCAAAAACAATCGTACAAACTCCGACACACAGAAAATAGAGAGCAATCCCATACTTAGGCAACGGGCGTCTCCCGGGTGAGAGCCCCCGTTTCCGATATTTGCTAGGATTGTGTCCTCCGCGGGTCCCCGCCCCCGCACCTTCAAGTCTACGATCTACTGCACCGCTACCGGCTACCAAATGCTTGTCCTTCCACCGACCTCATCTCGCCTCCCTCGCTAAGTAATGAACGGTTTCGAAACTGCTCCAATGGAAGCTAGAACATGCCTTCCTGCTTGAGGAGCTGTCATAGACATGTCGTATAGCACGGCTACCTAGGTAGTAAGTACTCCATCCGGAGCTCACGTGGCCCTTCCTCAGCGGGAGACCGCCCAGTCTCCCCTCCCGCAGATGTCGGACCCCGCACTCGTTAGACAGACATATATAGAAGAGGATGCGGCTCGTCGGCTGGTAAGAAACGTTCTAGTAGGAGCTGGTGGGGTCCCGGAACATTGCGGGTGCTGCCACCTCATTCCGTCATTTTCGTTACATGGGAACTTACCATACCTACACAAATATGTTTATCCGAGGCAGCTGCATATCCGGCTTTTAAAGGGCGGGCTTGCAGTTTACCTAGGGCTATTTAAATACTGCTACATAGTGCCTTATCGGAGTGATTCTATAAGTCCAGGCGTAAGACCTTACCAGCTTACATGCCTCCATCCTATATTCCCAAGTCGGTCATCATCATATAACGTACGGGACCTCGGAGCTCGGCAGGCGATAGGCTTAGCCAACTGACGCCACAGACATCAGCAAGACGAAATAGACACGGTTTGACATGCCGACGTCACCTCTGTCGACTGAGCGACACAGCCTTTATAAATGACGTCTAGTTTCCTCACAGTATATAAATACGTATATAATTACTGACGAACTTACGCAGCTGGAAGAGTTCAAAATGAACCATGAAATTAACGCCTCGAATCAGACTACCTATTGGCTTATGATTCAGCGTTCAAGCCAGCGAGTGCTCTCCAGGGCTGGCAGGGGGGGGGCAGTCGGAGGTCGGGGGTTATTGCATACCGCTAAGACCCCAGGCTGGGGGTGTTCGGGACATCTACAGGGCTACCCCGCGCTAAAAGACGACCCTACATGCCTAGTACAGGGGACTCGGGGGTCGGTGATTCGGCGCTGAGGAATAAGAGCCCTCCCATAGGTCAGCTGAACAGAGCTCGCCATGTTCGTCATCGATGACCTACACTTCCTTTACTTTTACTTTTTTAATCAGCCTTTTAAGCAATCCTACGAGATAAGAAGAAGGAAAGGGAATCGGACTGGGCAAAAGACAGCCAGCCGCATTATTCAGCTACGCAACTAGGCAACTAGATTTAAAAAGACCTCTTTTTTTGGACTAAAGTTCACATCCAAAGTTTGAATCCTCCTGAAACATCATAAAAAGTAGAGTCTAGACGAGCTACTCCACAGGTCCCATCCACATCTTCCTTCTCCCTCAGCTCACCATATTCGCTGAACTACCCTGGGAATTGGTTAGCTCGCCGGTTAAATTCACACAATTGGAAACGACAGTGTCGCATCCCCTCAAATAGGACAATGGCATCCGCTACGGGCATTCCCCAGCACGCCCCGGGAGCCGGGGAAGACAGTGAGCCTCTTCTCGGCCGCCCGGGCGACGCGACACAGCCAGACGACGCCCCGATTGCTAGGAATTTCATCCTGGGTATGGATCTCTTCCCCCCGTAGTACGGAATTTGTCAGCATCCCCATCCTTCCGTTTCAGTTACTGAACTTTCCTGCCTCTTGACATATTTGGCCCCTTCCTTAACTTTAAAACAAGCTATTCAGTCCCCAGAATGAACGAGCATTTCTTTCATGTTGTCACCTACCCTCCTACAGTAGCTATATATACTCTCTGGCTAGCAAGATATAAAATAAAATGGTAAAGCTCATATATTCATCAGGGACCGCCGTTCTCGCGGAGGCCGCGTCGATCCTCCTCGTCGCCTCGGTGTGGGCATCGGTGTTTCTCAACAAGCCGCCGGCGCTGTTCTCGGTACACCCGCTGGCACAGTCGCTCGGGCTCGCCATCCTCATTCAAGGCATCCTGATCCTGCAGCCGACGCACACGGGGGCGCAGAAGAAGGTCGGGGCGCGGGTGCACGCGGGGCTCAACGCGGCGGCGCTGGTGTGCTTCGTCGTCGGCGTCGGCGCCATCGAGGCCAACAAGGTGCAGGGCGGGCTCGCACACTTCCACTCCGTGCACGCCTACCTGGGCGTCATCGCGTCCGTCTGGCAGCTGCTCCAGGTCCTCGTCGGCTTCACCATGTGGGCCACTCCCGCCCTCTACGGCGGCGACGCCAACGCTCGCAGCGTCTGGAAGTACCACCGCGCCAGCGGCTACGGCCTGCTCCTGCTCTACGCCGCCACCGTCCTTTCCGCCACCCAGACCGATTTCGTGATCGCCGCCCTCGGCCTCAAGCTCTGGGCCATGATCGTCGTCGTCGTGCTGCTCGTCGTCGGCGTCTTCCCCCGCGTCAAGAAGCACAAGCTGGGCCTGTAGTGGAAAAATGCAACGCGCCAATGACCCAATGGCATCCCCGGATGTTTGGGTCCGGAAAGGAAAAGGAAAATGGAAACTTATTTGGATAAAAATGAGTGCTATAGGGGTTTTTATTGGCATAGGCAACTCGGGTTCTTCATAAGGGCGGCTGCGAACGGCGTTATTACTTTTTTTTCTCAGCGAGCGCTTCCAGGGCATATCAGAGTGAAGCATGGTTAGGTTTTTCAGCCAATTCTGTCTTCTGGTCACTTTATGTATTTCCGGTAGAGTATTATGAGAACTTTCGGCAGCTTTATTATGAACATTTTGCTCTGGAACTGCTAACCTTGCCTCGCGGATAACCCTCTCTTTCCGTGAAATTAAGATCGGAGTGTATTCTTGCGGAGCGGTACCTAAGCTGTGGCATTACGGAGGCAGTATGTGAGGGGATGAGTACTTGGAGGGTGGTAGGATGGCGGGGTTTGTATACGTATCAATACTTTTCTATCCTTGCTCACCAGTACCTCGCTGTGCAATCTCTATAAATGAATTAAGCAGGGCCAGTTCATATTCTTGCCTCTAAGTCGACTATAGGCCAACAACGCATGAGGATCTCTTATATCTTAACTCGAATTGCAATGCGTTAAACCACTTAACACGCGGTATTCCGATGGAATAAGACTCAGCCGTTCACCCTTCCACCACCCTAAATCATCACAAATACTCAATTTCCGGCTTTGCCCTCTCATCGAACCTTAAATACCACGCTAGCGCAAACCCAGGGATGTCCGACTCAAAGTCGCAACCACCATCCTCATCATCATCATCTCCATCACCGCCATCACCAGCGCAGCCGCAGCTGCAGCCACCGCAGACGTGGGCGGGGAAGCTGGCGCGCCGCATCGACGACACGACGGGCAAGGAGTACCTTGGAAGCTTCTGCGCCGTGGGCCTGGGCATGGAGCTGCTGTGGCTGACGCAGGTCGAGCTCCGGATGCTCAGGACCCCGGCCCCGTCCGTGCGCCGCGCCGTCATCCGCGCCGCCGTTCTCTGGCCCTCCGTGTACGTCGTTGCGGGCCTCGCTTTCAGGTGGGCCGCGTGGAAGGTCCGCTAGGGCTGCCTGAGGAGATTCAAGCTTGCGCGCACCGCACGCAAGGCAGGCTGCCTGGGTCCGGAAGACATGTTTTACGGGCGGGTCTTATGTAAGAGCCTGTTGGGAAGGAGGAGCTACGAAGGGGGCCGCCGGAGCAGAAATATTTACCAGTGGAGATGCTCAGTGCTGGGTTGAAATAAGTACCGTTATAAAACTTCACCTTATAAGGGCGGAGTATAGAAACATATTTACTCGGGTTGCATTTGCTGGGTGGTTCTACTTCACCAAATCCCATAACTATATCTAACCTAAGAAAGAGTTCGACTATATTACAGCTTTGAACTTATCCAGGCATATCCACTCCAGTGCCAGGAAAACTCCAATCCAAAACTTGACGTTACCGTGATCATTCGCTCTCTACCTAGACATAAGTAGGAATAGGGAATAGGGGATGAGCCAATTGGTATAAGTTGTTCGTTGCGATAATTGGGTACCTGTCATCATTTGGCCCCTTACATTAATAAGTACCCCAATGTTAGTACTTAGCCCGCTACCGAGAGACAAGTAAGTGATGCCTAGAGCCCTAGACCGGAGTGGCGCATCGCGATGGATTCTCCTCTTTGCAACAATGTACCACAGCCCAACTCCCTCTTTTGTTTCTTAACTTTCATACTACAAATTGCATCTTGGTTGGAGTGATACAAATTCCTAGTGTGCCCGCCTGATGAAGACCGGCCGTTTCTCGTCGCCGCTATTCGTGACGGGGGCCTTTTCCCATACATAGGAATCCACGACCCTAGATACTAGTCTAGAGTCCTAGTAGTAATTACCTAGTAGATTTGTTCGTCTCGTCGATGGAGGATGACCTTCCCCACGAGAAGCCTAAGACCAGGATCGGCGACGTAGCCACGATCTCCTGCGAGAGGTGCCGGAGACGCAAAATCAAATGTGACAAGCAGCAGCCATGCGCCGGCTGCAAGAAGGCCGGCACCCACTGCATCATAGCGGGCGCCGGCGAGAAGCAGAGGTCTGTTGCCCGCGCTTTAGCACGAAGGGTTTATTTTAAGTTTGGCGCAAACCGCAACCTGTCCGTCCGTTCCATCCGCATTTTGCTAACAGGAATCGCATATTTCTGCAGGCCGGTCCCCAAGAGCTACGTCACCGCCCTGGAGGGTCACGCCGCCTCGCTGGAGCTGTTCATCCAGAGGCTGGCCGGCGCGGACCACGCGAGGCGCGACGAGCTCCTGTCCGGCTATGTCGGGAAACCGGGGCGGCACAGCGAACTGGCAGCAGCAACAACGGCGCGGGAGGCGGGCAAGCCCGAGGTGGCGGCGGCTACGACGGATCCGGACCTGGTGCTGGCGCGCGCCCGCGCCGGCCAACTCCGGAAACTACGCGTCGGAAACGCCAAGCAGTTCTTCGGCGGCACCAGCCTGTTCCAGATCCACGCCTCCGACGAGCAGCCGGGTCTGGGCTCCACGGTTTCGGTGGAAGCCGGCGCGGCGTCGGTGAACCCGGACCAGCTGCCGGCTGCTGTCGATTCTCCCCTCAACCAGGTTGACCTGGAGTCCATCTCTCTGGGCATCTTCCCGTACTCGCCACATCACGAATTGTGTCAGCAGTTGATGGCCGATTTCTTCGGTACGTAACATTATACACTACCACGAGATAGCCTGACATTTAGCCCAACGGGCACTTTATTCTCGCCTTACCACTAAAGGCGCATTTTACAACGTTCTTCGCTATGCTATGTATGCTAACTCAGAAGACAGTAAGTGCTTAGGTAGTGATGGGGTTCTATGCATCCCCACTATGGGTAGATTCTCGGCGACTTGTTCCCAGACCTGTTGAAGCCCTATAAGAGACTAATGCACAGCAGAAGCTCCAGTACCCTTTCGTTATGTGGCTGTATCGTGAATTCTTCCTGCGCGACTACGATACCGGAGCGGGCCCCTACTATTCGGACCTACTACTGTATGCTATCTGCGCCATGGGAGCGCTGGCGAAGGGCGAGCCTTCGATGGTACCGGTCTCTGAGATCTTCGCTTATCAAGCCGAGAGCCTCGTATATGCGTCGCTGGACCAGCCAGACCTGCCCCTTATGCAAGCCCTGATCCTCCTCGGATATCGCTACATCGGCCATGGGAAGGCCTCCAGGGGTTGGTTGTTCTGCGGTATGGCGTTCCGGCTGGCCCACGAGATGGGCTTGCACCTGGACCCGAATAACTGGAGCGGCCCCTCAGAACCCCACATCGAGCAGGAGATCTCGCGTCGCGCTTACTGGGCCGCTTTCAACGCCGACAAGCATCTGAGCCTGTATTTCGGGCGCCCGCCGGCGCTGTACCCCCACGAATCTGACGTGCGCAACGCGATCCGGATCCCGTACCCAGAAGGCTGGCAGGGGCTCCTCGAGACCTACCTCGCGCAGGACGTGTCCGCCACCGCCTATGAGGACGGCATCGCGCTCGCGGGCTCGTTCATCTACCGCGTCGAGCTCATGAAGATCGCTCATAATATGATCACCGACGTGTTCGAGAATCGCCGCCACAACGCCGACGGCAGCGTCCTGGCCGCCACCTCCCACCGCATTCACGTCTCGCTGACCAAGTGGCTCAGCAGCCTACCGGGAAAGCTGCACTGGAACCAGTGGAGCAACGGACAGATCCAGCCTTTTGTCTTACACCTACAGTAGGTCTTGAACCCCCTCCCTCCCTCCGCAGCCTTTTTGGGCAATGCTACGCCACGCACATATTGTTTCGGCGTAACTCGCTCACGCATTCTTTCTCATGTAGTATGCTCTTCCACACTGTGATGATTATCCTGCACCGGCCGCCGCGGCACCTGTTCCGGACACCGGGCATCGCAGCCAGCGACGACGTGGAGTACTGCTACGAGTCGTTGCAGGCGCTGCTGAAGCTGCTGCGCAGCTACGCACGCTTCTACCGGTTCTCGTCCCTACCCCTAGACTTCGTCCACACGCTCTCCGTCGCCGCCGGCACCATCCTCATGAAGCGCAGCCTGGAGGCTGCAGACCCTCTCGCTACCGCAGCCGGACACGGTCACAGCGGCGGAGGCAGCGACTCTAAGGCCATGGACACCGTGCTCGACGCCATGCACGAGATCCGACACACGTGGCCGTGCGTGGTGGAGATCCGGGAGAGCGTGTTACGGGCGCTGGAGGGGACGGACAGGAGGGGTGGAGAGATGTCTGGGGTGGAGTGCGGGACCGGAGTCGGGACCGGGGAGGAAGCGAGCGCGCGACCCACGCCCGAGGTCGGCCGGGACCCCATCCTCGACTTCGGCTTCCTGCCCAGCATGGTGGGGGCCGGTGGCGCCCTGCCCGCCGAGCCTGGCGGCCTCCTCGACTTCCAGATGCTCCTCCCGGACGATGCCGACCTGAATGCCATGATGATGCCCCACGAGGGCCCCGCCCACGTCGACCTCGACCTCGCCGCCCAGCTCTCTTGGGGCGCGTCCTCTGCACATCACGGAATCCCGGATCTTGGTGGTTCTTCTTGAGGATCGTGCAGTCTATATTAGATAGGGGGGCGAAGGCAGGATGTGGGGAGAGCTGGCAACGGTTCATGACCTGACGAATGGCGGGTTTATAAAGAAAGCACTACTTTCTCTGGCTGATTCTGTAGGGTTGGACCGTGTTCTAGGCGGGTTATACGTGGGTGTTGGGTTGGATATCGGGGCGCTTGCGGTTATCACCGTTTTCTCACATTTACTTTTCGATATCTGACTTCTACGGATCTGACCAGTGGGACTACAGGAGTCCTGGAAGGCGAAGTAAAGCTTATGGATGTTTACCTTCTGTTCTTGCTGCTTCGCCTTTGCAACCTGTTTAAAGACAGCTTGAATACCAACCGCCACTCCCATGGGTAATGACCGCCAGATCCTCCTCAAATGAATGGCTGACCTCTATTCTACCATGGCAAGCATGGCCAGACATGGACTGGTTCTGGTCCCAGAAAGCCGGGTCCTTCCCCTCCCAACCCTTCCAGCAGAAACCGATTCCGTGCCTTCGGAGACTTGCACTTGGGGCAATCAGGGGAGGCTTAGCGGGTTCGCCTGACTCGCACACGCGGACTGGTAGCTTGTACAGCTGCTTGTGGTAGCCTCTCGAATTAACTTGTCGCACTTGTCGACCTACATAGTACGTACGTAATTTAGGCCAGGGAAGGTAAAATGATGTCACGCGGCCTTGTTCCGAAAGGGGGGGAATATTCCTAACGCATTTAACTTATCGAGATGTCCACTCGCTTCTACGCCCATCCACGATGTTTGACCTAGCCCGTCTAGCTAAGGCTTGTAGGCGGAGAGAAAAAAGTGCCGGTATTCTGTTAAGGCGGGTTTCGCGCACGTCACCGTAACGTAAACATAACCAAGGAAGGGGAACTTGCTTCCATGTCCGGAAGCCTCGGAGACGGGTCCCGACGTCACTTTTTGTCTTCACGGCCTACTACTCCTATGACTTTCTGGGACGATGTTTTAGATAGATTGTGGGCTTCGTGACTTAGAGAGATGGAGGACCGGCCATAAGAACAGGTTCGCACGCTTGGTCGGAAGTTTCCGCCTAGTCTTTAGATAGTAGACAAAATGTTCAAGCGGTCTGCTTCCTTACATCTTCGTAGCTCGAAATAGGGCCGTGTCGTGGCTCCAAAGGCAAGCCAAGCCCGGAATCCCCTTTTTGACGCCCGGCGTCTTGGTCGGAGCTGTTTTTCTTGGTTATTTTCACCAGCCGGGCACCTTTGCCCCAAAATGGCGTTAAATTTTCACATGGCGGCCGTAATAGCATGAATTTTAACAACACCTCCGGGCTTCATCCCGGCGGGCTGGATGGGAAGAACCATGGACTCGTTCCAATTATGTTGGCAAGGCAAGGAGGCACGGCAGGCTGGGTTAACCAATTGCCTCCATCAATCAATCAACTTAACGCAGAAGAGCCACGGGTTGGTTTCGGTTACGTCGTAGATGCAGGCTGGCGTAACTGTATCGCCTGTTAAGTACGTTCTTACCCCTGAAACCAATCGGTTGAGGTGGTTTTTGGCAAGGGTTTTCCGGGTTGGGGATCAGCACGCACAACGAGAAATTCTCAGGGCTTATTCGAGAAAAGGCGTGGAACTTTATTCGCTACTAGGGCAAGTACTTGTACATATTTTAACACAACATATGATATTTGCGAGGTTGTAATGCGCAGTTACTTGCCTGGCAGAGTTTATCTATATCACTTTTCTATTCGTGGGTTAACGGTTTTTTTCTGTATTCAGCTTGGCCATATATAATGGTCTCGGGAAGACCCCAGAAGGATGATCGCCAAGTTCATTCAGTTACTACGTATGTACGTAGGCACTATTATACCATACCTAACTAGTGTCTTAATCTTCTGGTTAATACTTCGTATCCTTCTAAAAAAGAAGGAAAGAAGAAAACTACTTAGGCACGGTCGTTGTCCTCGTGCCCGTCGATCCGCCGAACAACTGAGCGAACGGGCAAGTAGGCAAGGCCTGATTGGTATCCCCCTCCATCATTGACTTACCAAAACGGAGAGGATAACCCCCCCTTCCATTACTTTGTTATATGGAAGGGCCTCATGAACATATATGTATGCATGCAGCGCTGGCGAACGGACTACGCGGAATGTTCATCCCAATGTACGGTAACCGTTCATCCCCGCCGGAGACGACGGTCCGTGCTATTCTTCTCTCCCATCTTTGCTTTCTAGTAGTCGTCTGCTCGCCTGTTCATCCCTTTTGCTGTTCTGCTTTTGTCTGCTATTTTCTGTCTGCTATGGAAGAAGAAGAAGGCGTTGGAAGCCGGCCGGATTCTTCTCGGGGTGGGTTGTCTTATCTTGTCTGCAAGCCTTGCTGCATGTCCAGGTTTAAGTACTATCTACATACCTAGGTAAGTACCCGTGGATCTCCCCCGCAACTCACAATGGATGATGACACATGATATCCATGGGTTTGAGAGGGCCTCTGCTTAGGGGGTACATTTCCTTCATTCACTCATTAGGCACTTAAAGCAATGAGTTGGGGCAACTCGGCCTTTATAACCAACTCTTAACATAACTATTATAACTTTAAGAACATATTTTCTTGTTTGAAATAGGACTTGTTTAGCGGGATTGACATTGATGTGCCTATACCCGGATGCTTCTGATATATGAGATGAGGTACCTGACTACCAAGTATGTACCTAAACTAAGAAACTCTTTTGCCATGTGGCACTTATACCATGATAGTTCATTCCATCAGGTTAGTGTTGCCCGAGACTAAAAGAGAACGTTTTATCTACCTAAGTACAAGTAACTATAGCTTATTCGTCTACGTACATACTTGAGTAATTCCATTCGGTAGCTTCTTCAAATAAGCTTACTAGGTTCAGCTAATATCCATAGATGCATGTGGCTATCAGAAACTTTCATGATATCTGTCTCTCCGTGATTTGAAAATTATGTCATAATACCGCTCGCAACATTTTAGAAGAAGTTTACGCAGTTGAACCAAGCACTTGGAGGGGATACCGGGAGGCGTACACTTAAGCACTTAAAATGTACGTAAGGCTGTTAACTCTGTTAACCCTGCTATGACATAATGAAGCCATCCTGTCTTGCCCTGTGAGTACTTACCCGTATGTAGGTATGTGTATATAAGATTTATATATCCCGTTAACCGGTGTAGGTAGGTATGTCACTTACTCCGTACTTAGCATATGTACCTACCTACCCGGACCTACCAACTAGGTACGTAGGTAGGCAAGGTAGGCTGATAGTGTCGAGAGGTAAGTGGCTGACAGGTTGGGATGAACAAGACGTTTTTCCATGGACGGATCGGCATAGTACTTCAAGCAGGTACAGAATTCATAGACCGAAAATGAACAGTATATTCATAGGGGAAGGCTTTGACTGGTTCAGCCAACTACCAATAAGTAACTGGCAGACCGGCTGATTGACTGGCCTGGGGATGGTTAAGACCTACCTGGGACGGGAGTGGAAGAGGAGTCGGCCCAGGGAAGCCAGTTACATGCCTGGTAGGTAGGTAGGCAGGAAGTAGGCTAGGTATATGTAGTTAGTTACTTTCAAGGTCGTTAAGTTACCGTCTGGTCCGGGTGTCTCCGCGCCCGCCAGCCTGCCCGCTTGCCCGCCTGCCCGCTTACCTACTCCGTACATGTAGGCTAAGAAGGTCTATTAAGTACTTACAGGTACCTGTCGACCTAGGTGTGTAGGTACCTCGGAGGTAAGTATCGGCCTGTGTATCATACTTCATGTACATTGATCATTGATGGTTGCACTTCCCTCTGCAACCACTACGTCATCGCGCTTTTTGCACCTGGACATGTTACTATGTTACTATAGTAGTCTGCGCGCGCAACACCAAGAACACTCAGACCCTCCTTCAGCCCCGTCGTCTTAGTTATCTTAGCATCTTAGCACCTTTTTCCCTTGACCACCACCACCACCACCATTTGTGCGGTCACTTTAACACGACAACTACGGCGGCGACGACGACTACCAGCAGCACCACCGCTGCCATAACCACACTACAATTAACAACAACAACAAACCACTATCCATTACTACTACCACTGCAGCAGCAGCAGCACCACCACCACCACTAGCCAACCACCAACCACATCTTACTTACTTCTCCTGTTATCAAAATTAAATCTTATTATTGAATTTTATAACCAAACCCACCAAATTTGTTTCGAGATACATACATTATCGGGACAGACACAAGACACAGACATATGAAAATAACTACACCACGCATACATACATATGAACACTGGCGCACCCACGAACAAAAAACCCACGATAACTAACTGCCTTAACTGCCTTAATAATTCCAATTGATCAAATTGGTGACCGAATTGGTGACCTCTCTTCCCTTGAGAGAGAAACTGTAAACGAAAATTGTAACAACTTGCCAATTGCTCTCTCTTTCTTGCCTTATCTTTCCCTCGCCCCCCCCCCCCCTTCTTTTCTTCTTCTTCTTCTTCTTCTACTACTACTTCTACTTTGTCCTTACTTCTTTCTTCCTTCCTATTAATGCCATAATTGCTACTATCGTTAAGGATACCCACTGAAGAATATCCACTGAGATCGACAAAGGTCTAACTAACTCTAAACTTTGGAATCCACCCCTGGCAGCCGCCCTGGCACCAAAGCAGACCACCAAGAAACTCAAAAACTCTGGGCACCCTGGCCTGGCTTGACTGGTACCCGACACCATTGCACCAAAAGTCCTGCACCAAGTCTTGCACCAGTAACGGAGTAGTAAAGAAGCAATAATCTACCTGCCACTAATCCCATTACTTCCAAGACTACTGTGATTCTTAAGTCTTGAGTAGGGTACGGTACGGAGTACTTCGTACGAAGAAGTAGTACCTAGGCTACTAGGCTAGGTACATATACTTAGGTAGGTATTTGGGTCGTCATTGTAACGAACAACGCAAACAGGGCACTCCGCACTCTACCTACCTACACCACTCGATTACTTTACTACTCGACCACTCGACCGCTGACCATCACCGACCGCCGCCGACTACCTACGGTAAAAGGGAAAAAAATCACCTTGCTACCAATCCATTATATCTCCGGGGTTAAAGACGAAATAAAAAAATAGGCAAAAATAATAGTAGTCCTCAAATTGCGTCGAATGCCGGTCCACGAGACTTCAGTCGAGCCTATATTTGGTGGTCCCCGTTACCGTTGTTGTATGGGGGCCGCTTGATGACGTCTTTTGCGGAATGCAAACCCCTAACAACCACCCTCGATATCCTATCGAACCAGCGCCGTCACTCATTTCTCATACAACTCATATAACCACCACCACTACGGCCACGACTACTACGGCCACTACTACGGCCACAGCTACGGCCACTACGACAACCACCACACTGGATTCCACGGACTCTTCCGACCCCACGCCCCGAGATCATAATGCCCTGGAAGTCCCTGAAAGTCTAGCCGCCGAGACACGCGACAAGCCAACTTTGCAGGACCCTTCTGCTGCAGAGGGTCCCTTTCTCCGGGGTCCTTCGGGACCCATGTTTTATCTACCAAGCGATAGAGAGACGTCTGAACACGTGGATCCTGTCGAGGCGACCAGTCTTGGAGTTAATCCCGCTAACGGCGACACGATTACTCTTCGAGGTGGTGGACGACTAGGAGCGCAAGATGCTGGGGATTCCCCGCCTCTGATCCAAACACCCCAATCCGAGAAAGATGCGCTGCTGGACGCAGATACTCCGGTTCCTGCAACAGTGCAGAGACGGAAAAACAAGGAGGTCAGCATCTCCGAAAACTCACCAGAAGTTATTCACAGCCATCGGTCAATAATGGCGTATAGGGAACGCCTCGCTCGCGACTTTGAGCATCGAGATGTGGCGCCCCAAAGTCCACCGTCCTCGGGACCTGATCACAAAAATGTCTCCCCGATTCGGGAGGAGTCGTCGGCCTCTCCAACGTCCGGATCTGATCTCCCCACTACCTCGACTGAGTCTAACAAGACAGTTCGTGGGGGTACCACTCCAGGCCCAATAGCTCGAACGCCGGCCTATCCTTTTCCTCGCATGGCTACGCCTGCCTTCACCTCGTCTAATTTGCCCACGGCATTCACCCAGCCGGCGCACACCCCGCTGCTGCTGCGTTCGGTGGGCGGTCCTTTCGAGAGCACTGTCCCGCATGATCAACTGCGTTCGGATCCATCTACGCCAGCTTCCGCCATGACCTTTCAACCTGCCGGCTATGTTCCAGGACCTCAGAATTTTGATTTCCCCACGCCCAATCTTTACGACCTGGCGTTAATGCTTTCGGCAGAGCCTGGCTTGGATGCCTGGTGGAATAGTACCGTCCAGATTTTGACTGAGTATTATAAAGCGGAAAGGATAACCCTATCTATGCCTGCCGATGCTACAGACATTCATAATGTACCCTGGGGTCAGAAAGCCACGTACAACGCTCATGAGGAGGACGAGCTAAGCATGGCTTACATGGCCAGGGGTAGCAGCATGGTTCCTAGCAGTATTGGCGATCACTCGGAGCCTCCTATGAACATAGATGATGTTCAGAGGCTGGAGAGACTACCGAGACCGGATATCAGGAGTCGACATTCTTTCACCTCATTCGAGGACAAGCACGAGTCTAAGAAGACACAGTCGTCGGAATCGACGGGGTCGACTACGGGGATGCGGAGACCGGCTGCGATCATGCGAAGTAAGAGCTACTTCCCCATGACGGATCGGTTTAACTGTAACGCGCCTCATCCTCCCCTAAACAAGCAGACACTTGAGCAGCATGATGCCGCTGAAGAAGAACAACCGTCGATCCCAAGTTGGGAGGCACCACTTAACTCGGACAGGGAAGTTAAAGGGAGGGTTCTGCCCGTCTTACAGGCGCTAGATCTCGAGGCCGATCCTCTGATCGACCACAATGGGATACATCGCGTACTGGAACGAGGAAGGGTTATCGCCTTGACCCGCAACTATCCATATCTAGATCCGGATGCCGTTGACAAGACGGACGATGCTAAGACGACCCCCATTCCCTCGTCCGAAGATGCAAAAAAGAAATTTAGAAAGTCCCTGGGCTCCGAGTCAACGTCAAAGTTATCATCCTTGTTAAGTAACGCTACCGCTACTCACTCTATTAAGCGCAGTAGAAAGCACCTCTCCGCAGAGAGAACGAAAATGGCAAGTCTTTTATCAACCATAGACGATCCGCCACCGAGACCGCCCACGCCCAAGTTCGAAGAGTACGAGCAGACTCCTCCGTCGCCGTGGTCACAGTCACCTGCACCCTCTCCTGCTGTTCGGGCCGACCCAACTGAGAACCCATTTTTCATGGATGCTGTAGTTGACGAAGAGTCCTTTAACCCCGCCCCAAGTCCACAAGACTATACATCGATGCAAGCCCCCGAGACGATCGGGGTTGATAATTCCTGGAGCGTCCTCCATATACCATTGAACCATATTTTTCTCTCTAAGTCTACCCAACCCTTCAAATTAGATTCATCTGCGTTGCAGGAGAAGAATCATCAACGCAACCCATCACATAAGATAGGGGGCATTGCACAGTCAGAGCGCACCCCTTCACCAGGCGCATCGGGCAATGCGCGCCGACCGCCCATAGCAATTTTGTCATTGTTGACCCCAGTTATCCCATATCCCTCAAACCTAAGACATTCTCTGGAACACCTTGCCCCACATTTAGCGACATCATTTAACCTGTGTCGCCATTATTCGTCGCTCGAGACTGAAGTTGCCGGCCTTCGCCGAAGAAGGCCGACTGCTACCGGTTTCGGTGGCGTAGATCATGATGGGCGGCCCTTAGCTGACCCAGCTCTTATAGCCCAGCTTAATCTTGCATCGCCCGAAGGCCCCTCACAGGCGTCGGTCACTGGCAGCCTCACTAGTCCAAGTGACTATTCCGGGCCATCGCGGAGTATTCCTGGCTCACAGAGCGGTACTCCAACATGGGAGCCTGGATCATTCGGACTAATTGTGGACAGGCGGACCCCTAGCACCAGCCCTGGAGCTGTTGGAGGCGAGAGCTACTTCAATTCACGGCCTCGCAGCCAGGGGCTATCCTCTGAGATCCCGGCCGGCATGTCAGCCCAGCGTGCAGTTCGAGGTGCTAAGGAGACACCGTCTAGCGTGGATAAGCAGCATAGGCGATCTGGTAGTCTAAGAATATCGAAATCCGACGTAGCCTCGCCTGGTCTCGAGCTCGATTCCCAAGATGTCCAAAGCACCAATGCGCGAACATTTGAAGACTTGAAACTCACCCAGGGATCTACGCCCAAGACCCCCGGCGATGGGAGGAACAAGACGGAGGATCAGCGCCACCAGCAAGACACTGAGCAGACTCGAAAACGGCTCTCCAACCAAAGCATAACATCCCAGGGCGGCCATAAACACACGCTATTACACTCATATGGTGGTGATTTCTCAACGACTTTTCAGTCACTTCCATCAAGTACATCCCTACTCACCAAACCGACAACGTCTTCACCATCCCAACCTATAGCTGGGGCAGGGTCGGTAAGCATGTTGCCGCCGTCGGATAGGCTGAAAAGCCTGATGCTTGATACATTACCCGTCCATGTGTTCGTGGCTCTACCGAACACGGGTGAGATTGTATGGGTAAATAGCCGGTATTTAGTCTACCGGGGGCAGACCGTCGCAGATCTGGTAGCGGATCCATGGGGCAGTCTACATCCAGACGATCGTGACGAATATCTCCAGTCCTGGAGCCAATCCCTCCGCTCAGGTGACACGTTCGACAGGGTCGTTCGGCTACGCCGGTTCGATGGCGCTTACCGTTGGCACCAAGCCCGCGCAATAACATCACGCGACAAGCGAGGCGTTATAGTGCAGTTTATCGGCTCCTACATGGACATCCATGACCAACATATTGCGAAGCTGAAAGCCGTGCATCAACACGAGATCGAAACCTCAGAGGCTAAGCACCGAATGCTGGCGAACCTGATCCCCCAAATCATATTCACGGCGACCGAGGAGGAAGGGATAACGTTCACAAACGAACAGTGGACCTCGTTTACGGGCCAAAGCTTTGATGACTGTCGTGGACTCGGCTTCATAGATCGCGTCCACCCAGACGACCTGGCTAAATGTCGAATACCCAACAACCGCGACCCTCCTATACCGACAGCCGGTAGGAATGGTATGGAAACCCCGTCCGAAAATTCATCCGCGACTGTCGGAAAGGAGGCGTCATCAGGTACACCACCTCGAAAACTATCCGCCATATTTTGCCGAGACAATGGCTCTGGAGGAGACGGTGCTCCGGACAGGATGCCTTTGGTGGAATTCAGTGAGTTGGCTAAACTGGGCATCATCAAAGTGACAACAGACAGCAATGGAAGGCTCTCATATACCACAGAAGTGCGCCTAAGGTCCAAAACCGGCGAATATCGTTGGCATCTCATAAGATGTGTCGAAATCGATAACATCGACTTCGTTGGCAACGGAGCCAGCTCCTTCTTTGGCTCTGCGACCGATATCAACGATCATAAGCTGCTAGAGGCGAAGCTGAAAGAGGCCATGGAATCCAAGAGTCGGTTCCTCAGTAATATGTCTCACGAGATCAGAACGCCACTCATCGGCATCTCCGGGATGGTGAGCTTCCTGCAAGACACGACACTCAACGAGGAGCAAAGGGACTTTACAAATACCATCCAAACAAGCGCAAGCAGCCTCCTAATGATCATAAATGATATCCTGGATCTGTCGAAGGTGGATGCAGGCATGATGAAGCTGAAGTACGAATGGTTCCACACTCGGTCCCTCATCGAGGACGTCAATGAGTTGGTATCGACCATGGCAATTGCCAAGCGCCTCGAGCTTAATTACATTGTAGAAGAGAACGTTCCTTCATGGGTGAAGGGGGATAAGGTTCGAATCCGCCAGGTACTCCTGAATGTCATCGGGAACGCTATCAAATTTACCACTGTCGGAGAGGTTTTTAGTCGCTGCAGAGTTGTCTCGAACGATAACCCTGAGCTCGGCGATAATCAGATCATGCTCGAGTTCTCAATCATAGATACCGGACGTGGGTTTTCCAAAGAGGAGGCCGAGCTCATCTTCAAACCTTTCAGCCAAATCGACGGCAGTAGTACACGACAACACGGAGGCAGCGGTCTGGGTCTGGTCATATCCAGGCAACTCGTGGAGCTGCATGGGGGCCAGATGGATGGGACTGCCATCCCGGGCAAAGGGTCAACCTTTACTTTCAGCGCGAAATTCGGCTTGCCTAGTTCATCTGATCACCCCAACGTGATTGGAACCCCCCCAATGACGGCATCTACCCCAGCACCATCGACAGACAAACCCCTGCAAGGCGCCAAATCATTCCTACTCCAGAAAGCCATGGATGTGCCTCCGCACTCCAGTCCTAGCTCAGAGCTTGAATCGGCTTCGCCCGCTCTTACGTCCTCTGCAAGCTCAGATCCTTCTGTACGTTCCCTACGTACAGCGCAGACAGCCAGATCATCCGTCTCTTCCGTCAATGCTGGCCTCGTGCGCTTCAGCGAGGCTGCCAAAGCCAGTGGTCAAGACCTCTCACAGATGAAACTCGAGATGCCCTCTGGGAAGGTTTCGCCTCAGATAACTCCTCTAGGTGTACCAACTAGCGCCTCCGAAGGTTTGCCCCTCCGACCCCCAATATATTCGATCCTCATTGTCTGTCCTCAGAAGTACAGCAGGGAAGCGGTCACCAAGCATATAGAAATGACGCTGCCGAAGGATATCCCACACCAAATAACAACTTTGACGGGCGTCTCCGAGGCTGGAAGGCTCATAAGCGGACACGAGTCTGTCACGTTTACTCATGTCGTGCTGAATCTCGGTTCAGCCGAGGAAGTCATGGATGTGATTGAACAGTACATGGGAATCAACGACAAAACATCTGTCCTCGTGTTGTCTGACTCCGTTCAAAGGCAAGCCGTGCTCAAATTAATGTCAGGCTCAAAACACGAGCATTTCCTCGTGGAGAAAAGGATCAACTTCATATACAAACCTGTGAAGCCGTCTCGATTCGCGGTCATTTTCGACCCGGCTCACGAACGCGACCTGAGTATCGATCTGAATCGCTCTAGCGCCGCGCAAATGGTCGAGAGCCAGAAACAGAATTATATGGACGTCGAGAAGCGCATCGGGAACAAGGGATACAAGGTCCTCCTCGTCGAGGACAACCCAGTCAACCAGAAGGTTTTGGTCAGGTACTTGAAGAAGGTCGGCATCGACGCAGAAATCGCTGCGGACGGCGCAGAGTGCACCGACAAAGTCTTCTCCCATCCACCGAACCACTACTCTCTCATCCTTGTAAGTACACACAAGATACACCTTGCAGCCAGTTCGTCTCAGGTAGAAAAAACTAACAGACCGGTCCCTCCCCGCAGTGTGACCTGCACATGCCCCGGAAAGATGGATACCAGGCATGCCGAGAGATCCGTCAGTGGGAGAATGACGGGAAGCACTCCCAGATGCCTATCATAGCGCTCTCCGCGAACGTCATGTCGGACGTCCAGGACAAGTGCGCCGCGGCCGGATTCAGCGATTATGTGACGAAGCCGGTGGACTTCGTCGACCTTAGCAAGGCCATGTCGAAGTATTTCTGAAAGAGGCGAAAGTTGACCGACCGACCGACCGACCGCCCCCAGAAATATAGTGGGGAAGGAAAGGGTGTGTGGGGGTTTGGGGTTTAGGGTTTGTGCTGGCGCGACGAGAGCGGCTTCATGGTGATTGATGGTTTTTATATGCGTTGCATTCAGCATTCCGCGGCGTCTGGACTTCGAAAGAAAGGGGGGGGGATAAGAATTGAGGAGCTCATTTCGTCTGTTTACACGGTTTTTCTTTCTCTGTCCGCTTCCCTTTTTTTTTTCTCTTCCTCTTTCCGTAGCACCGACACATCGTTGTCCGAACCGAGCAAGTGAGAGGAAAGGGGAGGGATATCTTTTACAATAGAACACACCCACCCACCCAAGCCGCCCCCTGCCCCTCCCCAGAACGCAGCAGCGACATTGTCTGTGGTTTCGCGGGGGCGGGAGGGGTCACACACACACACACACACAATGTACAAAGTTTTTTCGAGAGAAGAAAAAAAAATTTAGAAGAAAAGCAATCCGAACTCGTGTAACGCCCCGCGCCCTGCCAAAGAAAGAAAGGGGGGGCGCACGCAGAAGGGGATACACGCATACGTTTGGCAGAGAGGAGGGCCTGTTATGACCTGTATCGCTGTTTTGTGTGTGTGTGTGTGCTGTTCTCTCGTTGTCAGTCCCCAGGCTATGCCGTACATATGTGACGGTACTAAGCTTGCTTGCTTAACTCACTTGGTTGAGAAAGCGAGGGTGATGGACAGATGGGCTGGAAAGGGGCTGGGCTGGATTGGGATTGGAGGGGATAGCGAGCGTACGTACCAAAGAAACGGTGGGATTGGGATTTGAGGACTGGGCCGGAATAGGCAGCACCGCACCGCACCGTACCGTGCCGTATAACGCCGTGTCGCATGGTATGTAAGTATATATATATATATATATATATCTATTGCTAATAATTGATCAGGTTCTACGAAAAGAACCGTTGAAAGGGATGTCCTGTCGTGGTACTCGGGTTCGAGACACACATGCATGAAAATAATTATTTGACAATTAGGTAGTTTGATATTATCTGGACCGGGAGGGCACCAACCGCCCACTCATCACCCCCTTTTTTGACCTATTTAGTAGGTACGCATGATGGACCTAGCTAAGCTTACGTAGCATACACAGCTCTCCTCAACCTCTCAGCCCTGGAGTTTTACTGAGTAAGTAGGTAAGTATCCCCCCTTGGTAGATCGAGCATCTGGGATACCATATCTGCCCTACGATATGTATATACACATGTGTGTGTACTGAGATGCTTGGGGCGACTATCTATACTCAACGTTAACAAGGGGTTAGGCATATATGGTCACATAAGATAGGTTAGGTAGATAGATATCTGGTTAAGGGGCGCAGCGCACACGAGTGGTAGGTACTATCTGTTAGTTTTCCTCAAGTCGTTTCTTTTTATTTAAATTCATTATCTTCGTTCTCTCCATCCCTCCCTGTCTCCCACTCTCTCTCTCTATCTCGATTTTCTCGATTTTCTCGAAGGGAAAGAGAGAGGAAGGTGTGGGGGTGGGACGGGGGGGTTTAAGCTATGAAACATATACCCTTCATACCCCAACCTATTTTCCCTTTTCTCTAAGCTTAGGCCTTTTTGAACCGAATTTGTACTGGAAAGGAGAAAGAGAGAAAGAGAGAAAAGAAAAGAAAAGAAGGCAAGAGGATAAGATAAAACAGGGTCGAGGAAAAGGTACGAGGGGGTGGGTATATCCGACCAAACCTAACTTTTTCTGACTTGACTGACTTCACTCACTGATACTGATACCCCCCTTTCCGACCTGACCTGTTTTGAACCGAAAGCATTCCCCCCCAAAAAGTATACAAATTCGATTTCCCCCATTTTTTCTGTTTCTTTTGTTCCTTCCTCCCTTCCGTTTCCGTTCCCTGCTTCCCCCCTTTTTTCATAGTACCAGAATTAACCCCCCTCTTTTTTTCCATCATTTTCCCTCTCCGATTTTGAAAACAGAGGAACGACCCTATAAGAGCAACATTGCACAGACAGACCGCGCTTTTTTAAAATATAGCAGTAGACAATTTCTTTTCGCGGCGCTGGGCGAAGGTGCGTGGGTTTTTGCTTTCATTCGTGACTTCGTTAAGTGCGGGAAGGACGTGGGAACATGACAGAGGTTATGGGCCATAAGACACAGATATAGACATGAGACAGTGCGGTGTGGTGGCGAGGCAAAAAATAATGAAAAAAGGCGATCCCCCAAGATAGTGCTGCAAAAGCATAATCAGGCGCAAAAGGCCGGCCGGCTGTTCACCAAGAAGACATGAGGTCTGTGGGAATATGGCACCACGAAAAAAAGCGGTGGCGGTATCGTGTCGTCGTCGTCGTCGTCGTCGCGAGATACAATCAATAGACGCTACCCCTAACACTCCTATCCTCGGCCTCGGCCTTATCGAGGTCCTCGCGCTTGGGGACAGGGTCGGCCTCGTCGCCGCCGTCCTCCGAGCCGTCCTCGTTCGGCGACGCGTCGCCGAGTCTATTGGCCTGCGCGATGCGGATGCTCGGGTGCTTGCCGCCGCCGTTGGTATTGCCGTTGCCGTTTCCGGCGGAGTCTTTGATGCTACTGCTGCTGCTGCTACTTCCACTACCGTTGGTCAGGGGGCTCGAGGCGTGGCGCTCGCCTGTCTTGACGCGCTCGGCGCGGCTCGCCAGGCGGCGGCGGGCGTCGTCTTCCGACATGTCGGAGATCTCCTCCTCACTGGCGTGGCCGGAGTAGGTGCCGCCGCCGTCGCGGCCGACGTGCAGGTACGTGGACTTGGGCAGGGGCGTCTTGGGGGCGCCGCGCAGGCGGTCCGCGATGTTGATGAGATAGGGCGTGCCGTCGGGCGAGGATATTGTGCCGTCGTCCCGCGCCTTGACCACGTCGATGGGCGGCACCTCCAACACGCGGCCGCGCGGGTCATCCGACTCTTCGTCCGAGGTGTTGGGCATCAGCTGCTTGCCGGCCGCCCTACGGCTGGCAATCGTGCTGTGTCCGTGCCCGTGACCGTGACCATGCCCATGCAAATGCGAGTGCCCGTTCGCGGTGGGGTGTTTGAAGTGGTGGTTGGCATGTTGTTCGTCGTGTTGCCTCAGCTCGAGGAGGTCCCTCCGGATCTTGAAGCCCTTCCCGTGGTTGCACCCCTCGGGACAGCCTCCCCACTTCCGGGGCGCGATGGGAATGGAGTTCTGCCTCTCCAACTTCGAAGCGTCCTTGCTCTTCCCGCCGTTCTCTTTCTCCTCCTTCGCCAGCAGGGCAGCCCGCTCGCGGCGGAGCTCCGACCAGGTGCGGAGCTTGTTTTCTAGTATGTATTTCCCGTTGTCGGGCTGCTTCCGCATGATGAGGAACTCGCAGTGGTTGACGTTTCGCAGGTCCTCGAAGTATTCGACGGTGAAGTGATACCACTTCATCAAGAACACGCGTGACATGAGACCGTGGGTGACTGTTGGGTTGGTATTGCGTTAGAAACTAAGGCTTCCAGGAGAGTAACAGATATAGAGAGAGAGAGAGAGAGAGATGCGGGGCCTGCTACATACCAAGAACACAAACGCTGGGAAAATCGTCCTCCCCGAACTGGCGCCACAGACTCTCGTTGAAGCCGGAGACACGATCGTAGGCGTCGGCGGCGCTCTCGCCGTTGGGGATGCGGTAGAAGAAGTGGCCGTAGTCGGCGCGCTCCTGCCACATGCGTTCCATCTCGGCGCTACAGGGCTGGAAGTTTCCGAAGTCCTGCTCCCGCAGCCGGGGCTCCTCGTAGACGGTGATCTCATCTCGCTTGAAGGGGGTGGGTTCTGGGTTGTCGGAGGTCAGGGTCTCGAGTATGCCCTCGGTGGTCTCTCTTGTTCGTCGGTAGGGGGAGGTGAAGAACTGGATGGTGTCGTCGGGGCGGAGGAGGGCTCGTAGTCGACGGCCGGCGTCGCGAGCCTGGTCCCAGCCATCCTGGGTCAGCTTGACTCTGTGGTCAGGTATGGTCTGATGGATTTCTCGGTTTTCTGTAAGGGGAGGAGGTAGGGTAGAGATGTGTCAGTCGTAATTATGCGGCGTAGAGGTTCGGCAAGTGTGTTTGGGGAGGGGAGGGGAGAGGAGGGGAGCTGATATGACGTACTGTTGCCCTCAGACTGGGCGTGTCTAATTAGGATAATAAGTCTTGGACGACCCATATTCGAAGTTGGGTATTGGGTATTGGGTATTGTGTGTTAGGTGTTGGATAGGGAAGAATGTGTGATTCTGGCTATGGAATATGATATGAACTGTAGCTGTAGTAGTTGAATATATGCGATGGCAGCAAGGCTTAGTTATACAAATAAAGATCGCTTGCTTTGAAACTTGAAATTTGAAACTTGAAACTCTTAATGCTAAACGAAGAAGCTGAAAATAGAGAAAGACGGCTGGGGGGTGGGGGGTTGTGATGCTTCTTAAGAGTTGGGATGGGTAATAGCAGTGGTAGTGGTAGTGGTAGTAGTGGTGGTGGTGGTGGAAGTTACTTGTAAGAATAAAATAATAAAATATATGGGACGATTTTTCAGGGTTCACATGCGAGACAAGAAAGAATTCATGGATTCATAGAGAGTCATGGTTGATGAGGTGGGGTGGGAAGGAGGGATGGAGGGATGGAGGGATGGAGGGACGGAGGGAGCCTTGGACAAGCCACAGGGGGTGTGCAGCAGCAGGTGTCCCACTCACTAGGTACCCAACCAGATATGTACCTTTTTATTTTTATTTTTATTTTTTTAATGTTTTGTTTTCTCAGTCCGTCAATCTTTCTTTTCCCTTCTTCGTAACCGCCGTCTGTATTCGTAAGACTACTAGCTACCTATTACCTAGGTAAAGTTACCTAAGTGAAATTGTATTTACCAGACGTCCTGCCGAAAGTTATAAAAGAAAGTGATAGAAGTTATGTAATTTGGAAGGCTGGATTTGTAAGGAGATTCGGGAACCTGGAAGCTCAGCCGGTTATAAGTACCCAAACGTGCCCAGCTTAAGTTGCCTAGGTAAATAACTTTAGTTGCATTAGAGATACGTGCCGCGCTGTTGGTTGGTAAGTGTCTAAAGTACGGGCGTCTACGGGCGTCTACGGGTAGCACCTGATGATACAGCCCACCTATTACCTGCCTAGGACATCTAGGTAGGCCTTTAAGGTATCCTCGGATTGGACAGTCGGCTAACCATTTCATCCATCCATTAGCCATTAGGACATCCATAAAATTAGGTTAAACAACCATTACAAGCCGGCAGATAGTTGGGAAAGTGGGGTAACGCGCGTTTGGGCGTTGTTTCAGAGCCAGCTGGAGAGACCCGGGAAAGATTACTACCTTATTACTACCTCAGCTACCCATACCTAGATATTTCCTCTTTTTATAGGTAGATAGCCCTGCATTTTGCATATAACACTAAACCACTTTCAGCATTTTGCCAATTCCCCGAAACGACTACGAAGTCGTTCCGAGATCGATTCAACCCTGCGAGATGGAGAGCTGGTAACCGGGAGTTATAAATATCTACCCATTTATTATCTGAGATATACTTGCAGAGGCAAAACACACAAGGCCCAAGGCACAAGGCACATGATCAAATCACGTATTACACTATGGATGTAGGACTAAATAGGATCGCCTAACATGACTACTAACTACCTACGTAGGGTACTACATAGATAGTTTACAAGATAATATGTACAGCTGATTGGTCCACGGGACCAGGTAACTTCGTCCCAGCTGAACGGAATAACCGCTGAGCCCGCTTCACGCTCTCTCTCTCGAATAAAGTGGACATTCCCGTGACAGCCTACGGCAATTGTGTCCTGGGCTGCCTGGAAACAAGATCCGGAACCCGTGATTGGGCCGTTCTAAAATCAGCCCTGGAAGTTTGCTTCCATTGTCTTGGCGGGGTGGCAACAGCGGGGATAACGGGGCTTACTTCCCCGTTGCGGCTACAAAGTTTAAGTGGGGCGGAAGCACCAGAACAGAACCGCGCCCGGTGATATGTACTGTACTTCGTTGAGTTTCTAATCCTTTTACATCATTTTCCACAAAACCAACATCGCATTCAGCCTCGCCCAACGGTAATACATCAACAGCATTAACGACCATCCCGCCCCCCTCCATCCCATCCCCGTCATCCGGTGACCCACGTCCCTATTTTTATCCCCCCCCCCCAGGGACATACGCGCATACCGGGAGCGATTTCCTGAATGCGCCGGATCGACGACGCGTTGCGGATGATCAAACCGATCGCCCCGTCAGGGACAAGGTCGACTACCCAGTCCGCCCTTCGAGTGAACGAAACAAGGGAGGGGGAAATAATAAACAACAACCAGTAAACCGCATCTCCCACCCCGGTCTCTTGCCAGGAGAAAAAAAAAGGAAAAAAAGGAAAAATGTCCGGCGAAGGCCCCGAGAGCATCCCAACATCCGCGGACCCGCGGTCGCGGCGGCCAACGAAAAAACGAGCCCTCACGCCCGTAAGCGCGCAATCAGCCTCCGTATCAGCGCTCTTCGCGCGCCCCGAGCAAGAAATCCGGCTCCCGGCGCCTCCCACCAGCAGCTCCGCGAAAAACCAAATGCTGCCGCCGCCGCCGGAGATCGTGACCAACGTGCAAGGGTCGAGCGCGGGGGCCGGGTCGGGCGAGTTCCACGTGTACAAGGCGTCGCGGCGGCGGGAGTACGAGAGGTTGCGGCGGATGGACGAGGAGGCGCGGCGCGAGCGCGACGACGACGTCTTCGCTGCTGCCCGCGAAGAGCGCGAGCGCCGCGATGACGAGAAGACCCGCCGCAATCGCGAGAAGAGGGAGAAGATGAAGGCGCGTAAGGCTGCGGCCGCGGCCGCGTCGGCTAGGAAGGGTAAGGAGGGTGGCGGTGGCGGTGGTGGTGGAGGCTTGGATAAGAAGACCCCGGCGGCTGCTGCTGCTGTCAAGGGCCCTAGATCCGACGTCCGGGTTCCGGGACCACGGGACGCTGACGGTACAAATGCTGCTGCGACTGCGGGAGGGCATCATGAGAATCATAGGAACGGAAGTGGCGGCGCAGCGCACGCGGAGACCGGTCCGGACGCGGCCACCGCCGAGGAAACGCCCGGTATCGTCATCGCGGAGGATTGAACGGGTCGGGTTCGAAAAGGGGGAGGGTGGTGGATAGACGCCATCGCTCAAACCTCCAAACTTCACTTGGAATCAAAGTAATAAATAATGAATTGCCTACCTAAGGGAGAGATTCCCATCCCTCCCCCCAGAAAATGGATTGCACACGGATATCAAACGCCCTCCTCCTAAAAACATCGACCATCTCGTCTCGTCACAGCTTTCTGCGTTTATCTAAGGAGGGAGGCAGGGAGGATCCTTCCGTGTGTACATAACATACATAATATCTACCAGAAAGAGGGAGGAGGGAGGAGAGGGGAGGGGGTTTACTGCTGTGCTAGCTTTGTCAGGCAGAAAAGGGGACAGCGGCGTTAAGGTTTGGGGTTTACGGTCTAGCTACTTGCTACTACATACTAAAAGAGGAAGAAAGAAAGAAAAAAAAACCCTTTGCAGTGGAAGTAGTCGGGCAGCAGCGCCAGCTACTTCTCGTTCAGAATTTTGCTCTTGGTCTTCCTGTCTTCGTTCTTTCCCCCGCCTCCCCCCCCCCGCCAACTCGGTGGCTTAATATACACATACAAGCATAGTCACGCAAGTACATGCATGGTCTAGACAATGAAATGCATCATCAACTACTGGTAATGGCAGCAATAGAGCCGTTTCTCTTCTCTTTTTGTTGCATTTCTCTATCCCAGTGAACCTTTTTTTTCTTTCTTCTTCTATGTCCAGTCTTTCATGACTATCTCAGATGATGGTACACATGGGGGGGGGGGGGTGGTGCTGAGTCTTAGGTCGTGTTCCCAGCCATTGCCATTGCCGTTGCCTCGCCTGCCTTCGTTTCTCCTTTTTTCTTAGTCGTCTCCGCCGCCCACTCCCGGGGTCACTCCTTGCTGTCCCGTCTTAGCACTGCAGATATCGTCGACTCTCAGCAACAAACAGGCGGCCTAGAGAGATCGAAAAAAAGTCAGCATGGCATGTTCATTCCCTCTTATGATAATAGTTTTTTTTGTTTCCCGTCTTCTATGACGTAGATGTGAAAGCAGGCTTACCTCGATGGCGGTCTTGATGCTCTGGAGCTTGATGGCCTCGGGCTCCCAGATGCCGTAGTCGTTCATGTCGGCGATGGCGCCCGTCTCGCCGTTGATGCCCCAAGAGCTCTTGCCCTCGGTCTGCTTGGCGCGCAGCTCGGTGAGCACGCGGACGGGGCTTGCGCCCGCGTTCTGGATGAGCGTGCGGGGGATGACCTCGAGGGCGTCGGCGACGGCCCGGTAGGGCCACTGCTGCACGCCCTCGATGCTCTTGGCCAGCTGGCCGAGCCGGACGGCTACCGCCATCTCCGTCGCGCCGCCGCCGGGCGAGAGCCGGGGGTGGAACAGGACGTTGCGGGCCACGCCCATGGCGTCCTGCAGGTTCCGCTCGATCTCGTTCAGGATGTCCTTCGAAGGGCCCCGGAGGAGGACGGTGCAGGCCTTGGGCGTCCGGCACTTGGTGAGGAAGCTGAAGTACTCGTCGCCAATCTTCTCGATCTCAAACAGGCCGCACTTGGTGCCCACGTCGGACTCCTGGATGTCCTCCACGCGGTTCACGATGGTCGCTCCCGTTGCCCTGGCTATTCTGTTGTTGTCCGTCTTGCGCACTCTCCGAAGAGCGGTGACGTTCGCCTTCATGAAGTAGTGTTGCGCCAGGTCAGAGACGCCCTTCTCGGTGATAACCAGGTCGGGCTTAACGGCCAAGACGGCCTCGCACATAGACTTGACAGCTTCCTCCTCGATCTGTAGAATGCGGTTCCAGTCCTCCTCCTTGGTAATCTCGATTTGCGTCTGCGACTCTCCCTTCTTGTACTCCAGGTTGCAATCGAGCAACACGATCCTGGGGTTCTCGATCCTCCTTCGCATCTTGGGGTGCGTGATGTCCTTGTTCAGCATAACGCCGTCCAAGACCCTGCTGTCCTCGATCTCTCCGCCGGGCACCTTCTCTACACGAGCGTATCGCTTGATGTCGACCTCGCGCTTGCCATTACCGACCTCCCAGGTAACGGTGCGGACGGCGTTGAGAGCCAAGCTGCACATCAGGTCGGACCATCTGGAGACAAACTTGGTGCCGATGGAGGAAGATATTAAGCTGTTCATAGCCTTGTCATCGTCGATGTCGATGGGCAGGGAGATCTCGTCGATTATCTGGAGGGCATCCTTCAAAGCGCGCTTGAAGGCGGAAATGATGACGACGGGGTGTATATTCCGTTCGAGTTGAGGTAGGGCCTGTGCAAGGATCTCACCGCCTGAAAAAAAGGTTAGGACTACGCGGTGCTTTATAGCTATTTTACGCGCATACGCATAGTTAGAAGCATACCTAGAATGATGACTGATGTGGTGCCGTCACCAACTTCCTCGTCCTGTGTCCTGCTAAGCTCGATCATACTCTTGGCGGCGGGATGCGACACCTCAATCTCTCGCAGAATAGCATGGCCGTCGTTGGTGAGGACTATACCACCCATGGGGTCGAGCAGCATCTTCAACATGGCCTTGGGACCGAGACATGATCGGATGATATCGGAGACACTACGCGTAGATGGTAGGTAAGTAAGTATTTTTTGGAAGCATGCGGAGGAGCAGAGGAGCAGAGAAGTAGAAAAGTAGAGAAGCGGAGGAGCAGAGCCAACTCGCACATACGTCTTGGCGGCGGCAATGTTGGATAACTGAGCTTTCCGACCTGTCTGTCTCTCACCACTCTGGGTGTCTAGTTGGGGGGGGGGGGTTCAAAAGTTAGCACAGTACTTCAGTAGTCATCATGATATCTCGGTACACGATATATAGTTATCAAGAAGAAGAAGAAAGAAAAAAAGAGAAGACATCCCGAGAATAGAGGGGTTCACTCACTCATAACCAAAACGGGCGCCTGCATCTTGAAGAAGGTTTCTGGGCGGTCCCCGGGTAATCTTTTGGCTTTTTGGAAAAGAGGATATCTTCCTCCGCGGTCTCCTAATTTTGAAAAAAGACTTTTTAAGACACGAGAACGTGGTGAGTGTTATGTTGGTACTCGGGGAATCGGGGAGGATGTGTGGTGTTGTAATGTTCAGGTTGTAAGTTCTAAGGTTGTTTGGGTTGCTGCTATGTAAACCCTGGAGATTTGCTCTAATTAGTGGCCAGCTCAAAAAAGTTATTGCTTGGTTATTGGCGCCTAGCAGCTTCTACACCACCTACATACATACTTAGGTACTAACTATGAGGTTGAGGTCCCCGCCTTGCAGGATAGCTTCCAGGCCAAGATAGGCCCCACGCATGTGCTAGGCAGCCTATCAGATTGGAGAAAATGTTTTGCCGGGGTACTTGCGGCCATCAATGATAGCCCTGGAGAAGGGATTAGTGGAGGGGCAGAGGGGCAGCTACACGTAATAGTGGGTCTATCATATTCAAGCTATCTGTGATTATGTAATGCATCGTTATCTCTTATCTCCCCAGCTCCCTTATCTGCCCCTTTTCCTCCTTCACACCCTGCCCCTCCATCTTTTGGAATAATCACACATACTTCGAGGTACTTAGGTATATATGCCTACCAACCTATGTACTTAGGTAGCTAGGTTGGTAGGTAGTTTGGGATGTGTGTCACTATAAGGCTACAGGCAGGCCACTTGTCTCGATGATCGTGTCCTAGGTGGTCAAAGCATTTAATTCTGAGAGCGATCATTTACTATCATATCGCCTTGTCTCGTCATTGAATATCTAGATCCGAGATCTTATATCTATCATTTCATGCCTTATAGCCATATAGAGTATTTGATGATACTTTTGTTATCCTATGTATCAAGTTAAGATCTGCTATATCGTTTATAGAGCAGTTAGTCGTTACAGGTTGAAGGCCGATGTTGACTTTCCAAACTTCATATAAGCTTGTGGCCAAAGTATGATGATATCCGGTCAGGAGAAACTAGGAGCCATACCATTCTGCTATGAGATTTATTTATTACGAATCTTTCCTGCGCATCCATGTAATTGCATCCTATAGCTAGCCTGATAGACACCTCCGCACTAGGCACATTCCCGCGCACCTTCCTGACCTGCCGTCAACATGATGGTTATGAGGGGATTTGCTCTTCAGCTTGGATAGCTAGCTAGCTGTGCCGCCTGCGCATCCGATGTGATAACCGCAAATAAGAAGCAGTTTCTCCAACGAAATAAGCCTGGGTGGTGTAGTGGTAGCACACTGGTTCATACTGAGCCGTTACACTCTCCCTAAAAGGGGGGGGTGGATGGTGGGGGCGTGGAAAGAGTCTATAAGACCTACCATATCTCGTAAACTTATATTCTATATCACTCCTTTTCGTAGAGACGCAACCGCTTATGCGAGTTTTGGTTTCTTGTCTACTCACATTGGGGAGTAGACGATACTTCGGTGCTGGTAATCCCAAAATCTGTCGGACTTTGCTTATAGACCCAGGAACATAGATACAGCATGGCAGCTCACAGTGTGCTATTATGACAATCATCGCGTACCAAGTCCAAGATCAATCGCTACATAGAGCGTAATCGTATCTTCCCGGCTTCCTGTGGTGAGGATATTTCACGTAAATAAGCGTGTCCTACAGGACAGGATTTCATGAGCCGAGTATCGTTCATACCTGGTAGATTTTTCAGTTAAACATCAATCTAGGCGAAGCATTTGCATGCCTTGGAATCTCTTTCACGGAACTAATAGGTCTAGGCCAATTGTCCATATGACAAGTAAGGCCCAACTTCCATATATTGGATATAATGGGTATCATCTAAGCGCTCAGGTTTCATTTGGCAACGCTAACACGAGGATATCATGTAGTATGCTCTTTGACGTAGAAGAACAACTCGTATTAATTATCCGTCACCGACCCCAGGTCTTAAGTCCTTATATGATAGAATAGAGTAGTGAAGACATGCACGGCGTTCTTCGTAGAGGCGCTCCTGGAAGGCCTCCTGGGGCGAAGAAAGTGACACAAAGAATTATATACATCTGGGATTCAGCCCGACCGAACCGCAGAGAACGAAGAGGGCCGAGGCGTCGTACGAAGAAACTCACAAAGCGGTTCCCCAAGTATGCATGGCCCGCGTAGGTGTAGAGTCGCTCACAGACAAGTGCTTTTCAAGCTCGGTTGAGCTATATATTGCGAAGCCAATACTGGTGTGTCTGAGGAACAGGCCACCGTGCGCCATTCTCCGCCTAGCATGTAGCACCAATTAACTGGTTGCTCAAGTAAACCACCGCTTTCTTGGGGTGGCTGGGGCGGATGGGCAGACGCAATAGAGAAGCCTCGAACGATAGCGCTCACGTTTCCGGCATCGGGGCCAAGGATATCCAATGCAATATATATTATGCCCCTTGTATGGTGGATTCCGCGCAGCAATCGAACGAGGGCCCCTGACGAGAAGAGGCACGCCTCTCTGTCCAGTCGGTCGCACGGCCGCGGCTACCCACGTGGAGACCGACACGCTGCCAGCCGGAAGATCAGACAACCAACCTAAACGCCCCCGGACGCCTACCGCCTGCCTGTTCAGCTACCCGCTAGGGGGGCGAATGAGAATGAATCAAATAGAACAATATGGCATGCACGGCGAAACTCGTATGGTACGTTCGGTCAGCTCAGCTCCGGACCCGGCCGGATGACCGTGGAAAAGGGTTAGAAGGATCGCGAGACCGCAGGGCACAACATTCATCGAATGTGTGCAAAGTTTTTTGTGTGTGTGTATGTGTGCGTGTGTGTGTCTGAACCGGACGGGCCACCGCGTCGGCTATGCGCAGGTCGTCGAGCTCCCATGACCGTCGGCCTGCACACATACCTACATCCGTATATATCCACACCACAACACACACCAACTACAGCACGCATCGCATCTCAGACTCGTGCTCTTCGCACGTTATATCTGCATGCACCCCGACTCATACTGTGCATATGTATCGGCGCGCACGGGTGGCAGTTCTTCTTCCCCTGCTACTAGGTATGTATGTTCCGTAGATACACTCTCCGAGGCGGAGAGGGGCGCTGGCACATATTCAGGGGAATTCTAGAACGGGATAGTTATGTCCACGTCTTCCGGCTGCGTAGGTAGGCAGACAGGAAAGCCGGAAGGCAGCGCAATGGATCGCGGTTTCGGGTACACGCCTCCTAGCCGTCCGATCTGTGGCCGGTAAAACAGGGCAAAGGCATGACCAAGCCTGGCATCGCGCCGCAGCGGCAGCAGAAGTAGCATCCCGAGACAAGTACCGCTTGGGGGGGTGGCCAGCAGGCTTAGTTGCTGTGGGCTGGTAGTCATCTGTGAGACGGCCCCCGGAGTGAAGCTCGCCGGATAGTTGGACTTGCGTCACTTCGGGCAGGATAGCCGTCCTCGTAGGTAGGCAGGCAGTAGTGGCCCCGGGACGCGACTATGCGCAATTCTTTCAAGCTGGCATGGGGCATATCGCCGATATGTATCTACAGTCTATTAACTACTTACTCAGGGGGCATATATTACTGACGTAGTGACTGACTGGCTTGTTTTTCTACGGGTTCCTACCTACAAACCCTGCATACTGGTGAGCTACGTGACCAACCAAGCGACATTTGATAGAAAAGTAGTGCATAATTGATATGTCTAGTGTGCATCAGAGAACTAATACGTAGCATTTCGACTAAATAACAACTTGTTGTCAAGCAATTGAGAGGAATTCGAACCGAATAAATGGCAGAGAGGTGCGACATATAATTGGTTGCGTCTATCGGTTTCACGATTCGCCTACTCTACTCTCCGACGAACAGATCCCAAGTGTACGGTCTCAAATCATGTCTCCTGCGTCGGGACGGACCCCAGGCAGAGAAGAACAGAGCTGATAAACAAACACCATCGAGTACCCTTCCACGGAACCACTCCCACCCCCTATCATTCGGGTACTTTGTTCCGTAGTTGGGAATAGCCTTGTCGGGAGGCTCTGCTACCACCGCCCACGCAGATGGTGTCTCCTAGTTCCATTGGACCGGTATGAACCCACTGTTTCCTTTTTTTTTTTTTTTTTTTTTTACAATTCACCATCGTCACACATATACTTACTCTAAGTCATCGCATCATCTCCAATCCCCAAACCCGTCCCGAGGAACGTGGGATAAGGGAGGAAGCAAGGGGGGTGACGCCAGGTCTCGCGAAGCCCTAGCTCAACAGCTCAGAACCTAAATAATGACACACCCGGGGACAACTCAATGAATGGAAAGTCCGCTGGCAGTATGAACCATCCTCCCCTGGCCAGCTCGCGCGCTGTGGACCCTTCCTACCTGCCTGCTAGCCCTAGGCTCGTGGCGTTTCTGCCCGCCGCCAAGGAGGGAAAAAGCAACACGGCCATGGCTTCGGGTCCCCGAGATTCTTTCAGCTAGCTGATATCTGGCCACGAATGCGCTACCTTACTAGAAGTCCTTCGTGTACTTGGGATCGAGAATAGCTTAGGGAGGCAGGTGAGTCGTCGCGTAGCTCGGGAGAGAGCGAATCGGCACCATGCAACACCGCCTGACGGGTCAGGCATACCGATGAAGCCCCTTGACCCCCGAGCTCCCTACTCACCACTCCCACACGATTGGTTCCCGAGATGACGGCGCTAGGGCTGGTCAGCCACTAAGCCCACTGTGCCAGACGGACGGGACAGATGCAACTAAGGTGGACGGATGTAGGTATTTGGAATCCCACCGGTGTAGATACCTACAGGTCCTCATTCACGTCGCCGATTTCCCCCCTGCGAGAAGCGTAAGAAAGGTTGTCCAGGCCAAGCCATTAATCCAACCAGCCAGCCAGCCATTAAATCAAGGGCTACCGAAATTTATCCAGGACAGGCAGGCAGGGACACCAAGCGAGGAGGCAAGTAAGCAGATATTAGGGCCTGCGGGGTGATAACTGACTGCCTAGATTAATCCTCTGGTAATCAAAGTCCTACTTACACCCGAATGCTCTCTTTTGAGACGGGAAACAATCTATACTGGGTGCAGTGCACCGCGAGTACAGGGGGGCGATGGGAGGAACCGTGGTGTCGGTGCTGGAGTAAACCAATGGGAATCGGAGGATGGTAGAACCCCCGCCCTCTCCCCGGACTTTGAGCAATCCGCCGACTGCTGCTGAACCGTTAGGCTGTCTCGCTGCGTAGTAAGGGAGGCGCCGTGGCGCATAGTATTCTTGGGAAAGAAACAGAAAAAAAGAAAAGCCGCAAGCTACATTCGGTGATGATCGGTGCGCTTCGTTCGATAGTACGCAATTCATTCAATCCTCCCTCGTGGTGTGGCTTGAAGCCCTGTGATCATCGAATCTTCACCGGTGGAAAAAGAAAGCCAGTCAAAGAAATTGTGTTATATGCCACCAGGCCTTCACAGATGCCATTTCTGCCGTCGCATACGGTCCGAGCCATAAAGCTGACGGACTGCCCACTGCAAGTTCGACACTAGATACCATCATGACGTAGGCGCCTCATGGAAACCGGTGTCTACGCCCGGTCCAATCGCAACATTGCTCTTCTGAAACATGTGTAGTGCTCGATCCATCCCAGCCCGGTGGCTGCCCACATTGAAGAGGCAGAATTACAGGGCTGTCAGGGGAGACGAGAGTCTATGCAAGATGAAGGTGTGTAGACGCGTCCGATGCATGAACGAAGGTCCCGGCATGATGTAGGTTGGTGCGATGACGGAATATGATAAGGCAATGACTACCATATGGAGCATCCAACCGGGACGCGTGTGTTGGGTGGTCGGGACTCCCTGTCCCGCGTGGCTTATTCCTGCTGTGCTCTGTCTGCCTGCACTTCCCGCGGGAAGATTGAAACAGACTACGCACTAGGACGATTCAACAACGCAATGTCGCGCGTAAGGGACATGGAGAGCGTAATCGCATGCAGGGCCAGACCTCTTAACAGCTATCCCGTGTAGAACACAGGCCGTGTCCAAATTGGAGAGACAAGCATATACACGACACACCGTGTGAGAAGAGTGTTCTGTTTCAAAGACGTATATATATGCTACATGAATGTAGATAACCGGCAATCACCGCTTAACGGCGACATTATTCGAGGAAAGGTAAAAAGGGGCGAAATGATTGTCCAGTGACATGTTATGAACAGTTCACATTTTAGAAGGCCCTGTACGTACACGACGCAGACTATGTAAAGCAGGCGGCTCAGTCGAGTCCAGGTGGTCCTGTCCCGCTGTGCGACATGACAAGTCGCATTAAGTCTTTCTGCGTCTAGAGCTCTAGAGTCTAAGACGGCGATCCCTGATTGGCCCTGGCCAAGAAGCACGGTCGCATTGGGCAGCGGAGAGATTGAGTGGTTTACGTTGCCGGCGCAGGCGGCGTCGTCGATCTGGGTCCTTTTAGACGGCGTCTTCCGCCGGGAGATTCGGCCTCATCAAGCACCGGCGGTATGGGCTGCCCCAGCAGCGTCTCCCAGTGTAATACGGGTCCCGTTCCAAGTATACCTACTTCTATCTGGGTCTGTGCCCGTTCTATACGTCAAACGCGACCGCATACGATGTGACCAGAGCTCTAGTAGATGGAATATGCCGAGCACATTGGGCAGACTTCGGTCTATGATAGCTTGATAGCTACCAACCAATCTACCTACGCTAAAGAGAGCGTAGAAATGACAAGTCAACTTTGAATACAGCTACTATGTAGCAAGCCCTCAAGCCGAGGTTGAACATGATTGAACATGCCTTCTCCGTACGTTCAGGCATGCGGGCGTGCATGCATTGTGCAGTAAGCATGAGCTGTTGGATAGACACTGCTTGCATCGGAGCCAGGCTGTCCTATGAAGTGAGATAAAACTGCCCGGACAGGTTTCAACCACGGTCCATCCCCCAGTCACATAATTAATTGTTCTAGCACCCCCGTCTTATCCTCATACAGGACATGGTAGCCTCGAATCAGGCTACAATACGTGGGAACATATATCACGATTAAGCAGATACGTGGGCTAACTGGACAGTATTCAGTCTGCCCTGAATCCTGCAGATGTGGGAAGAAGTGCATAGATACACCAAAACCATTGGTATTTGGGATAGGCAACCTGGTATACTACCTATGTAGAAGGCGTTCAATATCCTGATGCTCAAGGTATCCCATATTGAGTATCCCTACGCCGTTTCCGTGCTTATTGAGGCTACACTCAAAACCCGGATTGCCTACCTCGTTCAGGTAGGGGCTTGGGTCCCAGATGGTTATCAACCGAACAGTCCACATAACCAGTACATAGACAGGCGTGCGCATCGTTTGTGAGGACTATATCTAGTTCCTACATAAAGATAAATATGTGGTCGCCATTACTTGGTCGAATTAGACCTTCGGATAGAGCAAAATATCTAGCCAGGCCGGTCGGATTTCGGGTCTTGTGCGCCTGACAAGTCCGGTCCCGGAAAACTTTACGTCGCCTCACGGAAAGTCCGGAGCGGACGATGGGTACTTACCAGGGTTTGGTTACTAAGTACTCTAGGGGTTTGTGAAAAATCTCGAAACTTGCCCCTATTGTCATGTCGCCCACCTGCAGTCCACCCCCGGCTTTGCCAAGTCTGTAAATCCTGCCAAGGCACTATAATGCGGGGGACGAACATGCTCTGTTCATTCGTCAAGACGCTGTAAGTACATGCGTATAGTTGCACTTGATGGTAGCCCTAGTTCTTCTCAACCCTGCTAGTTAAACTTCGTTAGCCAACCACCTTGCCGGTCCAGTTGCCCACCCTGAAGACTCCTGAATCCTCTGATCCTCCGTTTCCAATGCCTCCCCATCCTCAGAGGGGGCCCGCTATTGGAATGCAGATATGCACATGAGCCCTACGTACGTGAAATTACGTATCCACCGAAACCATGAGTCAACTCCCACTATTACAGTTGCTTCTAATTCACGGGTGAGAAGATCTAGCAGGTATTTAGGTGAACATGTACCAGCCTTAGGACGCATCGCCAATAGCGCAAGTCAAATGCCGATGCCGATCATCGACTTCTTGTCATGATTTTCATATCACGGAGAGCCGAGTGTGGTTTCCTTGCTTGTTTGCGATGAAACCTCCATGTGGGAATTCCCGCCTATTCTTTACTACATAGCCGTCGACAAATATCCCGTTTGCACCAGCCTAGATTTAGGAATGTTGTTGAAAAACGCGGCATTGTGAGACGATAGAAAGGCCAGAAGTCCAAAACATGACGTCTGTAGCTCGGGCCCGAACTTTGCGTACCTGCAGCCCGTCCTTGTCCCCGGAACCGGCAGTGAATTTATTTCCTTGCGAAATACTATGATGGTCTATCCCTTGCGTTATTGTATGTAGGTAAATGTTATTGCCAGAGTCGAGGAATAGCAGTAGCTCGGAGTTCGTGAACGCCACGTGGTGGTCAAAATGATACTGTCAAAAGCTACCACCACTTCTGCTACGAGTCATTTAGAAGATGCTGAGGTTCATAATACTTCTATTGATAAAAGGGTTTGTAGTCTAGGAGCCCTGGATGTGTCCCAGCAAGCCAAGAGCTCAGCTGAGCCAGTAAATTACGTACATCAGTAGGTATGCCAAGCTGTATTATAAGATCCCTCCCTATACGCACTACGTAGTTGATGATGTACGCAGACACTGGCAGATCCTACGAACACGAGACGCGGCAGCGCGATTCTCCCCTCAAAAGGCAGAAAACCAAGGAAGGCAAGAAGGTGAGAATCACCAGGATCAGGACCAAGATGCAATTAGAGAGTGGCTACAATCGGGTCGCTCCATAAGCGGTCAATAGATGCAGACGGGAGTGGATAGGCGAGGCTGTAAGACTTATGAGCAATCCAATATCTAGAGCACTCGTTAACTAATCCTGCGTTCTACTTAATATCATCATCCACGTATTGGTGGCTCCTGCGGGTGCCGTTACACAAGGAGCGAGCTACTGTTAGTTTCCCGCCAAGTTCAAGGGATCCGTCACGAGTATGTCGTACTATTCCTGCTAAATTTTAAGCGATGAAGGGAGCGAGCGCTAACTTCTAGCCGGAACCCAGGGACCTCAAGAGCCTCTATCTCTTGTGTGTGGGAGGCTTAGAGATTCAGGACGGATAATTCCTCGATATTATATCATAGTCCTACCTTACATGCAAGCAGGTAGTCTACGGCTGCCAAAGTAAGTGAGAAGCTTTGTAATCGTAATTCAGCGCTAACAGCGCTTGCGTGAACATGATCGTCATCATACATGATTCTACCTCAGCGCTATTTAACCAGGGTATATGGATCTACTATTTACACGTGTACTTTGCCTGTTACATACTCGCTCGTACTAGGAGATAGGTAGGCCTTCCTCATACAGTAAACTTGATTAGGCAATTCATAACTACATACCTGTAGTACGGGTTGATCCCTCGAGCGACACTTCTATACCTTATCTTCCTGACGACAAAGCACTTCAGAGAATAGTATCCCTTCATTGAAGAGCAAGAATCACCTACATAGCCGCGAGACTTCTAAAACCCGAAACCGTCTCTTAAAAAAGGGCACGGCGAATGGCAGTTGGCGGAAGGGAACACTATCTAGATCGAGATCGTCCAGACCCCTGATAGTTAAGGGGCGGCAACGTAAACCCGATTTTGGCGGGAAGAAAAAGTTCATATCGTTTGACGTATGCAAGTTAGTAACCCTCCACGGCGAATAACTTGCCTATGTTATAATAAAGGCAGCTATGATTGCCAAATAAGGGATATGTTAATCTATATGGTATCCTGGTGTTGTCTGGGGGAGAGGGGTGTGTTCGGACGCTGGTTCCTCATCCAGGCTCCTCGCCGATGCAAGTGCAATCAATACGTAGTACAAAAAGGATAGCTACCATGTAGTATTGGTATCCTTTACGGGTTAGAGGCTAAATGGAAGGGCGGGATCAAAGAATATTAAGAATGGGGTACCGTGCAAGGCAGGGAGGGCATGGGGTCGTCCCCATGTTGTCGATATCTGTACTGATTGGCCAAACAAGCCAAGGGGTGTACTTTCATCACCTTCACTCGGGATTTGACTACACTTGGGCCATGCATTATTATCAGCCTGGCGCTGTTATTCTTGGTCGGTGCTCACTCGTTAGTTATGGTGTCTGGGGACTTGATTAGCAAGCGTATTAAGAACCCCTGATGGATACATACCCTACTCACCTAACTTAGCCAGGCGAAGGAGCGAATTTGGATACTTTAGTATTTTTCTAACGCAAGATACGATTAGTGTATGTAAGACTCGGACTTTTTCTCGTTTGCCTGAAGGGGTGCACAGATAAGACGAGGAGCTAGCTCCAATGTTTTAGCTCTAGTTCAAGATCTAGAACTGGGAGTCACTTGATGATCGATAGACGATCCAACATCAATATCAACGCCGCCCGTGTGCATTCATGCGTTGGAAAGGCGTGGGGGGTAGGCAATAGAGCTGTATACCTTTCATCTTGCGCATGTTGGTATATGAGACACACGTACTGAAGCTCATGTGACTACCGGCTCCTGCGGCTTACGGGCGTCTGACGAAAACAACCCTCCCTCCCCTTGCAACCATGCGTAGGATGCTCCATCCTGAGTGGTGGCGCCTGTCAGGCACGGCGTCTCACTCCCATGGCCCTTGTTCCTATATTTCATTATACAAGGATCCTTAAATTGATAATAGAGTCGGCGAGTCTGGCTTGAGGTGACCGTGATATGATGGGGGAGCCATGCGAGTCTTGAGTATGGTCCTGCTTATCACCAACATGTTTCGAGACCAATCATGACTTGTATCTTCTCGGCCGGGCTCGAAGTAAATATAAAAGTAACTACCGGATGATGAAGGCTTTGGGCAAGAGCCCGCGGTGACGGCCATGGCTCAGAGCACGCAACCAACCAAACGACATGTCAGGTCGGCCGCCCACTCATACGGATGGGCCATATCACAGCACGGACCGTTATCACGCCCTCCGGTCTACGATAGGTGCCGGTGTTACCTATTGCTTATCGGGTATTTTCCAGTGTTAGTCAGAAGCGTGCGGTTTCGGGTGAACCGTGATACTGCGTGTGTAGGGATGGATGTACAGAAGTGGCCGTCGATCCGTTTACCAGCGGAGATAACGACATGGGTGGAGTTAATGATGCATAACCCCTTGAGTCTAGTAGGTTTCGATTCACCTTGTTGGTACCGTACCCAGCACCACGGTTCAGTCACATTCAAGTTATTCACATTTTCAGCACCACACGCTAGGTCTCATATCATCAAGGGATTTCCAAGGGCATTTTCTTCATTTTTACCCAGTAACCGGATAAAATTGCCAATCATGATCGACTCAGCCCTAAGGGGGGGCTTTACTGTAAACAGAAAGAACTTTGCGCTCCGCTTGTTAGAAGAGGTGATCGGTAGTGATAATGGCGGCAGTAAGCACGACTTCTCCTAAAGTAGTACTTGAGACTAGCTCCCTACCTACTTGTAGCAAACTAATATCAGCTGCTCCAAAGTCCATACATAGACGAAAAGGCGGCAATATTGGCGATGTCCTCGCCGCCCTAGACCGGACTGGGTTCTGTCGCACCCAGTCTCAGGCGTTTGCGCCAACAAGCCCGCCGTGTTCAAGTTCATGCGTTCTTCCGGCCACCCCCCTCCCCGGTCACATCTCTTCTCCTCCCTGTGCTCCCAAGAAGCCTCTTCCCGTCTTGCTGGGTCGAGATGACTCTGAATCGGCTTTACCCTACCGGCTGGGTCCGGGGTTGTTGCCTCTATTGTTTGACAGGTTGAGCACGCGTGGTTGTGGCTTGGTTCTGGCGAGCGGCCAGCTGACGGGTCACCGGCCACGGTCACGTTCTTATTCCTGAATCCCTCTCCAGCGCCTCGCAAAGTATTGCTAGTTCATTAGATCCTGTGGGGGAACGCCCAAACCACTAACCTGGAGTTGGCATCCTACCCTGAGGAACCTGTACGCGAGCTGTGATCTTAGTAGCCGGGCAAACGGTTCTTTGGCTCAGCCATTTCTTTCTACCGCGCTGTCTCTGCGCTACGTCGTGACTTTGCGCGCACATGGTACTCCTAGGGAGCTTATGCTGCCAGCCGATTGAAGCCGTTGGCCGCGAGCCAGCAGGCTAGAAAACTATCGGAGAGGCCCGGGCTGTAACTGGGCAACAGCTCGTTATTCTTCGCGAGGTAGACTTTCACATGTAGTTAGATTTCTATATTCGAGGTGTAGTTGAATTTTTTTTTCCCGTGTAACGCTGCGAAGGTTACAGCGTCAAAAAGTCGTTGAAATTGGGAATTGCTAGCTAGGCATGTCTTGGCGTCTCTTGTGTAATAGGTAGGGATAACCCTGAAGCGACGGCCGAAGGCTGAAAGCTTCATCGCCCGCCTAGCGCTTATTATTTACCGTCTAAGATAAGTAGGAATATGTCTGTCACGGACGAACCCTTATATTCGCAGACCGTTATGCCCAAGCGCCGGCCAGTGAGCGTGCCGTTCCTAGGCGTTCCGTAGGGAGAAAAATTTACTGACTAGCTGGTAGCTAGTCACATACCTGCCTCGGACTTAGAACTCTACATAAGTTGGTGTCTCCGCGAGAGCGATGGATGAACTGGGATCCTTCGTAAGATCGAGAACATAGCGGCATTGGTGGGCAGCTAGTGCGGGAAGGGTTAGGAGAAAATCGAACATGATAATCCGTAATTATATGATCAGTAATAGCAAATTTGTTGCACTCTTGTTCCGACACTCTGGGTGTCCCGGATGCTTCGCATCGATTACGCAAGCCGCCATCTTCCGAGTGGGGGATAACTGGCAGTGTCTCTCGTTTACCCTGACCAGGGGAGTAAGCAATCTCGATAGAGCAAACATACTACCTGCCCTTCTGACTAGAACTATAAGGATTTGGTGCCTCAGTTTGGGTGGAATCCTACGTATGCCCAGGCGGCCGAATGCGGGAAACCTGTTTGTATAGATTCGTTTATTGGTAGCCGTGGATATAGCCAAAGCAGTCCCCTAGTCTCGGCCGGGATTAGTAAATGTCGGCCTATCTAATATCGGCATAAATACAGGAATAAAGCACAAGCATTACATCTACTTACTACCTTCTCAAGCTAACTTGATAAGACGCTCACGAGCGGCCCCAGCAAGGCCAGTTAACGAGTGCCCAAACTAGCATCGGGCTCAGTGGGTGATCTGAGGGAGGCAAATAGGTGAGCATGGTGTTGAAGAGGTGTGGGGGTTGGCCGGGCTTCTACAATTAGGTTCATAGCAAAGAATATCGGCAGCGTACTAAGTAACCTACTTGTCGCCGCCATCACACATAGTAGTTGATGGTCTTCCAGCTCGATCTACTCATGGCACTATCAAGTGATCGCAGCTAGTAGCGGACCGGTATGGAGAGAAACCGAGAAGGCTTAGTCCCATACTATCAGGGGGCTGGCGGGGCGAATACGATGGCAATGGTTACTAGACAGTCTCGCGTTGCCGATTCCATATACTGCAAGAGTTACTGGAGGAGGTTTAGTCCTGCCGTATGTATAGCGAGTCTTCTCGGTAGGTACCTTGGGTATCTGGGCTATTTACACTGCAAGAAAAAGTACAAAGCAGAAAATCGGCATCTTCTGAGACATGCAACAGCATCGTGGAAACCACGCCCAGTAGTTCGTGGCCTCCCGGGCCAGCCACATGGTGCCCTTGCGCCGACTACCTAACCTATCCCGAAAACTTCGCCCACCAGATAATCATGTTAGTTAATGTAACTGGGCAAGAACTCCAGCGAATCGCCCGTCTGGAACGCAGCCTATGTCTCAACGGCGCTAGCCAGTCACTGCATTTGCCAAGGTAGGCGATCGTGCTATATGCGCATATATGCGCAGTTGTGGGAGGCTAGGTAAAAGGGGACCATATGCACACCCAAACTCGAAGCATGGCCTGGAGAAGGCGTGACATAATAGAAGACGGCTTTCGGCTCTTCGCACCCAAGAACGGGGAGAGTCATCGCATATTAGAGACCCTGTAGGCTTGATAGGGGCAGGCGATATCCCAATGCCACTGTCTATGGAGCCTTATACATCTGACATAGGGCAGATTCAGCTAACCAAATTTCTTCAATATATCTGAAGGTATTGGCGAGATATGCAAAGCACTCTATCGGTATCATGGGATTAGGTCAACCACATAGCCTGTGTAATATATAGATAGTGCACGATATCAGTAAGACAGCAATCGCCTCCCGAAGAGGTTGCCCTCCTGGCTCTAGACCAGCTATGCTAGTGCCTAGAGATCTAGCCGAGCTACGTAGCGCCAGATTCCATGGCGATTCCAGTAGACAAGTAGTCAAGCCAGGTATTAGTAGTCAACTACAACTTCAGACAAGGGAGGCCATTCACGGAGGGTCTCATTGCCTTAGCGAAACCTATCCTGGCTCACCCCGGCCCCCGGTCCCGACCAATCACCGGCCGAATATCCTCCGTGTGGTTATCGTCAATTGCAACTGCAGAGGTCCTTGTTATCAGGCTTCATATAAATCATACTTGGGGGAGGGGCCAGGACGCAGGCAATTGAACTTGTGATGGTTCCATTGGGCGAAACGACCATCGTGCGACGAAATGGAATCCCTCAGTATGCACGCGCAGTAGCAGTAGCAGTGATGTCTGACTGCTTGCTTGCCTGCCTGCCTGCCTATCTGAATCTGCACGACGCTGGCTACCGGCCATTCAACGGCTATGTGCTTCATCAGGCGGCGGCGAGGGTGAAAAGACGCCTAGCCGTGTCGCATTTCCCCTTCTGGGCAACCTACATACATATATAGAAAGCAGCGATATTGATCGTGCATCGAAATTGGACACGAAGATGTATCTAGGCCCTCATACGGTATTCGTTCATTTCGCTGATAGCCCACGAGGACAAATGGTCCCCTCTCCTTTCATAGTAGGCACTTGCATATGGCCAAATGGCTTCAATGCGTGCCTACATAGATAGCTACGTAAGGTCTAGCCGGTTATGGTGTTGACGCCTTGGAACTCGTCCCTCAGACTGGTCGAGATCCCAAACCCGGCAACCCCGGCCACCAGTGAGTGGAATCAATCGCCTGGGCACAGCCGGAGATCGGTTTACCCCAGATGTTCTGATTGGCAGACGAGTCCCAAAACGTTTAACCCCAGGCCTGAAATCCGCCCCAGTGTTTGCTCTTGGTTCTTTTTCTTTTTTTCCTCCCCCTTCCATTCCCCCTTGGTCGCCACCTGGCAAGAAAAAAAAAAGCCCAACATTGATATCCATTGATACCCTAGCCATCTTAGGATTTGCATTGAAAGATGAAACGATAAACACATGAGCAAGCAGGCATGTCTCTATCCATTTCCCGTATGTAGGCTGTAAGTACCCAGAAGGGGAGTCGGGAGACGCCTATCTGTTTTCTGCGTACTCCGTGCATAGGTAGTAACCTGCATATTTTATTCGGGGTCTTAGAATATGTAATCTGTTAAGAAACGATTTCGCTGGGGTGTTGCTGATCCACCGAACCCTCACGACCATGACCTGACCAGGGCTCTCCCTCTCTAGGCGGACGGCGCTTTTTACTGGGCAGAGGGGGTTTCTTGTACCTACATCGAGGATGCAGGCAGGGTGGCAGGGTTTCCCATTTTCCACCATGCAGACCTCCGCGATGGGACGCTGCTGCATCTGTGCTGCGACCCGCCCAGAACTCCTCGCGAAGCAGGATTGGCACAATTAGGATGGGATGGTCAGTAGTCAGGTGGCGACCCTGAAAGAAAAAAAGCCAGAAAAAAATTGCAACGAGACAGGTGCTGAAAGCGCAGAGAAGAGGGTGTGTGGTGTAGGTAATGTGTGGCATCCATCTTCCCTCTAGTCACAACCTCAAGGCCCATGGCAATGAGGAAAGCATGGCAAAGGGCATGGCAAAAAAGGCTTGGTGGGTGGTGTGGGTAAGTCCAAAGTCCATCGAACCCGTCAACGCATCTGCACGAGAGGGCGTTTCTTCCCCGCCCCCCTCGATGCAGGCAAAACGGAATGCGGTTTAGCGCCCACCTGGGCACTCTGGCGCCTCCCCATCCAGAATGCGACTCTGCGGACTTGTGCTGCGACTCTGAGTGACGCTACGGGCGTAGTAACTACATGTACGAACCTACTCACCTACATAGTAGGCAACTTCCTACAGGTCTCTAAGCAGGTAAGGCAAAACCACCAACCCAGCCAGCCAATCCACTATCCGGAGGCCGAAAGAACGCTGGGCCATACGCGTCCCCTGAAGATGCTGTCACTACGGGTGCAGCAGTTTCGACCTGCGCTGCACCCACAAACACTACGACATCACTTATGACCACTTGAAGCAGCCGTTTTTACATCTGCGGCTGTCAGTGGAGAACGAAAAGTCCAAAAGCCCGGTTGGTTTGGGGGCCAAGCAGTGTTTCCACAACGACGTATTCGTACGTCCCGCCGCCGCCCGGACGTACATGCCTGGCCTCGTAAGATACGATGTTAGGCGGAGCAGGCAATGGATGATTTACAGACGGTAAAAGGTTGCCCTTAGCATTTCCATAAGGCCCATAGCCTGGCCTAAGTCCCTCTGTGGTTGGTGGCCCCTAACATTGCTAACCTTATCCCTACAAGTAAGCCCTTCTGTAAGCAGCAACGCACACTCTACGGTGCGAGTAGGTGATCACGTCTCTCTCTTTATATGTGTGTATACCTTAAGCTTTCAATATCCATTTTCAATTGTGCGGGAGCAAAATTAGTGGTTTCATAAATTATAGAAATGCAACAAGCGGGCAGACAAGTATGATCAGCCCGCCGGCGAACTACCACCTGTCTACTCTGTAGGAACAAGCCACACAATTACAGAGGTGTATATATATAACAATGATGCGAGGGCCTTATCGCTGCTTTGCCTGCCTGGCCTATATAATGAGCTTTTTGTAACAAGCCCTTCGAGGGCCAAGAGAGCCTACCTCACCTCGTTGATATGTTCGAAACGCTAATAGTGTAAGATCTGCCGCCCCCGGAGACCCAATGCCATGTCTACACGCCTTTCTTGCATACGTCCCGTGCGGGTTTGGGTTGGGTCGGGATCCAGTCCAGTGCAGTGGTTTCGGGGGGGGGGAAATAAGTAACTTAGCTCAGCAAAACGTAGGTACGTATGTTGCGTACGCCGTACCCAGGTAGTGTGTGGGCATACTTTTCGTTATCAGCGTACAATCAGAAAAAAAGAAAGCAAAAATCGTCGTCAAACATCCACACCCGAGATATATGTGGGGTTGTTCCGGGTGGGGATGGTGGGAAGAAATCGTGGGGAAAATAGCAAAATCGCGGGGAAGAAGTGGCAGGTGAGAAATGGTTTTAGACTACGATGGGTACCGAAATAGAGAGATGCACTATTTAGTTTAACTACTAGTTAGATAGATAGTCACCATAAACTACCCGGACAAAACATGAGACTATCTATTCTATATACGATGCTAAAAGCCGGTAGGCGGTTTGATGTTCTGTTTGAGAAAGCCGCGGTCCCCCGTCCCCCAACCCCAATCGTCGCTGTTGCTGTTGGAGACAACACGTCAGGTGGTGCCGTGCGGGTGTGCTGCTCATCGGCCTGCGTGGGAATAAAGTGACCGGGCGAAGTGAGACCATAACACTGTAGCTTCGTCCCCATTAGGAAACCCGCGGTAATCGAATAGGACCTCGCCATCCACCTCGGTCGAACCCCAGCGAGACGGAGTTGGAGCATGAGTGGTCCGCTGATGTAAGGTACCGGCCGTGGTGGATATCTTTCGCCTGCGACCTTTTACCGGGGGGCACACGAAGTTAGGTGTGCGCAGATAACCAGAGTTGCAACCCTAACCAACTTGGTATCGGAATCGACGCATGTTTTTCATCAACGTTTGTGTATGTGTGCAAGTGGGAGTGTAAGTGTGTGTGTGTATGTGTGTGTGTGTGTATGTGTGTGTGTGTGTGAAGGCTGAACGTAATGTGTCTAGGCTCTGTCTGTCTGGGCATCACGTAATTGGTGATAGTTATGTAAGTAGGTAGTATTCTTCTGTTTTCCATATAGGAGTACGTGGTGCTTCTCTTGTTCGGTGGTAGGCAGTTATGATGTCAAGGCGCCAACAGAAGCTGGGCGGCGGCATCCAATTCCCGCCGGCGAAGGTTTTTCTCGAGTTACACCAGAGGTCGAGACTCAGAGTCCATTGATGCGAAGCAACCCAGGAGGGTAGGGGAAGGCGACGCAACAGCAGTAGCAGCAGCGCAGCAGCGCAGCAGCGCAGAAGCGATGAAAAACTCTGAACAGGTTCGTGGCAAAAACCGGGCATGATTGGGACGCATCGTGTAGGAAGCCAACCAGGGGAGAAGGTAGACAGAGTCATTGTTACGCTCCCCCCCCCCCTTCCCGACATCCCCCCCTTTCGAGCATTTTATCATAAATTGCCATCCTCTTGATGAACTGCACCCGGATGACCAATGAAGCGACGAGAAGTCACGGGCGTCAAGGCAGTAGATGGTCCTTATTTATCCCACCACACCACATTTCGCTAGGCTCATTGCGTAGAAGGCTGGAAAGCCACTTGTCTGCCTACCTATCTACCTGCCTACGTACCTAGCTACTACGACACATTTCGTAGATACTCCTACTACGACATAGATGAGCACACATGGACACTCAGCACCACACATGCGCGCAGGTGCATACGCATTCTCCCTAAGTATGACCGTCTACTGGGGACCTGACTAACTCATGTACTTACGTATGGTATTATCGTGCCTATGCGGCCAGTCGCAAGCTTGCGCGAGGATTGCATGTTATCGCCTGACGAGCTCGCGGCCGGTAGAGACGGGCGAAGCTGTTTCAGTCCGGTTAGGTAACACGACGGCTGATTGAATAAGAACGAAACACACGAGATGGGTTGCGAAGATGACGCCTTCTTGCTTTAGGTTAGGTACGTAGTATACTAAATTGTTGATAGACAGCGCTATACAGCATTAATGGGTACATAGGTCGTTAACTAGAGGGCTAAACTGCCGCGCACCGATCTGTGCTCCTCATCTTCACTTATCTGATGCGAATTAGGCGCGATTAAGTTGCCCCAATTGCCTGCTCTTGTGCAAATGTAGACTCATAATTCGCCAGTATTCTCACGAGATAACTAACAAGAGGACAAGTGCTAGTTAAGTAAAATCGATAGTATTGCGGCATCCTGTACCAGACCCCCTGACCTCCTCCCCCTGCCCAAGTGTGTTCGACTGCCTACTCCGTAGTCCGTACGTAGTACACACACACCTCTCTGTAAATCGGCCGAGAGAGTCTCGTACTCCACAACGGCAAGTACCTGGCAAGACTGGGTAGGTGGTAGTGGTATCAACTTGGAGAAAGGCGCGATGCCCACAAATGCCCACAATGACGATGGTAGCATTATTCAAGAAAAAAGCGTTCGCGCGAGAGAGAGTCTGAACCATGGTTGAGAGTTCTGCATGCCCCCACGCCAGTTCCACAATCTTCATATCATGATAACCATCTTTACCCTACGGGTCACATTCTACAAAGCACAAGTAACCGTTATCAGCGCTTTCTTTTTCCAATCTACTCTAGTCTCGATATTAAAACAAAAGGGTGGCCATAGTAGTGAGGTAGTATACTCCGTACTACTATGTACTTGTCTAAGCCCGGGTTTTAAGTTCAGAACCATTAACCGTGATAGAGCGGATATAGAATAGGGGAAGAAACACCACCCCAAGAGGAAAAGGGGCCGGGTGTATACGAAGGTTTTTTTTTTAAAAAAAAAATTAAAAAAACCCGGAGAATGGAATGATGAAAGAGTGACCAGGGATTGCAAGCATGTGGTTATCCTTATGCCCAGTATAGCAATTGAGATGGCCATAAAGGTAGCAATACTGTAGTATCGGATAGGAAACGATCACATAATAATTAATTAATTGAGTTCTGAAGCATAGGCAATCTCAGGGGGCATGAACAGTTATCCTCAGAATAGAAAAAAAGAGGCAGCTCACCTGGCAGGCCTGGTTCACTTAAGTAGAGGGTAGGGGGAGAAAGATAGGCAAAATCCAATACACACACAGTACAGTACAACCTCCATGGATAAAAAGTTCGTCGCTATCCGCTCATAACTCTTTAAACTAAGTACATAAGCACACACTTCTCCTGTCTGGTGACGGGCCATGGCAAGTCCATACCTCGTAGGGCAGAACAATGGAGCATAACCTGAATGACTAGTCCCGCAGTGGTTTAGTAGGGAGGTTAAGCAAAGGAGGTTGTAATTATGTACGAGAGGGAGTGAGATTATTGAGGACGGATTAGGTGGATGGTGGATATGCCCGGTGGATATGGGGGAAGTTGTCGCCATATGGAGTGACTCTGGCACAAAAAGCGGCTCTCACCTTGAGCACTTAAGTACTTACTGGTATGTATGCATGGAAAAGTCTGTGTCTAATAAGAGTCACTGATGGTGAAAGATTTCGACATCGGGCCTCCGATTCTACTCAGCTGTATGACTAGATCAATTTTAAGACGATGGGGAAAGAAGACAGATACGTCGAGGCATTGAAGTTTTTCTGTTTCTAACTGTCTACTTACATACCTACATATGTACGGGGTACAGTACATAAAATTATTCTTTAAACTCCCTCCTTCCTAGAAATCATTCCTCAATTGGGGGTACTCGCCCGGTAGGAAACGCCTCTGGTTCACTTTGTGCTCTGTGCTCTTTTTGTGTCCTGTATTTATTTTTTTTGTGCTGCTGTTGTGCCTGTGTTATGGGAAGAAGTCCTTGGAAGTTCTGGGGAGTCATTGACTGATGAAAAATTCAGGCCCCACCTCAATGTCGCATTAATCCCTGTCGTCTGCTCCGAATCCACTTTTCGCCAGGCCCCGAGCGATCAACCCCAGCGCTAACCTGATCTTCACTTAGCGCCATATGCAAGCAGTGTCGCAAGGACCGGGGTGAGCGAGCAAGGCACCTGAGTTCTATAGTGACGCCCTTCTCCACCCGATTTGATGCATTGAAGTAGAAATGAACCAATTAAAGCTCGAATTCTGAGGAGGATAGGGGGGTCGTTACAGCACTACCCCCGTTGACTTCACACACTTGTGTGGGCCTAAACTGCCCAGGTGTTGATCGACTGATCTCTAATTCGCACGTACCTAAGTAAATATGTACTTAGGTACCATACCTTTTTTCCACCCTTCCACTTGCACACATCTATCATTAACAATGTACATACTAGTACGTAGCCCAGGCCGGGTGCCCAGGTGTGGGCTGTGCAGAGTACCTATCTAGAGTACCTAGAGTATGGATAGATGGACAGAGAGGTACCTAAGTATGGTACATTCAGGATAGTTAGGGAGTTGGTGAGGTAGGTAGTACCACAACATCCACACATCCACACCCACACACCCCCCCCCTACAACCCACACTCACACACACCCATACCCATTTCACGCCATCCACACCATCTAACACGCAAATCCATAACGCAAATGGCCTGCTGCAGACAGCAGTAGCAGCCAGCAGCAGGCAGGTCTTCTTCTGTCAGAATACCATGTTAAAAAAAAAATGTAGTACGTACTTCTTGGAGTCTTGATACTAATATGAACCTCTTCCCTCCACTTCCGTGAACTTGCTCAACTCTTGCCCACGGCTTCTGCCTCTATTGCTACTACCATTCTCGACTCTCTTTTTCCAACTTGAAGAACAAACTATCCCTCTACTACGGTAACTCATCTGAAGAAACACGGAACGAAAGAAATATTCAATCAACACCACCACCAGCCCATCACCAGCTCACCAGCTCACCAGCTCCCACTGCTCCCACTCGGTCTTCACGCCATCTCGACTACCTTACTACTATTACCACTACTACTACTACTATTAGTCACTCAGCCTACTGAGCAGATAGAAGAATCACCCATTGATATACCATCTCCTTAAGACAGCCAGTAACTGTCACGATTCGCACGATACCGAGCATAGATAGGGCCACAACCTCTGATCTTCCTCGTCGTCGACGCTTATCATAAAAAAGAACCGAGACGGCTGAGCCGAACCAACCAGCCAACCAATACCCCCCTTTCGTCCTACGTACACCGAATAATACACACACACACACAATGTCTTCCGATCTGTCCTGGGAACACCAGTTCTGCCTGGCCTGTGACCGGCAAACCGACGGCGCTACCTACTGCTCAGAATCCTGCAGACTATCAGATTTCGAGAAGTCTTCGTCTACCGAGAGCACACCCGCCAGCTCCCCGGGCCTGAACGATTCGTCATTCTCCTGGTCCGCTCCCAGGTCACAGTCTAAATTCGTCCTATCGCCGGCCTACGACTTCAGCAATGCCCAGCCTTACGGATCTACGCCTCACCCTCAACCCTTCCTCTCACAACGATCAGACTCAACCTCTTCCACTCGTGGCCTCACCCCTTCGAGCTCCCATACTAGCCTCTGCTCTCTGCAAAGCACATCATCAACCACTGGCACGTCACATCTGTCAGACAAGGCCATGAAACAGCTTAGGGACTACGCCAGCTCCTTCGAACACGCACAACTACAACGACGAAGATCGTATTAGACCACGCTTCATAAAAGATTAGCTTGGTCATGTATAACGTTCTCACTTCAATTCCTGAGTGTCTTTACCCTACTCTATTTATTATCGCCCCTCACCGAAACATCATGACTATCAAATTCGAGTCACGCGGCTCAATCACCCCTCTATCCTCTTCATAATGGGTCGGCGTGAGGGTCAATCATCTCTACACAATCGTTATTTTCTTTGTTGTATATGAGCATTATCGGAGCACAGCATCATAAAAGTTTTTGTCATTTCGTCGCGGAAACTCTTTATTCTACCTGAATTTCCAGCTACAGGCGTACAATGGGAGCGACCAGCACAGGGTCGTCTTGTATTCTTCCTTTTTTTTACCCCTTCTTATTTTTAACCATGGGATTGCCGGTTCGAGAGATATCACTGTTTATTTACTGCATGGGGCTTCAATAGCCGGAACTGGGCCTCGGAAACTGGAACGGACACAGCGAGGGCAAAGGCAATCAACAACATTCGTGGATTGCTGGAATTTTTTTCTTTTCCTTTACGAATGGAGTTATTAACAAAAAAGACGGGGGGAAGGGAAGTCGGTGACGGGAAACCAAAGGTCCTTTGGCCGGACATGGCATTGTGAACCTCATTGGATGATGGACGGAATTAGCTATCCACGTATAGTGGATTGACGTGGAGGGGATCGTGGGGAATCCGACAACAATTGTTTGTCCACCCGGACTCTAGACTGTCATATATGGCACAACACTACTGGATGGATAACTTGTCTTGGGCAGCGCGGTCTCGCAATTAAAATTGGGGGATCCCGCCCAGACTGATGGGCCTAGAAAGAAAGCAAAAAAAATAACCAAATCAAAGAATATTTCAGGCCCTCATGCATCACTGCTCCTCATAAAAACCAAATCGCAAACCCACTGTGCCAAATGATTGACGATGTTAAGACGTGCAAACAAAAAAAAAAAGTTCTCCGGGAAAAAAAACCATTGGAAAATCCACAAAAATACGTAGCGGTAGTTCAATCGACGATCGAGATCCGAATTGTGTTTTTTTTTTTTGTCTTTCTCTCTTCACTCCCGCTTCTCTTACGCCCCTCTATATTTTTCCTTTTCCACCATAAGGCTCCCTCTCTGTGTACATGTGTGTATATGTGTGTATACCTGTGCCTGAAAACCAGGCAGCCCAAGATGCTGGTTTTTTTTTCTGGCCTTCCTAATACGGCGGCGGGAGGCCTTCGAGGCGTCGGCTCCGGCTTACATAGTATACCTAGTACTCATAAAATATAAAACGTAGGTAGGTATATATAAGCTCCACTTTTAAGCAATCTATTCTCCCAGGATTCTCTCTGCCCTGCCCTGACTACATACCTAAGTACATACATACATATCTGCCTACCTACCCCTACCTGTCAAGCCTTGTATACATAACTCCTTACCCGTGCCCGCCTCGCGGCTTTCCTTCAACTCGGTGCTTATACGGGAGGGAAATATATAGGCTCCGCAGTCGCCCTTTCTGTGGAGAGACGTGGACATCCGCTCTCGCCCGCCGTCGTCGTCATTTCTATCTATCTATATATCCTAGGGAGAGGCGAGATGGGAGGGGGATAAAGACAATAAGCTTTGGGCTCGCTTGCCACGCAGCCTGCAAGCACATCGGCATCTACATACATACTAAGGGTAAAGAGTGAACCCACGGCACGGGGCGCGGTGCCGCCACGATGGACGGAGGGCCCCTTTCTTTTTTTCTTTTTTTTGGTCTTTCTTCGTCTACATATATGCATGCATGCATGCCTATCCGGTCCGTATGTACGTACGTATGTTGCTGGATATATATATATATTTTATATATACAAATCATCATAATCTTTTTTGGTTTTGGGTGGGGTCATTTCATCCCATGACGTTTGCCGCCGCACTGCTGCTGTTTTCTCTTCTCTCGGCTCTGAGGGGGGAGGGGTGGAGCTAGCATGTAATACATAACAGATGAACGATGAAATCACAGTACCTTTAGGGACTCGGCTACCTGTCTCTCTCATGGTTTGGCAGGGGAATAGTAGACTGAGTTGTTCTCTCTTTTTTTTTTTTTGGTAGTCTGCAATATGTCTCCGGCAGGATGGCCTCTCAGGATTCAGGGCCTCTCTCTAGGATGCCATGTTTAGCCAGGTAGGGGGGAATAGAGAGAGCTACACAGGGCTCGCACGGCCCCCGTACCCATATGCGGTCAGCTGCGATCCCACCGCATACTTATTATTATGTAAGGCAGGAAAGGAAGATCGATTGTGGTCTGAGGACCAAGAATATCCATCTACCTAGCGCCTTATGGACAGGACCCGCGACGAGAAGACCGCGTTAAATGCTCGCTATATCAGGCATAGCCGATTCCACGGGACGGAACCGCGGCGGCGGCGGCTTCGTGGGTCGGCCTATATACGGAACAGGAACTGGCAGGGGTACACAAAGTAGATGTCAAGATAGCCATAGATACGTACATACGACATTTGCCTTGTAGTAGGGGCTGCTATATTCGGTTTCTACAATTGCTCATAAGAATACCAAATGCCGGTAAAAGGTGAAGACCAAAAATGCCCCGTGCCCATCGGAGTCCGGGGGCTTCGGGCGCCGTTTATTACTCAGATTGCGGAATATGGCGTTATTAGATGTCTATCTTTATAAGGACGGGTACCGCGGGCACTACTATGTAGCGTTGACGAAAAGTTCAAACCATCACCAACTACCATGTGACTAAAGGCTAGATGACACCTTCACTCTACATGCGGCGTACACCTTTTTTTTTCCCTTCCCGCCTTGCCCGCCCCCTTCCGGATGTCATGGATAGATAGATCTAGATCTATGGCTTGACGGGATCACAATGTGCATTGGCTGTTCAAATGAGCTGGTCCCTGCTAATTTACATGCCTAAGGAATGTACAGTACTGCTGGGTATGCAGGTGAAGCTCTTTTGAGAAGCTATCCATGGTTTAGTCTGCATTGGGGTTGAGGCTTAAACAGCCTAACAACTACCGGTTCAGGGTCCCCCCCTACATTTATGGTGTATGGAAAGCTCCATAGCTACGTTGGGGAGCCCCCTTCTATCGACGGCGCCGCGCCGTCTCATTCTTAATTTGGTCCACGGGATGTTTCGTATGTACGTACTTTTTTTTCTTCCTTCGTCTTTTTTTCCTGGACTCTTTTCCTCAGCCCCGTTCAACTAGAGCCCAGGTAGGCAATCGCAATTGCGATTTCAGGCACGTGTATTGTGTGATCCATCGTTCGTCCGGCCACCCGTCCAGTCCAGTCCAGTCACCTCACCCATCCCCACTTAGATGATTCACCTCAAACCTCATCGTCGAGTGAGTAAAAGTGAAAAAAAAAGTGTTACCCATTTATTTTTGACTTTCCTACATACCAATCCACACCGGCCATGTTGTAAGCTGGTTGGATACTGGCGTTGCCCGATCGCACGCAACAGCGGAGCACGGCCTACGTCGTAAGCGAGAGGCGTCAATGAATCGGCCTTGCGTTCTCCGATAGCGGCCCGAGACTAAATTCGAACAACAGACTGCAATCTAATATAGATGGGCAAGAGGTAGGCTGTGGCCATCCAGGTATGGAGGCCAATATTAATTGGAAGCCTTCCCGGCCGAGAAAGTGGCTTCGTCCGACAAACATTAGGATGACTGCCGATACCGGCCGTTTATGTTCGCGAGTCCTACCCTGCGCTTACTCCGTGCGCGAGTGCGTGTAATAGTCAACTACCTAGGGCATTACGTATAGTAATGGAGCTAGGGCTACACAAATCACACACACACCTTGACTTGTAAGCGGGAGAGGAGAAGGCTACGTATGTGTTGTTTCGACCAGTCCGCTCTGGAGGTATCAGGCTGTGTAGGTACATTACGTGCGAACGAACGAATGAAACAGACGAAGCGAGTTTCTCTTACCTACCTAACGTAGCCTCTTCATGCAAGGCACGTTGGACGGGATGTCGGGGGAGGGCGGGCTGCGCGACTCGGAAATCTCCCTCCTCCCTCCGTCCCTTATCGTCAATGCAAGGAACGATGAAAGGAGGGTGGGTGAGAGGTGAGGCAGTTTCTCAATTGGAGGTCAGCCATCCCATCCCATCCCGTCATCCCTCAATCATCGAATCGAAGTTCGAATCGGAAACTCGATAGGCTCGAGCTCGTCCGTTCTCGGAGCTGAGCTAATACAACTTCGCGACTACCCACGTACCTCCGTCAAAAACGTTGACATCAGTATAAGTAATGGACTAGTGAATGATAGTCGAAATTATAACTCTATACAGGTCCACTTAGCCGACGCTTTCTTGCTAGAAGATATGCAGGCAAGAGACGACTATCAGATGTTTTTGAACCCCATCTCTAATACCTAATATATTAAACGCGGCATAGCGGCTATAATACATCCACCCGACGCCCGGCACATACGCCCCGGCTTTAGTGGGAAGAAGTTGTGTGTGGTGGGCGGGCAATCTGACTGGCCAGCTAGCGCCGGTCGCATCCGTCCATTGTTCAGTTCGGGGCTATTGGTAATGTTCATACTACTATGAACTATATTATATACATCATCCACCGCTGATACTACTATACGCTGCAGGTCGATACCAGTATCCTAATTCGACCAACTATAGCTGTGTACATAAAGGGTCGATTACGTGGATAAGGTTACATGATTGTTCACTAACTAGTTTAACCTTAATGTAGACCTTGTCTGATTCGAACCCCTTGCCCTCTTAACGTCCAATAACCATACGATATATGTAGTCATGCTATATAAGGTGTCCGGAGTACGGACGGACGGTCGGTCGGTCGAATCGGACAGCCAGATGCGTATGTAGGGAATGGGATGGATTTGGATATGGGAACGGGGGTCAAGAGGGGGCCGTGCCTCTGATTTGTCGCCGGCGGTTGACGTGGATGGCTCCGGTCCAAACAACCCCCATACCGCATAAACGGAGAACCTCCTTTCTCCTTCTCTGCCTTGGCAGCTTCTTTATGCACTTATTGCTGAAGTCTACGAATAAACATTCACTTACTATTCACTGTGGGGAATTTGTAACTTTCGTCTGACCTGACCGGTCACCTTCAGACTAAGTATGCAGGGCTTTGGTAAGCAGCCGTTTTTGACTACCATCCGTAGAAGTAGGTAGCTATTCGTAGACGAGCCAGATGAAGCAGGCAATGAAGATAGAAGGTTTCGATTTGCATTGATGCCAAGTTGGAGTTGTGCGAACCTCATTGGTGTTGAAGTTAATACATAATGTGATTGGTGACTACTGTACGTAGTTTCTGACGCACGAACGGTGTTTCCAAACATCTCAATTGCCAGATAAGACTTAATGGGGCTACGGAAAGGGAAGGAGGTAGCAGTTAGCTCTTTTGTTCGCAATCCTCGAAGTCATGCCTATTCTAAGCCCTGAAGATATTGCCATTGCTACCCCGGTGAATACCCATGTTTCCTTCGACAAAGTGCCGACATGTTTACCGTACTCGCCAATTTATCATTCCCTGAGGTTTTTAGTCTTGTCAAATGAGCCTTGAAGACCGAGTGGTCTAGAGCTTTGAGTGACTCGCAAGTTTCAAAGTTTGTGCCTTGCAATCTTTGGTCTCAGCCTCGACCGACAGCCTACCTCTCATTCCATCAAAAGCCTCCTTCGGAGCAACGCCCCTCCACCACCCCTAATGTAGGTTTGGAGCCAAGCAACCACGGCAATATCCTGCCCATGTCTACATCATGTAATTTGATAAACCCGAGCACTCTCTATGTTAATCGTTAAATGAAGGTCATTGATTGGCTGAGAGGGGATACGCAGTGTTATGAAGGATCGCTGGAAGAGTATACGTAAATGCAATCGGGCGCCTCATCTACCAACATTTTAAGCGTGTCAAATACACACACGTACACATAAGTAAGCAACACATAAGATGAACAAGACAAAACATCATGCGGCAGCATCCGTTGCTTCTGATAATACCTCGCTTGGGAAGCCATCTCACTCTATTGGCTGGGGGTTTACAACATATACGCACATACGTACATACACATGTATGCACATCTACGAAACGGCCCAGGATCATGCCTAACTATACCGTTATATGCCCGAGATCGAGGGGGGAGTACAGACGAGGAAGGCCCGGCCTCTCGGAGGCTTCATATGATGATACATAAACACATAGGACATCACTACAGGACCATCTCTACCATTCACCCCCCTCCCACCCCCCACTCTCACGATTTGCCGAGGCGATGGAATCCCGTCCTTCTCTCAAAGCTGCATAGGGATGAACCTGACACCTTCGGCAACGTAGAGGTCCTAGATGTGACCAATGCTGCGTGTCTCACTGCAACAGTAGCAACACATGGGCAATAGGAAAAGGGGATTCTCGCGGCGGGGCAAGATGAGAAGTGCTGTCACCTTCAAATGATCAAGTTCGAAACCCAGCAGATATGACTTGCTTTCATGCTTGCTTACTTGCTTGCTTTTACATACGTGAAGTACCGTATAAGCGGTAAGTACCAAGGTTGTCAGTGCAAGGTTTCCTAGCTTACCCGTTGTATCGCCAACCAGCCAATGATATAGCTCGCAGTCGACGAAAGAAGTTAGACGGACCTCGGTACCTAGATACTCCCTTTATGCCCCGGATAATTTCTACCAATCAAGCTCCAGCCTGTGTTAGATCCAAAGCTACCTAGGTACCAGCTTTTAATGCATTTACTACAAACACCGGTACTTACAGTGGAAGACAGGTTATGAATCTACCTGGTTCATTTCTTCATTCCTATGGAAACAGTCGAACCTCCCTGAATAATATCGTTGGGCGGAAATTTTAAATGAGAGGAGGAAACATGAGTTTAGTTTCTATCATACTAGGTAGTAGTAACTGTAACTCCTAAATTAATGCAAACCAGGAAGCACAATTGCGTAGCAAGCAGCTTTGTACGAGGCTATACATACATACAGGTAAGTACAACACAACCTGAACTATGGGATTTTCTACGATATCGTCATCACTCATCCATATGCGTGCATAATGTACTACTTGTCTCGCTTATACCATGACTACTTACTTATAAACAAAAGACTCTAGCTCTGCAAATTGTATAATACTCCTAATAAGACAAGAAGTATCTACAAGGCATGAATGGGGCCTCCTAAACGTGTCAATTCCTCAAGCCCTCTCAGCTTCTAGAACCCGCAGAGAAACACGCCGTCCGTACTAAAAATCATTTTTCAGGTACATGTTAGCAGCTATCAAGGGCGCCTCTATGAAACCTGACAGCGGCCCGGGGTTCTAGGGGAATGTAGGCCTAACTACGGGGTTATGTGCCTGGCTAGGGCACCGTTTTAGGTAGGAGATATGTACATACATACTTTAGTAGGTAGTTATGGGTACATTCTCCACTAATAACCTTGGAAGCCATCCCTGAATTTATAGATTCATTGATTGATTGATCGATGTTCCCCGAGCCTTACATACATCTCCTGCTTCTTTTTTTATTCTTGATCCTCTTCTTTTTATACTATCGGCCGAATAGATGTTTCAGACATGCCGTGCTCCCACTTTCATCGTCACGGCATACATCATTGCGCTTATTAGGTACCTCTAGGGCTACTTGCCTACATGTTGTGATTTCTCTCGTTTGGCTTTTTTTCCTCTCTTTTCTTTTCCCCAAACCATTGGGCTGACTGTCAATGGTGCAATATAAGCTGTGGAGCTTCCTGGGTTGGGTTTTCCCTCCCAGATATACACCCACATGTAATAAGCCCGCTCGACAAGCTCGCCATCCGGCCGATCGCATCACAATAACGGCACGCCTCTTAGGATCCCTCGTGGCACCCGATCTAGAACCTTTGTGCTGCTTGCTTGCCCACCCGAGACTTTGACAAGGTCTGGGCTGGCTGGATGGCTTTAGAAAGTGGGGGGCAGTGAGACGAGGTTCTCAATGTCTCTCGACGCCTGAGGCAGAATGAAGGGCGTCATCCTCACCTCACCTCAGACGCTGATTCAGGGACAAGGTGGGTAGAAAATTGTGAAGAAGGGAATGGAAGGACGGCACAAAAAGGACCAAGAAAATTCTGATGCTGGACCGTCCGCTCTCTACCTTGTCTATGTACTTACAGCGGGCTACGGAGATCGATCGGTTCAATCGGATCACAGCCTCAGCTGAGTCCGTCGCCCTACGCATTCCTACCTGGCCCCGCTGGCTCCCCCTGCCGTACCGTGCGTGTATACGTATCGTACCCACTGAGAGGGAATAGAAAGAACAAAGAACATCGTCGTCAGCTTATCTGGTATTAGTTTTCGACAAGGGCGTTTCAGCCGTGGTGGCTATGTATCATGGAGTACTTCATGATCTGATGGTAGGGCTGGCATGTTGAAATCTAATCTTCGAAGTTGTTAAGATGATGGCCCAAGTAGGTATCTGTCAGACTCTCAAACTGTGTAGCCCACAGAAATCTAACCACACTAAATAGTAGGCGTATCCATCGTGCCTACGGCATAGCTCCCGCGCCGGACCGTGCCCGGCACTGTCCATGAGGCTGTGGGTGTGTACCTGCGTTACGTCCGCCTCACGAAACGAGGCCGAAAGAATGGGAATGGGAAAAATTTTTCCTTGTTTTGCTTCAATACATTTTCACCAAGTATGAGGCCCACAGAAGGTGACTCAACAACAACTTTTCTTTTCTCCTTGTCTCACTCATCATGTCACTTCCCGTACTATCTCACTATGTAAAAAAAAAGGGGGGGGGGGGGGTCAATCCATAAGACATCCAGAGAAAAACTTTTCTTCGTCCCAATACTCCATGTCGTTCCTGGATATAGCTTGGCTACCGGACTACCGCCTTGTTTATTAATCTGGATAGGTGGAACTGTACGCACATAGGGATGGATATATATGCCATCTACGTAAGATACTATGTGGTGCAGGGCCTCCGTTACACGTGTGCGTATGCTTGTGCTTGTACGTATGTAGTGCGGGCTGCGGGCTGTGGGTTGCGGGCCAAGTCTCTCTCAGAGCCGCGCCGCTCTTCGCTTAGGAGGAATGCTGTCGTGCAACTCACGGATACAGTGTCGAATAGTCATAAACCGGCTTTCGTGCCTACCTACCTTCTTCACTACGAAGAACTACGGCCACTGTAGCTAATTCACGAGGTGGATATCCTGTCACACTGTCTAGATGGAACTGGATATCCCAAGATACGATAGGTAACAACACCAGGCAAAACAAGCTAGACAAGCGCTGATAGCCCTATGGTTTGACTACATATATGCACCATGGGAATTCTTCCGACCCGTCAACCCCCTTAACTGGTTTGTGGAGTTCGATCGAATGCATACCTACGTTATCCTCGCGCCATAACGGAGCACCGCGCTCCCTCGCCAACTGCATCCTAGTCCAGTAGTGGCTGGTACGGGTTATGTTTGATCGGTCAGACCAGATCTATCCAGCGGTTGTTGCTCCATGGCCCGGAAGCGTCCGAATGGGCTGATGAGAGTTTGTGCCATGCGTCACACTGTCCCCTACCTAGTGACTAGTTAGGTGGCCCACCGCCTCTACAGTGTATCCCTTTCCCGCTGCGCATCTAGTTAGTCTAATTGTCTTTCTAAACACACGCCACACAGGCGCCATAGCTGGCATAGCTGCCTCTGGATAAAGGTAGTATGAAACTCAAAGTTGTTTATGGTAGATTATGGTTAAGCATAAGCATCGTGCGTTTTTTGAGTTCATATTCACTAACAAGCGTTCACAAGGCGTCCTCAGCCAAGTAGACGGGCGATAAATCACTCTACGCGTATTCAAGCCCTTTTACTCAGACCGCCAAAGAGCGCCTCGCTTGATGCTACTAGATACATGGCCCAAGTGGCTAGTGACTGGCGCCGGCCCGCCCCTTCGAAATCTTCTCACCGGTGCCGCATCACAACAGGGGGTTGGGTACGGGCAAGACGGGTGGTTTATCACAGGCGGGCTCGGCCGATATGGCAAGCGTCACGGCGGGACATCGAGACACATATGTATCGCGGCGGCTCATTTATCGTGATTAGGCGGTAGCAACGATGTCATGCCGGGTTAAGATCTCCGATTAGCTAGCTAGCAAGGGATCGCCCGCGGGTTGCATGACTTGCATAAGGCTTGGCGCACATCTTTTGACGTGACGCCCACACATAATACGTAGCGCTACTGGGTCTTCCAGTTACTATAACCAACACGGTAGATAGCCGGTAGTTACAGATCCATCGGGCGGTAACCGGGAGGGTTGCCGCTGTGGGCGGCGTTACAGCTAAATAGGGGAGTCCAATTATAAACCGGGAAACATCCTAGCCTTGCTTGCCTTGTTCGAAACTTCGAAACTCGACATTCGTAATTCGCCTACTATACACATAGTAGGTGTGTAGCCAAGGTAGCGCAAGCCGGCAGATATCTGTGAGTTTCTCTCTATCTCTTTACTAGACACGCTTAATTAAACGTATATGCCTAGTCTGCCCTCGCTACTTAGAGAGTTGTAGATCTAAGGAGAGAAGAATGAAACGTGAAAAGAAACAAGAAGAAATGAGCCTGTCAAATGTGTCAATATGTGCGTGCATGTCAAAACAACCGCGGGCAAAAAGAAAGACTTAAACAACCTGGTGGTGGAACATATCATCATGTTTTCCATCTGATTTCCATATATGCCTGGCTGTCCGGGGACTTCCACCTCCATTTTATCACCACATACGAGCATATATGGAAGTGGAGACGAAGGACCCGTTTCTCCCACCCTCGGTGAACAAGCAAAGGCACCGCGACACGGGTCGCATGTCGGGTTGCGTCTACAGCATCCGCTTGAAGGCCGCGGCACTAAGGATATGGGTAAGACAGCGAGGGAAAAAAGGACTGGTGAAGTAAATCATACAATTTCTGTCTCGGAAAATTTTCTTCGTGATCCTGATTCTGCTTGGCTCGTTGCGAGAAGCAGAGGCGCAAATGACCTATTCTTTACATCGATGCAGATAACGAGAAATATAGAAGACAAAGAATGAGAAAATAGTACGACATGATAGCCGGTACCTCAGGCTGGAGAAATTGCCCAGAGTCGACATCGGAATCGACAGTCGATGCAGGCAGATCGGTACGTTCGGCTGCCTGGTGAAACATGCGGCGATTGTGTGCGTGGCGCCTCTCACCACCGAGAGCTGCGCAAGCGCAAGCCTGGAGAAAGCAAGGGGGCGCTCGATGAGAAGATAGACGAGGTGGCAGCTCTGTGACACATCCCGTCCCTGCCTGGCTCCCAATTGAGGCCAGTACCTTTGCGCAAAATATGACAGCCTACGAACTTTTTCACATATTACGTACTGGGCAGGACATGCACCAAGGCCCTGACCGAAGGGCTAGATACAGTTCAGCGCACAGCGATAGGGAAGCAGAGAGCTAGGTAACTAACTATTCACCTACTCTTGTAGCGACCTCGACTCAAGATCCCGGATATTGTTGTAGTAATCAAGGGAAACACGATGCCTGTACGTTACCAGTCGCAGGTGTTATTGGGGTCTTGGAAAGATTTTTCTTCACCCTGTTATTCTCGTCCTTCCTATGCCTGAGAAAGGAAGGCGTGCGGTTAAGCCGGCGCCCATGATGTAACGCTTAGGTAGTCATATACGCGGCCAGTTGTCGACGTGACTGTCCCTTTCCCGTGCTGTCACATCAATCCCTTTTTCTTTCTGCGTATGCACTACCAAATGACAAGTAAATATAGGCTCCCTACCTAGGTAATTTAATATGATTGCCGTACTCAATATGAAGGAAGTTCTGGCGCATGCTAAAGGGTAGGAAGACAATCGCTACTTTGCTACCAACCTACGCCAAGACGATCGACGCACTTAGCACCACGGCCCGTCCCCTGGCGTCCGTCGGCGGTTTACGGCAAGAGCTCGACGCCCCCGGTCTGGGGGCAGAAAATCTTTACTACGCCGTTATGTTACTCTCTCATAGAGGCAATGAGTGCTGAGGTGCATTGCGATACACTCCTCTTATCTCGATCAAATCGTGCGATGATCGTCGGGCCCCCTTGATGATTCCACGTAATTGAGTAACCCCGTTGAAAATTTTCGCACACCTCTATAGAAATGAGAAATGGGCCTCAGTGGAGGAGGTTTTCTAAGGCCCAGAGGCTGTTAGATTAGCAAGATTATGTGGCTGTCATTTGACACTCATGCAGGCACTCACGCGCTCACTACCTTGAGCCTAGGGAAGCAGGCGCCAGGGCCTGAGTAACGAAATTCGAAAATTCGGAATTTGCCCATGTTTGTAAGGATGGGGAAATCGCCAGATAAATTACAAACGAGCCATGCGCCTTCTCACTAGGTACATGCCGCTGGTTCCTACACAGACCTAGGTGTTCACGAGAGCCTTGTTCCCCAGTACACCCCACGTCGCCGGGGCTCTGCGCTTATCTCCCAAGCCGTAAAATTGACGAACTGCATCGTACAGGGTAAGGGCATGGAACGGGTAAATGAGGACCTTGAGGAGACAGATGAAAATAACCGATGATACTCAAATCTTGGTTCGGTGGTGTGGGAAAAGAGCCTTGCCGCCCCATCGATCAATCTACCCGCAGTGGGAAAATCTGTGCTGTAACTGCAGGTACGACGAACCGCACAGGGTTATTTCTCTCATGTTTACATCTAACTATCGTCGGTCGGGCGGCTGGGTGGAAAGAAGGAAGGAAAGTGATGTGGAGGGAAGGGAAGAGGGGCGCATGCACGTCGTAGTAAATGCAACCATGGGAAGGCAAGACGACGCTGCAATGAGGGTTGACGGTGACGGGGGCGATGCAGCGATGCAACAAGAGTAGAAAAGAATAGAAAAACAATGGATAAATGTGGTGTGATGCTACGGAGTTCCATGCACATACTTGCATCCGCGCCTTGGCAGAGGGGAGACCAGACCTGGAGGGAGGGGTGTCCTTATTTTCATTTCTGTTTCTAATCTCCCCGGGATATCGTTATATCCAATAGTAACCCAGGCTCGGCACAAAAATTGAACCTAGAAGCTAGATAAGTAGGCAGAGAGGTAGGCAGATAACCTAAGTCGAGATAAGAAGGGAGTGGTGGTTGGGACGTCGCGTTCTAGTATCCCCATATACAATGAGAGTACAGTAGCTTAGTTCTTTGCGAACCTATACACTTCGCGATCGTCACGAGGTTCGCCAAGACCCGGTCATCGCCAGGTACCCCTTCACGATAAAGAAAGCTTAGTTATCTACACAGCAGACTATGTGCGATGCCCGGCTACTCAAGTCTTCCTAGCAGCCTTAGCAGTGCCTGACGGCTCCTATCCTCGTGTGAACAGTATTCCGTGTGCAGGTATGCTCACAACAGACTTCTGTGTATCTTAATATTCCTCGGATCATGCCGTACGCACCTCCTGAAACGCTTTCTCGGTTGCCCCCAACAGAGAGGCAGGCAATGTAGAACAAATACCTGTAACACAGAGTCGTCTGTCGAATCCTTAGCCGGGGCCTCTGCCTACTACGGCACGAGGGGCGTCAGGGAGTCGAATCCCCTCTCAATCACGTGCTCGCCCCCGGCCGCCTCAATCTCGTACTCGAGGTCAGGCTGGGCCTCGCGGTACAGGACGTGGGGCTCGCTGGCCATCTTGAAGTTGAAGGCGGCCTCCTCATCGCTGATGATCTGCTTGGGAAGGCCACTACTCGCGGCTGCAGCCTCAACGCGAAGCTGGATGTCGCAGGATCGGTCGAGGAGGCCGAAGAGGAAGCCGGCCTCATCGACGGTGGAGCCGACAGACAGGAGGCCGTGGTTCATGAGGATGGCGCCTTTGTTACGCTCGCCTAGGGCGTCGGCAATGTGCTCGCCCTCATCCGCCCCGAACACGATGCCCCCGTACCGAGCGTACACGGCGACGGAGTCGTAGAGCGTGCACACGTCCTGCGTTAGCATCTCGAGGGGCCGCGCAAACGCACTCCACGCGCGCCCCGCCGCCGTATGCGCATGGCACACCGCGTGCACATCCTCGTGCCGTCGTTTGTGCACCGCCGAGTGGATCAGATACCCCGCCGCATTGGCCGGCCGCGACACGTTCCCCCCCGCCACGCGCCCCGTCGCGATCTCTAGGCAAATCATGTCGCCTGCTGTAAGCGATCCGAAGTGTCGCCCCAGCGGGTTCATCCACATGAGACCCGGGAACTCTGGATCCCGCACCGAGATGTGGCCCGACTGCCCTTCCGTGAACCCCGCCCTCGCAAAGTACCGGAACGTGGCCGCCATCTGCACTAAGATGTGTCGGCGGTGCTCCGTGAATGAGGGGAACGTCGGTATTCCTTCCCAAGAGTGAGTTATTGTTAGCGATATATCATTCGTTCATCATGATGTACCCATGCCTCTCCTGCAAACCCTACTGCCCGGGTTTCGAAGACTGGCACCCCAGGGTACTAGCCTGATGGTCCGTGCCACGAGGTAAAAGGGGGCTAGCATCACCACGTACCTGGCATAACGACGCCATGGGAAATCGCTTCTAGCGGCGTGGGATTTTCGGGCTCCTTGGATGCCGGCCTGCCATTGACGAGAGATTCTTTCAGGCTCTTCACCGCTAATGAGTTGGAGGTTGTCTCCACGGCTGGAACTGCTGAAGGAGCCATGGTCGTCTGCATATATGTTTGTATTGTGTGTACACATATGGATAATGGTTATAGCGACCAAAGCTACACGAAATAAAGCTATCCTTCCGCTCAGAAACCCTCTCCTTTTTGTATCTCGACCCAGACTCAGCTAGTGCATAGGTTATTGGAGGGCGCCCAATACAGAGTAAAGTGTCAACGGGCGGTTGGGGTTTGGTGGAACCGCCCCCGCGGTAGAACTGGGGAGGGACTGGTCAGCCAATGCAAACGCGTCCTTTAGGAATTGCAATGCCCCCGATGATAGGCGAGCCGAAGCCGGGTTTTCTGGTCTTGGACCTAGCGGCCCCGTTACGTCACGCCGTCATTCGGAACGGCGTGCTGGGCGATGCCACCACTCCAAGAACGGCAGCCAACTAGCTACACAGGACGTACAAGGGGCTCAAAGCGACGCCTGCTCAGCTGTGCCTTATCACCGTTGATCGTAGTACCTATAACGGGATTCGCGCCCTTCGCCCAACAGTCTCCAATTTCACTGGATGCAGTGCAGCACGGCGTAGTGCACGAAGGGTGGGAAAACCTCGTAAAGGCACTCCTGTTTTTTTGGATGTGGATAATGCATGCTGGATACGAATACCCGTCGAGTTGTCTAATAAAAACACGTTCCTTCTCACTGTAGTCGTTGATCCTTTGCCACCGCCCAATGACCTCGGTCCGAAAGCTGGGTTGGCAGGATCTTGTGGCTTGGAGGCCCCTATATATCTACCTAGTCTGTGAGCCCCGTGTCATCTCCCAAGGCCACATAGGACGACCTCACTATCGACGAGTAGAAATAGGTCAGAAATAGGTCACGGAACTTTTAGTCAAGCTGACCAGTAGGCTGCAGAAAAATGAGTTTCATAGACATCCGCTTTATCATAGGTAACCCGGACGCTGCACGGATAGCTGAAAGCAATAGGCCAAGTGAGATTTTGCTCTGATCCGCGTCTTTTAAAAAATTCGTTGCTAATAACGTTGCTGCCACCGTTACTGATAAAGAGAATTCCGTATCCAGTTCCTTCAGCACATACGGTGGCTGCTTCACCGGTAGCAGAGATAGGTAAGCGCACTTCCAATGTCTGAGCCTTCGATGTCCGCACCATTGCTTTGCGCCCGCCTGCGATTCCTTTTCGACGCCACTAACTCGCACCCTTCGCGTAACAAGAGCCCAGGACGATACCCAGGACTAAGTCTACAGGGCTCCGGTCTGGAAGAGGAAGCGCAATGGATGTATGAGCTGGAGGCCGACGTAAGACCTGGTACGCACACCCACAGCGCCAGTTTATTGCCTCCCGCGGCACGCAAGACCTGCACTGGTATATTTATGGAGGTAGCACTGCATCGGCTATGAAGTAGCTTAGCTACACAAAAGTTACCAGCTGCTCGAAATAGCATAACCAGAGCCAGCATTTTGACCGATTTGGGGACAGAAGCTAATTAAACCCACCCAGTTAGATGTCATCCTTCGTTTCAGCCCTCTCGTTCCCACTTAAGACATTTAGACCTAGATAGCTTAATTGATTATCGTGGTATGTGGCATTCAGGGGTATTCAAGGGTGCAAATCTCGGAGATGGCTGAGGCCTAATTGGCGTATAGGGGGGGGGCCTGGCGTGTGTGGAAAGGCTGGCGCTCGTCGGAGTAGAAATTATATGTTTTGTTCCTTCTTCTTGTCATCTTCGTTTCTTCTCCTAATCTGGATTTCATAGAATTCTTTTCTTTCTCGTCACACGGACTGTCATCAATATCTTGGACGAGGTGCCGCAGTTTATCATTTATTCATTTTTATGGACGTTTGATTCGTCATCTAACGCTATGACGAAGCTATGGAGAGCAACGGCGGTCGCGCTGCCGCTTGTTCTTGTTCTCGTAGGCGTGCTCGGTTCGAATGCGCAGTCTTCTAATGGAGCCGCGAGGTTCATTCGGAGATATGCGCATAATGGTGAGATAAACAAAGAAAATGTTCCGAGAGTGTCGTTGGCTATTTTAGTCGTGGCTTATCTCGTCGTCTCATAAAACAGTGGCGGTACTCGGCGACTACCTGTATATCGACGGTGGCGAAATATCACAGTATATCAACGACGAAGGAGACATGGACGAATATAGGGTGCCGGCGCAGTGTAAGTTATCTTGAGACGTCAGTCTTTAATCACGGCGATCTATCGCCTCGCCTTGAGTAACAATTGTGGCAAAACCTACACGGGCGTATAGTACAAATTACTGTACTTCCTGCTCATGTAATATACGTGTAGTCAACGACACGCTTTCACTTCCCCTGACCGAGTCCTGGACGAATTCCACGGTGCCCATTACCGCGGTACCAAAGGCGGCGCCGGTCTTCAACATGGAAGCTCTATGGGTAGATGCGCAGACGGACTCGCTGTATGCGTGGGCCGGGCAGGGACCGTGGGGAAACGTGTCGAAATCAAAGGATCTCTGGCGGTTCCGGGTCAGTTCCACCTCCTCCCCGGGGGAAATAAAGGAGTGGGTCAAGCAGCCTGCGGCTAATATGGACGTTTTCTTGCGCCTGGTGCGTGTTAGAGACGCCGCGAGCACCACTTGCCTGGACGCCGGGTACTCACTCGGGGGCTATGGTACCGCGTCTACCGACCCCGAGCACTTCGAGGTCAACATCGACGTCCCCGTCACCGGCATGCTGGTCTACAACATGACATCCCGTATCTGGGCCAACGAGTCCACCACCCCTCTTTCTGCCGATGCCACCAAAACTGTTGAGGGAGGTATTAACGCCTTTGGCACCTTCATCGCTGGATCCCTCGTTTGCCTTCCAGGCTTCGGAACTCAGGTGCGGGAAGGTGAGCAGGGGAAGAATGGTAAGGAGGAGCAGAGACAAGGATTGCTGTTGGCGCTCGGGGGCGAGATCGTCACCCCCGAGGACGGTTACAATATTTTCGATCCAAACTTCATCGGGTTCGACAGTGTAAGCATATGGGACGTGACGACAAAAAGATGGTACTCGCAGGCGACAACGGGAGACGTGCCAAGTCCGCGCAGCCGGTTCTGCGCCGTTTCGGTGTCGTCTTCGGCCGGGGTCCACAACGGAGACGGGAATGGGGAAGAAAATATCGCATCGTACGAGGTGTTCATCTTCGGCGGGTTCGACGGGGCCGCCAGGGAAGGCTTCGATGGCGTCTACGTGCTCTCAGTCCCAGCATTCGTCTGGTTTAAAGCGGACTCTACGGGTGGCGGTGGGGGCCCCCGTAAGTATCACGCTTGCACGCTCGCGGGCGGGAGCGGCGACAACAGCCGGCAGATGATCGTGGTCGGTGGCTTCAACCCGGAACTAGATTTCAGGTCTAGCTTTGTCGACAAGGACCCTTGGGCGAACGGCATCGGGGTTTTTGACGTCTCGGAGCTGAGTTGGAAGGACGGTTTCGATGCTCAAGCCTCTCCCTATGAGCGACCACGCCTAGTGAGGGAGTGGTATGATGCAGGGTAAATAGCCTATCTCCTTTGTGTTGTGCTGGTTCGGGTTGCGACCTCATTACTTACATACAAATACATCACAGGAACCAAGACAGCATTCATTGGTCTTCGGAATCAATGAAGGAACTTTTCTTTCCAAAAGGTAAGGCTTCTGTTACATTACCTAGCCAAACTATGTGGACTGACGGGAAATTTTAGACGCAGCCTTAAGCCCGGGAGGTTCGGTCGGCGGTAACGGAAGCGTGATGCCCTCGGCGAACCAGGAGTTACGGTCCCGAAACATAGGTGCAGTGGTAGGCGGTGTAGTCGGCGGCGTGGCAGTTGTAGCGGCGTTAGGCTTCTTCATATGGTGGTATCGACGCCGGAATCAACATCATGCAGTGCCCATTCAGGCGGTGCCGTTGGAGTTGCCGGAATCTACGGCCAGAGAGGCGGCTTTCGTGACAAACGATGCCGTCAACGAGCTCGAAGGGACAACCCAAAATGCTGACTTCGTAGCATATGATGAGCCTAGAGAGCTGGACGGGTCGGATACGGCTATACTCAAGGTGTCACAGTAGTCGGAGACTTGAAAAAGCGTCGATCTTTTGAACAATGGACAGACCAGAAGTGTTCATAATGATGTCACATAAGTGAAGGGGGATTGATGTTCAATATCTGGCTCAACTTTCCTACTGCTGCAACTGTTCGTTCATCGTGCCCTTCAGAGCCCATTGATGAGTCTTGCTGAGTAGTCCAAACCACCCGACACCTTTCACATCACGGTATAATATGGGTCACTGGTAATCCTTATGCATCTATCACGGCGATGAGCAGGATGGGCAACTTCAACGGGTCAGACAACCAAAGAAGGGATCTCAGACCGAACTAGACTCATTTAGGCGGGGCATTCTCAGCATCGCTATTGAGAATAGATACCACTTCTCCAGCCGATGCTACATCTACTCACCTTTCTGCAGGGGGGCTACAAAAACTGAAATCCGGTCAGTCAGTACCAGAGTCAGTAACTTTATGCCTTGGGCCTGTTGACCAGGACCCGTAGACTAGCGAAGTACAGTATAATTCTAGCGGGCTTAGTCAATTCCCTTTTACAAGCGCACATTTAGTTATGCGTCTATATTGTACGTCTATAACTAAATGAGGCGTTGAACGAGGGAGCCTGCCCACACACCCAATTAGACACATGTATATAGGCCAATATTCACATAGTCATATATCATATTTCAAATCTACCTGTTACTTCCAAGCTAGTAACTTTTATGTCTCATCAGCCAGGCCACTAACTACGCTGCAGCTCCTGATCGGCTATTCTACTTTTACGCCTTTTGCCCATCATCCCCATGAGTCGATTATACAGCGAGGCTTTAGACTTCGGGATTTGATCAAAGCCCTCAGGGAGCCTATGAATGCCAATTCTTCCGTCGTCCGACAGCTTTCCAAGCTTCACACGGTAGTCACCGCTTGCCTCGGAATAGGATGTTGCGACCTTATCTCCCACGTTGTCGGTTCGGTCCAAGACATCCCTGAGTTCCTCAGTGACGAGCTGGGATATAGTGTGCCAGATGTTGTTATAACGCGAGTATCGTACCTGTGCAATGCAAAGCGCCATAATTATAGTGACGTATATAAAGTGCACAATAACGAGAGTGGTGACTGAGATGAAACCCGCGCATTCTTTAGCGGAAGAACATGGGCCTGGGGTCTGCACGGTCCTTGTTGTCACCATATCCGCGGGTTGGAGCTCGCCCAAGGAGTTGATGTAGGAGTCGTACCACGACAAGGCCGACATTGTCATATAGCTCTGTAGAGCATTTGCAGCCCGTCTAGTCTCCGCGATGGTGCTATCGAATAACATCGCGAAGAGTGGGTGTGTCAGATATCCATATCCATCGCAGAAATAACAAAGAACCGTAGACCCATTGACTACACCCCCTTGAGTAAGCGAGTTGCTCACGAACAGTTCCAGCAGTCTCGTGGTGAGGTTGGCAATACTGAGTTCCTCGTTTCTTCCTAGCGGATCAATAGTAACGACTGAGTGAGCGATACTGTCAGGGGGTCCATCTACAGGACCCCCAGCGATGTCCATAGTCAGAATACCTCGCTCCCCATGCGACCGATGCGGTATATCAACTCCCATGTATTTTTGAACCATACTCGTGTTGTAAGACGTGGAAGTGGGTGACCATTCAATGATAGGCTCTCTCGGAGCATCTTGTGCTGAGATGGATACGTATTCCCGGGCCACATTAAAACCCCAAAAGCATACCGTAGCATTAACACGGCGGCCAGGCAGTAATTCGTAGCTATTCCATTCCTCATATGGTTCCCCCGGGCCAAGAAGGTTTCGGGTAGGTAGGCTCGCGGAGTCCGACCGTCGCATATTCGTCGAAACCACAAGCTGTATACTAGAATTCACAGACCAGGGCGCTTCTGCAGGGTCCCATTTCGGATCTAGGTTATTGCCCCAGATTGCTCCGCCCACCCCTCCAACAAGGCAAGGCATCGAGACGTATTGGTTTGATCTCGCTTCGCTATTCAGTGGCACAGGACATCGAAAGTATAATTCTTGGCAATCAGCCGAATCGCAGGGAGGATCGGCACTAGCATGTGCGTCCTGGAGACTGGTGGCGTAGTGCAAACGCCCGGTTATGAACCTTTTAGGGTCATCGTATTCTGTGTCGACATACTCAAAATGGCCGTCTATAACTGGTCTCATGCAGGATACTCGAGATTTCATAGTCACAAGGTTGCCCTGAAAGTGTCTTAGCGACGTCCGCCGGTCGCTTCCCAATAGCGGGAGGAAACCTCTCTGCAGCAGTCCTGTATCGCTGAAGCCATGTATATTTGGAAGGGCATCAAAGCCCGAAGGAGCCTCTGCAAATGCCATAAATGTCGGCAAACTGCTCTGGATCGCGCCCCCTAACATGAGGAAATCGAAGTCGTCCTGGCGATATGTAATCAGGCTAGGAACTTGAACCTGGTCCTGGTCTCCGACGATAATGAAGTTGTTGATATCAGACAAGAGTAGCGTGGACGAGAATTGAAGGGCTAAGGTGACCAAAACCATGAGGGTGAGCAACCAGAAGTCGAGCTGCAAGAAAACCGCCCTGGTCTTCGACCTCAGCATCATTCTCACAAGTCTCCTTGGGCCATCATTTATGCACCGCAGAACGGAAAAGTATGCGACCTGTGATCTCCGAGTGAACCGCTTCTCGAGCACGAGAGCCGCGATCATGGAGGTACAGACTGTGGACTGGACGGATATGATAGCACGGAGTGCAAGGGAGGATAAAGTGATGGCTCGGGTCATCCAACCGCGAAGTGCTATTCGTCTCCATACAGCAGTGGCAAGAGCGGCCTCAGGGGCTTCGCCATACCCGAACCAAAGAAAGGTTAGGAACCCCGTGATCGCGAGGATACCAATGTGGCCTCCAACTATACTGATGGACCCAAGAGGTCCAAGCGATTCCTTGAAGGATAGCGTCGGAGTTGAATCCTTCTCGTGACCTGAATAAGGTAGATATGTTGTAGCACTGTCCATTCCCGACGAGCTAACCTCAATGGAATCGGCTCTGGGTGAACTGGCAGGCATAGAGACATGACTTTCCGTGATTGATGGTTGATATTCTAGACTGTCACTGTCGTCATTTTGGCCAGGACGCCCGCTTATGCTTGTCATCGGAAGTGGTCCATTTGATGGCTCTACGACCGCCATGGTCGGAACAGATGATACCTTTAAGATCATTATCAGCTTGTATATTCCCCTTCGGCAAGCTATCTGTATGTCTGATACAGTCAGGACTATAGGACATTGGTGAGCTTACCGATTGCATGGGCCTAAGTGTCTCGTCTGTCTCGTGGTAGACCAGAAGAGTAAACGTGAAGCAGAAGGTCAAGAGACTCGGTACGTGCCTGCGTCCGATAGCCACAGGAATACGTCAGGATTTAGAAACAAGAAGTGTTGCTTAATCTAAATGAAGCTAAACCCTAAGATACAAGGAGTGAGCGCAATAATTCTTCAACCGCCATCGACGCCTCTTATATATTATCAACATAGTCTCTAATCAACTACGTATTACTCTCAGCCTCGTTCATTTTCAGCCGTAAAGCGATCCACAGCAGATCAATTAGGGGGCTTTTGGGGGCTTTTTGACCCTTTCCAAAGTCTTCTTCACCGAACCATTGACACGGCGAGCCTCGCGGACCCCCATCAACTAAAACCTGTTTTCTAACCCATATCTATATATAAATAGCATTCGAAGCCAAGCCGATCGAACAAGAATCGTTGGGCGAGATCCACGGGGATGAAAATTCGCCCAGACGAACAATCTTGGCCTCGTTGGAGCCTTACGCCACCGTAATATCAGGGAAGGGTGAAAGGCCGCACAGCAGCGCCAATGCTTAACGCATGTGGTATAATTCTAGGTGAGCATGGTGCTGCGACTTGTCATTTGGGGGCGAGGACTCAGCTGCGAAGACATGATTGCTTTCCCCCATAGCTAATATCCAGCCAACGCATCTCCGTCCAAGGAGCAATGATTTATTGGTTTTCTATTTTGAGAAAGCTTATCACATCCTTAAGCTTGCGGCATTAACATTGCCAAAAAGCGACTCACACAATGAAACATCAAGACACAGCGGACGTCGGGAATCAACCCCGGAGTAAAAGATACAGCAATTCCTACCGCAAGAATTCTTCAGCCCGAGTCTCGGCATCAGCTTTGTTGTAGTGTTCATACGGCTCAGCTCGACAGCCTAGTCTGGGCATTCGGCTTACGTCAAACGGTCTCGAGATTTCTACAACAGTCTACCAGCCCCAGTCCTCAAATGCAGAATTCTCTTCTGTGCCTCAATTCTCTCTTCCCTCCATCCGAGAAACGAGTGTCGGTCGGCACAGAGATGCAACAGCACCAATTTCCCTTAGAAGTTGCGTATCAGGTCGTTCACGACTTACGCCACCTGTGACCTACCCCTTTTACCCCGCAGCCCCGAACAAGGCAGAATGGGGCCCACCCTTAAGGCATAATATTAATTAGTAGTGAATGTCGCTGCAGGAGTCCATACTGAGCTACGTCCTCTAAAATGATACCAGCCTAGTCCTAAATTAAGAGGAGATATATACCACAGACGAGTCCGAGGCCCTCACAAGCCAATATGTGACAAAAACATAGATATAGTCACCTTGACACCAGAATCGAGTGCCAATCTGCTAAACGCCGGAATCCAATATCGCAACTCCCATCTTAAAGACTCACTGGGAGCACAGGCAGAAACAAGGGGGGAAGTGGTGGAAGTCCGGGTAGATGACAACCGAGGGAGGCCAAGCACCCCTACATAACGCCCACGCTCTCTGCTTTATCAACACTGGCATAGGGAATATAGAGTAGGTAGTGCTCAGGGCAGGGAATTGAGAGGAGAATACGATCTACTGTCATAGAAGGCTGTTGTAGATATGACAGCAGAAAAGTGGATCTTGTACACACTCACCCCCTTATTCAAAAAGAAGCCTTAATACACCGTTTTATGCTGTGGCTCCACCCTAAATAGGGGGGTTTGGGTTCTTAGGTCTAGATCCTCTTTTATCAACACTACCACCACAAATCTCCTATGCACAATACAATCACTGTTATAATTTCAAACAAGAAGGATTCTCTGTCCTCTCTACCAGTATACACACACGAAAAAGAACGACGAACTATTACGAGCGAGCGGTAAAAGGTTGATCCGGCGCGTTACGTTGTGGGGGGGCGACATTTGCGCCACTCTTTTTTTTAGTTTTCCATTCAATCCCTATGCTTGATAAGTGACCTGTATTACCCTTGTCTGTCTGCCTCTCCGTTCCGAGACTTAAACACGGGGGTGGGGGGCCAGATACTGCATGCATGCTTGTATGCCTGCCATACTAGAAGCGGTTCCGCAAGCCCTAGCAGGATGGTTGAATCAGATCTAACTTGCTTGCCCGAGTCGGCCAACTCCGTTTTCCGTTTGCCGACGTCACGAACAGGTGTGACCAAGCCTCGCCTCGCGTCCTATGTACGTGCCATGCCACTGTCATTCACCGATCCTTTTTTTTTTCTTCCTGAAATGCCACCTTCCTGTAACTTAGCCATGACATAGCCTGACACATCTCATCCCTCTCAACTGGGAGACGGGAGTGATTGGGCCGGCTCTGCCCCTCCCTTCAAGTCATTCAATCATCCATCACACCACCAGAACACCTAGCGCATCATTTCCATATTTTAATCTAAACAAATAAGAAGAAGGGATTGTCTCCTTTGATTATCATCGCGGATTTCCGTTCTGGCGGGCGGTCCCCACACAGCTTGGCGAGGAGGGAAAGAAAACTCTATTTTGGTATCACGCAGACGAAGGCAGAAAAAAGACAAAACGATCAAGTGCAGAGAAGGATGCAGTCAAAGAACATCGCGTCAGGGCGTCTTGATCTCGGGTATCCGGTGACAGGTAGGCCGGCGGACGGTTATAGTCCGTATATGTCCCACCCGTCGAAGTGATCGCTCGAGGATGCATTCTTGGAGGTTAAGTCACGCTGAGGCGCGAATTCATTCCGCAGCTCTTGACGCAGTCACAAGTCGTCATCTTCGGCCTCGATCTCCGAGGGCTTCAGCAGACCGCCAACCTTGGCTCGTCGCTCGTGCTCGGCGGTAAGCTTGTCCCTGGCCTCCTGCTCCTTCTCTACGACGAATAGATCGGCATTGTCGTCAGCGAACTCCTTCAGAGAGATAAGGAAGTCTCGAACGTTCAATCTAAACTTCTCATATGAGGAGTTCAGGGTAAACAGACACTGGACGAATGCTTCGATTTGTTGGCTAGGAATTATCAGCGTTAGCTGTCATGAACAGTTAGAAGGTGACGGCAACTTACACTTGAAGATTGGGGAATGCGTTGCGAAGCAGTTGCCCCACGAACCCGGCAAGGAAGTCCTTGTTGCTAGTGCCTGCAGGAGCCTGTTCGGTATAGATGGGACCCTCGATCTTGGGCGTGGTGCCGTCGGCAGGGACGACGAAGTAGAACATCCGCATGAGCAACATGGATTGTGTCTTAAAGCCAGCTTTGTGGTCAGGGTCTGTCAGAACGAAGAAGACATCCTGCAGAATGGTCACAAAGAATTGCTGGAAGAACGCATTTGCCGTCTGAGGATCTGTCTTCTCGGCGATGTTCGTAATGAGCTCCAGGCACATGTTAAGGCCTGCGCCTTCGACGTCGCGGTTGTCATGCTTGCTCGCCCACATACAAGCGTCAATAACGAACTTGAATTGGCGATTGTCAAGCTTCAGCAACGCGGGGAAGCAGTGGAGGTTGATCGCTCTAAGCAGGTTGAAGAATTCCACGCGGTGCTCGGGGAACTCAGAGAAGTCTTTGTTGATCATCTCTAAGGTGCATTCGAAAATGTTCTGCATGATGATAGGAACCTGATCCTCCATGAGACCCTGGGACAAGTTAGCGAGTCACATCTACTAATGATTATACATAGGAGACAATAGTCAAAGCGATATATGCTTACAGTGAGCTTGGCGATGATCACAGACATGGCCTTTAGGACCTCGGCATCCCGGGCGCCTGGGACATTGCGGTTGTAATCTACCAGAACCGAGTCTAGCAGTTGCGGGACCATCTGTTGGCGGACAGCCTGCAACTCTTCAGCTTTCTCGACGTAGGTCTCGATCAACTTCAAAATCTCCTTCTTGATCGTCCGAAGACCTCTGACCTTGGGCATGCGAGGCGCGATATCTCCTGAATATCTTATTAGCCAATGTCACTAGAGTTAACACACTAATGATTTACCTTCGCGTGCGACGGCCTCCGATATCAGCTGACTCGTTGCGCGGTACATCTGCAACATGTCTAGGTAAATCCTCCCAATTTGAGGTCCGAAGTAGGGACCAATCGAAGAGCAAGCCGACACGTTGGTCTTCATGATGTTGCCAATGATCTTGATCGTATCCGCGTCTTGCAAGATCGTAGGGTCTTGCGTGGCAGCCCTGATGATTTCATCCCAGGCCGCATTCGGAGCAGCCATCAGATCGGCCAGAAGCCGCTCCTGTTGATGCTTGTTTCCCTGAGCATTCACCATGTAACCACAGGCTTCATAGAAGGTATGGACCTGCTGAGGCGTGAGGTCAGAGGTGATCCGCTGCAGGTTCCGGACGATCTCCTCGATGAAGGGCTCCGATTCACTAGGTTGGAGAGCTACAAAGTGTCGCCGGCATTGTCGAGCAATCTTGATGAAAGTGTCGCATGCCATATCCTGAACGCCTGTGAAAAAGTTAGTTCTCGTCTCCTGATAGTAAGATGGGGTGGGCTGATGTCTTACCCTCGTGGGATTCATGCATGAACTCAAAGAGCTTGTTGACTACCGTCTTAAGGAATTTCCAATGCGCCTTCAAGAACCGGGGATACTGCCCGACGATGTACATGATGTTGGATGCGACGACAGCCTTGTTGTCCTTGCCACGCTTCATCTCGGTGAGTCCGAGGAGATCCTTGATGACAGTTACCAGGAAGCGCTTTTCTGTCTCCTCGTTCATCGCCAGCGAAATAGAACCAATGGCCCAACAAAGGACGTTGCAGTTGTGCCAAGACCACTCGGTACCATCCACCTGGCGTTGGAGTTTCTCGGTCATGATAGTCTCGGTGTCGACGACGTCTAGGTGGGTCAGGTAGACGAGGCATTCGCGGATCGTCTTATAGAGCTGGACTGTATCGCTCTCTTTAACGAACTCTCTGACGATCTCGCCCTCATCGTTCTCAACAACAAGGACCTCCTCGGGACGAACCATCTTCTCGATCATAACGACACGAAGGTTCGACAAGACTTCCTTGTACTTGTGCATTCGCAGATGAGGCATGCCGCCGAGGATCGCCGGGTTTACAGCTCCTCCACCAGCGGAACCGCCCATGTTCATCAAGGGATTCATCTCCATGGGGGCGGTCTGCATCTCCTCGTAAAGCTCCTGGACAAGCTTCAGCCAATAATCCAGGCAGATCTTGAAGATCTCTCGGTCATCGATCTGAGATATCCGAATCAGGTAGAAATGACCATGGGTGAGGAAATCTCGGTTCGGAAGTTTCTCGACGAGGTCGACGTGTTGGCCAAAGAAATTGCAAAGGAATAGCGCCATATTCTGGATGAACTCCTGATCTTTAGAATTGCTGTTCGGGTAAGTGCTCTTGAGGTCAAGTTCGAGCGGTACGATGTTAGCAATCGTCGTAAGGACCTCGACAAACATCTTCACTAGCTGCTCGCTGTACGCATTGGGCTGGCCCGGGCCACTGGTCGCCAGACCACCAATCTCGGTGAAGACCTGGAGGGTCACGTTTCGGAACTCGGGGGCGTCTAGGAAACGAGTGCGCAGGGTCTCGATAAGCGGCGTCTCGAAGATATATCCCAGAGGAATCCAGTTGCAGAAGCGCAGTAACGTCTCGAGAGTAGCTTTGATTAAGCTGGGCTGGTTGGCAGTGGTGAGAATCTCTTGGCATAACTGGAAAATCTGGGAGAACTCGTTGCACATAGTGGTCTTGAGATTTCGGGTCTTGGTCGAAGTCATCTGTTCGGCCGAGTAATCGAAGACCTCTTCAGAGAGGAGGCGCAGGATGATCATGTTGTTCTCACATATGGTGAGGTTTGTGCGACAAGCTGCAATGATCTCGTTGATGAAGGTAGGCCAGTTGTGAGGCCACTCTTGCTTGAGGATGGAGACAAGCACGAGGTTGAGCTTGTTGAGCAGAGTTCGCTGCGCCTTTAGCGACTCCTCCGTGCCAGAGATCTGAATGATGTAGTTGACTACGAAGTTTCGAATGCCTGCAGGAATGGTCAGTATCGACATTACCAGTCCATATCAACCCTCTCCCCCCAGCTCAATAGCCGCAGTGCTATCCAAATAAGATCCGGGGAGGCAAACCTTGGCATTGATCTCGAGGCAGGACCTTCCATCTTGTCTGAATGACATGGTCAAGTATTTGTAGGCCCAAATCTATATATAACTTCAGTCAGCCTTCTTTTACGAGTCCCAATTATGCAGGTGGGTCATTTGAAGGATTGATGTGTGGGCATACACTTTGTCTGAGGGTATTTAGATTCTTGAAGAATCTTGTCGACCAGAAGCCATGCGTCGGGGTCTTCCTTGAACTGTAGAATGAAGAAAGAGAATTAGTCAATGCGACAGGTCCCTGAGGCAACCAAGGAGGGGTAAATATGGTGAATGCTTACCTGGTTCAAGGCTGTTTGGGCGGCATTTTGCTAAGAGGTGGGGAAGATATAAATGATTAGTTCATAAGTCCGAATTACACACAGAAAGTCTCGAGGAGAGAAGGAAGAAATGAGAAAATAAGGAGAGGAGGGGTAGACTCTATAGATTCTATAGACTTCATAGACAAAAGGAACAAGACAAAAGCGACTTACCTGTTCACCGCGACCTTCATAGAATGTCTGGACGACTTGGTCCAGTTCAGGAATCGTGGGCGCCATGTGTGTATGCAGATGTGTGTGTGGATGTATGTACGGAGGATGTTGCGTTCGTAGGTATGTGGGTTGTAGATTGTAGAATCGGGAGTGAGCAAAGAAGGCTTATTTGGAGAAGTATCGTGGACTGCTACTCAGTAGAGAGTGCTACGCGCCCGAGCAGATTACTGCAAGATGATGCACGGTATACACATGCAAGATGCACGCTTTCTCTTTCTTTCTCTGTCTCTCGATCTCTCTCTCGTCCTTTCTCTGATTTTGGCTCTCTCTCTATTTGATCCCTGGTCTGGTCGTATCCAGAGTGAAATGCGGCACGGGAGATAAAAGGCGGGGGAGTGAAGATTTGTGACGTATATCGTATACCGACTTGTACCGATAGGATAGTTAATAGCGGCAACAAGGAGGAGGAGGCGGGGGTGAGGATGAAATGGATGGGAAATCAAAAAGGATTGTTCACCAATGAAAGGATCGGTTTGGAAGAAAGGAAGCTACTGGTGGTTTATTGTTGTTGTTGTTGGAGAGGAGGAGGTGAAAAGGTGAGAAAATGAGAAGTTGGTATTGTACTGGAGACGTGGGGGGGAGATCATAAAAGGCCGTTAAGAATTTGGTTGTTGGAAAAAAGGAAGAAAAAAAAGAGATGGCAGTTGTATGGAAGAGGAGCAACAGAGTGTGCAACAGCTTTCCAACCCAGGTCAGGTTTAGGTGGGTTTTGGGGCTACTTAACTCTACTAACTAGTAGGTCAGTACATACCTACGAGGCTAAGTATAGGCAGGTAGGCGGGGATGTAATTACCATACAAGTAGTTGGGTAGTACCTAGGTAGCCTATTCTTAAGTACCTACTCATGTAGCATAGCACGCATGCATGCATAAACACTATAAGTGATAGTGAATGTCCACCTGAGGTGAAGACTGTGAAGACAAGAGAGATATCAATATAACAACCCGACAGACAGGAAGGCACGAGGGGGAGGGAGGTTGGTAAAGAAATTAGCAGACATCAGCTACCACCTAAACATGCATGGGTACATCTCATTATGTAAGTACTCTCTCTCTCTGCTACTGTCCTACCTCCTGGGAACCTTCATTGCCCCGCACCAACTTTAAAGAACTTTGAAAGTCAATAATGCAGGTGAGCTTTCCAGGTCGGGTTGGTCTCACTACCTAACTAGAGTGAGAGGTACGTACCCAGACCAGGTAGGTGAGGTGGGAGGTGGCAGGAAGAGTGGGTACAAGCTACCTAATAGGCGCCTGGTCAACCTATCAAGATGAATATATCGCTTAGAGGCCGATTTACTAATATCACTCAGATTTTGGCATGTTATAAGTACCCGATATCATTTAGTATAGTTGCAAGGCTATCTGTATGTTCCAAGGTGACTGAAGAGGGGTGGTAAGGTTATTTGTTGACAACATGAATACATCATACATGAACCATTAGACGGGACCTCTTATCTGATAAGCATTAATTACCAGTCCCTTTTCAGGGCCCTTTCTTTGTCCCCCTACTTAAGTACATACTCAAAGACTTAGATATTGCCAACCACTTCCATAGCGAAATTACAGCTTAAAGCTGGGCTTATAGCGTCATTTACACAGAGAGACAGCTATCCCTTCAGCTATATACCAAAAACGTCCAGGCAGGGATACCGAGGCAGCAGGACAAGTTAGATGGAATGGGAGGCCCAACACTCTCCTCCTCCTCCTCCCCCTCCATACCTGCCCACTTCCCTATCGGTCTTTTGTACATGAATATGTACTACAGCCTAGGTGATTAGATGACAGCTGACAAACCAACCGCCCTCCCCCTTAAAAAAAAGCAAAGCTGAAAGAAGAGCCCTCCCTCTCCCTACTTGCATAGTACAGCGTTATCCGTCCGGCCGGAAAGTTGCTATAAGAAGGTTAGGTACATAAGATTGAGGGGTACTTGGGGAAACCTTACAGAGAGTTTAAATAAGCCAGCTGCTTGTACCATAGGCCAAATACTGAATTGGTATCATATTCTATCAAAATCCGAAGCCTGCCTAGGATCAATTAACTTCCTACTTAGGTGATCTATAAACTAATCTATAAACTACCCATAGAATAGTAACCACATGATCAAAGTATAGATTTATCAGCATAAAGATAAATGAATCTGTTCTTCCCACCTCATCTCATCTGATCTCTTCTCATTAGGCGGCTCGCTCGGGAACTACAGGACATAAGATCGAAACTGGTTTTTTTTTTTTGGTTTTTTTTTGCTTTCCCGAATTTTTTTTCCCTTTTTCTTCTTTCGAGAAACCCAAGAACATTTCCCGGAGATTGGGGGGGGGGGGGGGGGTCGGGCACGTAAGTCTGAAAAGTGGAAGAAAGATGGGGGCCTCTTCAGCCTACTTTAGGTATTAAGGAAATGGTGGTGGAAGTTTTTACGCCCGCCGGCCGCCGCTGATGCTACGTGGCCCAGCCATTATTATTAATGCGACCTCCCCCTCTCCCCCTCCCCGACACCCGCACCGCACACCATAGATGAGCTGGCGATCACGAGCAAGTGACCTGTCAGAGAGGGGTCGAAGTAGGTAAGGCAGACAGGACGAAGGCAGGCGGACCGGGCGACGGCCTTCATCATCATCATCACCATCAGAGACTCACTAAAAGAAGAAGCGCAATCGTCACCCTCGCTATATCCTAAATAGGCGGTAGGTAAAAGATCCATCAACAATGGGCAGAGAACGATAGTGTGGGGGGGGGGGGGGAATCGAGATGGGGAGATGAGCCCCACAAAATCACCGAGTAGACCCGGACATATCGGAGAGCATGGGCTTTCCGACACGGAGCTGCGGGGCCGTGAGGGAGGGGGTCCATCCGCGCCAAGTCCCCAAATTCGCAACAGCACACAACACACACAACACCGAAAATCGTATCCGTTTATTTTATTCAATTTTGATCTACGGGACGAAGATCGGTAGTTTTTTTTTTTGTTAATGCTGCTTTTTGTGTTGTTGACCATTTCTATTTTGCTACACACACTACATGACATGACATCATTTTCGTTTTGTTCACCTCGGGCCACCTGGAAGTTACGAAACCGCGCTCTATAAGTATGGTTGCACGACAAGTCGAGGCAATCCTGACTGATACTCATGGCCTCAAGGCCCGGTATAGGATTCTTTTTTTCTTTCATTCTTTTTCGAGAGCCAACTCTGAATTTATATTTCTTACACTGTGTATATGAGTTTCTTACGCGCCAATATCTACCTGGGAGACATATCGAACATTTATACTTGATTCTTGTTCTACAACCCCCAATCTCTTGGAAGCACCTGGCGTAGGTATTTCGTTTTATCTACGCCTTTTGGTAGCCGCATTCGGACAGGCCGTTCTTCAGGGCTTCGATGGCGCGGTCGATATCGGTTCTCGACGGGTCGGTCTGGTACGGTCAGCCTTTCATTCATTCTTTCTTTCTTACACCATTCACTCAACCGAGAGGGGTTGTAACGAGGGCACACAGGATACACATGAGGAAATTATCCACATACCACGCTAACACCCATGTGCCCGAAGCGGATATACTTGGGTGCGATCTCCTTGTGGATACCGCCAGCGAAGATGACGCCGCTCTTGGCCAGCTTCGGGAGAATGTCGGTGGCCTTGATCGTCTCGGGGAGGTACATGGCCGTCATGGCATGTGCCTGGTCCTCGGGGCTGAGGGCGACCTGCTTTAAACCCAGGTCGGTCACGGCCTTCTTGATCTTGTCTGACACCTCCTTGTGCTTGGCGAACCGCTCGGAAAGGGGCTTGGCAAGGATCTGGCTTAGCGCCGTGTGCAGCGCATGGATCAGCTGCGGCGACGGTGTCGCGAAGTAGGACGGCTTCTTGGCCTCGTAGTTTTGCATGACTGATATTTATTAGTGTCTGAAATGTCTGAATAAAAATAGGGCAGAGAAAGGTAAATCTCGATTAACATACTGGGCAGCCAGTTCTTGATAGAGGCGAAGTAGGTCGCAGGCGGGGTCTTCCTCGCCTTGAAGGCCTCGATAGCCCTCCCGCTAAACATCGAAATAGACAAGCCAGCAGGGCAGCCGATAGCCTTCTGGCTAGCGGTCACCACAGCGTCGACATCCCATGCATCGAAGGCGATCTCCTCGCAGGCCACACTGCACACGCCGTCGACTACGAGAAGGGTATCGGGGGAGACCTTCCTGATCAACTGGGATAGGTTGGGGATCTCGCTTAAGACACCGGTCGACGTGTCGACGTGGGTGACGGTGATGACCTTATACTTCTTGCTCTTCAGGGCGGCTTCAATCTCAGGTAGCTGGGGGCGACCGCCAACCTCCGGGGCCTTGAGTATGTCGACGTTCGCACCGTAGGTCTTCAGACAATCAGCGAAGCCGTCGCCAAAGTAGCCTGTGCTGAGAACGAGGGCATCCTCGCCAGGCTCGACCAGATTGGCAGAGACGATATCCCATCCTAGCGTGCCGGAACCGGATATAACGAATGATTGCGAGGAGGGCGAGGTGGTTTGGAACAGCTTCCGCAGCATGGATAGGACATCGCCGAAGGTTGATACGAAGCCGGGGCCTACATGAGACTCACTATGATGGGGAGGTTAGACTAAGAAATTTCATGTACGCATGCGTATTGTGCGTGAATCATACGTAGAAAAAACGAGAAGAAGAAAAAAGGAGGCGAGAGACAAACCTGAAGTGGCTCATAGACTGCAGGACGGCATCGTCGAACTCGATGGGACCGGGAATGAGCAAGGCGGGGTGTTCTGGTTGGGACGACATTTTGGTGGACTGCGAGGATGAAAAGCGGCGATGGTGAGAAGAAGTCAGAGAGGTGTTACTACTACTGTTGTTGTTGGTATTGTTGTTATTGGAAGGAGTAGTAGTAGTAGTAGTAGTAGAAAATGTAGCGGTAGCAAGGTGTCGTGAAAGAAGGCCAATTCGGGCTGGTGCCGATGACGACGCGGGGTTGGCAGCGCTGGGGCGTAGCGGGGTCATGGTACCTCGGGATGTACCAGGGCTACCGAAGCCGGCAGCGGCGAGTAGTACCCGCGGGGCCCTCAAGCTCCGTGTGCAAGCCAGTTTCAAGGTTTACGTTATACGTTGTATCCTTCAGTAATTAGAGACGGAAGTCCCTCCAGTTGGAATGTTTTTTGGAGCTTAGGGGGATCTCTGTAAAGCGTTAGAGTCCCTTCCTGATAGGCGTTTTTACCTGGTTTATGTATAATAGAAAAGAAAAAGAAAAAGAAAAAGCTTGGGAAAATCCCCGAAAAAGGCCAGAGAAGTCCGTGTATTTCTGTCCCTCCCTCTCTCTCTCTCTCTCTCTCTTCAGGAATTTGTTACTTACCTGCCCAAGTACCCCAGGAAAGACTTCGGGATAGATTTGGAAAATAAAAACTCGGTAATTACCAGCGAGCGACACCGAGAGAAATCCGTCCAGATTTGGGGAAGCAGCGGTGTCGCAGGGAATCTAATTCCAAATATATTTTACCTTACCTAAAGAAATCGGTCGCCCTTGCCGTCAACAGGCGATACCATGCCTGCCTTAAACGATACAAATCGGGAGACTTGCCGATTTCCTGACTAATCCCGAAATCCCCATGAACACATAGGTCAGGGCCCGCCAGCTCTTACCTAAGTATTCAACGTGGTAAAATGCAGGGGTTCATTTGAACCTTGGAACTAGACCTCATTCAGCTGCTGCCTGATATCTGCATCGTACCTGTAGACATGTCTTATCGGCCTTATCTATGAGCTACCTAGTATCCACCTAGAGGGCTGTTAAGGGTCGGGTGTGATCTCACTTGCAGTTCCACCAAACATGCCTACCTACAGTAAGTACTTGTAGTAAGTATACCAGCATACTAGGTACCTACTAAGAGCTAGGTCGGGACGTAGGTAGGTACGGTACCTGGCCCAGCTTATCGGATGGGCAGTTCGCGTCTCTCTCTCCCTTACCAATTACGTAGTGCGAACATCGTGTGTGAGATAGTTACAAGTCAACGACTACCAACTACCAAAAACTGACCTGTCTGTGCTGCCTCCCCCCTTAGGAAAAAACAAAAAAGCCTCCGTCACCGCCTGCCCAGGTCGAGGAATCCGGCATAGAGCCGACCGCATTCCCTAGGGCTGGACAGCACCCCGCCGTCACCGATCCTATACTGCCGATTCTATACCGATACCGATACCGATTCCGATTCCGATTCTGATTCCGTACCGTACCGCACGGAGGTAGACGATCACTACGATCACTGCTTGTACTCCCGCGATGGCTTTCCTCATCCTCGTCATAGGGGACCTCCATATCCCAGACCGCGCCCTCGACATACCTCCCAAGGTGCGCCTCCTCTCTCTTCCCCTATGGCCCCCCCTGCCTAGTGTCTAACGAGCACGTCGTCGCGCCGCGTCATCCGCGCGCCGCAACCCAAGCCATAAACAGTTCAAGAAGCTCCTCACGCCGGGGAAGATCGGACAGACGCTGTGTCTAGGAAACCTGACGGACAGGCATACGTACGAGTACCTGCGGTCGATCGCGCCGGACCTGAAGATCGTCAAGGGGCGGTTCGACGTGGAAGCGACGTCGCTACCGCTGTCGCAGGTGGTCACGCACGGGTCGCTGCGCATCGGCTTCGTCGAGGGCTTCACCCTCGTCTCCACCGAGCCCGATCTCCTGCTCGCCGAGGCCCACAAGCTCGACGTCGACGTCCTCTGCTACGCTGGCACACACCGCTTCGACGCCTTCGAGTACATGGACAAGTTCTTCGTCAACCCCGGCAGCGCCACCGGCGCCCCTACTACCGGCTGGCTCGCCTCTGAGAACGAGGAGATGGTCCCCAGTTTCTGTCTGATGGATGTGAGTCTTTTTTTTCTTTGGTCTCCCTCTCTCCGAGTGTAGTGCCACTCTTCAAGATCTCATAAGGAGTTACAAAGCTGATGACGCCCCCTCTCTCCACAAACAGGTCCAGGGCATATCCCTCACACTCTACGTATACCAGTTGAGGAAAGACGAGAAGGGGGTCGAGAACGTCGCGGTGGAGAAGGTGACCTACACAAAGCCGGTAGAACCGACAGCAGCAGCAGGATCTTCCTCGTCATCATCATGATAGCGTATTGCGCGGATACCACGAAAGAAAAAGAAAATGATGAGGAGTTTTTATGTGGATGGCGGCCCAAGTCAGGCCTGCCTTTTCCCGTGGAGAGACATGCATATATAACCTATGTGCTTGCTGCCTAGGAGCTTAAAGGGGTTGGTCGGTCATCAGGCGTGCGATTGTTCGTTGATTATAAGCTTTCTCTTTCCAATGGTACTTCGTCACGAAAGGGATAAATATATTGATATATACGACACGATACCAAACCACTCCGTCCGTGCATTTTACATAGCCAGCCGGTCCGTCTGCCCTTGAACACGCCATGCTATCGTCTCATCTGGGCCACGTTGAAAATAGAAAAAAAAAGAATGGGCCGCATGTGCGAGTTTTTGGTATATCCTGAGGTGATGGTAAAAAGAATGGGAGGGCTTGCTGCCACTACCTACCTACCTACTCTACTCGGACTTCCAACGCTATGAATGATGAAAAAAGAAGAGCATACAGAGAACAACCACAGCAAAGACTCTACACAAAACTCTAAAAGGCAAACCCGAGTAACACCACTTCATCCCTACTCTATATAACGTATTCGTGACAATAAAAAAAAGTTGGAGGTCACTGGTACGGACAGGGAGATAGGCAGGCAGGCAAATTAAATAAACAATAAAAACCTGACATTTATTCATTCCCCAACCCATATACACAACTCGCAGTTTCCCCCTCCCACCGTGGACTCGATTAGATGACCAGGAGGCATGGGGGACTAGGTAGGAAATCAGAAGAAAAGCAAAGGAGAGGACAGACAACGCCAAGCGTGCTCATGAAAAAGAGAAGAAAACCGCCCCAACCATCTACAGTTTTCCCCTCCGGCCCCTCAAAGCAAGAATGCGATGAATCAGTGATCATGCCCCCCCACACGCGGATATAAAAAAAAGAAAAGGAAAGAGAATGGTACAAATAGCAAATAGCCCCACGACCAAAACCCCAAAGCCGCGGTTTGTTTAATCAGTTCATAACATCATACTCCGACGCCTCGCAGACGCCCTCTCCCTAGCCGCCGCTCCCGCTCCTGACATCGCCGAATCCCCCGCTGTGTCCGCCGCCGCCGCCGCTGCGAGTCCGCTATCCCCGTCCACGGAACTACTAGTATCGGGATCAGGATCCGCCACGACTCTCGACGACCTGCCTCCTCCTCCGCCGCTGAGCGCCATCATCGACGCCCTCTTCCTGCCGCTAACCCTGGCAGGAGCGCCCGCCGTCTTCTTCTCGTGCCGCGCCGCCTCGGACGCGGCGTCCGCCAGGTCTTCCTCCCTTGTTATCGAAGAAAGACGCCTGGATGCCCGCCCGGTACGCGAGGAAGAGTTCTTCACGGGGGGCTCCTCTTGGTGTTCCTCCTGTTGCTGCGGAGGCGGCGGGTTCACCTGCATCTCGATAGTGTCGTCGGGGCCGTCGAACATGCGCGCGACCTCGGCCTCGCGTTTGGCGACTTCGTCGAGCCGGCGAGTCGGGGGTTCGGGGGCGGCTGTGGAGGAGCTCCGTTTTCGATTGCGGTCCGTGACCACGGTCGTCGGGAGCAGCGTGGAGGTCTCGTCACGGGCGCGGTCGTGGTCGTTATGGGGGGAGGGGGCTGAGCTGGCGGAGGTGCGGCTCGAGGTCTTCTGCGCGAGCGGGCTGTTTGGCATGTGCAGCTCCCTGGCCCTGGCGGCGTCCTCGACGGCCCTAGCCTCGCGGACGTACTTCTCCGACGTGGATTTCGCCGAGGGTGCGGATGGGGGCGCGGCGGCGGACAGAGCAGAGCCGGGAGTTGGGTTCAGGCTGTCGGCCGACGACACCCTCGACTGGCTGGCGCGACGCATATGGCTCTTGCCCTCGCCCGAGACGGCGTCGAGGAGTTGCTTCGTGGGCCTACGCATCTTGTCGCGCAGGTTGGGCTCCGCGTAGCTAACGGCCGCCCCGCGCGTGCGCGTCCGCCGGCTCCCCATCGTCGTTTCCCCCCGCGCCGAAATGTCGACCGGCGGCGGCGTGTCGCGGATCTCCCCCCCCTGTTGTTGCTGCATCGCCGCCGACGATGACGAGGAAGGGGAACGCCGCGGCTCCGGTGAGTGTGGCGTCTCTCGCGCCTCGTGTTGCTGGTGGTTGCTGTCTGGCTCGGGCTCGGGTTCGGGCTCGGGTGGCTGCAGGTCTTGTGATGCCATATCTACTGGCGAATCGATCTCGATGGAGTGTGCCTGTTCGGGAATGACTGGCTCCAAGGGCGTCGGTATCGCAAGGACGGGGGCAGACGTCACGGCCCTTGCCTTCTCTCTCGCTTTCCTAGCTTCCGCCCGGCTCTTTGCGTGTTCCTCGCGTCTCGTGTCCGCCTTCGCTTTGGCAACCTCATCTACGTTTGCGTGGGCGTTCGGCTTGCCTGCCGCCACCTTCTTCGGGGAGTTGAGGTTCTCGTTTGAGCTCTTGGTGCCCAGCGGCCTCCTCTGGGTTCCACTCGTCACTGTGGTGGAGTTGGCGCTCTTCGACTTCACCCGCCCATCCTTCTTTATCGATGACAGCTCCTTGATTGGCCTGTTGGTGGTCCGGTCCTTGAAAACGGCGGGCTTCTCGGGCTGGGTTGTCGTTGTCGTTGCTGTTATCGTTGCAGGCATACGGATGGGAGCTGGTGGGTTTCCTGCTCGAACCACGATCGAGTTGTGCTCCTCCTCGTCCCGGGACTTCCTCTTCAGGTTGGGCTTAGCAGCCTGAGTATTAGCTAGAGATGATGATTCGCCGGCGGGCGGCTCTGTTCTCGAGGTGGAATTCGATTCTGGCTCTTTCTCGGTCAAGGGAACGCTGGGTTCCTTCTTAGCCGATTGCTCGGGCTTCACCTCGGTCGACTCTCCAGTCGCGAATGCCTCCTCCAGTCTCCTAGTTGCGGATTTGGTTCTCGCGGCGGGAATAGTAGCTGACTCGGCGAGTGTGGACGATTCACCATTTTCTGAAGGTGATCGCATGGGTAGGTCGATCTTGACCGGATCCTCATCAACAAAGCGAGAGACAGGGGGCGGGCCAAGATCTGGAGAGTCGCCGATGCTTTCCGTTGCCTCGGAACATATCGCGAGGATCTCTTCACGGCTATCAAGGACGCACCTGTTAGCATCCTCACGACCTATAATATCAATAAAGCTTGTACGAGACCTACTTCAGCGTCTCGCGTGGATACGGCTTCGTCTCCCAGATAGGAGGCAGTCTACCCTCCTGGTGTGCCATAGCCTCGACATCTATCGAGTCCCTCCGTCTCCACTGGGCGCCGCCACGACCGAAGCTTGAGCTCCGACGAGCCTTTTTCGTCGCGCGTGGTGAGTGATTCCGGGGCATGGGCTCGTGACCCAGGCCGGCCAGCATGGCCCCCCACTCGACGAGTTGGGCCTCCATCTTCTCCTTAATCGCGAGTGCATGGTCGGCGACCCGCTGCGCCCTGTTGTCCTGCAACTCTGTCTCGAGGCGGAGTATCTGGCCTCGTAGTTCGAGGTTCTCAGAGAGCATGCGGGCGCATTCATTCTCTAGGCTTCGTATGCGTAGTGACTGGGTCGAATTTATTCTAGCGATGTCTCTGTTCTGGCGTAAAAACTTCCGACGAACTGTATAGGAGTTGACGCGCCATTAGTCTCGCGTTCTGGTATGGTACGGGGGCGTTTTGGGGGGGTTTTTTTTTTTGCTTCCTAATTCCAACCCAGAAACTTACGTGTTTCGATGCCATCTGCAGGCACCAAAGGCTCGTTGAGTCGGGCCATAATGCGGACTCATGCAAAATCGTGGTTCCCCGTATAGTCAGATCGTTTTTAGTGTCCTAAGTAAATAAATAAAAACGTCTTTTTTAAATTAGGTAAAGGAGTATGTGTGATATAGAAGTTCGCGTGTATACCAAAAGCAGGTTCGGAATTGTATGGGGCAGTAGAATTTAGCAACACGACCTCGGGATGATGTGTGTTTGTCAGTTTCTAAAGTTGTTTTTTTAGACTCGGGGCAAAGCGGTGTATTCGTGTATTGGATGAAAGTTTTTGAAATGGGGCTCGGGTGGAAAAGTTGCCAGGAGAGAGCTTTCATGTCAACAAACTGCCAAAAGTAGTTTAGTGGATATGTAGCTACGTAGGATAAGTGTATTTGGTCACTTTTAGTGCCAGAACCCCACATTCGTCACTTTAGAGTGGAGCTAAAGCACGTGAAAATGAAATACTGAAATACATATTTATGTACACAGAAATACCTTACTATCCGGAATCCCTCATCCATCTACTTAGTATCTAAAGAAAGGGATTATGTTAAGGAACTTTCATCAGTGAACTGTAGTCAACTGCACTCCAGGGCACTTAACACATCTTTTACGTTATTTATTACTTTGAAGAGAGTATCTACCTTGTGTACTACATGTAGGTAGGTAAGTATTCCCCAGAAAGAATTCAGTCAGTACCTGGGTAGTTCTGAACAAGACAACCTCTTGGAACAGAGAGGGGCGTACATATTACTACGACCAGTTACGACGAACAGATTAAGGCAGGATCCATCAACACCCAAGCCACCCTACCTCGGCATTCAATCCATTCAGTCCATCTATCCCATTCATCCTATCCATCCCATTCATCCTATCCATCCCATTCATCTCTATCACCATCTACACTTTAAGCACAATGGCCTTCTCTTCGAGATCACTACCCGGTCATCTGCGCCAAGGATCTACAACTGCCAACATCAATGCCCAACCAACCGGACAGTCTCCGGCTCTAGTGGCGCGTGTCAACGAGAAGAAGGCGGAGCTGGAGAACCTGAAGGAACTGCGGGAACTCAGTGCGGCAGTAGCAAACCAGATGGAGGCTCTGGAGAAGAAGTTGTCCACTCTTTCGGATGGGACAGAAGGTGCGAGGACCAAACAAATCTCGCCGCGATGGTTTATGGATCTTTTTGCTGACATATCCCCCCAATAGCCATCGCAGCAGTGGTAGGGAACTGGCACAATGTTCTGCAGGCCATTAACATGGCATCAGGTATGATGGGTCACCAGTCTCACCGCTGGATATTATTAGGATTCTGGCTGACATAGCTGCCTTTAATAGCTAAGATCCCAAGGCCACGAGAGGGTCAAGATACCCAGTCTAGCTCGCGAGGAGATGCGGTGCCACTTCCACAGACATTGGTTCGCATCCCGACAGAGCATGCACCGTCGCTACAAGCACAGGCGGAAAGCGCACTTGAAGCGGACACTGAAGGAGACACTACAATAACGTCCTCATAGCCAACCTCCCTTAATTGAGGAAGGGGCCGTCATAGACTTCGGCGTTGTGTCTGTCATTAGGTAACCAATCCGACGTATGGATACTTCGGATCCAGTGTCCACCTGGGCAGTGTCTAGAAAGCAATTCAACAGGTAACTACCCAACAGTCCGTTCCGCTTTCCAAGTGTTATCGCCGACACTCTGAAAACAGGTGCCGAAGCGTCTACAGTCATACTATGCAGTCTCATCCGCCCCGATAGCTATCTATCTTATACGAGACTTGCGCATAGGAGCGTGGGTTTCTGCAAGCTCTCACACTATCGCTTCTCACTAGATCGCATTTGCTCCTAAAATGAAGCCGAAAGTACCTGCATAACGCGCATCTACTATAGACAAGGAAGACATCTTTGGATGCTAAAATGCATGTTGGTCAGGCGCTGCCAGAGAATAAAGCCGGAAGGGGATAGGGATAGAGGGAAAGAGCAAGATGGTAGCGGATTGTCACTCCGCCCATACTTATCACTCGACGTCAAGCAGCTGCAGTGGGCACCAGTGGACATCAGGGAAGACCAGTGATATCGCGCTGTGATGCAGCCAAGGGACAGCAAAGAGTTGGGTGGACATGCAAGCAGGTGCTTCTCTTCTAAAGTTGCACACGGCGGATACTCTGCAGGTTCTGTCCAGCTAACCACGTCCCGAATTACGTAGGTACCCGACTACGTAGACAGTTGAAATAAACAAGAGATTCCGAATTTCCCCCTCGCCCCCTCGTTCCTCGTTCCTCATTCTGTCTGTTACCCGTTTTTTCAACTCTATCGTTTCTATCGTTTCTTTTTATACTGGCATTCATCTGACTCGACCACGTCTCTGCCGAGTTTTTACAACCCACATATCTTTTGAGGCGTCTTCTAGAACCTCAATAGCCAATTGTTCACAGCTTCTTTTTCCTGATACGCCACCACGCCCGGTTCAGAATCCAACCCGCGCTTTCAACTTTGGTAAATTCCCCTAGCGCAACCCACCCAACCTGACCCAAGGGCTACCCAGGCCTGCCCAGGCCTTGCCCAGCAATAGCGTCGCCAATTTGATGCACCCCGGAGCGAGGTGCCAGGTGCTCATTAAACCCCTGTTCGATTTCACGCCCTAAGTTCTTTACGATCGTCGTCCTCCAATAGTCTCCCCCGTATCGCCCGGATACCCCTGTCAACCACTTAATAACGAAAGTGATAGTCGACATGGGTCGAGCCTCAGAATCCAAGGCCGCTTTTGACATTTTCGACGACAACCCGCAGGCCTACTGCGAAGATGGCCACTTCATTCATCGCGATGAAGCACAGTTGAGGAATAGCCGACTTGCTGCTCTCCGCCAAGTATCCTTTTTGGAATCACAAAACCGCCAGTCGCGTGCGGCCTCTTGTCCTAGTACCGAGTCTCTTCATACTAAATCTAAAAATCCTCACACCAAGACCGGCACCCAAGAGCTCAACAACGTTGAATATAGGTGCAAGCGTCGACTCACGAGACCAACCATTGCTCCTGACACCTTCAACACTCTTGAGCCTGTACTCGAGAGTGAAGACGAATCTCAGTTTTCTCCCAAGTCTGCGACAGGCAATGCAGTTGATTCAGGTCAGTGCTGCATCCAACTTCCAGGTATGTCTCTGATATCTGCCAATGCCGCGCGAAGACATGTCTTAAATCTACGGCTGGTGCTGATTCAGGATCCCTTGGTAGCTGGCCAGTTCAAAGACCACCCCTTGGCACAGGCGGCGCGGAACCTCTCTTCGGCCGAACAGCAACTTGTGAAGCACCAGGACGGTCAATTCGAGTGGATCTTACGCATCAAGTACCCTGCAGGACCGACGGCCGTCTCTGGCAGCAGCACCACCACTTCAACTACTAACCAGACTGAATTGAGGACGGCATTCTTCGGCTGCAATCTCCTCCCACTTTCTGGGCAACCCCCACGTGAAGAAGAGATGAAGGATATCGGTGCGGACACGTATGTGCTCCTCGTCACCCCCATTGACGATGACGAGGAGCCGATCAAGATGGAACTGCGGCCTCCGGGACGAGAAAATGTCACTTCTACAGAAAATCACACTATATGCTCCACGCCGAGGAAGGCTTCGTCTGGGTACGCTGAGGATGAAATACCGCATCTTTCACCCTCTTCGATCCGAACATATAGCGATCGTAGCAGTCCCGTGCGCACCGCATCAAGATCACCCTCGAGAAGCTCTTCTAGAATCGAAGATTCGGTAGAGGCCCTGGACATGCTAGAAGAGCAGCTAGAAGAGTTTGACCAAGCAGCTCATTTCCACCGTGCGGAGAACCGGAATTCACAACACGGGCGGCCTTCTATGCAATCACCGAAGGAGCCTCGTAGTCGAAATGTTAAGGCTGCAACACCGCAGCCCATACGCAGCACAGCTCCAAAGACAACCTCGGCTACGGCCAGGACTAAGTCAAGTGCTGAGTTAGGCCGCGCTCCTTCGATACGCAAATCTGCGTCCATGTCATTCTTTGGTTCTGATTCTACCAACGCCAACCGTGAAGAGAGACAACCGAATCGGACGGTCCATGGCTCTTCCTCCAACCAGACAACAAGAACACGCCCGACAAGTTTTATTAGTCCACCAAAGCCGCCAGTCAAGTCCTCCAAGCCACCTACCATCCCGTCGTTCGAGCTACCCGGAGAGGCAGTCGCACGCAGACTGAAGGAAAAGCGGGAAGCCCGCCAGCAGGCCCAAGCCGCCGCCGAACAGGCATCGAAGGCGACAGCGCAACAGGCGTCTACTCTGCGACGGACGAAGTCGGCCCGAGGGCCCCTCATATCAAACTTCCAACTTCCCGGGGAGGCGATCTCGCAGCGCAAGCGCGAGGAGCGCGAGGCGCAGCGGAGGGCGCAGGAGGAGGAGGAGCGGAGGCGGCGGGAGTTCAAGGCACGGCCGATACGATCGGGTGCCGTCACGGCGCCCGGCTCCTACCCCCGCGAGACCATCGCTAGCCGCGCCCGCCAACAGAACAAGGCCAGGCCCGAAAACGCCGGTCAGCACCACTCACCCGCGCACCACTCGCCCGCGCACCACGCGAACAAGGGCGAGCGCTACCCCAACGAGCGGCCGCCCTTATCCGCCGCGGTCAACGAATCGCAGACCCGCGGTCGGGGCGTCAACGCGAGACAGCCACCGCCGGCGCCGGCAGGCGCGTCGTCCCAGACCAGCCGCGGCACGTCCCACGCTAGCTCCGCGGGTAGCAGCATCGGCATTGGCGGCGGCAACAGCGTCAGCAAGCGTCGGAGCGTGCTCTCGGCGGAGGAGCTGGAGCAGCAGCGGCTCCGGGGCGAGGTGATCTACAAGAAGGACAACTCGCTCTCGGAGGAGCGGATGCGGGAGAAGCGGGAGCGCGAGACCCTGGCCCGGATCGCGCGCGAGGAGGCCGCCGAGCGCTCTCGACTGCTGAGCCGTGAGTGGGCCGCCCGACAGCAACAACAGCAGCAGCAGCAGGCCCGCAAAAGGATGACGGTCGGTTCCCTAAGGGATCTGGCCAGATGATGTGGGTAGGATGGGGGTGTGATTGCGCCCGGCTCGGTTAAACCGCTACGCCCTCCAACGCAGTTTATTGATTTTCTACTAGAAGAGAGCAGAGCGGAAAGAAAGGAGGGAGTTCTAATAAAAGCCAAGGCGGGCTGGTTAACTGGGTATTTTGTTTTGCGTTCTTCTTTTCTATCCTCCCCCCCCCCTTTCACTATTCTTCCTCCGTCCTGTTTTTGGCCTCTGAAGAAACGGGGTTGGCCCAGTTCGACCCCATCGATATATCTATACCTCTACATATAACCATGGCATTGTTTTGTTTTTACGGATTACGGAGTTACCTGCCGGGCGCGGCGTTCGAAACGAGAGGTTGGGGGCGAAAGGGGGAGAAAGAGAGACAGAGAGAGAGAGAGCTATATACCCTATATCCTGGACAGGAGGTTAATTGGCAGGCGGCCCATTGTTATTCTCATGGAGTATCGTGTAGTATATTTCGCGGGTCTTTTGGTTTTCAGTTTTTTTCATTTCCCCCTTTCTTCTTTTCAACCCATTCCAAGGGAGAAAGATGATAGGGGAAGGGTTAGGGGCAAAGAGGACATTCTAATGAGGATGCTGTAATCGATGTGGCAGTCGGAGTCCGTTCGTCGCCGGTGTTCTTGTGGCAGAGTGGGTGGTCATCATCATCGTCGTCGTCGTTTAGCAGTCGTCAGCCAGTCCGAACGGCAGATTTTGGAGGTCAAAGTCGGCTTCAGGGTCTGATCTTATTTTTGGTCCGTGTAAAAATATACATCTGGTGTTGTGTTGCCTATCAGCATTTTGCTTCGTGGCATGTCTGCCTTTTCTTCCTACTTCCGGGTATCTACCCATTGCTACCAAACGAAAATGGCATCGGTCAAGATCTGGCACGATTACATACTCGAATAGTATGGGCATATACTAGAGTATACGCGGGATCTGTTCTACTTTATTCATGCCGAGGCTTTATTGTCGACTGCTGCGGCGTATGCTGGCAGACGTCCCCATACTATAAACTCCGTATGCACATATAAATATGCAGCAGATAGGGGGAGATAGACGTAGATTAAAGGAAAGCAAGACAACGAGTGCCGAATCGATCAAGATCGCTACATTATCATTATCATCATAACTACGTACTACTCACTACTCACTACCCTTCCTCCGAAAACCTGTTAAGACCACCGGACTAATAAAGCCACCCGCGGAGCCGGCACGGCAGGGGTATTATTCTAAGATAGGTAGGCAGGGCCGGTGAAGCTATACTTGCCAAGAGTGCGCAGCCACCCCCGAAACGCGTCACCATATATAATGTAGCAAGCTATGGTAATATATATATATTATATATATATCTCCATATATCAAGGATAGAGGTAACTCATAAGTGTCAGGAAGTGTCAGTAGTGCTTGATGCAGAAGAAACCCAAGAAACCCATAAGTTGGTTAAGTTAGTACAGACATGCAAGTTGTTTATCAAAAAGGGGCAAGGGGAATGATTAGATGTCTACCAAATTATATGCACCTAGGTAAATACGCATGGTGATAGATATATGGATAGTATAGTACTGCGCGAAAGTAGCGGCTCCTGTCTTTTTTTGGTCTGTTTTCTTTTCCGGTTTCTCCCTTGTGTAGTAACAAAGCCTAACTTCTCGCAATCCACCTCCATTCTTTCAGCCTCCTTTTTGCACACCTCTTCACCCGTTTACCCCTTTTCCAACCAAGAGGACCACTCGTTCCCTAACCCGCTTGCTTGCCTTAACCCTCCCCCCAGTACTGCCTACTCTCGTCAGCCCACCCAGCTTGCTCGCTTGCTTGTTCTCATATCCGGGAAGAGGAAGGCACCGATAACCGGGTACGTTTCTTGGGGGGAGGCTGGCTGCGTTATCTCAAACCTCGGCATTCGAATCTCCCCCAAAATTAAACAAATAACCGAGATAGATATCGTCCCATTGAATGGTGGCGGAGACACTGGAATCTTGTCTGAGCGATTGTGCCTTTTCTTCGGCCTCTGCGAAAACAGATGTTCATATCCTGCCAACGTCGCTGGAAACCATGTTTTGCACCATGATGGATAAGACACCCGCTGGAGCCGGCCCCAACCGTCTTGGGGAGAACCTCGTTAGCGGAAGGTAGACAGCAATATAACATTTGTGCATATTCCGTCGGCATCGTGGGGTTTCGACATCAAAAGTCACAGGCACGTGCCGGTGCTGCTGGCTGCTAGGATTCACCCAGGTGCAAGATCTGTCTTATCTATGTTCAGAGGGCTGGTTGTAAGGACACAAGATTCCATTGTATATACTTTTTGGTTCCTTCCACCAAAAAAAAGATGACGCCGAGATATATATATACGCAAATCGTGACACTTTTTCCACCCTCAATAAAACAATTAGATCCAAAAAAATGGCGACATGTAAGTGACCTATACGTGGCCCAAAGATTATATATGTAGGTGATCGTCGGCGGGGAGACGGTACATTGCCCGGGAACCGCCGGCGACCATTTAACAAAATGGAAAATGCGTGACGCTACAGAATAGGATAAATTTGCCTCGCAGAGAGACGGGGCCTCTCATCCCAGGCTGGGTATCTTTCGGGGAACGTGATGAAATCGGGAGAATCTGGTTTCAGTACCCTTCTCGCACTAAGGGCAAGGCGACGTTACTCATGAAGCAGCAGCCTAGAAGTTCTGCGAGATACCAGCGCTTTGCTGAGGGAAATGGGACGGGTTTTCAATGCGAGTGTTGCGCCGTGCAGGGTTATCTCTGATAACTGGCTGGTTCCCCGGGCCTTGACTGTACGAGTTCGGTTCTCCATACGGGTTGTTGCCGCCTTGGTCATAGTATCCTGCTCCACCATAAGCAACCCCGACCGAGTTCTCGCCGGAACCGTCTGATCGGCCGGCAGCGCTATAAGAGGAAGAGGCGTTCGAGGGTCCGCGCTGGACATTGCCTTGGCTGTCGGTGGTGGTGGGGCCCATCGCACCTAAAATCTCGCCCTCGAGCCCAGACTGAACTCCGTCGCCGACAAGTGGTTCTCCTGATCTCGTATCCGACTGGCCCCCTCTGGTGGGCGACGTCGCGTCCGAATAAGCAATGCCTGCTACACCGCCCGACATGGTCGTAGACGCTTTCCTACCCGTGGACCCTCCAGCTGTGGTCGATCCCCAACCTCGATAACCAGACGAGCCATCCTCCCTCATCTCGAATGCACCCGCGGCGCCACCACCACCCATATCGGGTAAGGTAGGATCGGCATTAGGATTGTAGTTGTAGTCCTCGACTTCCTTCCTCCTTTCCTCCTCCGCACTCTTGCGCTGTTTCCGTTTCCTCCACCAAACGATAGCGCCCACGACAAGCAGCGCAACACCGGCGATAGGAACCACAACGGCCACGGCAATAGTTGAACCTGTACTTAGACCGCCCCCACCCGAGTCACCATCGCCGGACTGGATAGCTCCGCCTCCACCAGTCGTCGCAGAAGAAGTAGGATTGGTAGTGGGATTTGGTATCAGAGTCGAGACAGTTGTGACGGTAGTTACGGCACCGGAATCATCTGACGAAGTGATCCTGGTTGTGACGACTGTCTCTATAGATGACGTAGGCGAGGGCGGGGCAGTGGTTCTTGTGGTTGTCGGGGTTACCTCAGTGCTAGTTTCAGAAGTGGTAGGTGAGGTTGGGGTCTCTTCTACGGAAGTGGACGTAGTGGTCTCCGAAGTTGAGGTTGGTTCCTCGGGAGCAGAGGTAGTAGTGGTGGACTCCTCTGAGGTGGTGCTTGTTGTTGGTGTTGTTGGAGACTCGGGGGGAGTGGTCTCTTCAGTTGATGTGGGCAGTGTCGTGGGAGGTGCTGAAGTGGGAGGGGTGGTAGTAGTGGTTTGATCGGTAGGAGCTTCGGTAGGAGCTTCGGCTGTAGTGGTAGAGGTATCAGTATCAGTAGGTGCGGGTGGCACATCGGACGTTGTAGCAGCATTCGAATCAGAGGTAGCGGTGGGCGAACCATCCGTACTTGTACTATTAGACGGTGCATCCATGGTGGAGTTTTGCCTTGCGGGCTGTAACAACACCGGGAACCGTCGGGCTAGATGAGGTGACATGTTAGCAACGAGTACGGCCCGGGAAACGAGTTACTAAGCAGGCTATTGGAAGGTATCACGGCGGGAATGAATATATAAGGAGACACGGGAATAAAAGGAAATACATTATTATTGACAAGGCGGAGGCGGTAACGGAGGCGGAGGCGGAGTGAAGCGCGCATGTTCATGAGGGGTTGGTGAGCAGTTTTTGTCTCAGGGGGCTTTTCGGGGGCGAGACTCATCGCGAACTGAGAACTGCATCTTCACCCCCATCTTCACCCCCATAGCGGAAGTGGATTATGGGCTGTGGGTTATGGATTGTGGATGTATAACCGCCCCGTATATGGCATGGCACACATGGCGGGAATACAGTGTTATCCAGTCCCGTCCAGTCCCATTCAGTTCAGCCCAGTCAACTCGACATGTTGCGCTGAATCACTGGCACTAGCCAAAAGGGCCTCGGGTCTTGAGTCTTGGGTCCTGGGTTTTGAGAAGGGGCCTTTTTATTTGAAAGAGATTTGAGTATTGGGGCGTGGCGGACGGAAATATGCATACATACCTTGAAATGACTAATTAACCAAATGAGAATAACTACCTAAGACTAGATAGATAGACGAAGAAAGAAAGATGCCGTGCAGCTGAATAAGTATTGGCTATCAAGTGTTCAACCAGAAATGACAATTGCAAATACTGGTTTCGAGTTGGGAGACTCTCGAGCCAACGGATAAGCGACGACAAGAAATTAGGAGGTGAGTACGGAGTAAAAAAAAATAAAATAAAAATGATTAATGTATAATGAATGGGTAAGTAAGAGGAAATGAGTGGACGAAGGAAGGGCCCGGGCTCGAGCGAGGAGACAAGAGACAAGAGACCGCGGTAAAGTACGAAGTAGGATTGGCGAAAAAGGGAACCGAAGGTCGGGAGAGAGGGAATTAAAGAAAAGAGAAGGGCAAAAGTCCAGTCCTAGGGCTCCCAAGGGTTCCCAAGTAAGTCAAGCTGGGTGGGAAGAGACCTGCAAGAACCTGCAAGTCCTGCGAGACTAGAACCAAACTTGCAAGTTCAACGCCTGCAAGTCCGCCTACGACTGCAACACCTGCGAGACTTGGTCTGGTTATTTTACTGAAAATAGTAAGGTGTATGGTGCTAGACTGGTAGTAGACTGGTAGTGGACTGGTAGTAGTCGATGGATGCCCTTTGTGATAATTGGTTGGTCTGACTTGTCTGGGGTTTTTTTCTCACTCGGTCGCCGAATCGTCCGGGATGGAAGATGGCCTGCTCCAGGGCTGGCTGGGGCTGGGTCGGTTTACTATGTAGCTAGCTAGCTGGCTGGCTGGCTGGCTCGCTGGCTAATAAACCACACTAATAAGTACCCCTAAGCAGGTACTGTACTTGTAGTTAACTGCAGGTGTTGCTTGCTTGCTTGCTTGTCCGCTGGTTTGTGTACGGTACGAAGCGTACGAAAGTAATGGGGATGGATGATCGATGTATGGACGGGATTGTCTGACTTTTTCAGCTTTTCCAGTCCCAACTCCAGTCAAGGGTGCACGTCAAGCCATGCGATGCGCCAATAACAGTGATCGAAACCGGTAAGCGCAGGGGTTTGCCTTGTGGCTGAGTCCACTAGATACCTGCTACTATGTAGGCAAGTACATAAGTAGGCAAGGTACCCGGCCTACTAAAAGGGAGAAGAGAAGTAGAGAAGTAGAGAGAAGTCGACTTTGTAGTGAAAGGTCGGCGTCTTCTCCTTCGTCATTGATAGGCACCTAACCCGCCCACGTCTCTCTCTCTCGTGTCTTTATCGAGTTAGCTATCGAAAGGTCTGACGGATCGATAGGATGCAGATAAGTTGATAACTGGTTCAACCCGTTGTTGATCTTGAACCTGACCGCGATCTTGTATAACAACTTCTGAAGATTCACAGGATCCTGCGGACGGGTGGACAGACGCGGAGACAGGAAACGGGAAAGAGGACAAGGACAGGGGAAGAGCCCTGAAGATGCTTGCCAAAATAAGAGCAATAAATCAAGGCTTGCTTTGCTGTTTAAGTGAAATACCAACAACAATATGCACGCTTATGCTCGCGCAAAAAAAGAAAGAGCCTAAGCATCAATTAACAGAAAACAACCCCTACGTCTGTCTGTCTGCCTGCCTTTTGATGGTATTTACGTAGGTATGTAAATGAAACCCCAGTTCGTTGAACGGGAAGATTTTCAATTGTGTGATGTTGATGGGATGAATATCTCCAGCCGTACCTACCAGGTAGGTATGCAACAACTGAACAGCTCCGGTTGCATTATTCAAAGTACGCAAGAAAGTACGAGATACTCAGATTATGATCTCACCTGCCTACCTTGCACAGGTGGGCAAGGAGTGGAGAATTACTCGAATAAACTCAGCCCGCGTCCAAGTCATCGGATATCTTGTATCTGTACTGTAGAACTGTAAAAGTAACTGCGTCTGTAACCGTATGTAACACACCATCTCCTTACTTAGGTATGTATCTGTACAGCCTTCCAGGTTCCTCATACGGCCTGACAGTATACAGTACTTATCTGACTGACATAACTACTCCATTTTATGACCTTCCACTTTTGAAGCCTTACATGCTTACATGTACATAATACTACTGCTCATACATAATGTACGGTATTATGCGGTAATCCATCCCAACCTTCCAAGTTGGCTGCTTGGAACTTTCCAAGGTTCGTTCCACCTACTTACAGTTATGTACATATGATAGAACGGAATCGATTCTGGATGTTCCTGCAGCAAGTTGTGTATATTTCAAGGTTATGAAGACATGTTGACATGTATGCAATGGGCGGACGGGATGAGAACAGCGGCTAACCAACTAACTAACCAGTTATTTCGGAAGTTACCTAGCATTGCCTGCGTTTTACTTCGCTTAGATTCGTCAATATATTGTACATATGTACATACCTGGGTATATGTACGCGCAACCCGGTGGGCACGGATCACATTAAAAGAAAAAACATAAACGAACGTGCATCGGAGAGATCGTATTAGCGGAGCCAGCCAGCAGATCTTGGGTGGGTTTCCAATATTGCCCGTACTTAGCACAAAGAGAAAGACGGCAAGACTTGCAAAGAGTACTTTGGTACTGAATTAGCACTTGCGACTAGCATGCTAGTTCACCACGCCGCCGATACGACGACGGCGGCGGCGGCGGGATTTTCTTTTCCCCCTTTCAAATGGGTTTGTCTGTCCTACCGGGCTTACTCCCTCTCAAGCCTCTTGCTCACACACCTTAGAACGAATCCTCGAGTGGGAGGTGGCTGTTGGTGATGGGTGGCTTGTAAGTGTCATGATCGTTTGAAAGATGGGCTGGCGCCTTTCTATGAACCTCGTGAAACGAGATTGGGGCGCCAGCGGGCTAAATTCGATAGATGTTTCTATCCGGGCTATCGGGGTTTTATGTCATACTCCATCATTGTCTCTGGCTTCTCTCTCGGAGGATGTCCTCCTCTCTTCCTACCTGCCCCTTTCGGATTACTCGATCTGCAGTAGCCAGGCCGAAAGGCGAAAGGACCCAACAGGGCACGCCCATCTTATCCGTTGGAAAGAACTATCTGTCGTCTATCTATCTGTTCTTTGTTTACATTGCCCTGCGCAACAAGGTGGTAACACGGGGGCAGGTAAAGTTTCTACATAAAGGAGCGATGCGACGGGGATGTGACAAGTCGTCAACACAAGCCAGCATCCTCCATGAAGCCCTCAGACCGTTTCATAAGCGTGTGAGCTAAGCGACCAGGCGTAATGCCCCGGGCCTGCCGCAAAGGAATAAGATACGTCAGAACAGATGAGCCGCCTCGATCGGCTTTGCCATCGTTGCTGTTGCCGCCCTATCAGGTATCTGCTTCACTTCATTCATGATCGTGACTACGGCGCGATGGCGGTCGCAACGTTGTAACAGTCCCCGAGCGGGGTGCGCGAACCTATACACAACCTCCGAGTTATTTTTAAACCATATATATGGATGTATGTGTACAACATATCTATCTAGTGGGTGATTAGATGACAACAGTAGGTATCCGGCTTTGTCACCATGTACTATGGTAGTGCAGAGATCAGATCTCTACAGAAAAATGATTGGTACTAGTTGCTAGGCATGCTGACCATTAGATGGGTAAAAGAGGGAGACAGAGAGCACAGCCTCGCTTAATCGACTTGTCGTCTGTCATGTAAGGTTGCAGTCGCAGGTGGCGCTGGCGCTGGCGCTTGCATCGGCATACGAGCTATCCCTCTCTGTCTTTTTGTTGTTTTCTTCTACTGGTCAGATGCAGTGGAGGCCCCAATGGCGTCCATCTTAGAAGTCAGTCGTAATACACGGTGTGGCGGTTGCAACTAGTAGATCAGACGACGGATTAGTTCACTAAGTCCTGTGGTTTGGAAAGACGAACAAAAACTCGGATTGTGTTAAGTAATTAGATACGAAGCACTCTTAGGTATAGTTAATCAGACGATTGCTATGAATCCATCGCTCTATCAACCAGTATACGGACTAATGCAACATTTTTCTACCCTATAATTGTCCAGCGTTTCCAATTATCTTTTTACCTTCCTACGTGCAGCTATAAAAGCCGACGGGCCGGTAGCGGCCGCTGTCGCTTACTGCACACATGCATCTGCTGAGTTAGGAAGTCGTACATGAGAGACCAAGCCTTAGCCCGGTTACTCTAGGGAAAGTCAGGTGCCCAGCGCGCAATGGCAGTGCCCAAATCACTTACTTTCGTCCACTTTGATGTCAGATATACGAAGGGGCAAGGGAGGAAAGAAAACGAAGAAGAAAAGGCTTCTTAGGCAAAATAAAGTTGCTATCGAATCGCCGCCGCGCCGTCGAGGAGAGAAAGAAGGATGACGTTATCATTGACGTGATAGGCCCGCCAAAAAGAAAAAACCCCCGGCTTATATCGGGGGGGGGGGGGAGGGGGGCGACTATCGCTGACTTGACCCTCCTCCTCTGCCCGAGGAACGGAAACGAACACTACCAGACTTGCCAGACTACGACCCGTAACTATTCGTCCATCCATTGTCATTCATCCCTCTGTGGAGGAGGCCTGTAGATCGCGGACTTGCCTGCGACCTGGCTTCTTAGCACCCTCCCTTCACCTCTGCACCGAAGGTGTTCTGGTCGGTCTGGCCGCTCACCCACCGACGCAACCAAAAGCAGTCGCGTCGCGGCCTTGCTTATTTACCCTATCTTGTCTACCACCCTCCCCCCCTCTCATCAATCTGCAACGACGTCATCCTCTCATCCCAGCCACTCAATGCTTTACGGTAAGGGTGTGATATATATCTGCTAATCAGGGGCAGATCAGCAGAAAAAAAGATCAGGTAGGAAAGAAAAACCCTAGATCTTGCTCATACATACCTATGTGTAAGAGCGCCTTCCCGACAAGGCGGAGGGGGTGAGGATCTCTTCTACTATGTCGTGATCAACCTTAAGTACATACCATACTGCCATTGCCCTTTCGAGTCTCCATGCCTGCGCAGGTACGTCATTCGTTGGCTACCCATAATAGATTAAATGAGAGAGAATTGCCCCCCGCCCCCAACGGGGATAAGTAAGTGCTTCCCTCTTCTCCAAGGCCATACTCCGGGGTAATAGGATATCCGTTCGCATGATGTGATTGAACCTGCGTAGTAATTGACACGAGCCGAGGCGTCCATAATAGCAGCAACACTGTGGGAGGGGGTGGAAGAAAAGGAACGCACCCAAACACTGTTCCGCAAAATATATATGCACAAGAAAAGCCGCGTGGAGTGGTAGAGTAAATAGTAAATAGTCCCTCACGTTATCAGAAGCAAAGCCAAGAATCCATGCGTCCCATTCACTACCTGCCCGATAACGAGGGGAAGAATAGATATAAAAGTAAAGACAAAACTAAAAAAGATAGATAGAAACGACCAGCACTCGCGCGAGCGACTGGCCGATGTAATGAATTAAAGTAAGAATGAAAGTCACACCCACTTATACTACTACGCCTGACTCCGGCTACCCAAAAGGCATACGTGATGGGACGATAGATACCGAGACGCGAATACTGTGGCCTAGACGGGGGCCACTGAAAGAAAGGAGGGGGGGGCTACCGATGATTATATACATACATAGAAGCATAAAATTTTATTATAAAGTTATAGTAAACCGGCAAACGATTTTATACGGGGTCCGATGTGCGACCTTAAGACGAGATGGAAAACTAGCACGGCCCATGTAAAGCGGGTATGGGGGTCCGAAGGAGGCGGGCTGGGTGATATATGATACCACAATTGAGAGAAACAAAAAAAAAAAGCCAAATTCTTGTATATTCCTAGAAGTATCCAAAAAAGGGGGTTCATGCTGCGGCTCGCTTCCGCTCCGTTCGGCCTGCTTTGCTCACTAGGCTAAGCCCTGCCCCCCTTTGCTATACAAGAACCTCAACAACATACGGCACATTCGACAAAGAGATCGACAGACGCCCCCTTCCGGTTATAAGCGCGCAAGTATTTCCCCTTGATATAAATCCCGTTCTATATAAAAATGTATACACCCTTTCCTTTTACCGTGCAAATGGAATTCTGTCGCAGAATATGTGGCTGGCAAGAGAACTTACGCACGCCAGCTCATGACCGCAATGACGGTGATCAAGAGATGATCGAGGGGATGTTGAGGATCTTTTCGACATAGCGAATGAATTGAAAGTACCGTGACGCCGAGGAAGGACGGCCTTTTGAGTGCACTCGTGTTTAAAGATGTTTACCCAAGGGTAGCCCGTAAAACGATGCAATGACGGATACCGTAAACCAGCCATCTGCACCACGCTGCGTGAACCTAGAAAACCTCATCCACCTCTATCTCCTTGTTATCGCGCAACGCTATCACATAAGCCGAAGTATGACCCAGGTAAATCCGCGAGACAAATGCTGTTGAACTGACGGAGTCTGGAACATCTAAGGGCGCATGCCCCACTGCGGCTTCAGCGTCTGAGCCGAGTCGGCCTGCGTGAAGATCTGGTCGCCGGGTAGGCGGCTGACGCGGCCGGCTCCGTTACGGAGAGCCATAGCGTTCTTCGACGACAGGCCACTGCTGTGACTGACGGCACTACCCGTGTCGCTCATCACCTCTGGGTCTTTGAAGCGACGCGGAGGTGCGAAGTCAAGGGCGGTAAACGTACCCGACTTACGCAGGAGATGGCTGTGATAACAGGTCAGCATGAAACCTCTATCAAGGCGATATATGTACTTACGGGCTTGGAAGTGGAGCAGTGTCGTCGAACGAGCTAACGAGAGGTGAGTGAACAGGAGTGCCGGCCCGGTATGGCACCCGCTCGCCTACGGGGCTCTGGGAGCGACCGGAGGCTACCTCCTTGAAGCTAGGAGGGGGGGCGAAGTCCATAGCATTCAAGATAGCGAAGGAATCGTCCTTAAGCTTCGATGGGGTAGGTAGGGTGTTGAGGTCAGCCGGGGGCGGGATTGGCTTGAGCGGCTTCTGGTTCATGAATCGCCCAGCGTTTGAAGCAGAGGAACCAGGACGCGGGCTCATTGCGTTCCATCGGCCACCACCGGTGCTTGACAAGGTCGATCCAGCCCTGGGCCTGCTACCACGAGGCCCACCAGGGTGCATAGGTGACATGGGACCGGGGCCGCGCTGTCTGGGGCCCGGCATCGGTCGCCTGTTGCTGGGGGGCGGCGTCATAGCCCTACGGGTCACCGGTGCAGCATAAGGCATTACGAAGGCATTAGAGTCGGGATCATAGTATGCAGCCTCGCCATAGTAATTTTGGTCGTAATCTTCCTGGTACGAGGACTGTTGTTGATGCTGAGGCAGCTGCTGGGGTTGCTGGGGCTTGGGCGGTTGCGGCATCGGTGGTCTCTCGGCATCTGGTTTGCTGCTGTCCTCGAAGTACTCCTTGTAGAAAGAACGGATCCTGTTGGCCCTGAACTCGGGATCTTCCGAATCGAGGAAGTCATCAGGGGGTAGTGGTCGGAGACCTACTGATAGTCGGCGGTTGTCCTGCCGGGGAACACCCAAACCACTCGCGTCATTAGGGTTCTGTTCTCTGGCTTGTCCATTAGCGGCCTCCTCATGGTAGTCCTGGATTACACTCGGGTCGATCATAGGCACTGAGTCATTGCGCGGGGGTCGCGGCGGAGCACCAGGCGCGGGGCCTCTATTCGCGGTCAAGTCTCGTCCATTGGGGAATTCCTGAGATAGGGGTCGAACGGTCTCCAGATTAGCCTTGTGGGACATCCTCGAAGCAGCAGCGGGCGGTTCCTGTATAGTAGGCACTTGCTCCGGTTGAGAAACCGAAGACACATCGATCCGAGGGGCATCGTTGAACCGAAACTCGCTCTTAGACGGGGTGATGGGGGCGTGCGAGTTTTCATCGAACTCCTGCCGTAGCGGCGTCTGTGCGGAAGGGGGCACCTGAGGAAGAGGGGACGTGGGCGAAGAGGTTTGGCGGGAAGGAGGCCCCGGTTGGGCCCTCGAAGACGAACGATCGCCAACGGAACCGGTAAAACCTGAACCACGTTCAGCTCCCTTCTGGAAAGAACGCATCGAAGCAACATCGCTGTTGGCGTATGATGTTGTAGTCACTGGGCGATAGGGATCCTCGGTCTTGTGTAGCGTGCGGGTGAGCGAGTTCATCGACTCACGAGATTGGTGAAGGTCCGGCGGCAACAGATAAGGACTGGATAGATTCATATCCATAGAAAGTTGCATCTTGTGTGACGGGGTCGAGTCCTTCTCCTTGCCAAAGAACGCGCTCCGTCTTTTCTTTCCGCCTGGGACTTCGTCGCCCATTCCGAAATCCAACGATTTGTACTTAGAATCCATGTCCTCCTGCGCCACACGCTTCATGTTTCGGCGGTGGAGGAAGTACAGGATGATGAATATGATTCCCAATGGAATGCTATAAGCCAGTCAGCGAAGTCCAGTTAGCAGTGCATAGTCTACCCTTACGCAACACCAAGACCAATAATCATATTGGTGGTATTCATATTGACAGGCTTCTCGTCGCTACCACTCCTACGTGCCAAGGATACCTTCGAGTAGACATCATCGACAAACTCCGCAGCACCTGGACCAAGGAGATGAGCGGGGAAATCCTTGTGGCCGTATAGCTCTTCAGGCGTGAGATGGCGGTGACGGTGAAGGTGGCCGCCCTGGCCATGGCCGTGGAGGTGCCGCCTGCCCAACATCATGTACAACACGAGTAGCTCGTCCACGTACGACGGTACTCAACCCAAGCGTTTCCAATCGATTGACCAACAATTTTTCATGGGATGTCCTAAATTGACGATAGGGAATGAATGTGGGTAGGGGGTTCTCGTTCCTAATTAAAGACGACGTGGGTGGCGATGAAAGGACAGGAAGACGCGGTCGTTACGGTCGTGAATAAATCAGATAGCCCCAAGATGAGAAAGATTAGATATAAGATATTATGGAAATAGATTGGATTTGATTTGATTTGATCGATTGATCGTCCAGCTTTCTTTTCTCCTTTTGAAGTCCTTTTTCGAGTCCTTTTCGAGTCCGGATACAGGAGGTATTGTATTGTATTGTGTATTATACCAGAGATTCCAGAGGTTCGGGCGTATAAACAAGCGAGTCGAGTAAACAGACAGCCCCGGCGCCAACAAATGAGTGACTGGAAATGAGTGACAGTTAGGACAAAAAGAGTGACGGTTGGCTTTGAAGCCGGTTAGGAAGGCTGTTTGGTCGATTGACCGGATTGTCGATGGACGCCTAACAAGATGGAAGAACAAAAGTTCCAGACACTGGAATATTAAGAATAAGGAATTAGGGGAGAAAAAGAAAGAACGGGAAGCTCCTCCCTTAGAGTGTAGAGGAGAAACTCCGCCGCCCCTTCTGGCTCCCCTTCTGGGCTGTCTGGCTCCCCTTCCAGCAGTGGACTACACCCTTCCCAGGCATTGGATTGGTGGATGGGAGGATTCATGTGGATTGGGTTGATGGGTCTGTACAAAGGTACAAGTCCCATGTATTCTATGTTATTCTGGGGCGCTAACCACCTGTGCATGTAAGAGGAGGGAACGGACCAATGAAAGGTAATGAAACGGGAAATGAAAGAAGGGGGCGTGGAGGACCCGCGAGGAAGTTCTCCTTGATTTAGCGACGCAACGACGATTTAGGCATTTCTAGGGGGTAATCGTCCAATGTCAGGGCTTAAATGGATTGTACCTATATATACTGGAGCGCCTTTTTCCAAGGTTCTTCTGCCGTGGCTTAATTTCCACAACACAACGGTAACTACATCTACATACGTATCTAGGTCCTTATAAAATGCGCTGCCGCCATTGTTATAGACGTTTAAACCGTATCAACATATCAGCAAGAAGAGGAAGTAAAAACTTCAAGGGAGAGTCAAAGGCACGATATAACCAATTACAGCTGAAGTCGCTTTCCCGACTTTCCATGTTCTACCTGGTATGTAATTATGTGGACTGAGTTCCAATGTTTGTATGCACGTATGTGTGTATGTATGTACATATAACGCACTAAGAACCGTTAAACCTGGACGGTAACTTCAGTCTAATGCAGGAACATCACGATAACAGGAAAGTAGACAGGGATCATAATACAGCTAGCACCGGCTAATCCTAGACTAGACTAGCACATCCCCCCTTTTTTCGTCTACCTGCAGACTTTCCGGCTGATCCAGATTATTTACAGCCAAACAGCCCGCCCTGAACAACAGGGTTACTTACTTAAGTACTACAAGGGGGGATCAGATGCGATGCGGGCGATGCGATGTGCGAAGTATCAGGGTATGTAACTAGCAGTCGTTGGTTGGCGGAAATCTTCAGCGAGAAATGGCAAGACGGTACTTCCAGAGCGAAAGTGGTTTTCACCGGGATCGACATTGTGGTTCAGGGATGCCAAGAGCAATGTGAAGCGGGAGGCTGGCAAGACTGGGCCTGACTGGCAGCTGATTTGGCCTGCCTGTCTGCTGGAATTGCTGAACTGGTAGAACTCGGACGCGATCAGGCGGTCCAGATTTCGGACACGAGGTCAATGACGGATGTCGGGGTTATCAGGGCAGCCGGCGCTGGTACACACACACTGGACTGTGAGATATCACCCACTACCTACGTACTGCCCAGAATAAGAGACTCAGACCCAGACGTAGATAAGTATATATAAATCCATAGACGCTGACAGAATTTAACCTTAAAAACAAACACGAGTCGAACCTGTCATGCAACGTTCTTCTTCGGGGGCGCGGTCAGGCTTGTGGGTGCGTTTCACGACATGCCTACTATTTTATGTACATGGTAGTAGTACTTGGTCACGTACTCAAAGCGAGGCAGCTAAGCAAGGAGTTGGCCTTCACCTTTCGCTACATTTCCCGAATGCTTGTGTGCGGAGGCCCGGGATCTCCTCTCAAAATGGATACCCTCTTATGTATGAAATGATCTGATATATGAAGTTCAACGTCCACTTTCTTCATATGTAAATGCATACATAGTATGTAGTATATATAGTATACGGCATATGCACAGTACGGGGTCATGTGGGAACTCGTAGGTCAATAGTCAATCTGTGATTATTTTATTCTGAATAGCTTGCTTGGTTCTGAGCTGCTTCTACGTGTAGATATTAAATTAGGTGCACAGTGGGCATAGAGTGGTCAATACAGCAGCCTCAAACAACACCATACCTATCGGGGAGTGTTAATGCCGTTGGGTAGGTGGCTATGCTGCCGGCGCACTTACCACATCTTGCATGCAGCCTTTCTATCCTGTGTTCTAAGTAGAGTAGAAGTTATATGTATGTATTGGAGAGAAGGTTTACTCAGTGTTACTAGAATCAAGAGAGATACAAGAGAGCAAGGATATAGAACTGCAGTGGTTGGAATAAGTTCGTAGTACAGACGGGACCCGGGAGACAGTTGTCGATGGATATCTCCGATGCGGCTGATGTGTGGATCTGTTCGTCATGGCCACTCAAATGATCTTCAGCACCGCGATCTACAGTGAAATCTCCGGTTGTGCGACACAGAGAAGTGTTACCAGCTTTTTTTTTTCTTTCTCGCTCTGTTTTGCGGGACTAACATTAGGGCTGAAGCCTCAGGGCAATCGTACCTAATTCTTTACGGCTTCTAGCAGGTCTATATATCTATAATAGTTGGGCTGCGAAGGGAGTAACTAAGTGACGTTGTGCACGAATGGGTACATGTTCCGCAGCGCAAGTAGGATGGAGTTTTGCGAGGGTGAGCATGAATGTTTTTTCTCGAAAAACACAGTATGACCAGATTACAACTATGTCTCGACGCGAATGATAGGGCAAAACCATAGGTCTCGTCTTTGTGAAGCTATCGTGTTCTATAGTACATGAGTCGACTAAACTGCCGTCACTTCTCAAGGGATTTTTTTCTTTCATACACAGAAGACATTAGTTGCGGCCATGAATGTTAAAGACCCGCCAGCTTCAATTGTGCTTTAAACAAGTAGCACATTACATACTTTTATACTCAGGACGAGTAAACTAGGAAGCGGCCCTTGCTCTACATGCAAAATCGCTTCTTGGATTTCACAGTAAATTGCACCAGGACACTGCTCAGACTATGAGCTGAGCTGGTAGAACCCCGCGGAGTATTCCACGAGCCAGCTCTTCTCGATCTTGGTGATGTCGCGGATGAAGGTCTTGGTGCCCGTTTCCATGACCTCGTGGAAGACGACCCAGTCGGCCTTGCGGTTGAACATCAGGGAGCTGGGGTGGGCGTGGAGGACCGTGCCGCCCTCGACGTTGCGGAAGCTCCCGTCGGGCTGCATCCGGGCCGCATGCGCGAAGTACCCGCTCGTGAGGCACCGCCGGATCTGCTCCCCGATGCCGGGCGGCGGCGCCGCTCTGGCGTTCTCGTCTACCGATACGCCGAACCTCTCGAGGTAGCGCTTCAGCTGCGCCCGGATACTCACGGCCCGCGTCATGGACTTGAAGTTGATGTGGTTCTCGTGGCAGAACTTCGCCTCCTTCTTCCCCTTCGTGATGAATGCCTGGTAGACGTTAAGCAGGGTGAGGTGGTCGCCCTCCTCGGCGGCGAATTTCCGCCTCGCGGACTCCAGCTGCTTCTTCTCGCCGTCCCGTTGTATCCACACGGAGCCGACGCTCGTCATGGCGGCGATGGTCAGCATCTCGCTCAGACACCCGAAGTCGGGGGCCGTCAGCAGCGTCTTCGCCATCATGGGCTCGACGGCCAGTTCCGCCATCCGCATGCCCAGCGGCTTGGTGAGCTTGGCGTACTCGTCCAGCGCCCCGAGCGAGAATAGCAACTCCGTCGCCTTGATGAGGAGCTCGGCGGGCGGCGGCGTCAGGTAGTCGAATCGCACGACATTGTCTATCCCTAGCGCCTTGAGCTGCAGGATGAACGGTGCCAGGTTCGACCTCTGGATCTCCGGCACATTTGCTTCGGGGAGCGATCGGAAGGCGTCTTCCGTGTAGAGCCGGAAGCATTTCCCGGGTTTGGTGCGGCCAGCACGGCCGGCTCGCTGGGCCGCGGCCGCCTTGGAGACGGTCGTGGCGGTGAGGGACTCGATACCAGTTCGTGGATCGAACGCCCGCAGCTTGACGAACCCTGAATCAACCACATATACGATGCCGTCGATCGTCACGGAGGCCTCGGCGATATTCGTCGAAAATATGACCTTGCGCGTGTTCTCAGGCGGCGCGTCAAACACATACATCTGCTGTTCGGTTGTCAAGCCCGCATAGAGTGGTAAGGGTGAGATTGACTGGGCAGCGGGTGGGAGCTGCAGGGAACGGTCTGCAACAGCCTGTACGGCGGCGTCGATCTCCTCGCGCCCTGTCAAGAAGACGAGGATATCGCCATTTGGTTCTTTTGTATGGATATCAAAGACGGTTGACACCGCCTTCTCGACGTAGTCCTCCGTGGGTGACTCTAGGTATAAGATGTCTATCGGATATGTTCTGCCTTCCAAACTAATGATCGTCCCCGTCTGTGCTTTATCGTTTTTGGAGGGCTGTTGATCATCGGTATCCTCGTCATGCTCCGAGAAAAAGCGGAGGAAGTCTTCCGCCTGCAGCGTGGCACTGCTGATGATGATGCGCAGTTCCGGCCTCTTCTTCCGGATCTTCTTCAGCAAACCTAGTAGAATGTCGGTTGATATCGAGCGCTCGTGTGCCTCGTCAACCATGATTACGGAGTAGCGTGATAAAAGAGGATCGACGAGAGCCTCGCGTATGAGCAGCCCATCTGTCAAGAATTTGATGCGCGTGGCGGCAGAAGTGAGGTCCTCGAATCGAATCGAATACCCAACCTCCTTGCCCAGCTCGCAGCCATACTCCTCGGCAACCCTGACGGCAACAGTCGTGGCGGCAACGCGCCTCGGCTATATCAGGTTAGCATGGCCGAACAAAACGTATATAGAGTTAATGTCAAGGGGACTAGGTGTTCACCTGCGTAATGCCGATAACCTTGCCATCAGAGCACCAGCCGCCATGTTCCAGGAACTGGGGTATTTGAGTGGTTTTCCCAGAGCCCGTCTGACCCACGACGATGGTAACCGGGTAGGTCTCTATGAGATACAATAGACTCTCACGGTGTTGCGCAATCGGCAAGAGCGCAGAGGGCTTATGGAGGGCAGGGATAAAGTTTGCACTGAGGTCGAAGTCCGCCATCTTTCAGGCTAGCTAAGCTTCAACCCAGGAGACTATGTAAATGTAGTCTCAGGCGCAGCTGTAGGGTGATATCTAATAAGACCCTCCCTTGTGACTTCCTGCTAGCCCATTCCTATACCATCATTGTTTAGCTGGTAGGCCACTATGGGGGATATCGCGGTTTGCTGCACAAGGGCTCTTCACGTGACAATGAGTGACCACATGGATGTGACGGCAATAATAGGATGGTATGGTGAGAAGTATGGTTTAAAAATGCCGAAGAGGGTCGTCATCCACTCAAATCAAACCACCTGCTATAAATATCACACATAGTATATCCATCACATATCACAATGATATTGGTGCCTTATTCTTCGTGCTGTTTATCACGAACTTGATGGCACTTGAATGAAAGCCAAGACACTGGAAGAAGCTGAGGTGCATGTGAATGTGGCGCAGCTGATAACCAAAGAGAAACTCCACATGTCAGTCTAAGAACGTGGCTCAAGTCGTCATCAGTGGCGTCAACGTCACAGCTGGAGTAATAATGCATGCATGCAAGTGGCACCCTCGAGCAGGCTGCCATTTTACATTTACTAGTTAAGCTGTAGTTAGTCCATACCCGACCCGACCTTCCTGATCTTTCCCCGTCCGTCTTCCCCCAATAAATATTAAGGAGGTATGTATGTAATGCATTTCTCGCCCGAGACTAGACCCGTTTTACCGTTTTTATGCATCATTCATTTAACAATAAACCCTGAACCTAAAATAACCTGACAATAGCTACCTAGCCCAACAACCCTTGGAACTTTAGAACGTATTCTACTCTTCTAGAAGTCCCCTCTGCCCCTCGTCCCGTCCTGTCCTATCCTGTCCACTCCGTCCTGCATCCGTCTGCTCATCAAACGTTTTTGGCTTTCAATATTCACTTAAGAAGCTGGGCAGTTCTTAAGTTACCTACACTAAGTAAGATTCTTCGCTTCCACATCATCGACTTTGGCTTCATACATATATTTAACCAAGCACTACTTAGGTAACTTAACCAACGACTCAAATACTCCCTACATAGTTAATTTCCCGATTTCTGGGGATCTCATTCAGCCTATAATTTCACTTGCGATTAGTGCATCATCATCTCACAACAACCCGGACATCAGCCCAATATGTCGGCTCCACCTGATACGGTGAGTATTGTATACCCTCAGACTCTCCCTCTAAAGACTCCTGGACCCTCGTGAGGCCTTCCCTCAGCCCGAGAACTAACATACGCCTCCTATTCGCAGAACAACAAGACCGGCTCAGATACCCCGGAATCTCCTACCACCGTAAAGCCCTTCGAGATGGATGACGACGACGTCCCAGAGAATGGTGGGGGACTCGACCATGACGGCCCTGCCGCTGCGCACGCGACATCTACCACGGCTCCAGCTACGGCACCGGCTACCACCACAGCCACGACTACGGCCACGACTACGGCTACCAACCCCTCTGCGCCTAATGTCTCCCAGGATCAAGCAGCACCACCTGCGCAACCCCCTCGACCTCTCACCGACCAACAGAAGAATGAAACCATTCTGAAAGAGGCCTTCCCCAGTATCGATCTCACTGTAATCAAGGCCGTTCTCGCCGCCAGCGGGGGCCGCATTGACCCAGCTTTTAACGCTCTGCTGGGTATGAGCGACCCTGATGCCCTGCAGAATGAGCCCGTCGAGCGCGAGGAAGCCCCCCCGCCTCAGCCACCTCGCCCAACTGGTCGCGCTCCCTTGACGCAATTGGAGGCCGACGAACTCTATGCTCGCCAGCTGGCTGAGCAGTACGAGAACGCCGGTGCCTACGAAGAGAGAACATCCAACCGAGGCCCCGGCGGCCCCGCTAGACGTCAGGCTACCGGCCTAAAGCCGAATGAGATGTATGACCGCGAACCCAGCTTTATCGACGACGAGCTACCCGTTATCAAGGAGAACCTGCGCAAGGGCTTCCTCGACACCCAGAAGCAGGTCAACACCTGGTTCACGAACCTCAAGAAGAAGCTCGACGACGCATATAACGAGGACGAGGACGAGTCGCAACCATCGCGACACAACCGCCACCACGGGAGACGCAGCGGCGAGAGCAGCCGGCGCAGCGCGGACCATGAGCGCTACGACGCCGATCCTCAAGTCCTCAGTGACGATTTCTCTGGCATGCGACTCCAGCCAGATGGTAGTGGGTACCCCGTGCTTCGCATATCCGATACGTGTCAGGCTAACTATAGCGAAACAGCCGCCTCAGGACGCCCATCAAGTAGCTCGAACCTCTACCGGCCGTCGCCGCCCCCATCTACGTCGCCCAAGCCCGAGGGCCGTAAGGTCGCCTTTAGAGAAACCGTAGAGGACATCGACGCCTACGACGCGGCGCCCAGGGCCCCGCCAAAGGACAGCAGGGCCACCCCGCCGCCCGGCAAGCAGAGCAAGTGGCAGCCCCTGTCGACGGTCGACCCGAACCCAATCGGCGACAACGACCCCTTCAGCCTTGGGGATAGCGAGGACGAGAAGGAGACGAAGGGTGGCGACAAGGCGATCAAGATGGAGGACAGCGAGAGGCTCAAGCAGGCCACGGCCGACGCCATGGCCGACAGCCTTGTGGATAAGAAGTCTGGTGGTGGGAAGTCATGATTTGAGGTCCCCCGTTTTCTACAAGAGTGGAAATATTTCTTTTATCACATTGCCCGTCCGAAGCCAGCTTGCTTTGATGGATTACGACATGTCACGTTCCTAGTTGTACGCCGCCGCCGCCGCCACCCCTAGTCTAATGAAAGCATTCGTTTGCCGTGTGTGTGTGTGTGTGTGTGTGTGTGTGTGTGTGTTGCCATCGTTCTGTTAGGCCTCCTCATCAGTCCGCGAGCAAAGTGGTGATGACGCGTAGCTCGAAGTCTGAAGATACATACACATACGTCGAGTGCCGCAGGCGTCCCTGAAAGCAAGACGTACGTACCTTGGCCGTGGCGCTAGTCATGTGTGTATTCATTACTTTGCTTAATCCTTTAAATTCAACAGCTTCCCAGCTACAGTAAAAAAAAAAAGCGCCTGTGTTATATAGCAACCCGGACTGTGCCCCTATTGTCAGGCGTATATTAGCAATAACTCGTATGGATGTGTGCCCAGCGGGGCCGAGGGTTATGAGACGACGAATCATGGATGTCCATCTTGCCCCTGGATGCGTAAAGGGGTTGGTTGTATTTGATTACTCAGCGCCCTCTTTTCAAAGTTCCAGAAAAGAGCTCTATACCTTTGTATTGAACGCTTTAAAATTTAGGATGCCAGGGGTCTGCACGGGGTTGTTGATGCGATTCAGTACCTACATTGATGGAGTAGGAACTATAAAGAAGCTTTCTGTATTCTTCCTAGGCCTTATTCTCTGTACACTTTAAAAATTCTATATAACCAGCAACCAACGACCTGCCGCCTCTCCACATGGTCTTGTCGGTAGGAGGGGGGGAAGGACAAGGCTGAATATTTTTTGGCGACTACTACATAGTATACATAACATACTCTTTAGCTCTCCTTTTCGACAAAAGCATACAACCTTCAATCTGCCGGGCGATATCTGGTGCTCATTTCTTGATTCCATAGCCCAGATGTAATTAATTGTCTTTCACGAAAGTATCTCTACGAGAGGCGGGGGGGCATTTACTTTGACTAAAACCTCCAATGTATCCTTGATGAACGTATCGGCATAACGTAAGGGAGTCCGATGATATAGTGACGTACAAGTATGCAAGAAGACTGAGTACACCTGCATGGGCCTGATGACTGAACCTTCTAATATCCGAGTATTTCCAGGGCTGGTTTATATTAAGTAGACATGTGAGACATACCCGACCTGCATATGGATGGATGGAGGGGTGGATGGGCGACAGCCCGGAGATATCGGTGGATTTGGTCCCCACCTACCATTCTTGGAATAATACAATCGTAAGTAGAAACGCTGTTCTTGATTTAAAGCAGGTTGAACTACACTGCGGAATCGGATTCAATTGTGCTATGGAATTCGCGCCGCCCTGGACTTAACCAGCTGAGTAGTACCTAGGTCGTCATCAGTTTCTGTGGCCCTGCCACCTAGTACAACGAGTTGCCTCGAGCAGTCGAGCAGCACTGTATCGAACCGGAACGTATAGACTGATTACCTTAGGTAACAAGCGACGGAACAACGCTCCATCTTACCTGCTTTAGTAGTTTGGGTGCTTCAGGGATGCATACCTACCTACCTAAGTACTGTAGGTAGTAGCTAGAGAGAGACTAGTCCCACAGCCTCGTGGATGAGATGTAGAAGAGCCACGAGGTCGAGATAAGGACTCTCATTGGCCGTACCAGCAAATATTATGCCAAGAAGAAGAATGATCGAAGGCGCCTGCAGTATCGAGATGTCCATTACAGGGGGTCCCAGTTCGAGAGTTTCTCTCAGTTATCGTCAGTTTTCTTTTCTTTCTCTCCCCGCTCCCCTCTTCCCCTCACTTAGAAGCTAGGGCCAGGTTTTCCATGATGTAACCAAATGTGTGTAGTGATACTCAGCCTTGTTTTGAAAGGAAGAAAGTTGTTGTCGTTTGCTGAAATATTCGTCGTAATTATTGCAGTGACGCTTTTTAAAGGATTGCCACTTGCCATGTGAAATCTGCACTACTAGGTAATATCTACCTACCTACCTAGGTAGGTATATAAGGTACCCGGGGACATGGAGGTATGTACCTTATTAAAACCTGACTGTCTCTCCAAGTACCAGACGCGTGGTTATGCTGTCCTAACGTCGAATCTCGGCGCTTTCCCCTCCCACTTATAGCACATTTGCAGTAGCACCAGAACCCCACCTTAAGCCTGGATCTCTGTGGAGTATCGGCTTAGTACTTTTCGTAACATTGAGCTTCACCCCACCTACATTATATATAACCTGAGATACCTAACTTAGGTACCTGAATACGGCACTTCCAAGATTTCCTTAGTAGAGTAGGGGACTTATACCTCGACCTAATTGTACCTCCCTACATCAGTAAATTCTTTGTCAAGCTTCAACAATAATTTTTACATTCAGTCATAATCCATCCTGGACAAGATCTAAAGGTTGACATCGGACCTGGTAAAAGAAAAAGAAAAAAAGAGTTGTGTTTAATTATTGCCAAGCTCTTGTTTGGCCTCCTTTTTTTTTTTTCTCTTTCTTTTATTATCAGGTATTTCGAAACCGTTCTCGGGCAGCTTGCCGACGACAGCCACTTACATCCATCCAACTTGTTTAGTCTCAGACGGGATAAACTTTGTTCGTGTATGTGACAGCACAGAACATCCGGACACCCGTTGAAATTTGTTAGAGCACTCGGGATCTTCGTCTCGACGTTATATCTCACGTGCTTTATTGTTATTGACCTCTTTAACCTGCAAACCTTATCATAGGTAGTAGAAGGTTTCCTCTCAATCTCGATACGCTTACACACTACCATCTACCTACCTACCTTACCAACGTCTACCATACAAACTTCCCATATAGAATCCGGCGCTTTTCTCGCTTACTGATTGGACTATCCTCCAAGACCGTTGAAAGTCGCCCTGATCCTCTGATAAGTTGCTCGCTATTGCATGTGGACAAGGGACTGGTACCAGAGCAGTCTTTCCCCCCTAAAGGAGGTATGATAGACATCTTGCAGCTCCATTCCAATGTCAACTCATTCAACTTACCCCTGTCGCATCGACCCCCTTTCAAAGCTGCCCAACTCGCCCTCTTGCATATGAATGTATCTCAATCTCATACCTGCCCTATCACCTTATATATCACACCCATAACAAGATCTTCCCTGGTACAATCCGGGGCATGATTTCACCATCCCCGGGTTCTGTCCATACAAGATGCCATGCTGGAAATACTCTATTAGGCCTGCCGGAACGGCTGTGCCCTCAACAACATCATGCATTTATAACTGCCTAGTGCCTATATAACTACCCGCCCGCTTGTATCTAAGCAGCACTTCCGTGCTACTTTATTCATGGATACATTAATTACTCATACTCACCCTCACCCTCTCACACTTATATCCATGGATGCTATCGTGCATTATCGTCCCTTTCTGTCTTTCCTTCCGCGCAAACCCAATCCTTACCTTAAAGCGTCGACGACGCACAACCATAATCATCCGCTCTAGTTCAGTGTCTTAGTTCTATACATAATGCAGGTCTCTGAAGTACTGGCGTATCTAACATTTTTCTCCCGACAGCTCGAGCAGCGCCTTCCGAGGCACTGATCGTCCCGTGATTTCTATAATAAGCGTACTCGAGTGAAAGGATACCCCTGCCCCTATCTCGCCTGACAGTGTGATAGGCGCTTTCCTATCTCTCTGGAATATCTTTTTAGGCAGCCCGCCTTCTCACTCACGCGGAATTGCCTCCCGGTGCAATAACTTAGGTCCACATCGAGACTTGCGCGTGTATGGTGGGCTTAGAACACGCCATCTTGTCTCTGCCTTACCCGAGTATACCCCGTGACATCGCATAAAGATGATCATCTGACACAGGCTGCGTACCCTTAATACTACGCCTCCCTGTACCCCGCGGTTCTCATCACGCATATACCGGTGTGGTACGTGTGCCACTACCCTTTGTCATACATCTGTAGTAGGCCCCCAACCGAGGCTCTCGTCGCACCAGCAAGACCAACGGTCGTCTTGGGGATTCTCCCTGGTAGCTAAGAGCCCCTACAATTCTGCTGCTGGCATAACCATCGCATAATGTGAGTTGGTCGCATTATTTTACGCACAACGTACCCTTGCCTCAGTCGATGCTTGCAGTACTATCTGCAGATTTACTATATTCGTAAGGTGTGCTGAACCCCTTGATAGGAAGTTCGGAAAGCAAATCCAAAAGCGTCAGCTCGAAGTACCCGAGTATGCGGCCAGCTTTGTTAATTACAAGGCGCTCAAGAAGGTCAGTTTTAGACTTATTCCATTCCCGTGAGTGTGGTCACCACGGAAGCCAGAAGCCTTGTAAAATCTACGCCACACCACGTCCTAAATCTTACGGGCCCCGATCCGAGCGACGTGGACAAAGTCAATGAAAAGGCGATTCTAGTGGATCAGATCACTGACACCGGCCGAACAGCTTATCAAGAAGCTCGCCGCCACGCCGGTTCTGAGCGCCCAGAACGACCCCTATCAGCAGCCGCCTGGGCCTCTGGATACCCAGGTCGCTCTACAAGCGAACAAAGCTAAGTTTTTCTTCCAACTGGTGAGTCTTCTTCCTGAGGAAATGGTGTACCTGTCTGCGGAGGTTGACGAGAAACAGGAACGCGAGTTGGAAAAAGTCAATGCTTTCTATCTACAAAAGGAAGCCGAGGTAAGTACTAGTTCTCGACAGCACCCCCAAATCTTCGAAATGATGGGCTAACATGTAACTTAGCTCAAAATTCGCCTGAAAACGCTGATCGACAAGAAGAGAGTCTTACAATCTCGCCAGGGCATCTCTAGACGTTCTGCGAAGTTCACGACGTTAGAAGAAGGCTTCCAACAATTCGCCAACGACTTGAACAAGCTTCAGCAATTCGTTGAAATTAATGGAACGGCGTTCTCAAAAATCCTGAAGAAATGGGATAAAACGTCCAAGTCCAAAACGAAGGAGCTGTACCTCTCTCGTGCCGTTGAGGTGCAGCCATTTTTCAATGCCACAGTAATCAGCGAACTATCAGACCAAGCAACGACGAGTTTGCAGGAACTCGGCGCCTGGGCCGATGGCGACCACGTTTCCTTCGAAGGGCGGGCCGAACACATAGTGAGCAGCCAGCATTTGCTTGGGACGGCTGAAAGCGATGTCGATACTCTACTTTTAGACACTGCCATCACCGGAAACCTGGAGTCTTTGGGAGACCTGCTTTCCCGCATGCGAGCAGCGTCAAATTCAGCCCCAACCATGGATATTCCTTTGATGGAAAGAATCACCCGCACCTTCCTCGCAGCCATACACGAGGCTCTCCAAGCATCGCTTCAGGTACTGTTGGACACGGGCCTCGTTGACATCCAGTCAGAAGACGAGATCAACGAGCGGAACTGCTTACACCAAGCTACGATATACGGCAACTCCTTCGTCCTGGGTGTCGGTCTCTCCGGTGGCGTTGCGGTGAATAGGACAGATGTGTATGGGCGGGTACCCTTGCACTATGCAAGCATGCATGGCCGGCTAGACATGCTCAACGCCCTTCTCGAAGGTATGGAAAGCTGCACCCAGTAATAAATTCATGACATATACTAATATCAAAACTACAGCCGATCGATCGACAGTCGATCTAATCGACCATGATAACTTTACGCCCCTTATTCATTCAATTGTTCACGGGCATCTTGAATGTGTTCAACGAATCCTTTCCGTGTCATCCCGGCTTGACCCTGCCTCAGACTCAGACCATATACCGTTGAATCTCGCCTGCGAGCATGGCTCTATCGAGATTGTGGAGCTTCTATTGCAACATGGCGCACGTATCTTGCCTGATGCTGAAGGATTGTACCCACAACATCTTGTAGCCCGGTCTGGTCAAACACCCCAGCTGTTGCGCCTGCTTAAGCAGTATGGCGCTGATCTAGACCAGGTCGACAAATTGTACGGGTGGACGCCCCTAGTCCATGCAGCCGGCGAAGGAAATGTGCCTTGTCTCCAAGAACTCTTAAGTGTTGGGGCGGATCCTAATATCGTCGACGAGAAGGGTCTTCCGGCCATGTATTATGCTGCATGGGAAGGGCATTTGGCATGTATGCAGTTGCTCACTCCATATCAGAGTGGCAGTACAAAGAGTCCCCTGGTAATGCAAGCAAATGCGCCACAACTGGTACCCATGGGCAGTAATTCTGCACCTGAACCAATGGCGCTCGATGCCGACGCCATCCCCGTCCTTGAACTACCACCACCGATAATACCATTACGACGGTATGGCCATAATTTCCTGGACACTAAGACTGTCGTCCTCATAAGCTTCGAGGTACAGGGAGAACAGCCACTGGTGTTTTTCCATGATAGCAAGTACCCAGCCGCACGGCTGACCATCTCCTCCAAGATCTCCGATTTCATCCCTAAGAACATCATGCTCCCTTTTCAAGAAGACACTCGTCTCGTATCCTTCCAGGTCGACAACCTGGACACTTTTACTCTCGACTTTGACGTCTTCCCTACTTATGGAGCGAAGGTTATCGCGAAGACGGTCGCCCTCCCCAACACATTGCGGGCATCGTTAAGCAGCTCCGGAAGATGCTGCCTTCCCCTATTCGACCCGCGGCTCCGTGCCATCGGCCAGATCACTTTCAACACGCAGGTGATCAAGCCGTTCCAAGGGGCGCCTCTCGAGATCACAGATTTCGAGACCTACTGGAAGGCGACGAGTCAATTTGACCAGCAGCCTAATATGTTTGTTACTGGGTCCAGCCTATCCGGTGACTTCGTCCAGTTGTATGTTCAGCACACGAGTGACGGCGTGCCGGTAATATGGCCGAGGTGGATGGCGAGCTGTGGAGGTATCGACATACCCGTCTCGAGGTTGACATTCGCCCAGTTCACCACCATCATGGCCCCCAATGCCAGCCGGGCACACCTCAGCTCGATACCCTCCCAACCGCTGGAACACATCGCGGAGGTCCATCACGTGCTCAATTCTGCCGGCATCTGCTTGGAAGAGGCGCTATCGCTGCTACCGTCGCCGATGCACGTGAACTTGCAGGTTATCTACCCATCAGATGAGGAGGAGAGGCAGCTGGGACTGGGCCCCACTCTGGATGTCAACAGCGTCGTCGACGCGGTGCTGACCGTAGTCTTCGACCACGCCAGGCGGCAGCGATCGCAGAGGGCACAGGCTCCCGAGTCGGTCCGGTCCGTCGTCTTCAGCTCTTACAACCCGATGCTCTGCTCCACGCTCAACTGGAAGCAGCCCAACTTCCCGGTCTTCCTATGCAACAGTCTCGGCCAGGACCCGGAGGACGCCGCGGCGGCGGCGGGCATGATGGAGGACGGGGCAACATCAAGCAGTGTCCGGATCAGCGGCCGCAGGACTTTCTCCATCAAAGAAGCCGTGCGCATCGCGCAGAGCAACAATTTCATGGGTCTCGTCTGCTGCTCTCGTCTTTTGGTAAGTCCGTCAGCGATTGATTGTGTATATATGATTTTAACTCTTTACTTTCTTGTTCCCTCGGACCCTCTTCTTCTCTTTCTTTACTTCAGACGGGCCTTGTCCAGCGAAACTTGGCACTAACGTGTTTTATCACCCCAGGATATGGTACCGGCGCTCGTAGACGCAATCAAGTCCCAGGGCCTGGCGCTGGTCGTGGATAGGTCGGCAGAGGTGGCCGGGGACCACTTCCGCAGCGTCCCCAAGGGCGTCGACGGCCTGCTCAAGAATAATGGTGTCTTGCGCTTCAATGAGTCGATTGACGTGTGATTGTTCGCAGGCGGGTACATCGACACGGGGCATGCATGCATGGGAAAAGGACGAGGTCGTCCGCCGAGTACGAGTCGAGATGGGTCTCGCTAGCTCCTGGGGGCCTCGGGAGAGCATGGGCATCGCTTCGCATGTACGTCCTTGGCTACCAACCATTCCGATGTATAGGAGTGTTGACGGTGGTGATCAACACCGGTGGCCAAAAAAAAAAATCTTATCTACGTTCCTTGGTCTTTGCAGGTCGTATGCTGTGGCGCAGGGGCGCAGGCCGCAAAGGGGAAGGGAACCATAGAGACATATTAGAAGTTGAAGCCGCTATTTGTGCAGACGAGAGATACGGTACTACTACCACGAGATATATGTGTATATATTTTTCTGAACGCACATAATAATATGACTGGTATTGATTATGCTTCTCATTACTCTCGTGTTTTTTCCTTCTTTGTACATAGACAGTAGACAGACAGACCCCACACCTCTCTTCCCGTATTGCCCTGCCCCCCCTGGCGGTGCGTTCTGGGGCATGCAAAACGGGGGGAAGGGGGGGGGGGGGGTTTATTGTTGGACTTGGGGGATTGTCCATGTCTCAAGCACCCTTATACTCATACCGCAGCGCGCCGAGCTCTCTTTCCGGATCAACGCCACCCATGACGGCCTTAGCGGCCAACACAACGACGTAGACGATGGCGGGCAGGTTCCCGAGCGCGACGTGGCCCCAGGGCTGCTGCGCCGTCTCCGTTTCCGCCGACCGTCCAAAACCACCACCACCACCGCCCGCGAGCTCCAGGAGTATCAGCACCGTGCACAGCGCCGCGTTCAGGTAGGGTAGGTACGTTTCCAGCGGCGAGGGTCTTATCAATCGTTGTTGCTGTAGTAAGGTGTTGCTGTTGCTGTTGTTGATGTTATTGTGGCTGCTGTTGTTATTGCTGTTATCGCCCGACACCCAGGCATCGACCGCCGCGATCCCCGTGACGCCCGGCGGCAGCGCGAGCAGAGTCCAGGCGGTGCACGCGAGACTAGACAAGCCGAGCACGGGCACTACCACCGGGGGACCCCGGAATAGAGCCAGGAGATACGGCAGCGCGGAGAACGCGGGTAGGAGTAAAAGGAAGAGGCGGAACTGCGCGTTGCGCGCCGCGTTTTGCGCTGCGAGCGAGGCGATGAGGGATTCTTGTTCTTGCTCGTCGAGGGCCATGGCGGAGTCGGAGTCGGAGTCGGGGTTGTTGGTGGCGTCGTCGTTTCGGTAGGCGAAGGTTCGGCGTGCGCGCGCGGTTGCGGCTTGGATGTCCATTTTCTTTTTTCTTTTTTCTGTTTCGCGGGGTTTTATCCCTCCCCTTTCTTTCTTTCTTTCTTTCTTTTGTTCTCTCCCTCTCTCTCTCTCTATGCTCCGTATGGTGGGGGTATGGCTAATGGCTATGATTTGGGGGTGGTCGTTCGTCACGACCGATCTGCGCTTGCTTTAGGTTTTCTTATAAAGAAGCTGTTATGATTCATGTTCGGGACTCGCGTGGCAAGTTGAGAGAAAAAGGTCTGGTATTATGATAAGTAAATCAACAGAGACCAGCCAGCGGCCCCTCCCTCTCTCTCTCTCTAATAGTTGCAGACCTTGTGTGATTTTATAGTAGGTGAAGTGGTTGAAAGCTTCCAAGGTTGCTTAAGGTTAAGAGGGACAATACTGAATACCTCTAAGTACCTCTCTCTGCCCCTTACTATGGAGGTAGGTACTTAATTAGGCGTCCTGGCGTCTAGGTAGGTAAATGGGTAGCTTGGGTGGGGTGGGGCCAGTGACGTATGTAGTATCTGACATAGTGCATGACTGCCTATCTTAATCAGCCACATTGACAGCCACACTCTAGACCGATGCAGCACGTGGGAGGTGGGGTGCAGTTCTCTTTTGCCGCGACGACGAGCCTAGCTGTGTCTTCTACCTCTGAGAACATGAGGCTGCTGTGTTGAGTGTGCCTCTGACCTGAGATTGTGATGTTGTACGTGGGATAGATAGAGTCTGGATACTTTTCTGAGCTCATTAGAACACTGGCAATGCTCTCATATCATTTCTCCTTAACCACACCTCGATGACGTCTGTTGTGGGGGAAGAGGGATCATGTCACTCAGGGAAGTCAAAGTGTAGAGGGGGTTGAAGCATGATGCTAATTATAGCTGGTTTACTTATGGCCACGCATTATCGATGCGCCATGTCAATCTGTATAAACTGCTCGGTTGTGTCTGAAGAGGCAGACTCTGGAGCCACAGACTAGGACAGAGACACAGGCTGAGGCGTAGGCTGAGGCATAGACTGTGTGTTTGATATGACCTGGTCTCACTAAACGCCTTCCCTGGTTCTAACGTATCCCGTCGTCTCAAGACTGGTCGTTTCTGGCTTATATAACCCGCCATGTTCATTTGAGTGCTCGTTATGTCATAACGCTGGGCGCCCTTCGCAGGTACCCACAAATCGACATTGTACCGTCCGGATTTTTTTTTCGCGAGACGTTATCTCTCCATCACCTTACTTGAGTACAAGAACACGGCGACGGTTATGCAATGCCTCAGCCCAGCCCGCCCGCCCGCCCCAACCCCCCCAAAGAATCGCCTTAGAAGAGCCAAACCGAACCGAACCGATCCAAGCAAAACTTGTTCAAACCTCACTACGACCTGTCCGTCTCATTCTGCCTCGCGGAGCCGGCCCCAGTACTCCTGACGACGAAATAGGGGCCAGCAGTCTCGCTAGCGCCGGCCAGGACATCCCAGTCCTCGACGCCCTTAATCCTAGCACCCTCACCCTCACCCTCACCGGCACTTCCCTGACGTCTCCTCCGCGGCCTGCGGGCATGACCGACGACGTCCTCGCGCGCAAGAACGGGCCTCAGGGCATCGAGGCCGACGGCGCGTTCGCGGGCGCCGGCGGCCGTCTCGTCGCGCACCGCGCGCAGCGGCTCTACATCCTTCGTATCCACGTCGCGGACCGCGCGCACGAACGCCAGCTGCGCCTCTAGGTCCCGTACTAGGGATTCGGCCTCGGCTTCGGAGCCGGGTTGGGGTAGTGCTGAGAGTCGGAGGAGGTGGGAGAGGGTTGAGCGGGTGATGGCGGGGGCGGGGGCGGGGGCGGGGGCCGGGGCGGGAGTGGATGAGGAGGTTGAGGGTGGTGATTGTAATTGTGAGTGTGAGTGTGAGTGTGGTGGGGGTGGTTCTGCTGCTGCTGCTTGGGGTTGTGCTTGGGGTTGCGATAGAAGCGATCGGACGGACCAGGTCGGTCGTGAGAGTAGAGAGGCTATGTCCGTGTCCTGGGCCGGGGCTTTCGAAGACCAAGAATGCGATCTGGCCCGGCGGTTTTGCTTGAGGGATGTGGTCTTCGTGTTTGCGACGGGATTGAATTTCCGGCGCACTGCCCGCAGGCACCGGTTGCAGATTGTTGTGTTCATCGTGGGGTGGGTGCAGGTGTGTTCTCTCGTAGTTCAGTGATGAGTTGAATCTCAGATACGAGATACAGTAGTCCATTGGAAGTCCGAGGTACTTCTTCCAAAGGGGAAAAAAAGCTGTACCTAAGTTACATCAAGCGATGGCCAATACGGTATTAATACGGTACTCGGTACTTGCACATGCAAGCCAAGCCGTTAGCGTCAACCTACTCCTCCAACGTTAGCGTCTTTTATGGCGTTACCTAAACCCCTGCCTTACCTTACCTGTCAGCCTACCTGCCCGCCCGCTGCCCTGCCCGCCTACGTAGCCCAGCGCATAACTAAGCCACAACCCAACTTCATCATCAACCCCCTTCTACACATGTGCATACTCATCATACCTAAGTAGTAGCCTAACTTTCTTTCTTTCTTTATTTCCTATCATCACTTTCCAACCATTTACCCAACTCCCCATACCGTTTAACGACCTTGCGACTTGCGGCTTATCTACTTTCATACTACAACCTACAAACAAAATAAAGACCAAATATTCATAATGTCCGGAGATCCTCGCGCTCTGCTTCAAAAGGTAAGATTTGCATGCATGCATACATTACATTAACAGATAAATGCCCCGCCACATATGCTACCAACATCACCCACCTCCAACCTCTTAACATTCAGTTCTTGCTTGTTACTCAAACTCACCCGTCCCCTAAATCGCAGGCAGACAAGACGCTCGCTAGTGCCTCCGGTGGCTTTAGTTTCTTCGGCGCTCGAGAAGACAAGTATCAGAATGCAGCCGACTTATATATCGAGGCGGCGAACGCCTTCCGCATGCAGAAGATGAGTACGTGCCTGCCCGCCTCTTAAACCCCCCTCCGCTCCCTTAAACCTCCGCTGTCTTTTTGTAACAATGGAAACTCAAACTCCTCCTACATCAGACCGCGAGGCCGGCCAGGCTTTCGAGAAGGCCGCCGCCGTCCAGACGAACCATCTCAAAGAGCCCGACGACGCCGCCAACACCATGGCCGACGCCTTCAAAGTCTACCGCAAAGAGAACCCCGAGGACGCCGTCCGATGTCTCGAGGTTGCCGTCAACCAGTACTGCAAGAAGGGCAACTTTCGGAGGGCCGCGCAGAACAAGGAGCACATGGGCGAGGTCTTCGAGAACGAGATAGGCGACACTAACCGCGCTCTCGAGAGCTACGAGGCTGCGGCCGGGTGGTTTGAGAGCGATAATGCTTCGGCGTAAGGGAACCCTTCCCCCCCCCTCGCCCCCTCCCCCCTTTTCTCCCCCTGTCTTTTGATCATCGGAGTGGACGCGCAGCTTGCAGAGGCTAGCTTAGGATGAGGAGGCTAATGCGATCGACACCCACCCCTGCAACAGGCTGGCGAACAAGCTATGGTTAAAGGTGGCAGACCTCGCGGCCATCGAGGGCGACTATTACAAGGCGATCGAGCAGTACGAGAAGGTGGCCAGCGCGTCGGTGGGCAACAACCTGATGCGATACTCCGTCAAGGACTACTTCCTCAAGGCGGGCATCTGCCATCTGGCGACGGGGGACATGGTGGCCACGGGCCGCGCGCTCGAGAAGTACCGGGACATGGACCCCACGTTCCCCAGCACCCGCGAGCACCAGCTGCTGGTCGACCTGTCGGGCGCCCTCGAGGCCGGCGACCAGGACGCCTTCACCGACAACCTCTTCCAGTACGACCAGATGAGCAAGCTGGACAAGTGGAAGACGACGCTCCTGCTGCGCGTCAAGGAGGGCATCCAGGAGGCGGGCGAGGACTTCTCTTAAAAGAACGAGAAAGAGAAGAAGAAGAAAGAGAGAGAGAGAAAAAAGAAAAAGAATATACCCTTCTCTCGAGGCCTTTTCCTGAATTTTGGAGAAAGGGTGGAAGGTGGAATAATGTTAGAAAATGCGTCTTATGCGCCTACGCGTCTATGAGGAGGATCATAAAAGATTCACACACCACATTTTCCTATTCACTTAGTAATGGGGGGGAAGGGGGAGGGGAGTGCACTGGGTCTGGTTTTGAACCACCGAGAGAGACTACGTACGAGGAAGAGCGTTTTGGGATTATACACGATGATGGGGTCTCTGTCTGTATGGACTTTGCATAGACTCGGCGCTTGTTTTTGCCCCCCCGTTATAGGTTGAGAAAGACAGTACGGGCGGTGGTGGTGGCGGTTGATGGTGATGTGGGGGTTGACGATGGCTTGTGACGACATTTTTATATCCAGTAAGTTACCTATACTGCCTACCTATACTACTAGGTCGGGTAGATGGGCTACTGCTAAGTAAGTAGGTATGTAGGTAGTACGGTACGATTAGCCAGTAGTGATAACTATGAAACTTTATTCCATGCTACCATTACAAGGAAATACTTCATTACCAAATCAGCTTTTCTCTTACTGGCTAACTGGGCGTATTATACGGGAGCCCCCCCCTATAACCTCGCTATGAGTTAACCTACTTAGGTACGTACATAGTAGGGAGAAGGAGTATTACTATTCGCTATAACCAGGTGCTAACCTTGGAGGGACGCTAATTAGGAAAGTACAGTAGAATATACATACAAGCCTGCAGTGATTTGGTGGGGTGGTGATGGAGATAAGATAAGATAAGCACAAAAAAGTTATCGGATCGCTCTCTAAGACTCTCCCGTATGCGCAAGTCTTCAACCGGGAAACTTTCTCGACTACATCTACAGCTCTATACCTAGGTATGCAGTAAGGTAGGCTGTAATTTGACGAGATGGCCACCTTGGAAGAGAAACTGGACAAGATCCGGTCGCCTAATCTTCAAAGCCAACAGCAGGTATGCATGCGCCCAGGTCCCTTTTAATGAAAGAGAGATCGTCTTTAGAAGATATAATTATGATTAACTAACTTGCCAATTTCGCATTCCTTTTTCTTTTATTACTAGACGGTTGTGATACTCAAAGCAGTAGAAGAAACATTGAACGAACAGAATACCCCGCCGACGCCAACCGGTTATTTTGCCGCCTTGCTCGCCCTGCTGAATCAGTCTGTGTCCAGTGGTCAAATCAACAGAGAATTGACCCCCTCCGTCGTTTATCTTCTCGATGTCATTACCCCCTTCGCGCCGCAACCACTCCTACGATCCAAGTTCACCCAGATCTTGACTCTTCTCGCCCCGGTATTGCTCTTATCTGATGCCGAGGCCCCATTACTGAAACCATCCATCGGCTGCCTCGAGTCTCTACTGATCGCCCAAGATGCCGCCGCCTGGAAACTCCCCATCAACGAGATCGGTCCCCGGAGAGCCGTGGCAGGCCTGTTGAATCTGGCCTTGGACCATAGGCCGAAAGTGAGGAAGCGAGCTCAAGATGCGCTACGGAAGGTTCTCAAGAATCCCCCGCCAAGCCCGTCTCTCGACCATCCCGCCGCCGACCTATGCGCCGAGACCGCTATGCGGAGCCTCACTGAGATCGCCACCAAATCCGCCCAGAACAGGAAGAGCAAGAAGGTCGAGAACGACCCTGCGCTCATCCACGCCCTGCAGCTCGTCAAGATCATGGCCGCTGCCAGTGGTGGCTGGCCCAGTAGGAATATTGAGGCGCTATGTGAGCTTTTGCTGAGCATTGCCAAGGGGGGGAACGAACACATGACTATGGCCGTTTTCGATATCTTCGAGATGATTTTTGAGGGAATGGCTGACGAGGTCGCTTCCGCAAAACTTCCCCGCCTACTCGAGATCATATCGGAAATGCGCCCTGCGGCAAACGACACCCAGCTCCTACCTCCCTGGATCGCCATTCTTTCCCGGGGTTACGACGTCTCTGCGCAGATCGATCCCGAAGAAACTTTCCAAAAACTACCCGAGCTCTTCAAGATGATCTCCGAGTTCATGGAGTCGTCGTCCCACAACATCCGAGTCTCCGCTTCGGAGTGTCTGATTTCATTTATGGCAAACTGCATTCCCAGCCAAGTCATATTGGAGCCTTCCATCTTTGACGAGAAGGTTCTCGAGAAGCTGGCCAAGATCGCCGAGGATTTGCTTAGTGTCAGGTACCAGGCGGCGTGGATGGAGACGTTCAATGTCCTGGGCGCCATGTTTGACGCTCTGCGGTGGCGCGCCAACCCAATCATGCTCAAGATTGCGAGGAACGTGGGCGAGATCCGAGGCAACGACTCTTTCATGGGGAAAAAGGAGGCAGACGAAGTCATTGGCAAAGCAATACGGGCGATGGGCCCCGAGGCCGTTCTCAGCGTTCTGCCGCTCAACCTAGTGAAGCCCGTTAAAGGCGAAGCTGGAAGGGCTTGGATGCTGCCTATTCTCCGCGATTACACGAGCAATACGAATCTCCAACACTTCAAAACGGAGTTTATTCCCTTAAGCGAGGCTATGTTCCAACGTGTGCTCAATCATGGGGACGCTGCGAAGACTATGGAGGTAAAGATTTTCGAAACGCTCGTACACCAGACTTGGTCTGTCCTACCCGGTTACTGCGACCTACCCCTGGACCTTACGGTGGCTTTCGACCAGGCCTTCGCGGAAATGCTAGCGAATCTTCTATACAAGCAAGTCGACCTCCGACTGGACGTCTGCCGCGCCCTCAAGGCTCTCGTAGAGTCGAATCAAGCTATTGCCTCGATCGAGGACGAAGAGGATATGCTTCTGCAGAGCCGGGTCAGCAAAGAGGATGCGCAGAAGAACCTCGCATATCTTGGCGGGTTTGCCGGCAATCTACTGGCGGTATTGTTTAACGTCTACAGTCAAACACTGCCACAGTCCAGGGGCTCCATACTCCAAACGATCAATGCCTATCTTAGCATTACTCCCAACAATGAACTCGTCGAGACATTCGACCGGGTCAGCCAGATGCTGGCAAGTTCCCTGGAAGAGGCTAGCAAAGACCAGGAGAAGAAGTCGCAGAAGACCAAAGATCAGATGCCGTCCACGAGCCATACCCTGATGGATCTGGTCATCACGATGTCGGTCTACTTGCCGCGGGAGAGTTTCGGGCCGCTCTTCAACATCGCCGCGCTCATCATCGTGAAGGACGACGACCCGCAGCTACAGAAGAAAGCCTACAAGCTCATCCCACGGCTAGCAGAGTCCGAGATTGGCCAGGTCGCGCTCAAAGAGCGAAGTGGGGATCTCCAAGGCCTCCTCCTGTCCAGTGCCGAAAAGGTCTCGGCGCCGGCGAGGAGAGACCGCTTAGCGGCGATCGCGGCGCTAATTCCTTTCATACCCGACGATTCGCTCCACTTCATCCCCTCGGTGCTGTCGGAGGTCGTCATCGCTTGCAAAGAGCACAACGAGAAGGCGCGGACGACGGCGTTCGACCTGCTCGTGCTCATGGGCCACCGGCTGGACGACGCCAAGGGCACGGTGATCGTCAACAGCAAGATCGCGAACATGGCCGCGGACGCGCCGTCCGTGACGGCGAGCATCGAGGAGTTCTTCACGATGGTGAGCGCGGGGCTAGCGGGCAGCACGCCACACATGATCTCGGCGTCGATCACGGCGATCACGCGGGCGCTGTACGAGTTCCGTTCGGAGCTCAGCGCCGCCGTGCTCGGCGACCTCGTGCAGACCATGGACCTCTTCCTGACGTCGAACAACCGCGAGATCGTCAAGAGCGTGCTGGGGTTCGTGAAAGTGTGCGTCATTAGCCTGCCGGCGGACCTGGTGCTGCCGCGCCTGCCGTCGCTGATCCCGAACCTCATGGTCTGGTCCCACGAGCACAAGGGCCACTTCCGCGCCAAGGTCAAGCACATCCTCGAGCGCATGGTCCGCCGCTTCGGCGTCGATGTAGTCACCCGCCACTGCCCCGAGGCCGACCGCAAGCTCGTCGCCAATATCCGCAAGGCCAAGGAGCGCAGCAAGAAGAAGAAGGAGGCGGCTAAGGCCGGGGGGGCAGAGGGTTCAGACGACGATGATGAAGAGGCCGCCGAGGGAGGCAGACGGCGCAGCCGCTTCGAGAGCGAGTACGACGAGGCGCTGTATAGTAGCGACGACTCGGAGGCGGAGGACGGCGGTTCGGACGACGACGATGATGACGGCGCTGGAAAGGGCAGGAAGAAGAACAAGGGCGGCAGGACCTACATTATCGAAGACGAGGACGAGCCCCTCGACCTGCTGGACCGCAGGGCACTCGCCAGCATCTCGTCGACGAAGCCCGGGAAGCCGCGCCGCGCCGCCGACAAGGCGAGGGCCAAGACCGATCTCGACGGCAAGCTGATTCTCGGCCAGGACGACGGCGACGGCGACGACGCCATGGTCATCGACACACCCGGCGAAGACAAGGGCCAGCAGCAGGAAGGGGGCGAAAACGGCGTCAACGCCTACGTCGCCGCGCTCCGCGGCAAAGACGTCGGTCGGCGCGGCCAGCGCGGCCGTCTCAAGTTCTCCAACCGACGGCGCGACGACGCCGGCGCCGACGACGACGACGAGGGCGATGGTATGGATGTCGATGAGAAGGACGTCGCGTCCGCTATCAGGAATAATAATAAGGCCCGCGGAGGCGCTAGTCCCCGCTCCCGCGGAGGTGGGTTCCGAGGCGGTAGGGGTGGAGATGCTGGTGGGAGGGGGAGGGGCAGGGGCAGGGGTGGTATAAGTGCCGGACGCCCTGGCCTCGGTGTTGAGAAGAGGCGGGGGTTCAGCGGTGGTGGTGGTGGGTTTGGCGCCCGTGGTCGCGGGGGTGGGTTTGGCGGTGGCGCGAGGGTGGGTAAGCCGAGGGCCGGCGGTGGTGGTGGTGGTGGTGGCAGGAGGTGAATGTGGGGGTGGCAACTGTGTGTGTCTTGATACCTAACCTTACCTAGCCCCCTTTTTTTACTCCTTTTTTCTATCCTACTTGGCTGGCTGGGTTGTCTTTCTTTCTCTATTACGACTTAGCTTTTATGGCGTATGCGTATACGTATGTTATGTATGCTGATGTTTGGCCGACATCTGGATGGATGGATGGATGACTGCATGGGAGTTCAAAATGGAACAAGATAAAAATGAACGAACGTTTCTTCATCAATTACAGACCTACAGGATTTCCCATTCTCATTCAGACCCGAAGCGATTTTTAACTATTGCTCAAGTAGACATCTATCTAGGTGAGCCTTTTTTTTTAAGCATGAGGAAGTCGGGAGGAAAAACGGTATTTTGATGATAAAGTAAAGTAATATCATTATAACGATACGATATTTTCATTACATCAGGTCGCGTATCTTGGAAGAAGAAAAGAAAAGAGAAAAAAAAGAACGATATAATTCCCTCCCTCCTATACGAAAACCGATTCGATCCGCCCAGACGCCGTACCAAATCAAAAGAAGAAGAACAGGAACCAATCAATACAGGGGATGGAGGCTATATAGGATACAAAACAAGTTTCTCGTTTCCACGACGGGTGTGTGTGTTCCGCTCGCTCATCCAGGAACAAGACTTTTCGGCTGAACATCCACCACCGTCTGTGGGTCCCGGGGGTGAGAGAGAGAACGCGAAAGGGGCAAAGTGAAAAGCAAAAGGGGAGGGCCAACAATATCTCCATCATCGGAACTTGGCCCAGATCACGGCGATAATGAGGATCACGAGGACGGTGATGATGGCGATGGTGATGACCCGATTCGTAGCCATCCTGGAGGTTTCAAAGTTAGCACAAAAGCACAAACACACACACACATATATACACGCATGTACACCCGACATCCGCACACACAACTAGGAAGGGGGGAAGGGGAAGACGTTACCTACGCGCCATGCCGCGCAGGGTCTTGACGCTCCGGTCGACGTAGGTCTCGCTCTCGAGGAAGCGCTCGTTGACGTTCTGGATGCGGGAGCGCTGCTGGGCGAGCTCGCCGAGGGTGTGGGCGCCGATGGCCTCGGTCTCGTTGGCGAGGGCCTGGGAGTTGCGCAGGCGCTGGGAGCTGCGGTCGAGGCGCTCGGTGCCCGCGAGCAGCTGCTGGCGCTGTTCGAGCTGGGTGTCGGCGGCGCCCCCGGACGATGGGTCGTCCGTGTACCGCGACCCGAACAGCGCGGCGCGGTCCTCGGCTAGCGACCGCAGACGCCGCCGCGCCTTGTCGACGTCCGACTCGTGGTTCCGGAACCGCTGGTTCACCTTCGTGCGCGACGACGATGGGATGTTCTGCTTCTCGAGCCGCATCTGACCTAGCTGTTGTGATGGTCAGTGGGATTGCGCCTCTTCTTCTTCCTCTTGGTTATTCATACCAATTCATCGGCCTCCTCCAGGGCGCGCTCGGCCTGGTTGATGGCGGCCTTGCGCGGTTCGCCGCTCAGCTCGGGGATCTGGTCCAGTTTCTGGGTCAGGTCGGCCTGGACGAGTTTGAACTCGGTCTCGTAGGAGCTGAATAGCTCGGAGCCGGCGTCCGTGTCGAGCGGGTTCGCCATGATGAGATTGGACGGATGGATGGATGGATGGATGGATGGATGCGGGTTCGGATCACGGGGTGCTGCACTACGGGGGGGAGGGGTGAGTGAGTGAGCGAATGAGCGTCTGGTTGGTTGGTTGGTTGGCTGGTTGGTCGATCGGTCGTCGTCGGAGTGAATGTGAGTAAATAAGTGAGTAAGTGAGGGTCTGCTTCTGCGTCTCAATTCTTCGCCACTCTCTAGGCTTCTAAGCTTGTCTTTCTTTCTTCGCTGGTTCCTTTTCCTGTTCGATGTTATCAAGTGGTCGATCTATTCGCGAGGCGAGAGAGATATGACTGACGTATGCAGTCTGTCGTCGTTAGGTGTGTTGATAGGTGTTGTTGCCTGGTATATGAGCGTCGCAAGCGATAGACTGGGTGGTTGACTGGATAGGAAGATGGGATGGTGTATGGTGTATGGTGTATGGTGGAAGATGGTGGATGAGGGATGAGGGATGAAGGATGATGATAGGTTGCATTGCATTAACTCCATACATACCTACAGTAGCAGAGTAAGTATCAACTAAGTTAGTACTTAGGTAGTATGTAATAGAACTATTCCAAAACCATCTGGGGCTAATGACTTAACCAGAAACACCTATACTCTAATCTGATTGGTTACTGGAACTATAACAGGGATATTTTAAGGTACATACAAGACGAACCTAGGTGGGTTTAACAGGCACCATAAATTCATACTCCAGCCACACCAGCCACACCAGCCACATCCCAGCCATCTCTAAAGTCAGCCCCATCAACCCCCCATTAGCCCCATCAGCCCCTCAGCCCCTCCAGGCCAAGCCCGCCTACTGTCCCGATTTCCGTTACGGGTAATAATAAATTTCTTCGCATTGGTTGGCGACATGAATTTTTCCTTCTTCTTCTTTTCTCTTCATGAAAGTTGAATCCCCCGGAAGCAGATAATTAGGCTCTACGACCAAAGTTTTCTATATCTTCACAGGCGTAGAGTTGTATTAGCCGGGCAGACTAACACCGGAGCTTCTAAGAATTGGGTACTAGGTGCGTTTGGTTCTTTAACCACCGCATCATTGAGTATTCGGTCCCGTTGAGCCTCGACATTTTTTTCCTTGTCTTTTTTTCTTATCTCTTTGTACTGCCACCCGTTCTGTGCTGTATGTTTTTATCTCGGCACATAATGAGCCACACAAACCGATTTAATATATTTCACCATAGTTAGTGTATAAATTGTTTCTGTCATTCCACGTTCCTGTCGGATTGGGCATCTTCGTGAGGTCCCTCGTAGACCCGCCACGTGGTGGTGGGTGGTGGTGTGTTTGTTGTACATAGTAAATAATTCGCACAATTCGCCTCGGGCCCTCGGTGCATTCATTCACACAGTCATCGGAAATCCAAAGACATGGGACACGCCTCGGGGCGTCAGCCCTGCAACTTTCCTGCACCCTCTGCACAGCCCACACCACGTCTCGGCTCGTAAGAAGAGGGAGAAAAGCCGGGATCCAGTTTTTGCGGCGAGTTTTTTTTTTTTTTTTTGCCCAGATCACCGTGAGTTGAGTCAATGCAAATTGTCGAGAGGTCGAAAAAAAAAAACACCAAAGTCGAATGGTTAGGCGTAAAGTGGGCAGGGGAGGGGTGGTGGTGCGGTGCATAGGCCTTAAGACGTCTCAGGTATAAGTCGAGTTCCCGGGGGGTCCTCTTGATAAGTCCATCCGAACCCATACGAGCCTGCTTGATTATAATAGCTCGTCCGCTTTCTGCTTCATCCTGAACTACCTAAGTAGCCCAGAATCCTCTTATTGGACCGTCTTACCCGTAGATGACTAAATTCCGAATGGGAGCCAGACATGTGAAAGGAAATAACGTACTCGGTCCGCCCATGTGGTCCCTCTTTCCCCCCGGGGCATCTGCAGGTTATGGTGGATATTTTCGTAGCTTTTTTTTTCTTTCTTCCTCTCTCAATTCTCTTTCGACCCCCTTTGTTTTGCCCAGCCCCCTTCCGTCCAAGAGGTCTCGACACGAGTCTAAAGCTAACTTGTCACCGGCTGCCATCCCGAGGACGGACGGCAATGACTTGGTCGGGATCTTTGCGAACCATTCCCGCCGTTGCCCTGCCACGTCAGGGTGGTTCTAGTTTCCCCTAGCTAGCTCATCACATGCTCGACTACGTTCAACCTCAGGGGTGGTGTTTCGAAGACCCTCATCGTCGTCCCTCATAGGTAGTAGCACAGGCACGCCGTTTTATTTACGATGGTGACGCAACAATACAGCTGGCGGCGCATGCGCGCCCAGTTCCTTTTTTTGAGGCGTCCATGAGGAGCCGAGGCGGATGACGCCACAAGGGACTATCTATGCACGGCCTGCATCTCAGTCCCTCTTCTATATAGTTGTCATAACTGCCTTTCTCCGTGGTGTAACCTTTACATGAAGTCCCTCATACGATCGGACCCCCCCTTAGATTACGTCTCCTGCGGAAAATTCAGCAGTCTCCCATTTTGTGCTTCTGTCGTCCTTAGAGTATAAGCAATTGTTTCCACATATCAAGGCACCGATGAGCTCCTCCTGTGACGCACCCGATTGGGTCCCTCGGAAGAGGGTCGCCATTGTCGGCGGTGGCGCCGCTGGCATTGCCGCTCTGTATGCCCTCAACCGTACTCACCACGACGCCTACCTCTACGAGGCGGCCGACCGGCTCGGCGGCCACGCGAACACGGTAGAATGGAAACGGGGGAAGTTCAGGACCGTGGTTGACACGGGCTTCATGGTGTTCAACGCCAAGACTTCTCGTTCGTGGGACCCGCCACCCCTCTTGTTTGACCGTATATCTCTGCATAAAAAAGAAGTTACTAACACACCGCGTACATAGCGAATTTCGTCAACCTGCTGAAGAACATTGACGTTGCCACCATGCCGACGGAGATGTCCTTCTCCGTCTCCCGGGATCATGGGAAGTTCGAGTGGGGCGGCGAGAGCCTCGACGCCGCGTTCCGCCAGAGATGGAACCACCTGCTCTCGCTGCGGATGTGGAGGCTCGCTTTTGACATCGTCCGATTCAACCAGTTCGCGGTCGACCTGCTCAGGGAGGAGGACGAGATCTACGACGAGAGGACCGAGCCCTCGGAGACCATCAGCGAGTACCTGGACAGGGAGGGGTACTCGGACGTCTTCCGGTACAGCTACCTGATCCCGATAGTGACCTCCATGTGGTGTACGGACCCCGACGACAGCGCGCTCGAACTACCCGCGGCGGCGTTTGTCCGTCTTATGTAAGCCCAATTCCCCGATCTGCAGACTTAACCCCCCTCCCCCCCTTTTTCCCGACTCTTAAAGAGTAAAAAGAAGAAGAAAGAAACTCCTCGCTAACTTCTAGGGCGACTACAGGCGGAGCCATAATCTCATCGGAAGCGGGGCGAGCGCGGAGTGGCGCACGCTCGAGGGGGGCGCGAAGTCGTACATCGACCGGGTGATGCGGGGGTTCCCGCCGAACCACCTGTTCCTGAAGACGCCGGTGGAGCACCTGACGAACGACGAGGACGGGCGGGTACGGCTGCACCTCGAGAACGGGCGCGTCGACGTCTTCGACCACGTGATCCTCGCCACCCACGGCGACCAGGCGTACCGCATGATCGCGCCCTCGGCGACCGCGGAGGAAGAGGAGATCCTGTCGGCGTTCCGGTCGCGCGAGCGCCGCGCCATCCTGCACTCCGACGACTCGTTCCTGCCGGGGCGGGGCGCCCGCAGAGCAGCAGCAGGAGGGGGAGGAAGGGGAGGAAGCGGCGGCCGCCACGACAGCAGCCTCAACTACATGCTGGTGTCGTGGCCGTGGACACGGCGTGTCCACGTGGAGAGGGCGTCGCTGACGTACAACATGAACGTGCTGCAGGACATACCGCGGCGGGCGTTCGGGGACGTGCTAGTGACGGTGGTGAATGCGGAAGGGGAAGGGGGAGCGGATACGGCAACGACGACGAATACGACGACGACGGGGGGCAGAGCGGGACTCCCGCGACCGGAGACGGTGCGTGCCCGCTTTACCTACGCGCACCCGGTACAGGACGCGGCGGCGCACCGGGCCCAGCGCGCCCTCCACCGCATCCAGAACACGCGGGGCATCAGTTACGCCGGGGCGTGGACGCGGCACGGCACGCACGAGGACGGCGTCCGCAGCGGTCTACACGCCGCGCGCAAGCACCTGGGTGCACGCCTGCCGTTCGAGCTCCGCTTCGCCGAGTCGGAGGGGCGCGGCGGGGACGGCAAGGATAAGGGCGAGGATAAGGGCAAGGGAAAGGACAAGGACAAGGACGACGATGACGACGACTGGCTTCGCCCTAGCTTCCACGACCGCGTCATGCGGCTTATCGTCCTCGTCATCCAGATCTTCATCGTGAACCTGTTCGACCGGGTGCTCAGGACGAGGCGCCAGGGCGGCAGCAGCAGCGGCGCGCGGGCGAGGCCGGGGACGGCGCCGAGGACGGGGTCCGGCGCGAGGACGCAGGCCTGGACGCGGCCCGGTGGTGGTGGCGGCGGTGCGACTGCTAATGGCCATGCCAACGGCCACAGCCACGGCCACCACAACGCCAGCATCCACACCAACGGCCACCTCAACGGTCACGCCAACGGCGGTGTGAACGGTACCGCGAACGGCCACACTAACGGCCACACGAAGCCTATCAATATCAACATGAACGGCAACGGGAAATAAAAGAGCCCGCTCCCCCGTTCGATATATATATAATATATATATCGGACTTCCGGTCGGTCTACCTAAGTTCACGGGAACAACGTCATGGCCACAAATTGCACATTTCTTCTCCTCCTTCCTTTCTTGTTCTTCTTCTTCTTCTCTGTTTTCTTTTTTCTTTTTTCTTTTTTCTTTTTTCTTTTTTCTTTTTTCTTTTTTCTTTTTTCTTTTTTCTTTTTTCTTTTTTCTTTTTTCTTTTTTCTTTTTGTATACTTATCTATCACGTTGTACTATGTTCTGGGAAAGGGATACCAAAGGGGGCTCGGGACAAGGAAAGGATATCTGAAGGATTTCAGGAGTTTATACGCGAGCTCGTCAGCTCATATCGGTTCATTTGTTCCATTTCTTCCACCAATATACATACATACATATATTATACACGCATATATACCTAGGCAGTTCTAGTCAGCTCTCTCTTTTGTAAATATCGTAACTATTCGGTTAGGGGTGTGTATATCTTTCTATTGCTTATCTATCTATCTATCCATCTATCTAGCCCTTGTAAAGAGGGGTTTAAATCGGTGTTATAAATGTTTCAACCGGACGATGAGCCATCTGTGTTTTACTTCGTGACATGTTAGATATTACCTTGCTATATATAGGTGAGGTTGCTGATTACCTAAGTGCATACTTGAGTAGCCAGCCAGCTGTGGTCAAGGGGAAAGGGAAGAGGTAATAGGTAACTCGGCTACGTATGTACTTACTCTACAGGGACCTCCTTACATACCTCCTAAGTACTACAAGCCCAATGTCCCGGGGTTTACCTAAGTACAGATCCCGAAGGTGGGCTGTTAGTAAGTCCCTGGAATAACCGACCCGCCTAACCGTCCGCTAGGTGAAAGCCTATCTAGGTACATAAAGTACATAAGTAGGAGTCGGTAGGCGTAAGTAACTTAACTCGGTACAAATTACCGGGTATGTACAAATAAATTTGGAGCCCTCCAAAGCCTCACTCAACCTTTCGATAACCGCACCATCCTCGACATCCTGCATGATAAGAACCCCCTAGAGTTGCTGTGAAGATAAAAAAGCAGGTTGCTTACTTTCCATATAAGATACTTACATACAACACGTAGTAGTATCTTTCAACCTCAATAGACCTGCAGTCGTCGCATTTCTAGGGTAAGGGGAGGGGAAAAGAGAAAAAGAAGCAGCAGAAGAAAACCATGAACAACCTCATACTAGCGCCCCTGCGGACGCTATGTTCCGGCACCCTGTCGTCGTGGGCATGCGCATCGTGTCGCCGTCTCCGAGTAACGGCGCACGGTCCACAGACGACGATGATGACGGGCCGGTTCTCGCGACTCCGACCTCACCGGAGGGGCATATCGAATAACTCTGCCCCGAAGCAGCAACAGCAGCAGGCCAGCGGCGACGCAGCATCCTTCGCCCATGCGCCCTCCATGGAGCGCATGCGCCAGCATTACAGGTACAAGAACAGAACTACTATGTATGTATGAAGCGGCAAGGCTAGACTGCCCATTCTCTCCACCCCCCCCTTCCCCTTTTCCAGAACCCTTCTTCGTCTCTAATATCACGAGGGGGTCTTCTTTCTCTCACGTAGGAACTACTCTCTGAGCGTGATCCTGGGCACGGTGGCACTCTCGTACGGATCGGTGCCGATGTACAAGATGATCTGCCAGACGACGGGGTGGGGCGGACAGCCGGTGCGGGCGCCGGGGCACGGGGGATCGGGGGGCGGGGACGTCGACTCGTCGACGCGGATGGTACCGGTGACGACGGCGCCGCGGATACGGGTGACGTTCAACGCGTCGGTGTCGGACGTGCTGCCGTGGAAATTCATGCCGCAGCAGCGAGAGGTCCGCGTGCTACCGGGCGAGACCGCCCTCGCTTTCTACACCGCCACCAACCGTAGTGACTCTGACATCATCGGCGTCGCCACCTACAGCGTCACCCCCGCCCAGGTCGCCCCCTACTTCAGCAAGATCCAGTGCTTCTGCTTCGAGGAGCAGCGTCTCAATGCCGGCGAGACCGTCGACATGCCCGTCTTCTTCTACCTCGACCCGGACATGCTCAACGACCTCAACATGCGCGGTGTCAACGAGGTCACCTTGAGCTATACTTTTTTCAGTGAGTTCTCTTCCGTCTTCTTCCCCCACGTTACCATGGTTGTTGTTTTTTTTCCTTCCTTCTTTACATTCTTTCTATCTCTAATACCCCTCCACAGAGGCGAAATACGACAATAACGGGAACTTCAAATCGATACCGACGGAATGAATACGAAGCTGCAAAGGAATTCTTCTGTCTTAAGAATGATCTGTATATATATTCATTCACTCATCTATTCAATTATGAGGGAATCATCCTTCATATACACCGTAACATAGCACCAGCAGCATAGGAGGCCAGCCAACTTTAGACGGGCCCTTTAAATATTATTACATCCGCTCCACTGGCTGCGTCATATTGATACACCGAATAAGTCTCCCCCAGGATTATAAACCGAAAAAGAAAGGGCCACATGTTCCACTATGAGTCGTATGGTCGCTGTCCCCATACAATATCCCTGGCAATGATGTTAGTAACCAACCTACCGTAAAACGTATGCGGTCCGACATGGGCAGTGAGGATGAGGAAGAACGAAAAAAAGAATAAGACTCACAGGCACATGATGGCGTGGACATCCGGGTCCATGAGCTCGTCCTTGCAGCGGGCGAGGAAGGTGTCGATCTCGCGGTCGGGTTCGCCCATCAGGGAGAAGAGGCGGCGGCTGATGCCGTCGATGCCCTCGTAGAGGTCCTTGCGGGCCATCCAGCCGAGGCGCTTCTGGCGCTGGCCGCGCGCCCACGGCCCCAGCGGGCACGGCAGCGCGTGCTCCTCGACGGCCCGGAACCCCCGCCGTCGCAGCCGCTCCCCATGCCGCGTCGACGCCCTTGCGTCGATCCCCAGCCGCCCGCACACTTCCACCATCTTCCGCCCCCATGCCCATAGCGCCCCGCCCTCCCGCAGCGTCCCGTCCGGGCTGTCTAGCGGGAAGTGGCATTCCTGTTTCGCTTGCGCCGCGCGATGCGATTCTGAGTGAGCCCGTGTCCCTACTGTGTGATGTGGCCCATCTCCTCCTACGCTGAGTGGAGAGGAGAGAAATAGGGGGTTAGGAGGGGGGGGGAGGTTCATCTAATTAAGATAGAGAGGTTACATGGCTTACCTGTAGCTCGAGAATACCCCCGGGCTGTAAGAAGTTATACGCCTGATCGACGAACTTGTCCCAGTCGGCGATGCCCATGGTGAGAGTACGGGTGTGGATGTAGTCGAAGCGCTGGTCGAAGCTCCATTCGTGCGTCGCGTCGTCGATGATGAAGTCGCAGTTGGTCGGCACGTAGTCGGGCTGTATCGGACTGAGGTCCGTCCCCAGCACTTTGACCTCAGGGTGCATGTTCGCGAAGTCTATCGCCCAGTCTAAGAAAAACGGGGTGGTGGTTTTTAACAAACATGTCTCCGTACAAGCCTGCCCCGTCCTATGCATTCCTAATCTGCCGCATGTGCGAGGGAAGAAAGGGGGAAAGGGGGAAAGGGGGAGCAGAAACGAAAGAGGACGTACTCCCAGTTCCAGTCCCCACGTCGAGGGCGTGGGTTAGATGATCAATCTGATGTAATGGTGCGAGATAATGTCGCCCGCCCATGATCTCTACCCAGATGAGGTGTTGCAGTTCCAGGCGGTCCATTTCTTCCTACACGAAGGCCACGAACATATGGGCGGCGCATGAGCCTAACTGTATCACACATATGTATATATGGGCTTATATATACATGTCCCCGTCACACAAAGAAAGGGGCAGTCGTCCGGGGGCCGGGGGGGGGGGGGTGACGGTAGGATATAAGATATAAAAAATGCGCTCTTACGATGTCATTTGGTAAATGGTATAAACTGCTCGAGGCTTGATACCTCCTCCCATTCTGATAGATTACCGCAAGCGCGCGGCTCTTCACCGAAGTCAACATGCTGCAGAACACGGATCGCCGTCGCGCGTGGTTAGCCATGTCGTCATGTACATAGATCAAAGAACACATATGCGTCCCCCCTGATGCGCGCCTATCGCGCCGCACAATTGAGTGCTGCGGCGTCACCAGCGCTAACGGCAAGCATGGACAGACTGGGTTGCGATGGGGATACGCACGAGGAAATGTCCGATCCGAGAGACGAATCGTTGTCGGCGCGTTCCGAGTCCACCTCGAGGGTGTTGATGACGTTCATCTCCGCGTCCTCGTCCCCCTGGGCCCCTTCCTCCCCATCCTGAAGCTGCTGCGCCGGACTTTGTGGGTTCCCCGCGTGGATCGGGGCGCTGCTAGGCCCGGCCCCGGATGTCCCGGCCATCGCGGAGGCAGTGGTGACGGCCGCGTCCACGTCCATGCGCACGTCGTCGGCCATGCGCGATTCCGTCTGCGCGGAATATTATATACAATCGACGAAAAAAAATTGATTTAAGTCAACAAAAGATGGGCGAAAGACCAGAGGAGACGAGTTGACGAGGAGTTTTATGTTTATACGTGCTGCTGCTACTTTAGGTGCAGCTTGCGGCTGCTGCGATTGCGGGCGGGTTTGCCGCTGGAGCTCGAGACGATAGGGATAACGTAGGCGCTAATAATGAATACTAAATTAAAGCCGAAACAAAAAGCAAAGCGAGTATAATATCGAACACAAGAGAAAGGGAAGTAGTAGACAATAGCCTAATGGATATAACAAAAGAAAACCAAAAAAAATTCCCACCAGATCGACGTGCTAGGCGAGACCTCCAGGCTAACTACCTCCCTAGGAAGATGCTAATAAGGTTGTTAATACTGTTAATACAGGCCCTATAGTGTACAAATAAATGAACTACCCGGGTATATAAAGCAACGAATAGAGTACGTACGTATTTACGTACGACTGACCCTATGTATGCACCTGGTTATAAGTTCAACTATGAGGTTCCAATAGCGACGAAGCTGGATCTTACTGCTGACCAATGTAAGGATATTAGTACTTGGTTATATACCTACCTAAGTGCCTGCAGTGATGCGAGACAATTGTGAATACCACTGCAATGCAATGTCTTATAGTAGCGCAGGAGGTATCTCCATATGTACGTACAGCATATACCTATGTACTTAAGTACTTAGGTGTATGGCTATCGGCTCAGTCTATCCAGGTCTCGGGTCAGTCTCGGTCGGGACTAGCTCGGACTCGGACTACTTTACCGGCCGATTGTCCGCCCTAGGTAGCAACCCAGATGCAAGTTGGGGGGCGGCATTTGGGCAAAGGCTCTTCTTTCTTTACTTCATCAATCATGTATGATTTTGGAACCTGTAGTTGCGTGCGTAAAGTGACGGGAAGTAGCACTGTCACCTTACCTGCATATCAATAACGGAGCCCGGCAGCCAAGAATGTGTTATGCTGAAGAGCACTAGGGCAAGGGGGAATGGATGTCCCGCAACACATCAAAAGACAGGTAAGTACCGGGCTTAACTTAACTTCCATGTTATTACTTGTAGCCTTCCCTGCCACCCTAAACCGCCTACATACGTACCTGTGAATATCGGGAGGAGCTCGGGAGAACACCTGATTGGCTTCATTCCAGCTGCTTAGGAACCGTTCAAGTTAGCTGCTTGGTGCCAAGGTGAGTTCCATCCACCCCCTATTCCCAGTCTCCCTATTTCATACGTGGTTCTCGAGGCAAATACTGGGGAGACATATGACCGGGAAGTCTGATGAGGTATGATTTGTAGTCAATGCCAAAGGGAGACTTATCGGCTATCAAATCGATCGACTTTTCAAAATAGAAAAAGACCGAGCGTTTGACAATTATTAACGAACATAGGAGATAGGCATAGGGGAAAAGGAGGAGGCAGGCGTCTTCGTAGTGTAAGTCAATCCATCCATCTTTTAAGATCCATCGATGACGACGACAGTGGACACAAGCATTCGACTCCCGGGTGAAATGCGCATTTCATACCGGAGCCGGGGCCCATCACTATCTCCCCCCTTCATCTATCTCCTCTGCCCCCAGATTCTACGGAGTTATCATCATGTATGCTCGTAAGAGGCCGCTCGCTCATCCATCAGGGTCGAGTCGGGGGGGTGTGAAATTGCATGACCACGCTCGTCCACCCACCCGCACCGGGACGATCATAGGCAAGGGGGGGGGGGGTAGACAAGGTCACAAAGTCCCCTCATGCTTAACCCTTTATAAGCAGGAAGTCGTCAGCAGCTTGACAACGTGACGGCCCTGACAGCTAGCTGCTTAAAAACGAGCCCCGCGACCCCCGCCCGTCGGGCATACCACAACATGCATGGATGGGTGCGTGCGTGCGTAGCTAAGTAGAACATTTCGGTTCGGCTCGGAGAACGGAAAACGGAGACGGGAAGGGGGGGGGCGGAGTTTTCCGAACCGACGTTCTCTCTTCGATCGGGCCGTCCGCCGATGGTTGAGGATCCGGCCCAAACTTCCCCTCAAGAGGGGAAAAAAAGGAAGGTGATGCAATGCTAACAGGAACAGGAACGGGGCCTCCTGGCAACGGTTATTGGTCTCCCCAAAACTTGATGACGATATTGTCATAAGTCTGCCTGGTGTGTCGACCAGACGCGATTACTGTCACTGTCACATTCACACCTGTAGCTACGAAATACTTTGTGGATGCGCAATCGGTTATAAGCTATATGGTGTAGAGCAGAGTAAACCTTTTGTCCATCAATGCGATCTTTCGCGAAACACCCCCCCCCCCCTTAACGGTATCTTGCACGCCAAGCCAATAAGTAGTAGCAACAACCTCCTAACACCCGAACAGAATACAGACAATAGAGACCATTCTCCTCAACACCTGGAGCAATGCTAGATTTAAAGCATAACGAGATATAAGCATATCCTCCCCCCTTTTGTGCGTACCTCTCATTGGATAATCTCTGTCGAATAATATTTCCTAGCGATATCGATAAGAGCCCTAGTATATGATGTGTTGCCCGGCCAAGTATTCCGCTCTACTTCCTCGCCCTTCCGCGGCCTGGTCGTCTTCCACCCCCCCTCCGGTTTTCTTTGTGTCTTTGCCGGGGCGATTCATTTGTACGGGTGGATTCACTCAGTGGCGTACGGTTCACCTGGGCTGTCAGCGGTTCCATGGCTGCCTTTGTGGCGCGTTCCCGGTCCACTTGGTCATGTCGAGCCACGATCTGGGCTAAAATGGCCTCGTCTCTGGCGACCTGGGTATAGTCGACATCGTCCCAAGAAAGTTGTTTAAGGATCGTGCCCACAAGGTAGCGGTAATGATCATGGCTCTTGAGGAAGCCACTCACGTCGAGGTTCTCGACGCCAGAAACGCCCTGTATCTTCTGCAGGCCTGCCACACCGTACGTCCACGAGGTGTTGCGACACAAGAACCCAAGGAGGTAATCGTTCTTCGAATAGACGTTGACCAGGCGACCCGTGACAGCACACCTCATGGCTGCCCACACACGCATCTCGCTCGGACAAGGTGCTCCTATCAGGACCACGTTCTCTACCAGGCCAAAGTGGCGCTTTTCCACAAGCGCCGTGAGACAGGCATAGATGACGCGGGCGCCTAGACTGTACCCGATGAGTGTAACGCCCCTCTCACCTTGAACTTTGTTGACGAGTGCTTCGGCCAAGACCAGCCCGGCTTTTTCAGCACGAACTTCGCCGACACACCATGGATTGTCGATTATCTTGCTGGCTTTCAGCAGATCAGCGGGCCATAGGCAATGGCCCAGGCTGGCGAAAACCGGGAAACCCTTGACCTGTTGTTCGAGTGGGATACAAGGGTGCTCGTTTAGTGCGCGAGACATGATCTCTTCCTTCGCATGGCTCCAACCAGCACATTTCACTACCTCGGACAAAGCAGTCCCCACATTCTCCATAGCCTCGACCTCGAGCCTCAGGGCATACACCTCGTTCTGCGAGCCCATAATCTGCCACGGCGCCATAATGCTGTTGTCCTCCTGCGTGAGCCAGCCACCGATGCCGATGGCAACTCGCAATCGTCTGTCCTCGGGGGCAACGTCCTTAGGATCAGTGACACCAGGTTCTGTCGATCCATGGAGAGGCAGCATCGCGAAATCCTGTATATCCTTCGCAAATAAGTTCATCGTCTTGCCACCTGGTCGGCCACCATATAAGCCAAACAGGGAGCCGACAGTGACAGCACTCTCGGCCATGCTTCCCAACAGCAAAGCTGTCGTGGCCGATCCAAGCCCGATGTAGCCTCCGAAGACCGATCCGATCCCAGCTGCCACAAGGGGCGCGGCAAGAATGCCAGTGCATTCGTGGATAGGCACAATCGCGCTCGCGCTCGCGTTCACGCTGACGCTCACATTTGTGTTGACGTTATTTTGTCCGCCCTTGTTTCGCCGCGACGATCTTCCCTGTTCGGCTCGTTTCTGAATAATCAGCTCTGGAGGGATGCCCTTCACAATTTGGGCTAAGCCACCCGCCAGTCTTGCCTCGTCTTGCGCTAGAACATGGGCGGGGACTCTCAGCGAGCTCGCAAGATGGAGCAGGAGGCGTCTCGAGTACGATGCGTAATTATCGAAGCCGATAAGGAGAAGCATAATCGAATGCAGCATAATTGCCCGCTTCTCTTTGGGCAGGTTGCAGAGGCCGGTGGGCGCCGCTGGATAGAAGTGGATCGCGGCATCGTTGGATGCTTGGACACCAGGATCGTTTGCTAAACTTCCTTGTCAGCTACACTCTTGACATGGGATCTCCCAATTCATAGTAATCGGTGCCATATTCAATCCGCTTGGTAATATGGACGTACGACGGGAGAAAAGCTTAGGAATGTAGGTCTCAGGGGCACGGGTTTGAGGGATTTGGAATGGAACGTAGGGCTAAGGGCATATAACACATAGCAGCATATTGTTCCGAGAAGGTATGATGCTAATTTGGGGGTTTCTCTCACCGTTTATTCTCTTTGCGCCTTGCTCTGGGGGGATCCTAGTTGGACGTCTGATGGCACTCGTGGGCTGCTGCGGTCCTTGACCGGCAGGAAGACCAGCAGAGCCACCGCCCCTGATGATCATGTCTCCAACTTTCCGCTGTACATTGGCACGCCATTTCCCGAAAGCCCCCAGGGCGTCTCTCTTAAGATCAGAGAGGCTCGAGATTCTGGTTTCCTTCATTGTCTTTCCGGACAATTGGATTGCCTCCTCCATGGATCGAGGGATAGTCGGTGGAGCAGCAGGTGCACCAGTAGACAACGTCTTCCTCGGGGCTTGACTGTGGTTCTCAGTGGTATTTCCCTTGTCGCTAGACAGATCCTGATATTTGGCACTGCGGGGGTTGGGAATGGAACAGCATGTTATCTTGGGAGCCTTGATTCCTTCCTCGGATTCATCGTAGCCATCACCCAGGTTGTCGAAGACGTCTCGCAGCTCCTTTTGCATATCTTCGAGGATGGAATTGAGGAGGAGCTGAAGTGAATTCTTCTGGTCCATGTTCATGATGGCACTCATATCGAGCTCTACCCGTCTGGGTTGAGCGCGCGCCGCGTTGTTGTTGCGTCCCATGGTGTCGTCTCCTTCGTCTCCTGACGATGCTGATGATAAAGAGAGAGACATGGTGAAGAAGAGGGACCTATGCCCAGTCAAATTGGCTTTTCTACCTAAGCAATTATTATGGCGGGGTGTAGCTACCTGACAACGATGAACAGCTCTTAGATTTAAGGAATCAAGGAAGGTGCGGCAGGCGCATTCAATATTAACATTAACCTGGATAAAGTTGTTATGGAAGCTTCGATGGGCTGTAGCTGCCTCAAAGGGGGAAGGTACCGATATATGAAGTTAGGAAGGTAAGGACAATATGGAAGGGACGATACCCGTCTGGCCACTTAGACACCTGGGCACCTTTTTAATGGAATACACAGGAAAGTAACTGGGAAATAAGAAATGCATTGAGGTAATTGTATTGAATCGTAGAGTTGCAGGTCGTACCCGACTTATATCACAGGCTTTCGCAAACAGGACGGGACATCGAGATTTGTGTGACACCCTTTCTGTAGGTATTCACTAACCCATATGTATTCTACCTAACCATCAACTTGAAGCAAACAGTCTTCCTCTAAGTGCCTTATTATCTCTGGGGTACCTGAACGCCTGGGTACTTATTGTAATTAATTACATCGAACTCACTTAACATGGGACGAAAGGACCATACGAGCATTCCAGAGCCCATATGGTCACACATGCTATATACATACATACCTACCTATCCTATGTAGGCAGGATACGTAAAATGCCTACATTGAGTAAACAAACGCAGGCAAGGAAGGACCTGTGCTAATACAGTTTGTTGCTTCCTCGCCTGGGTGTTTACACACGGGCGGACACCTGCCTACATATGTCTAGGTGCAACCAGCCCGGTGTGGGCTCTACTTCCTACCGTCTGGTGTTAGGCAGGTACCTATCTAGATACCTATTGTAGGTATATAGGTTACTATACAGGTATAGATATAGCAAGTATGCCCTCAACAACTAGATGTAATGCATCGGTAATTATTCACACATTTAAAGATATTGTGTCGAAGTATTATGTCGATATATCGGCAACTTGCAGGCAAGTACCCAGCCCGAGAGCTCAGGCCCACCACTTCCAGGCAAACGGCCCACGAAGAGAATATAGGAAGACTTTGCCCCCGATCATTGCCGCTCGATATCGGTCCTTTCTCTACGAACTGTTTTAAGCAGGAACCAGATGTGTTTCGTTACTCCATGAAGTTGAATCATATGTGTACCTAGGTAGTACGATATGAGGGGGGCGCACCCCTGATTCAATTAAATCAGAGCCCAACCGGCATTTTTTTTTCGCTTGCGGTAAAACAAGCCCGAACTACAAGCACATCTCAGTCAATTACTCAATCGATTGATTCGTAGGTGTTTAGGGTCGATTCACTTAATGTTAGTCTTAGTTTTGTAATACCGTACCTGTTTAGCAGTGTAGCCAAGGTAGAAAAGGAAATGGTGAGTGAGTTGACTTGAAGGTGTAGAACTTGACTTCTTATGGTAGTTGTCAGCCCTGTAGCCCCTTTTCATGTCTGAGCTGACTAAGTTCTTACCTCATAGATATATTAACTTTAAGTTTGCCGTTCAGCTACTATCCGCATACTTTCCTACGTACCCCAGCCCTACCTTTCAGCCCCTCTTGCTATCAGGCCGTCTATTACATTTACCGCGAACGCCCCCGCGGAAACGTGATATACCGCTTGATCACTTTACTTTTGAACCCACTGTGTAAAATGGAGATATGTTGAAGCCAGGTGCAGGACCACAATCGAGGAAACTACTGACATAGCCAGAAAAGGGGGATGGAGAGCCTAGATGCGAGACTCAAATAGTTCCCGATAGGCGCAACATGGTTCGCCCAGGAGTCTTTAACTACCTAGTATGCAGTAGGTAGTTGACGGTCTCTTATTTCAGTGATAGCAATGGCCGGTTCTGGGCAGTTATCGCGGTACTCTGTCTTCGGTTTAGCGAATGAAGATGTCGCTATAACCTCCCGATACCTAGAATTCTCTCTCCTCCCATCGAGCCCGTTCACAGGCTATTCGCATACAGGTCCTACAGCTGAGGAATGGGTACCTGTGCCCAATGGCGATTTTTCTCGGGAAAGACTGTCTAATCGTGTGGCGCGTCAGGCGTGAGACTTTCCTGGCTAATGCATCCACCCGTGAGGGACTGACCAGCCACGTTTTCTAGCGTACGGTGTGTCATGTCAGTTAGCCGCCCTATGATATGCCCTCACCTTGCCGTATCTATTTGACAACCAGTCGGCTTCCGAAGCGGTCAGGGTACCCGGTTGAGACTTAGCATCCACGGGACCCGTGAGTCTACGGATAGGAGCCGCCAGGGCTAGAGGGGGTACCTTGATGTTAAACAAGAGGGATACTTGCGTCACCTTATAAGACGCTTCGCAAACAACGGTACTCTCACACTGCCAACTGGTTAATTTTATAGTCTGTTGCTTATCTTCGGGCGGATTCATCGTAATACTGTTTATGACAGCTATGAGGCTGACGACCACACGCTCCCCCGGAGCCCCCCCGGCCCCTCCCCAGACCTACGCCTATTTTTATAGCTTGTCTTACATATAAAACTACGACCCAATGACTTGGAACTACAAGATGAGAAGTGAGGATCTGGAACAGGAAGTAGTTGGCTGCTGCTCCAGGCTCAGCATGAGGACCCAAAGACAGATGCTCTTCTGTACCGAGTGTATAGTTTGCGATATATTCAAATATCAGGGCGGGGAGCACCAGACTGAATCGCGCTGGCTACGTAAAGGCCGATGATGTCTACGAAAAGGCTAAGACAAGGTGTTCATCGTTTCCCCAAGGAAGTACGGCTTGGTACAGTAGCTGATTACCCGGGCGAAGACGACCTCTCGTGACGACGAAGAACCCGTTACCCGGGACTTGCCAGGGGGAAGGGAAAGAAAGTTCACTTCGGACCAAGGGAGAGGGGTGAGGGGGGAGACCCAAGCAGCACCACCATCTCCGGGCGTGATTATTGGGGTTGAACTTGATCGATTTTGACTCCGCATTAGCATGTGTGATGAAGAGCTTCTATTGGCCGTTTGGATATGCCAGATATGTCAATATTCGAAAAACCACCCACTCGGGTCAATCTATACCCATTAATCACCACCTTCTCGTAGTGATAGGCAACTTGGTATTCATATCAACTACTCGAATTGAGGAGCGTCTGCTGTTCGTAGGAGCTAGCTTGGTATATTGCCATTGCCAAGCCCATTGGGGCTAAGGGTCCCTGTGCAGATCATGTAACTACATACTACCTAACCCCCTTGCAGCTGGTCGGGCGGATTCCCAGCTCATCACCGGTGCATCTTTTTGACTTGATTGCTTGATTCCTGGCCGCGTAAGGAAAGAGAGGGGGGAAGACGCGTAGTGCACTCGATATGTCCGAAAGTTCATGATTAAATCAAAAAGAACTATTGAATTGGATATCCCATTTAATTGCCTACCTAGGTAGGTAAAGTAAAGTAAAGATTGCCCAGGGGAAACGAAAAAAGGGACGAAGCCGAGGTCCCGAACGGAGCAAGTCGAACTGGATCTCCGCATTCGGCACGTGGATTTAGCCTTCCGGATTGTATGTATTATAGGTAGGTAGGTATGTATGTAGGTACGGTATTTGTTTCCCGCTCCACAGTTCCCACGTGGTTGCGGACCGAGAATTTCTTTCTCCTTATGTTACCTAGACTCATATTTTGATATGTTGACATCTCCAACTTGTCTGGCAGGCAAGGTGGAGATTTGGCCGGGGGGGGGGGTTTCTTCTCCCTGGCATTTGGAGTCGGGTAGCAAAAGTGGTAGTGCTCTCAAATAAACAGTAGATAGTCTCACTACCATCATTATACCTACCTACCTAGGTATATGTATGTAGACTTCTGGTTGTTATACACCAATCTGGGCAGTTTCAAGTTTATATACGATATACGGACTCGGCGGAATAGAACACCTAGGTAGTAAGCAATGCCATTAACTATGGGCATGGGCATAGTCTTTGTCGACTTGTGTAAGCCACATCGAAGTAAAGGCTTAGGATTGGAGCTATTGGTGGTGAGGCAGATATAGCTCATTTGATCCCGGTATATTTAGTTAAGGTACGATGTAAAGTACCAAAAATAGTGATCTGCGGTGTAAAATTACGCGATGTAGCTAAGTATGGGGTAATTAGATATGATATTTATTATTTATCAGGGCAAGGTGGCTGGCTGACTGGGCTGGGCTGGGCTGCTGCTGGGCTGTAAAGAGTTAATTGACAAAAGTAACAAACTTGGAACATGTCATAGATGAAACCCTTCGGGCCAAGTTTCGAATGTGTGGGGTGCGGAAGAGATACTTAAGCAGTCAACCTGAGAAGCATCCGCTCTAGGGCTGTCAAGGTTGTAACCAACTTCAGACCGGGAGGGAGGTTACCAAGTTCACCAGTTCACCTATTACATACAACTGTCACCGGAACCCCGCCCCGCAACATGATATGTAGGTACTGAACTTGCTTAAGTGCTGCTGTTAAGTACCTAAGTAAATAACTAATATGGAACCAGCCAGTCCACTATGAGAGGCAGCCAGCTCGCCACCGGGGAATACAGGTATTGCTTCCAGGTTAGGGCGCCCCAATTTATATACGAAATGGCATCTGCAACTTCCAACCTGCCGGTAGCGCTAATACAAGAAAAGTAATAAGATGCCAATTGGCATAATGAGGGACCGGAATTGGCCTAACCAGATCTGTATATCAATGCATATTTAGGTGGTTGTAGCCCGGGTTGTAGCCCAGCAAGGTAAGGGAAGGTGGAAAGAAGGTGCAGCGAGGTAAGGTACCTACCTACCTCTAGGTATCTACGTATATCACCCCTCTTAGCTGCCACGCGTTAGGTACCTCTACCCAGAGTCAGTTGGAAATCTATCAGGTTACCATCATCTCTCTACCAGTCTACCTAGGTACTACTCTACTTGATAGGAATAGTCTATGTAACTTAAAAAGAATCAACCTCCTACTCCAATAGGTCCAAGTCAATAAACCCAGATATTTACATCAACCTCTCTTATTTTTTTAATCTTTTTTTATCTCAGCTGGCGATAACTAAACCCTCCTCCCCCCCGACAACATTAGGTTGTTTTGACTTCTTTAAACCAACCCACATCTATACGAATGGACCCCTGAAAAGCTACACCCGTACTGCTACAAATGCCAGACTGAAGCTTGGACGCGCGCACTGCCGCACTGCTCTTCCCTGCTCTGCTCTACATTGTAGTTACCAGCATACCTTGCGCACTACATACCTGCGCCCCCCCTGGTCTGGTCGCCGCCGCCATCGCTCGCTCGTTCGTCGTACTGTACTGTGACTTGTCACTGTCACTGTCGCTGCCACCGTTACTGTCAGTGTCACTGTCGCCGCCACTGCCGCTGCCGCCATCTGACAGCTATTCTAGTGGGCGATCCATCCAATTATCATGCTCTCTTCTAACCTTACCTAGGTAGACCTTTCGCATAAAAGTACAAAGTCGACCAAAACGTAACGAAACGAACCAGCTTGCAACAGATCCGCCATCCGGCCACCTAGTAACTAGTCTTTAGTACATACCTCCGCGCGCTCGCCCGCTTTAGTTGCCTGGGTAGTTATCGTGTGTCTCCTGTTTTATCACCTCTTGTCTGTCGCTTGTCGCCTGTCGCCTATCGCCTGTTGCCGCCGCCGCCGCCGCCGCCTCCTCCTCGCGCCTCACGCCTCACCTTGGACCCATCCGGTGCTTCTGGCCCTCCCACATCCCTCCTAACCCCCTGTCCGGTTGTTGGCTCGTGCAAACTGCATGACCACGAGTTGCAAGGCCAGAAGAGAGAAGCAAGTTACAGGCCGTGCTTCGTATGTAGCCATTGTGCTTTTATCATCTGTGTCTCTATTCTCCTTTCCTAGCTCTCCTTAACCTGCCGCATCGTGGGTCTGGTCTGGTCCAGTTATATCCAGCCAGCTTACTGTAGCAGCGTATACATATCTCTTGTTTTATTATTATTATCTTTTATTCGTATGCCTCATCATGGCTTTTGCCGATTCAGATGGACGGCGTTCTCACAAGGTCTTAGGTGATTCTAGTACATCCGATCTTGCTGTCGTTACGCGGCCGCAGCGGCGCACGTCTCCGGGTACGTCGCCGTGTAGACGTCAACCCGCCACCAGACCGTCTAAATCTCCCTCTCCAGATGCGAGCGGGCCGGGTGCGCCCAAAGCGACCACTCATCGCCGAGCTCGAGAAGCTAGAGAAGACGCACAGAGCTCCCGCAACTCCCGAGACTCCTTCGATTCTATAACCAACGACCCATTCTTCCGACGATATCATCCACCCGATAGAACCGACAAGGTAGACGAGGATAGGCGACCTTCTAATTCCAGTACCAGACTTGTGCCCCGCAATGACACATCGACATCGAGACCTAGATTAGCTCGGTATCAAGAGTCGCTAATATCTTCCGAGTTGTATGATTTGGTACGAGTAATCTGAGAGCTGACGAAGACGAGTGGGGGAGGTTTGTTCGATCATTGGCTTTTTGGTGTGGTGGCTAACCTGCGTTGCATGCATAATAAACAGCCCCGTGCGAGTAACAACAACACCATGGAATATCTAAACATTGCTGTCATAGGCGCCAATGGCGTCGGCAAAACCCATTTCATACAACGTGCCATGTCCCTACCCCGAACCCCGGGTCCGAACGCCACAACCGCCCGCATCAACATCGATAACCTACCATATGCCGTAACCCTGTTCGAATTGGACCTTGAATACTTCGACGTGGATCCCGATCGTCAGATACAATGGCCGAGGCAGATGGGCGGTGCTATCATGCCCCGGATCCACGGTGTGTTGCTATTATACGATGTCACGAACCGTGATAGTATCCAGGAGCTTCCCCAGACCCTTAGTAAGTCATCCTATATATGTTGATAGAAAGACTGTCGTGAGAGGAGGTGATTTTTAAGAGACGTGTTCGGTGTTCGGTATTTCGGAGTTATACTTTTGAAATGGGTGGTGGATTGACGCTTTGCGCAGGTGCGCTCGTGAACTCGTCGCTGCCCGCTGTCCTCGTAGCTACGAAATGCGACAATTCCGATCCCTCGAAACAAATAGATACGGAGGCTGTTGCTGCCACCTGCCAGTCATGCTTAGCGACCTTCAAGACATCCTCTAGCAAGCCGGAGACGGCGAGGATGTCCCTGTTTACTTTACTCAAGGCGCTAGTGCTCAAGGGTCAAGGTAAGTGGAAGATGCCATTTTATTTTTTTCGTGTCTGGTTGGATAAGCCGGGGGGCCGGATGTGACTTCAAATCCGACGCTAATTTTAGTAGACCCCGAAAGCCCAGATGGGACGGGACAGAGGCGGCGAGCAGCCTCTGCGGCCCACCTTGATGCTCCCATAGAAGCGGCGAATCCGCGGCCTATAAGCCAGCATAGTAAACATAGCCGTGCTAGTTCGGACATGTCTCTCATTCGCGGCTTTGCGGCACCGGGTGCGGATAGAACCCTTTCACGATCGCCTCGGCACGAACTGATAGGGGGCCATGCACCAAACTATTTCCCGGATCCTACGGAGGAGGAAGCATCGCAGACGGTATCGAGTATGCTTCGTACCACAGGTATCAGGCTCGACCGTACCCAAAATGCAGCATCGTTCCTGGAGATCGAAGAACCGGACGCGGATGCCTTTGGGTACTCCGAAGAGCTACCGATCCCGCCACAGTCTGACAATATGGTATTCGACCGACCAAATAAAAAGGTCGGGATCACTTTCGACGAGTTGGTCGACCGCCTTCTTGCACCAAGGATGTCGAGGGCGGACAGCAACTTCGCCGATATCTTCTTGTGCTTGTACCGGAAGTTTGCCGCTCCAGGGGAGCTTTTCTCGTCTATCCTGACTAGGCTGGACCGTGTCAAGGAAGACAAATCTATTCATTACCTCGCTAAGACATCCACACAGTTACGCATCATTGAGATCGTTGCTAAGTGGGTGGCGGCCTATCCCTCAGATTTTGCGCGGCCGTCGGTGAGGCGGAGGCTGGACACTTTTATTCAACATCTATCTACAGAGCCGATTTTTGCGGCGGCAGCCCAGCAGATGCGGAAAACTCTAGATACTCATATAGTCGAGGACGATGATGCAGGCTGGGTTAAGGAAGACGAGTCTGAAGAAAGTCAGGATCAGAAGGATGCCGAGTCATCCGCGAAGCACGGCGATTTTAGCGATAACCTCAATTCTCTGACCGTAGATGACGTGGTCGAGCGACGCCCCTCGGCAAGCTCGTCGCTACAAACGGACTACGGAGTAGCCGGAAAGGTACATTCTTTCCAGTTCCATTCATATGAGGACTATGAGCGCGAGGCGTCGACAATGATCCCAACGTCCACGCTCCCACTTACGAAGTTTCGGTATCACATATTCATGGACACCGGAGATGAAGACATCGCAGATGAAATCACGAGGATCGATTGGGTCATGTTTTCGTCAATTCGCATACGAGACTTGGTCCGGCACGTCAGTCTATCTGCTGACCAAAAGGAGAAGTGCAAGGCGATGAAGAATGTGAACCGCATGATCGGGCACTTCAACCACGTCGCAAAATGGGTTTCGAATATGATTTTAATGCGGGACAAGCCCAAGCATCGGGCACAGATATTGGAGAAGTTCATGAATATCGCATGGAAGCTGCGGCAACTGAATAATTACAACGGGCTCGCAGCGGTGCTCGCGGGCATCAACGGCACAGCCGTACACCGTCTGGCACAGACGCGGGGACTCGTGCCCGCCGACGTGCAGAAGAAATTCGCGAGGCTGGTGCTGCTCATGGGAACGCAGAAGAGTCACTTCGCTTACCGGTTGGCCTGGGAGAACTCCCCGCTCCCGCGCATCCCCTTCATACCGTTACACCGAAGGGACCTGGTCTCGGCAGAGGAGGGAGGCATGACGTTTGTAGGACAGGAGGGCGACCGGATCAACTGGAAGAAGTTCGAGATCTTGGGCGAGGTGCTGCTGCCTATCATGAAGAGCCAGAGCGCGCCCTACCCGAATCTCTCGAAACACGACACGGCGAGGGAGCTAATCCTGGATTGTCTCATGCCTACCGATGAAGAGGTAAGTCGCCCCAATGAAGCTGGTCTGGCTTGGCTGGCTGCCCAGGGGCTAGGCTAGGCGTAGATGGTTGGGGGCCAAGGCTAACCTTTTTCGTGCTCTTAGGAAATATATCAGCGCAGCGTTCAGATCGAGAGTCCTACGGGGACCGCGGTAGACACCGGAAAGAAGAAGTTTCCCTGGTTTGCGAAGTAAGCGAGTTTTTTTCTTTCTCTTTCGAGTTCTTACTTCCCTTACGTAAGGGCATTAGGCTAACCTGAAGGTCTTCTTCCCCTATAGTGCAAGCACAAGCCACTTCCTATGAATGAGTCTGGTGGCATGAAGCTGCCAAACGCCCCTGGTCGACCGGTTCATCTGCTGCCGGGTGCGTCGCAGATATGAGGTTGAAGGTTGAAGAAGGCTCACCTCTCCTGCCGAGGGGCACGTCGAGAAATGGATAGGGCAGGCGTACGGATTAATTGGTTTGGCTAGATGGCTCTGGCTGGTTGATTTGGCTAGTTCCTTTTATACCGAACTTGGGTCCCCCCCTCCCCTGAAGATGGTTCTTCTCCTTCTATCGAGGCATAAAAATGTATGCCAAGGGATGGAGAGGAGAGGGAGAAAGAGACAAGGGGTTTGGCGAGAGGATGGAGATATGTTTCGTCGTGTGTTTCGTCTTACTTACATGGTTAGTAGACATGAAAGAATGGAAGTAGAGAGTGTGTGTGAGAGAGAAGGAGAAGACGCTGGCTGGTTTATGAAACGACAACTTCAACCAAATTCTTTTTTTAAAGACATTTTATCTTACTATGTAAAAAAAACTCCTAGAGGGAGATTTTTTTATCTTGTTTTTTACATAGACGATAGCGATGGATTTTGTTATATATATATATATATATATTTATATATTTTATTCAGTAATATATGTGTTCTAGACCCCGCGATGGTTAAAGCATTCTCTTAGTAAACACTACGTGCGATAGATGTGTCCAGGTATTTCCATAACCTTTTATTTCTACCCGCATTTAGCTGGCATTACGTGCGTGCTGTACGGCACGTCGTATATGTCTTATCATATATAATTGGCTGATTTCTTGGCTTGGCCGTGCCTGTAGTCTACTGGATTCCTATCGGAGTCGATAGAAACCTACTTTACAGCTTAAATACTGTAGTTGTGCCCCCCCCCCCCAGTTGGGCAGCTTTGGTCTTGCTTAAGCCGTCGAGGAAGTCTCTTCTGATCGGGTACAGTATTTAATGGCCTTTATTACCTTATATTATATATCAGGGGACCGGGCTGTTTATCAGGCTGTACTACATACTGTCCTCTAAGTTTCTATCAGATAGGTTCTTGAATATTTCCCTTTTTTTTTTCTCTCTTCTCTGCCCTTCTCTTTTCTTTGCGAGGTGCGAGGGGCCTAGATCACGATCGAGATGCGATGGCGATGGGGGGATATCTAAGTACTTGATTGCCTTGCATACGGTCGATATCGACGACGATAAGGACCTTTGGTCTAGGCTAAGGATTGCAGGGTAGCAACAGCCAAATGGCGTGCCCCCTACATACCCTTGCTGACTGTCCCCCCAACCCCCTCTCCCACCTTTTTGCCTGGAGGAGCCGCTTTTTGCGATGGCCTTGCCAAAATTCGATATGTGGGCAAGTGGGAAAGGCTGGTTGGCTGGTAGCTCGATAAGAAGTAGTGATGAAGGAAAAATAGGAAACGGGCGAATGATGTCATGTGTAAGGCGCTTAACACTTCCGCCGCCCCCCTCCCCCCTGCACCCGACGGAGGAAGTCTCACATGCTTAACTAGTACCCCTCACTAAGGATTAGACTAGACCTTCCAGCTTATGTACTCCCCGACTTGACCCCTCCATTCCCACTCCCACCCCACGTACTGTACTTGGGACATTTGGAGGGAAACTGGAATGCACTTGGCACTCTCATTTTGGTTTTGGGTTTCTTTGTTCCTTTTTTTTCTCTTCATAACATCGGATTTTGATTGATTGCATCATATGCAAAGTTCCATCGGCCTAAACTTACAAAAGTAAACAAAACTTATCTTCCCAACTTGCCAACCAAAAAAAACCCACTCACTTACTGGAGTAAAACCCCCCCCCCCCCCCTCTTTCTGCCACCCCGCCGCTTTTGCCCCTCTCTTCTTCTTCTATCTGATATATCTGACTGGTATAGACGCGTGTGTGTTACGTGTGATCAAGTACATGTAAGGAATCCAATCATCCGTCTTCCCCCCGTTGCCCCGGTCCCCCTCCTTATGCTTCGTTGTCAGTTCAGGGAGCCTAGAACGACCGAATATTGCGGGTTTCTTTGGGATAGTAGGGCGGCGGCATATTCCCATAGGCACATTAGGTAGTTTTTTCCTAGCTTTTCTCATCGCTCCTATCGCTCCTCTTTGCTGCTTCGGTACCTAACTACCTAAACTAGTCACATCTAAATGGATAGCTTGCATACTTATTTATGTACCTAAGTGAGTAGTAGAAGTCGCCTTCCTTGCCTGCTCAGAGGAGGTGGTAGGTTTGTTTTCTTTTGGGGCTGTTTGGGCTGTCATGTTAGTCAACCTTGTTAAACCTTTGATGGAACCTGGGAATATTTTCCCCGTACCTGATTGATCAACATCTACAATTTTAAGCTCCTTGTTGGGAAGTCTGACTTCTATTTTCAAATCTGTTGACGTTTTTCTTTGTTGGCTACTTCTACTCCTGCTACTACCATATCTCTCTTCTTGTCATCTTCCCCCTCGAGTCTAGCCATCCCGTGTATACTCCCTTACGATCGCTATTATTGTTACTGCTGTTACTGCTGTCGTGTTGTGGAAGTCTATAAGAGCCGTCGGTCGAAGAAGAAGAAGAAAGAATTGAAAGAGAAAAGAAAAGCCTACGGAGGTCAAAGAGCTTAACTATAACCCCCATAACCTAGGTACTTAGATTTCGACTCTACATTGATCTTACCTTGAGTCAAGCCCCCGACGTTTTATTACTATAGACCCGGCGCTGCCAGGATGGTTCTACTCGACGGTCACTCGTTCCTAACGGCGGAGGAGAAGCGCCTCGAGGAGGATCGTAACCGCGAAAAGTACTGGAAGAAATGGGGTCCCTATGTTTCTGAGAGGCAGTGGGCAACAGGTAATCCCCCAGAGACTCACTTCTCTCTCTCTCTCTCGTGATAACTGTCCCCCCCCCCCCCCCTGATAGGGGTTTCCCCGTAGATAGCTGACAGCTTTCCGTGTGCCATAGTTCGAGAGGACTACAGCTCTGATGGTGATGCCTGGAGTCGTGAGTGTTCCCGTCCTTTTAACTGTCCTATTGTCTATAAACTCATACCACTCGTGCTGGTGCTGATGTGCGGTCTTAACCCCCTAACCCCTCCTTAGATTTCACCCACGACCAGGCCCGATCTCGAGCTTTCCGCTGGGGCGAGGATGGAATCGCTGGTGTCTCGGACACACATGGCTTGCAGCAAATTGCCTTTGCTTTTTGGAACGAGGAAGAGTGAGTCAAGGCCACCCCCCCAATCTAATAGAGAGCCTCCTTAGCTAAGAGCTGTTAAGCCCCTTTCTGAAGGAACGACTATTCGGCTTGTCGAATCCCCAGGGAAACCATGGTGAAAGCATCAAGGAAGCCCACTTCCACCTTGACAATACTCCAGTACGTGAACTCATAGTCCACTAGATGCTCTGATAACATGCTAACCTCGTTATGATAGACCGTAAGACCATCTTAATCACCGTATTTCCCATCCGATATACTCAACTTACATTTCCATAGCACTCCTATATGAAGTACCTCTACAAATACCCCCAGAGACCCTTTCCCTACGACGACCTACTCAAGGAGAACGCCAGGAGGACGAGACAGGACAAGGAATACCAGATAATCGACACGGAGATATTCGATGACGACCGGTACTGGGATATCGTCATTGAGACAGCCAAAGAAGATGATGACCCTGACGAGCTTCTCTTCCGGGTTACTGCTTGGAATAGAGGCCCTGACCCGGCCCCGCTTCACATCGTCCCGCACGTCTGGTTCAAAAACACTTGGGCTTGGGGAAGAGAAGATGAAAAGCTGAAGCCCTCCATCGCAGAATACTCCGAGAACATGGCTCGCTCCAAGCACCACAAGCTTGGTGAACGCTACTTGCTGTTGTCACCCTCGCCCGGCGTTGGCACCAGCGGCGATGACGTGCAGCCTGAGCTCCTTTTCACTGACAATGACACCAATACCGAGCTCCTCTATGACGTAAAGAACAAGGTTCCATACGTGAAGGATGCTTTCCACAACTACATCGTCAACGGCAAGAGGGGAGCTGTCAACCCTGCTAAGTTTGGTACCAAATGCGCAGCGTGGTTCCAATTCAACGAGTCCGGTGGTGTTGGGCCAGGTGAATGTGCAGGTTTGTATCACTCTAGCGAGATATTTTGGACTATCTGCCTGACACCATACTACAGTTGTCCGGTTCCGGTTTTCGAGAAAGAACGAGACGTACCTCGACGAAGAATTATTCGATGACATCGTGGAGAAGAGGAGAGAGGAGGCCGATGACTTCTACTACCGGATTAGCCCCCTGCCCATGTCTGACGATCTACGTAACATCCAGCGTCAGGCATTTGCGGGCATGATGTGGTGTAAACAGCATTACCAGTTTATTTGGGAGCAATGGGCCAACGGTGACCCAGCCCAGCCCCCGCCACCCCCGGAGAGGAAGTCCATCAGAAACGAGCAATGGAGACATCTATACATCGATGACGTCCTGTCTATGCCGGACTCCTGGGAGTATCCGTTCTTTGCCGTGTGGGACAGCGCATTCCACTGTATCCCGTTGGCTATGATTGACCCCGACTTTGCCAAGAAGCAAATTGACCTGTTCACACGCGAATGGTATTGCCATCCCAATGGCGCACTTCCGGCGTATGTCACCCTTGAACCTCCTATTTAGGAGGAGTAGCTAATGTGAAGTAGATATGAGTGGAACTTCAGCGATGTAAACCCGCCTGTGCATGCTTGGGCAACATTCCGTGTTTTCAAGATCGAGCGGAAGATGTATGGTAGGCAAGATCTCGACTTCCTCGAGAGAGTCTTCCAGAAGCTGCTCCTGAACTTCACCTGGTGGGTCAACCGAAAGGACATGGACGGGAAGAACGTCTTTGAGGGTGGTTTCCTCGGCCTCGACAACATTGGTCTCTTCAACCGCTCGGAACCTCTGCCTACCGGTGGTGTTCTAGAGCAAGCTGACAGTACGGGCTGGATGGCCTTCTATTCCCTTTGCATGCTCAACATCGCCCTTGAGCTTGCCAAGCATAGGCGCATATACGAGGACATCGCTTCCAAGTTCTTCGAGCATTTCATATTTATCAGTGATGCTATGACCTTCAAGGCTGGCATCGGTGAGAAATCGCTTTGGAATGAGGAAGACGGATTTTATTATGATGCTATCTCGTGGGGAAGCCCATGGGTACAGCAGCTTCCCGTTCGGTCTCTGGTCGGCCTGATTCCCCTATATGCGACCTTGACCCTAGAACCCGAGTTGATCAACAAACTGCCGTCCTTCAAGAAGCGGGTGGACTGGTTCATCGAGAACCGTCCCGACTTGGCAGAGAGGAACATGGCAAGCATCCGGAAGAGAGGCAAGGGAAACCGCATTCTGCTATCTCTGGTGAGCAAAGACAGGCTGGAAAAGATCCTGAAGCGTATGCTGGACGAGGATGAGTTTTTCAGCGACCACGGGATTAGGTCACTCTCCCGTTACCACAAGGAAAACCCATATTCGATGGAGGTCAACGGGCAGAAGTTCACTGTGGGATACGTCTCCGGGGACTCGGACAGCGGGCTGTTCGGAGGCAACAGCAATTGGCGCGGTCCCATCTGGCTGGCGGTCAACTTCCTCCTGGTGGAGTCGCTGCAGCGATTCTATCTGTTCTACGGCCAGAACTTCAAGGTCGAGTGCCCGACGGGCTCCGGGGATTTCATGCACTTGGGCCACGTATCAGAGGAGGTCCAGCACCGGCTGCAGCACCTTTTCGCCCGCGGAGACGATGGTCGCCGCAGCGTGAACTCCGGAAGCGACCTTCTCGACTACGACCCCCACTGGAAGGACCACCTCTGGTTCTACGAATTTTTCGACGGCGACTCCGGCCGGGGACTCGGCGCCTCGCACCAGTGCGGCTGGACGGGGCTTATCGCCCGGATGATCCACGATACGGGGTAAGTTCAAGACATCCTCTCCCTCTTTCATATAGTGTATATGTACGCTACAGGTGAAAATTGGCCGTTTCCTTTTACTGACTCTGCACCCCCGTTTTAGTATTAGCTGCCGCCTGCCGCAGACACCGCGCACGCCGACGGCGGGGATGTCGCACTACTTTGACGATATCCTATCTCGAGGATTCCACCCGGTGGGCACTTCGGGGCCAAAGAAGCCCAGCATGCACCACCGGCGGCGGTCGTCGATGGCGACGGTGCGATCGATCGGGGCGCGCAGCGACTTCGAGGACGGCGCGGGTTCTGAGCTGATGGACGCGCGCTCGGTCTACGGCGCGGACGACCAGGACCACACGCCCAATCCCATGCGCGAGGCCGAGGTCCGCGAGGCCAACGTCCACCTCAGCCGCTACGTCGCCGACCAGCTCGAGCGTGTCCGCTCTGATCGTGAGCACGACGACGCCGACGAGTTTGAGGCTACGCCTTGAAATCCGCTCGTCGGGTGACGGGTCTCCTGCTTGACATTTTCAACAAAGAAGGAAAAGGGTGGATGGTGGTAGGATGGATAGATGGAGGATAGGGCGGAAGGTAGGAGGCTAAAATTAGGAAGAAGGAAAAAAAGGGGGAGGTTCTTCCACTACAGCTCGTAAAAGAGAGAGAAAAACTTACCTAGAAAACTTGGGACGCAAACAGAGCTCAACTTAACCCCGAGCCTTAAAACTAGAACTAGACTAGAAGGGCGGTGTGGTCTCGATGGATTCCTAGAGATAGAGTACAAGTAACCAGAGGTTAGAGGTAGAGGCTTAGGTGTGGAAACTGAGCGCACATATATTATATATACATACGTATATTCATCACACACACGCATTATAGGATGATGGTACACGCGACGAATCTTGACAGGGGTTGGGGGCGAGTGAATAGAGTATTTATTGGGCAGGAGGTGAGAACGGGGGCTGGGAAGGAGGGGGTGAGGGCATGTATATATATATATATATATATACACACACGAGCTACGAAAAATACATGGTTTAGGAATATACGCCATAAACCCGGAAAGAAGATTAAAGAAGGAAGAAAAATGCCATGCTTGAATTTGGAGACTTGGGAGAGATGGATGGAGGGGGATATGGGTATAGGTATAGGTAGGTCGGGTAGGTAGCTTCTATCTGTGCTAGCTAAGTAGAGCTTGGAGTGTTGGCAGTATGTGTATATATAAGTCTATAGTCATATTACTGACTGGTTCAGTGAGGGAGGTCAAGTTTTTGATAATATTATTTATTTTCTTCTTATACTTGTATATCTGCTTAGGTAAGTAAGGACGTTGCTCTGTTAGCTGTCACTGTGTGCTCTGTGTGTGTTTGTGTGTGGATGGATGGATGGATATCAAGTAACGTATAGAAGTCCGGGTGCTCGTCTACAAAATTACATACGTGTGTTATCGCCGGAATTGATCTGCTTTCTTTTCTGACTGGCTGGTGGCCGGTGATTTCATCTCGGGTCGTGGGGGTGTTTATATATCGACCGGTAGGTAGGTAAAGTAAAGTAAGTCTTTGCTTCTTGAACACGCGGGTGATGATGGTCTCTCTCTCCCATGTAGGTGGTAGTAGTAGGGGAAAGAGGGGATGACTACATGCGGGACCTAGCCTTCCCGCCACTCCCTTGGGCCAGGTGGCTATCCCAACACTCTCACTCGTTCGAAATATCAGGAATCGATCGTTGGCTGATATGTATGAATGCATGTCGTGTCTTGTAGCTCGAGGACTTTTCTCTTCGCCTACGGCGACTTCGGATCTTGCTACCTCATCTCTCTCCACTTACCACGGTGTATTCTGGGGAGGAGGGGGAGGCTACTTTGCATATGTGCCCCCCTTTTCACTCTTCCTTTTCCTGTATTCCCCCGCGAGGGAAAGGTGGGAGAAAGGACGGTCGGGATGGATAGACAGAAGCCCATGGGACCGTGGTGCATCCACTCGTTGGACGCCAACCCGCTGGTTGGGCCCGGGCTTGCTACATCATCTCCAGCCCAAACTATCCAGTAAGTTAAGTTTGAGAACTGCCCTAGGACGGGTATATGGACTCTTGAGCTGGTGTATAAATAGATGAGTAAGGCTGCTCTCTAAACAGTCCATGACTTCGGCTCACTTCTTTAGAGATTCAATCGTCATGTAGACGAATAGAGCAGATAGATAGCAGGGGAGCACACACAAAAAGGGGGTAAACCAAGAAGGGAAGGGAAATTAGAAAAATGCTTCTTCTAGTTCGACAACATCATATACACAGCGAGAATTTTTCCGGACGGAGGGACATAGGAGAAAAACCCAGGTGACTGTGTCTTTCCAGCTATGCCCCCTTGCCACGGCCCGCGAAGCATCCTACATATCGCTCCCGCTCTATTTCCCCCTTTTCCACCTTTTCTCCTTTTCCCTCGGAACGAATAGATAAGGAAAAGAAGAAAAAAAAAAGATAAGTCGGATCAGGTTAGACGAAGCCCGGCCGATGTCGGTATACACGTGGCGGCGCACGCTTTTGAAGTCCTTCTTTTTCCTTCCCCCCACTCCTCTACAGGCTGTCGGTAAGGAGCTTATTCAGCTTGGCGATCTTGGAGGAGACGGAGAGGTCGATGGTGCGGTCGCCGATCTCGACGACGAGGCCGCCCAGGATCTCCGGGTTGACCTCGTTCCGGACCTTGAGCTTCTTGCCCTGGCTGTACTGGGACTTGGTGACGGCGTTCTCGAGGCGGCCGAGAGTCCTGTTGTCGAGGGGCTGAAAACAACAAGAACAAAAAAAAAGCGCGGTTAGTAAAGGAAGGAAAAAGAAAGGAAAAAGAAAGGAAAAAGAAAGGAAAAAGAAAGGAAAAAGAAAGGAAAAAGAAAGGAAAAAAACCCCCAAAAACAGGTCTTCTCATCTCTTACCTGAGCGCTAGTGACGACGAGCTCGACCTCGCCGCGGGAGGCGCTGATGATCTCGGCGAACTTCTCGGAGACGCCGCGGAGTATGCCGAGGCGGTTGTTCTCGGCGAGGGTGGCGAGGAAGTTCTTGACGGTGTCGTTGGCGGCGGAGCCGAGGGTCTTGGACAGCTCGGCGACGATGGCGTTCTTGTCGGCCTCCTTGAGGGTCGGGGTCTCGAGGATCGCGGCCAGCTTGGCGTCCTTGACGTACAGGTCGCCCAGCGCGTTCAGGGCCCTCGCCGTCGGCTCCAGCGTCGACGTCTTCACGGCTGCCGTGTACTGTGTAGAGTAGAGGGGTTAGTTAGTGACGAGCTGGCTCTCTTCCATCTTTTTTTCCCCTTCTTTTCTTTTCTTTTCTTCTCCCCCCTCCGCCCCCTGCCCTCCTTCGAGTTCGTTGTTCCCGAACCCTGACATCCACCACCCACCCACAAAAGGGCGCACGCAATTGGAAGACCTCCGGATCTCACACACTACCAGGCTACCGAACGAATAATAAACGAACGGGAGGGTGGAATATTTCGTACCAGAGCGGTAGCATAAGTGCCATCGAGGCCGTAGACGGCAATGGGAGGCTTAACCTCCTGGGAGGAAGCAGCTGAGGCGGCCGGAGCGGCATAAGAGCGCACGGGTACCCGGGTAATGGTCCGCGCGGGGGCGGCGGCGGCGGCTCTGACTGAGCGGATCGCTTGTCGGGATAGCATGACGGGGGGAAAAGACGGAGCCGGAGGGTTTTGAGAAGGAGGGGAGAGAGTGTGTGTGAGTGGTAGGTAGTTAAGGTTGCTTGGTCACAAATTCACACACACAGAGAGACTTAGTGAAGGTCGGTAGAAAGTGAGGTACTTCGGTGGTGGGTGGGTTCCTAAAGGTTTGCTTTCCAGTTAGCCCCGATTAATTTTCGGGATTATGGATGACTGAAAATTAAGGCTGAAAAAAGTATCTGTGGCTGGACTTGCTGACATGGGCTGTATAGCACGTGGCTGAGTGAAGCATGATAACATTGGCTAGCGTGAGAATTTGTCTGTCACCTGGCAGTTGGGCTTGTTCAGCATGACGGGCTGATGGGCTGTCATGTTGCTTGAAACAACCTTGGAAAGTCCCAGGTCCCACCCAACCACCCACATGTACTTTATGCGGCAATATGTACCTACTAGGTAGGTGTGGTCCATGCAGGTGATTCCAGCTTTAAGTGCCATTGGGTCCATCCATGAATCTAACTATTGGCCCGATTGCTGCCCAAACTTCCGCCTAAACAGCTTCCAAAGTTCTACCTACGTAGACTACCAGGTTCTGGAGCATCCCTGCTACATAACTACCAAGACCACCCAAGATTTCGCCCCTCCACGCCCTAATTGGTACCTACCTTAGCAAACTTAGGTATTTATTACTGACATGTGCGGGCCCCTCAGCGCGCATCCCTTTCAGGTCTCTTTCCTTCTCTCTGTTCCTTCCCCCCTGCCCCCCCCCTGATCCGACGATCTTACATTCAAATCAATCAATTCATCAATCAACTTGCGAATTTTTCGGAAGTTCGCCCTGTTGTGGCGTTGCATAGCGTTCGTGCTCGAGTGTTCGAAGTTCATTTCGTTCTTACTTACCCCAACGACGCCCGGTTTGAGAGCGCGATTTCTCATCGTTTTTTCTTCTTAGGGAAAATCTTGGATGCCTTGGAAACCTTGGAGCATTCCCATCATTCTTCCCGGCTGCTGGTTTTTTGCCCATCCATCCGTCCATTCTGCGGAAAGGCTTCGGGCGATTTTGCATATTTGTGACATCCACGGGTTTCTCTTTTCAACTCTCTGTCTGCATTCTGTTTGCATTCCGCAATTGAGCTGCCGGCAGTAAGCGGAAGAGGGCCCATACTACTTGATTAACGGAGTCATTCAGTATTCGGTATTGGCATCAGTCAGACCATCCTCCAAGGCTGCCAGGATTCAAGCCACAGGACACGCGCTTGGACTGGACACACAGGACGCAAGACGCAAGACACAGGACGCAGGACGCAGGACGCCGAACATTTGCGCCGTCATCATTATCTGTGTATGCATATACGTATGCGTATGCATATGAGGCTGGAGCTGTAGTCTGCTTAAACGTAGCCACGCATTGCATAGCCACGGCCACGGCTCTTCTCGCATTCTCACGTTAACTTTGCATTTTTTTTTGCATAGTGTTATCCGCGGCTCACTGTCTCGCTTGCTTGCTTGCTTTCTTTCTTGCTTTCCTTTTTGTCTTGATCATAGTAATGGTAAGACTAGGATCAAACATTCAGAACCGCCGTGATGGCTAGAGAGAAGAAGAAAGCACCGCCACCCGTAAAGGGTTCGCAAGCCCTTTTGCGACGCTCCAAGCGTGATCGGGCCCAACAGTATAAGGATCATATATGGCAGAACCTCAATCCTTTAAAGGAACCGCCCAAAGTGAAACACAAGACATATTTTGAATCTGTCGAAAATACCGAAAAGAAGAAAAAACTGGAGTTCGAGGTACATACCTAGTTGATTCACTACCACTACCTGATTCATTACCTCCCATGGCGAGTGTCGTTTTCCTGTATGCGGAATATCCTGCCCAGTGTGCTCATCATCTTGGGAACAGATCACAACCGACAGGAATCCCCCGCCTGGCTTCGACTTCGTCGCCACGGGAAATCCTGAGCTGACAGCAGCATGTAAGGAACTATCGAGAGAACAAGATGCCATGATATTCATTGTCTCCGTATGTATGACCCTTTGATTTTTTCTGGCCTCGAAGACGACTGACCCATCCTCCCCCCCTGCAAAGGACGCGAAGGATGCCGATCTCCTCGAACATCATATGACTCGTGTTGGCTACCATTTTAGAGAGATGATTGTTGAGCAGGCTCGTGCGGACCTGCTGCAAGACGGGATATACCAACGTGCGACGCTTGCCCCCCGACCCGGCCAACCTGAGCCGATACCAAAAGATCAGCGCGATATAGATAGGCAAGCCGATGCCGTCTTGCGGGACCTTTTCCCCAGGATCCCGAACATCGATCGCCGTGAGATCATCCAGCACTCCTTTAAGAAGGTAGGACTGTCTTTTACGCCTCTTCCGATTGACCGGCTCACTCATCTCAACTATAGGGAGGAAAGTTCCACGGCGATTTCAAAGTGGGTATGGCTAAAGATTTAACATTAGCGAGACGTGTTCAGCTGGCGGCGCTGGCTTACATCAGACACACAAAAACCCGATACGATGAGCTTTTGAAAGAGACAGATTGGGCGAACGCCCGAAAAGCTGTCGAAAAACCATGCCTAGACATCATCGTCAAGTGGCGAGGAGATGAGGAAACGGGCCGTGATCAGCTTGATGAGATCTTGCGAGAGGTCATCGAGATTTCTGACAGCGAGGAGGATTCTGAGGAGGATTCATCCAGCCCAGAAAGCGAAACACCTCGGAGTACGCCTCAGAGTGTTCGTGCCGTCTCTACCGCTGCGCCAACAAGCAGTCGTGTTTCCTTGCTCAATGCACCAGTGATAAACAGCCTGGCAACCGCTCGAGGCCACAGGCGTACTCCCGTTCAGAGCGTGCCATTAACACCGGCTAGGCAGAAAGTCATGACCCGGGTTGAGAAGAGGACTGCCAGGAAGGCCGCCCAGCGATTCAGAAGATATGCCGCCATTGCGGACTCTATCGCCCATGAGAATGAGCAGAGTGGCCACAATGGCCTCAACAGGACGTCTCACTTACCTCCTACAGTGGATCTGACCGACAGTCCAGCCTCGCACCGTCCCGCTCCCTCTACGAGAGAGCCATTCCCAGCTGCGTATTATGTAGTGCCTTCAGGTCATGGCTCTAGTCGAGCACATATGGATCCGGAGCTGATGCATGTCAACGCTAGCCAAGCGGGAGATGTAAGATGGCCTCTCCATGCTTCTGAGGATCGTGATCGCCCTTCGTCTCCCGCACTCCGTGTCATGGAGAATCAGCAGCCTAGAGCCGGGCCGTCGCCACCCACCCAGAACGGCCCTCCAATTGCAATGCCCCCAATCACCAATGGTTTACAAGATATGCTGTTGCCCTCGATTGAGACCTTGTCGCCTAACGCCTCTGGATATTCTCAGTCCGCGCCTCGTACTTTTCATCGTGAGTATCAGGGAAGGGCGGAGGCCCTGCCCGTAACATCCCAGGCTGGCCATATAGGGGCCTTCACCGCTCAGCCTCGTTCCCCCCCGTACAGAATTGATGGCGATGAAAGGGCTGCAAAGCGAAGCCGTATCATAACTTATTTCCCAGAGGATTACGAAGCGCCCTCTGGCTCCCGTGTTGCTCCTCTAGACTATGCAAGAGTAGGCGCAGGGTCACGTTTTGTGCCGTTTGGGAGCTCTTCTGCTGGAGTCAATGTGGTGCGGAGGGCCGAAAATACACGAAATGAACAGCCTATTGCGATCTCAACACGCGATTATGTGACCCGTACTGGCGAGGAATTCCCGACTAGGACAACGACTGATCCAATTGCGGCCAGAAGTAATGCGCCTTATCACCCTCGACGTCTGGTAGAAATACGCGAACAACCGGCTCGCGGAAGGTATAATATGGCAGATCTATCCCGCCCACGGGAGGTTGTTTATGATCCTTCAGTCGCATCCTCTCGTATTCAACCCGCGGACCGGCCTTACCATGACGAGCGTATTGTCTCAAATCACCAGCATAGCGGTGGCGCTCAGAACTATGTGGAAGACCCACGTCGTCTACAAGAGTCACCAATGCCTCCTCTACCAATGTCAGAGGCCTATCAAAGTATTAGCCAAGCCCGGCCTAGTTATCCCAGCTATCAACCTGTTCGGTATAGAGAGGTACCGCAGAGTGGTCATTACGTCCGCCGACCCATAGAACGTACAGGCAGTAATCCCAGGGATACGCACACCGCCCCTCAAAAACCAAGCCAGTTCGAGATGTAAGTTGGACGCATGCAGCACATTGCCAGCAGAACAAGAACCGGGATCCGGCATATGAAGCTGCTGCTGAAATCATATTGTTAAGATAGTAGCTGACATTCATGTAGGCGTATGGGACACTCGCGGGGTAATAATGTAGAGGCACACTCTGGATTTGTAACTAGGCATTCCGTGCCCCAAGACCAACAGGAACAACGTTGGCATAGACCAGCCACCGTTCGCGAGCTTTACCCGACCACGACAAGTTTTCCACAGGCTAGCCGGCAACCACTGCCATTCACAGATTCAACTGAATACGCCGAACATAATACGCTAGCTCCAGGACACCACCTGCCTCGACGTGAGACCGTCTGGGTAGATTGATGATGTCATCTAGAGATTTCATCGTCATGTAACGACAATGCCATTACCGATCACATGTTTCTGGCGTAAAGGGCACGCACGACATTATAAAGAGCTGGGATATATAAAACATCAACTTGTTTCGACGAGAACGTATAGACGAAGTCATAGTATGAGCGATCTTTGTGTATTTTCTGGGATTGCATTCATGATACCCAAGCATAGTGGCGTCGGCGGCGGAGGAATACCCCCCCAAAAAACGATCATGCGGATTATATAGACGGCGTTTCGAGAAGGGAGACAGCGAATATAGAGGGAGGAGGATGTGATTTAGCCTCCAAGAAGCGGTCCCGAGAAAGTCTATATATAAGGCTGTGGGAACTTCTCGCATTGGAATGACCGCCGTCACATTTTTAGATAGATCAATGAGGATATATACACATGTCTCTATACGACCCGGAACCCGAAACATTTATATCAGTCCAGCACAATACTGCCCTATTGATTGATAGATAGAAAATATGATATCTTGGAAAGGATGATGCTTAGCCCCCAAATAAATAAATAAAAATACTATGATTATACTCCTGTTACGTGGGATAAGTATATATAGTAATGCCCCTCATGTCCCATGTTTCCATGTCCGTTGACCCCATGTCGCCTGCTTTACATTATATAAAAAAAAAGATTTCGGAATCTATCTAAAACAAAAACACGGGAAACCCACCTCTCCCGAACCAAGCCTATGAGATTTCGCTCGTTGCACTCCGATAATGATGATGACAGAGAGAGAGGGAGAGAAGAGGAAATATGATGCGCGGTGTGCCGTTTTTTTTACTTTAACTACGAGGCGAGCATGGCTCTCCGTTCCGGCTGCGCCTTCCGCGGTTCTCGTTCCTGCTCTATCGGCACGGTGTCTTCTTCTTCTTCTTCGTCTGCCTCGGCCTCGGGGAGCGGCCGGTCCGGCGCGCTGGGCAGGGCCGTGGGCGGTGTGGATGCGCGGGGGCGGACACGGCCGCGAGCGCGAGCGGGGCTATTGGCGCTGGCGCTGGCGTTGACCTCAGCCTCGAGGGCGGCAAGTTCATCCTCGACCTCGTCCTCATCCTGGTTGGTGATACGACCACCAAGCATCTCGCTGACCTCGCGCTGATAGGCGATGGCGTCGGCGGAGTCGCCCATGAGCTTCTCGACGTGTTCGAGCCCCCCCATCTCGCGGTGGATGTCCTGCAGCACGCGCGTGCCCTGCTGCAGGCCGAACACGACGTCCTTCTGGATCAGCGCGAACTCCACGCTGCGCGTCAGCTGTTCCAGCTGCGCCAGCTGCGCGTCGGTTTTGGAGAGTAGTTGTTCTTGGTATTTTTTTCGTCGGAGGGCTAGGAGTGCGCGGGCCCGGTTGCCGGAGGCCGCCATTTGCCGCGCGATTTCGGTCTCGCGCGCTGTGAGCACCTCGATGCGCCGCTGGTATCGGTGTAGGTTGTCTCGCTGGTTCTTCAGGTCTAGTATCGCCCTGTGATGCGCGAGGGGTTGTCAGTACGTACGCAGGTAGGTGTGGGAGTGATGATAAGAGAGGGAGGGGATACAAGGTCGTAAGAGAGCGAGAGCGAGGGTTTATGTTGGAAATGATGTGATGGGTGTCGCGCGACTCACTTGTCCTGGGCTGTTATCTTGCTCGGTTGGTTCCCCATGTTCACCGTGTTGTCCTGCTTCGATTTGCGACTACGACGGGTATTGCGACGGGTACTGCTGCTGCTGCTTCTGCTTCTGCCGTTATCGTCTCCGACGGGCGCATTGTCTAGTAGAGATGAAGGGAGGGCTATCTATCTATCCGTTCCGCTTCACTTCGATTTCGTTCATCGGTGGTGGTCGGTCGGTCGGTCGGTTGGTTGGTCGGCTGGTCGCGTGTTTTTTTGGCTTGTGACCAGACTCGACCAGGGCTGTGTATAGATATAAGTTGGTGGGAACGGAGGGAGAGTTTGATAAAGAGGATTATATACTACTCAACCTACATACCTAATGCAAGATAAGTAGGTAGAGTTAAGAGTGAGTTAAGAGTGGTCAATGGCTGGGCTGGATGGAACCTGAAACGTCGTCATCGGTCATCGGTCATCGGCGCAAGGCAATGAATACATTTGTACTCCGTACTTAATCAAGTACCTAGGTACAGAGTAGCTTACCACATTACTTGCATAACTGACTTAGTCTTAGTGGGGTCTCTCGCATATGCAACTACCTATGAAGATAAAATATCTAGTTCCACTTTATTTTCTATTCGCAGATACCTAGTACTAACTACTATTATGTAGAACTCTTCCACATGTTAATTCTTAACTTTGAAAACTTCCATGGACATATCCTCAAAAATATGCGCCCGCTCAGTTTATGTGCTGACTATGATATTTGGATATTTTGGCGGTAAGGGGTTGTCTGTGTACTCACCGGCCTGATAGTGGGTTGGTTGGCTCTCCCGGAAAAGATAAAATTTCCGAATCACACACACATACATATACCCGTGGGACGATGCCGCCCCGGTCACTGCACGGCCTAGACCGGGACGTCTACCAAATCGTCCGCAAATTCGAAGATGAGCACGAGAGGGACAGCTCGAAACCCCCGCGGTTCACCGTATCGGGGGTCTACGACTGGATTAAGAGGTCGAACTCCAGTCTCGCGCGCCAGAAGAAACGGCCCCTGGAGGACTCCATAGAACGAGTTCTGCGCTTACGGAAAGAGGAGCGGTTGGAGGACGACGAGGAAGCCGCCCTGGATGAGGCGCCCCCTATAGAAAATTCACCCAAACCTAAAGTATGTGTGTGTGTGCGTGTGTGTGTGTGGCTATGAATGACCAATCATCTACTACTATATATATATGCACGAAAAAGAATTCTTGTATTGACCTGATCAATGTAGGAGCGGGACTATTTCCTGATGAACAAGCAGATTGCCAAGGCTTGGGATGTGCCGAGGAGAGGGAAGACCCCCTCCACACCGGATGCGCCCGTGGCTGCCGACAACATCAACGGTACAGAAACGAGATCCGCTGAGGATCAGCCTTCCTCGCAGCCCAAGGCGAAGCGTAGGAAAGTCGACCGGTCTGCCAAGGAAGACCGTAGCCCCCCTAGTGGCCTATCCTTCGACGATCTCGGCGGCATGGACGACGCCATCAGGGTGCTGGGCGAATCCGTCACGTTCCCCATGAAATTCCCCGAGGCCTGTCTCGGCATCGGCCTGGAAGCCGCGCGTGGCGTCCTGCTCCACGGACCCCCGGGCTGCGGAAAAACGATGCTGGCCAATGCCCTTGCCGCGGAGCTGGGCGTGGCGTACATAGCGGTGTCCGCGCCGTCGCTGGTGGCCGGCATGTCTGGGGAGTCGGAGAAGAAGATCCGGGAGCTGTACGAGGAGGCGAAGCAGCTGGCGCCGTGCCTGATCTTCATCGACGAGATCGACGCCATCATGGGCAAGCGCGAGAACGCGCAGCGGGAGATGGAGAAGCGCATCGTCGCGCAGATGCTGACCTGCATGGACGACCTGAGCTACGAGAAGATGGGCGGCAAGGCCGTCGTCACCCTCGCCGCCACCAACCGCCCCGACAGCATCGACCCGGCCCTACGCCGCGCCGGCCGCTTCAATCGCGAGATCAGCCTCGGCATCCCCAACGAGACCGCCCGCGAGGCCATCCTGCATAAGCTGCTGCAGAAGTGCAAGGTCGCCGACAACCTCGACTACAAGAAGCTCGCGAGGGCCACCCCGGGCTTCGTCGGCGCCGACCTCGATGACGTCGTCTCTGTGGCCAAGAACGACGTCGCCCGAAAGATGATGGACGACATGACGAGGAACGCGCCCCCCTTGACGGACATGGAGATCGACTCGGACGCGCAGGCGCAAGCGCAGACGCCGCAGGCATCGGAGACCATCAGGTGGCACCGCCGGATCGCAGCCGGACCCAATTCAGGGCCGGCGCCGGGCCCCGCGAACTACGCGATCACGATGGAGCTGATGACAGGGGCGATCAAGAAGGTGCAGCCGGCGTCGAAGCGCGAAGGGTTCACGACGATCCCGGACACGACGTGGGCGCACATCGGGGCGCTGCGGGACGTGCGGGAGCAGCTGATGCTGTCGATCGTGGAGCCGATCCAGCACCCGGAGCGGTTCGCGGAGCTGGGGCTCGAGGCGCCGTCGGGGGTCCTCCTCTGGGGCCCGCCGGGCTGCGGCAAGACGCTTCTGGCCAAAGCCGTGGCCAACGAGTCCAAGGCCAACTTCATCTCGGTGAAAGGTCCCGAGCTCCTGAACAAGTACGTCGGCGAGTCGGAGCGGTCGGTGCGGCAGGTCTTCGGGCGCGCGCGCGCGTCGTCGCCATGCGTGCTTTTCTTCGACGAGCTGGACGCGCTGGTGCCGCGGCGCGACGGCGCCGCGACCTCCGACGCCGGCGCCCGCGTCGTCAACCAGCTGCTGACGGAACTCGACGGCGTCGGGACGCGGGACGGCGTGTACGTGGTCGGCGCGACCAACCGCCCGGATATGATCGACCCGGCGATCCTGCGCCCCGGCCGCCTCGGCACCAATATCCTCGTCGATCTCCCCGACGCCGACGGCCGCGCCGATATCCTCCGCGCCCGCATGCGTCGCCTCCTGCCCCGCTACGCCGCCGATCCCGTCGACGCCGCCGTTCTTGACCGCGTCGCCCGCGATCCCCGCTGCCATGGCTACTCCGGCGCTGATCTCGATAATCTCCACGTGGCCGCTGCTCAGGCCGCCGTTAAGCGCGCGAAGCGCCGGCGCGAACAAGAGCAGCAGCAGCAAGAGGGGGCCGGGGTCGGGGCCGCCCCCGCCCCCGCCCCGCCTAATAGGCTCACCGCCGAGGACTGGGAGGCGGCGCTGGACCAGATCTCGCCCAGCGTGTCGGCGGAGCACGCGCGCAAGTTCCGGAAGCTCAGGGAGACGGGGTGGGAGTGATTTCCATTCATTCATTCATGTGCCCATAGGTCCTTCCCCATTGCATATAGCATACTATATATATATAGGACATGTTTGATTCCGTTCCTAAGAACGACTTATACTTAGTGCGCCTTTCGCGGCTGCTGAGTGCATTTCACGTCACGCTTCCTCCGGATTTATAAAGTGACTTTTTTTTTTTACTATTTGTTTATAGGGTGGTCTTAAATCAATTCATTTGCATTTGTCAAGGGGGTGTGGGCGCGCGGTTACCCTCGGGCGAAATCGGGGCCGCTAGTTCCAACTTGCACAAGTGGCGTGTATACTTATAGGAATAGAATAGGAGAGAAGAAAAAAAGCCGCTTGCGCATTGCCTGCCACGTTTCTCTATCGATCGCCAGAGCTAGAAGTACAGTACATTGCTGTAATCCAATTCAAAATCCGCTCTATGTCTAGATATCCGATGCCAGAGAGGAGAGGACAGAGAGGAGAGGACAGAGAGGAGAGGGCAGAGGGGAGAGGGGGAGAGGGCTTGCCGGAGCTCCAGCGGAATATCACCACGGCCAGCCCAGCCCAGCCCAGCCCGGCTCCGGTGACTGTTGGAAGCCAAAAAAGGGGGTCGGGGGTCGCGCGTAGGGGAGAGAAGAGAAGAGAAGAGAAGAAAAAGAAAAAGATGAAGAAAAGAGGAGATTTATCAATGTAAAAACTATAACAATAAGAAACAACAATCAACCAACGGAGCGCCCAACATGGTCTAGCCTAGGTAATAAAAGTACATAACCGGCCTGATCTCGATTTCTCCGTTTCTATGCAACCCTTATCATTACACATATGCTTTTTTGCTTTGCTTTTCTTTTTCTTTTTTTAAAATTCGTCTATGCGGTAGCCTCCTTCATGAAGCTGTTGAGAGAAACATATATATGTCAGCGAGTGCCCTTTCTCTCTCAAGTGGTGGATGGGTGGGTGGGTGGCAGGCGAGGTTTGCCTCGACAACGGCGCGCAAAACTTACGTGATCAGATCATTGCGGTCCTTCGCCTTCTTGAGACCACCGAAGGCCATCTTGGTACCGGGAATGTACTTCTTGGGGTTCTCGAGGTAGTCGAACTGTGAAAAAGGGGGTGGGTGTCATGTCAGCTAAAGAGCTTTGGTGGGGTTTCCGCGATTACGTCGTCGAAGGGTCGAAGACGAGAGAGGGGGGGGGGGGTGGAACGTGTGTTCGCTACATACCAGAGAGTCCTCGTTCCACGTGACGCCCTTCTGCTTGTTGGCATCGGTGTAGGAGAAGCCCTCGACCTGGCCGGACTTGCGGCCGAAGAGACCGTGCAGCGCAGGGCCGACCTTGTTGCCCTCGCCGTCCTTCAGGGTGTGGCACTGGGCGCACCGGGTCTTGAAGAGGTTGGCACCCTTCTTGGAATCACCTGCATGGAAAGAAAAACCACGTCAGCTATTTTAGTCGCCGGGACAGTCTTGAAAAAATAATTGGAACGCATTTCGTATTCGCAGTTCTAGGTTGCACAGCCAAAAAGTCGGCGCAATATTCCTGCTGGCTCTGTTTTTGTGTGTTTGTTGCTGTCCTTCTCTCGTCGTTGCGACAACAGGGAACTGGCTGGACCTGGGGGGTTGTAAAATAGCGCAGCCGAATTACAACGCATCGCACTTGGCAAAGCGACTGTGTCGACTGCCCAGGGTACAAAAATTCAAGGAAAGAACTGTTCGCAAAAGTCGTTCGCAGAGTCCACGGGACAGTAGCTGCTGCTCAATGGCTCGCGGAGGAATAACGAAGCGCGGGTTTTCACCACGGGGTTTGCCGGGCGAAAGGGGGGGGAGACACGATCAAGGGCGGGCATATGAGAGTGTGAATCTTACCAGGAGCGAAACTCATTTTGGCGGTAGCTAAAGAAGCGGAGGGGTTATGATTTAGGTAGGTATTATAGATTAGAAAAGACCGAACTCGTTATACGGATGTCCGAGCTGTTGGAAGAAGGAAAAAAAAAATGAAGGTAAAGGGCAGGACTTTTGTCTATGGTATATTGTATGGGAATTATAGGAAGAAGGGAGAGAGAAATGAGTAAGTTTTTTTTTTTTCTATTTAATCCTTTCTTAAAGAAAAAAAAGTTGGTCATAGAACAAAAAAATACGATGAGCTCAGTACATGCATTAGCGTCCTTTTGGCCACTCTGTGGCTCTTAATGGGTTTAATGGGTAACAGAAAAAGAGGTTTAGTGGACCAAAACCAACCAATCAGAGTTGCAGTGATTGTCAGGCTTTTCAGGGCTCGCCGACCATTCTGGGCAGCGCTTTCCAAGACTTTTTTAAGGCGGATTTGCCGGGTTGAAGTACCTAGGTTGCCTTCGCCCTTATTTTCCCGATTACCGAGAAGATACCGCCTAGCCGCTAGACCGCACTTATAGTACCTACTTAGGTACTTAGGTAGGTAGCGTTGCGATCGCGTTATCCCTCCCGTTATCGTTTTTATGAGGCTAAACGGATCTTGCGCATACGTAATATTTTCGTGTCTTATGTAAACTATCTTCCCAGTATCACATGATTCTCTTGGTTTTTTTTTTGTGACCAGCCAGCCAGCGCAACACTTGAGCAGCCAGGCGGTAACACCAGTATTACGGTTTGCCTTTCGGGCTGTCGGGCTACCTAACCTTGGAATGTTTCCGGTATTTGGATACATATATGATTCAAAGTTTAAGCAAAGCCCGAGATTTCTCTTCTCCGGGCTTCTAGGCATTTGACGTTCGGCACTTCTTAATCAACACACCAGACATGCCTGCTTAAGTACTTACCAACAACCGGCCATATCTCTTGTCGTTCATGTCGTGTTTGTAGGTTACAGGTCTGAAGATGTTGAGGTCTTCAGGATCTTGTTGGCGATGGAAGCAATAAAAATAGATCCTTGGATATAATAACGTACATACACTTCACCGACATTACTGTGTAGAGAGAGGATAACATGCTGGTCAGCCAGTGGATAGAGAGTACCGGCATAGTAATAAATATTCAGGGGTAGAGTTCGCTTCAATTATTGCATAAATGCAATAGCGGATTAAATCAGGTTGAATAGTATATAATGTGGTAATATGAAATTAGTGAATTCTTATTACTTATCGAATTTTCATCACACCCGTCAGCCCACCAGCCCACCTTTAAGGTAGGTCCTATGATAGGTGATAGCTAGAGCTTCATATACCTAGTATGAAGTACCCGACCTGGGTTTGGTAGTTCGCCAGTCTTTACTTACACGGCTCTTACATAGTCCATATGCCTTCACTCCATATCCTACAACGAAATCTGGATCTAAAGATACTACAATATCTTCAAAAAGTGTGATCAACGCTCAGCTAGGCATAATATCCACTCTGCGCCGAATTGCCTAACTAGGATTCCTACCAGGTGCGAATGACCTCAAAGACGATGTCCACCATTCCGCGGTTCCTACTTCCACAGCACGGGCCGATATGGCGCGCCACCACTACCGCCACCACCCGCCCAGTCGCCGCAGCTTTCAAAGCAGCGCAGACGGCGAACCGTAGCAGAGCGAGCTCCTCCAAGTCGGCCGCCGCGCGCGCCGCCAACGCCTCAGCGCCAACCAAACCGCCGCATGCAAAGTCTTCGTCCCCCTCCTCGAGGCCCGGCGCCCAACAACACAATACCGAGACGGCGCGGGGGTCCTCAGCCACCGATGCTGCGAACAGCATGCCGGCGTCGCTCCGCGGTCCCATCGTGCTGGAGAAGCCCGAGCGGTTTAACCCGCCGTCGCACGGCCGCCGGCTGCCGCGGTCCACGCCCCGCCATTACGGGGGCGCGCCGTCCGAAGAGGAGATACAGGCCCAGCGCGCCCGGTCCTACCCCGGCTTGCCGCCCCCGCCGAATACCTGGTCGCACTGGTTCATCAACAGCCGCGGCGTGCACCTGTTCATCACCTTGGTACGTATCTATCAATCAACCTGCCCTACGTCCCCTACCCCTCTTTCCCTGCCTTCCACTCCCCTAAAAAGGCCGAGTCAAAAAAGAAAAAAAAGAAAAAAGAAAAAGAAAAAAACAACTAACTAACTAACCCCTACCAGGGCACACTGACCTCACTCTGCGCATACACATTCGCAGCGAACTTCCAGTCGAAGTCGCCGTACGCGGACCTGATCCCGGCGGCGTCGGAGTTCTGGCGCCACCCACTGCAGTACGCGGGCGCGTGCTTCGAGGTGCTGCGCCTGCACGAGGCGCACGAGGCCGCGGCCTCCGCCGACCGCCGCCGCCGCCGCAACGACGACGTCGCCAAGCGCAACGAGTACCGTCGCGCCCACGGCCTCGACCCCGCTACGGGATTCTTGGGCGGCGGGGTTGCTGCGTCTTCTTCTGCTGATGATGGCGAGCCTGTTGCTGCTGCTGCTGCTGCTGTGGGAGAATCTGGGGACCCTAATGCCGATGATGGGAAGCGGAAGAGGTTCCTGGGTATCTTCTAAGCGTTGCGAAGAAAGGGGGGGGGGGGGGGGGCGAGGGGTAGGAGTGGGCGATGGGAAGATCTATATCGGAAAGGGAGCCACGCAGCAGCCATTATGCGGACGAATGTACATATATAGAAATCACGTCACATCATAACTAGGGACGGTGTGCCGAAACTCCTTTTTTTTTTCGCGGGTGCAGCGAAAAGGTGGGGGAAGGCGGGCGGGGGCGCGCAAAAGAAAAAAGATTCAGCACTGCGTCGACAGCTTTTATCACTTTCTTTTCTGTATCATAGTTGGTAAGAAAGAAAGAAGTACTATCGTATCTCATCATGAAGAGATACATGATCAAGAGAGACCCAGTCGGCGGGACCTATACAGACAGAAGGGGGGGCATCCTAGCAAATAAACCTTAGCCTAGACAAACCCAAATCTTTCTTTCTACCTTTTTTCAATCGATCTGTCCATCATAAAAGATCTCTTTTCTCTTACCGCACACACACACACACACACACACACACACATACTACTCCAGCTCGACGCCGTCGAGACCATCGAGCACCTCGTCGGCGACCCCGCCGCTCTCCAACACCTTCTGCACCATGGCAGCGAGGACCGGGACCTTGGTCCCGCCCCGCGGCGCCTTCCACACGCCCTCCACATCATCAGTATCGGTGGTGGCAGTCGTCTTCGTACCCGCGTCCTCCTTGGCCGTGCCCGTGCCCGTGCCCGCGCCCGCCCCCCTGGCTTCCTTGAGCCCCCACGCCGCCGCGTTGACCGCGTTCGGCACCCCCGGCGCCGTGAGCCGCGACGGCGGGTCGATGGTGCGTACCGAGAGCAGACGCAGATTCCTCCTCCCACTGCTGCTGCTGCCGTCGTTGTCCATGTCTACGTCCGAGTCCGCGGAGTCTTCTTCGGCGGCGGTTCCGGCCTCGCCTACCGACACGGCGAGCGCCGTGTCCGCGACCGCGAGCTCCTCCTTCGACGGGTCGAAGATGATGTTATCGCCGACGGCCATGACGAGGAGCGTGATGGGCGGGCGGGATTGCTGCTTCTTCTTCTGCTGCTGCTGCCGTCGTCGGAGGCGCGGGTAGATGTACGTGGCGGCGGCCCAGTCGTCGTCGAACATGGGATCCTCGTCGAGCTCGGACTTGAGGCGCGGCAGCCGCGTCGCGAGGAGCGCCAGGTGCGTCGTCAGGCTCAGCAGCGGCAGCGGGTACGAGAGCGGTGGCGATATCAGTATGATCTTTGAAACGTGTGTGTGTGTGGGAGCGCATCCACGTTTTTTGTTAGCTGGGCTCTGGTCCAATTCCGTTTGCGTTGGGCGACAAGGGGGTTCGTTGCGCAACTGGTTATGGCCATGAGGAAAAAGAGGGGGAGGGGGGTGCTTACGTCAATGTACAGTTTCCAGTGGAACCGCCGGTTGATCCACAGCTTCCGGGTGAAGCTACCGTCGGCCAGCAGCGCCTCTGCCAGCATCGTAGCCAGGAACACGGTGCTCGAGTCGTCGTCGCGGTATCCGGGGATCTCAACCGACAGCTCGACCCAGTCGTTGTCGCCGTCCGCGCCATCCCCCTGCTCTTCCTGCACAGGCGCTGCCTCATCTCCATCTGCCTCCCCCTCCTCTTCCTGGCCCCTCTGCTTCTTCTTCTTGTTCTTCCTCCGCGCGCCCGCGTGTGATGATTGATCTGGGGTAGCGGCTGAAGTAGTGGTGGACCAGGAAGAGGAAGAGGAGCGCTCGACCTCAGCCTTGACGCCGACGACGGCCTCGGTGCCGTCCGCGAAGCAGACGCGGGCGCTGCCGTTGGTAGCAGGCAAGACGCCGGTCTCGGCAACGAGGGGCCGGAACTGCGTCGCGCCGCGCCCGTCCGGCCGCACGGGGGGCCGCAGCTGTAGCGAGCTCCGCAGGTACGCGAGCTCCGCCGGCGAGAGCAGCAGGTGCTGCGAGGTCGCCATTCTGTTGCTTCTTCTTTTTTTCTTTCTTTCTTATCTTTCTTTCTGTAATTTTTTGATCGATCAATCCGGTTCGGTTTTTGCTGAACTGTGGCTGCGACGACGAAAGTGACAATGAACGAAACGGTTTTTATAGGGGATCAAAAGTGAGGAGGACAGGAGGAACCTAGTGTACGGCGCGGGGGAAATTGTATCCAAATTTGTGTATATGAGAAGGAATTCGTAATTCTTCTCTTTATCAGGCTGAAAAGGTATGAAATGCTAAAGTCAGGAATCGGGAAGCATAAAAAAAAAGGTGGGATGGGATCAATTTACGGGCTTCTCTAACTAGGGTCGGTTTGCGATTAGCAAATGCAATTAGGAGAAATTTCGAAGCTGAGATCGGCACGCCCTATGATTGGTCAAAGCTCTCTCTGTCGGGGCTGCAGCTATGTTTAAGTGAAGGCGGGGCGAGTCGACAGGGATCATGCTCGACCCCTCCCCTCAGCCCCCAAGTCCCCCTCCCCCTTTCATTACCTACCCCCTTATATACATACTTAGGTAGTATCTATTATTATCAGAAGGAGACGAGGTATCTTGAAAGCTCTGAACTGCAATGCCAGGTTTTACGTACTTACGCCCATGGAACTTCTATTTATTAGGCTTATTTCATACGCCGCCGTCGCGTTATATCCATTTGCTCCGGGCACAGGCCAACGCCGCTGTTTACATATAAGACGTACTAAAGGGGGTAGGTATATCAGGCGAGCTCTGGGAGTTCCGTAGCACATGTCAAAGGCTGTGTAGTGACGAAACATGTAGATCAGGATAGAGGGACAGGGCCCCTAGTTAGGTCGGGGGGGTGGCAGTAGGTTTCTTGATTAACTGAACGGCGAGTTGGCCCTCTGCTGAAACCACTGCCCCGATAAAAGTGGCTTCACTGGCAGTCACTTTCCTAATTCCCCAAAATTTGCCAGTTCAACTTGACAGTTTAGGCTATTCCAGCAGGTATGTATGTATGTATGTATGTATGTATGTATTCGAGTATGTTACGTAGGTTTCTATGATGTTCTGGGGGGGGATGTCACATCGACTCGCTGGCGCGCCTGAAATCCATGCAGGTGCTTGCGAGAATGTCGGTGCCGAGGAGGGCCACGAGGCCGGCGACGACGGACTTCGGGGTAGCGTGATCGTCGACGCTATCGTCCTGCCAGCCGAACAGGTCCACCGCGTAGAAGTACCCGCGGTGGATCCGCGATATCACGCGGTCCAGGTCGAACGCGTCCAGCTCCTCCCTCGCCATCATCCCGGGCATGCCGCTCTCGAAGAGGTTCTCGTCCGCGTACCCTTCGGCGTCCGTCTCCACTTCCCCCGTCTTCTTCTGCTTTTCTGGCTCCCGCGTACCGGGAATATGCAGGTACCCGTGCCCGTCAAAGTTGGCCAACATGTCCTTGTCGAGTAGCAGCCACTCGTAGCTGCCCGGGTCGAGGATGTAGGTTGGCGAGTAGTCGATCTTATACTTCATCTTCGGACAGGTGTGGATATAGTACCCCGAGTACCACCACCGATAGCCTTGCTCGGCTGCCAGAGCGATCTCCCGGAGCGCCCCGATCTTTCCCGGGTTGTACTTGTGGAAAGACTCGTGGTACAGAAAATAGACGGAGCTGACGGAGTGCGGCAGGAGGTCTATAACCCCTATCGCTACCAGTTTGCCGTCGAGCCGGTAACAATGATCTAAAGTATATGAAGAATCAGTGAATTAGTCACGTTACCACCCAGACTATCGTTAGTGGCGAAAGGGTTTCCAATGCGTCCGAATTCCACTATTTCATCAAGACATAGAAGTTGTGCTAATATGGGGAAAGGGAAACAAGTGGGAGCGTCGGAAACTGCTTACGGAAAGAGCCTAACTGACGCTCATGTCCATCTGGGGACACGAAAATGTCATGTCTCAGTGGTGAAGAGCACAAAAACCGCTTGAACGACTCCCGGCTGATCTCGGACGGCTTCTCCTGGTGGACGATCCGCTGGTAATTTTCATACACCAGATACTTCTCCTCTGTGAAGTCATTGGACTCGAGCGTGACGGTAAACGAGTGGGCCGGTTTCGGCGGCTGCTTGAGAGATGCCTCCTCGCATTCGTGAATCCTCTCGACCAGGTCAAACTCCGTATTTCGCCGTTTTGCTTGCTCGCGTGATTTCGGGTAGAGTCTCGCCGCCTCCTTCGCATAGTCTTCGCCTATCACATACTTGTTGAACCGGTTGACGGCCTGCCTCTGGTCCCTGGTAGGCCGAAACTGGTTCGAATCCAAACGTAAACTGTAATGAGGACAGCAATCGGTCCTCTGGTTGGGTCGATAGAGCAGATTCCCAGAGCGCCTCCAACAACGATCTATGAGAGCTTCGTAATACTCTGGGCTCATAGAGGTCGCACGTGCATAATACGAATGACCTATATATTTAAAACGTGTTAGATCTCACCTATAGCACAGACTACCGAACTCATCATGTGGCATGCAGCCTTGCACCTGATTAGGCTCATGAGATGCTGTGCTACGGGGGACGGCCAGCCGTTTACCGCGCCTGCTCGACTGATTTACACGAGACAGGCACTTGGTGACTCAGATATGGGTGATATTACTCCAACGTACGTTCAGGGGACTGACCAGTCTGACTGCGGCGACAGTAACCACAGTTGGGTGATCTTGAGTACCCTAAGCAAAAAGCTCATCAGCGAACCATCCTCATGTTGGACCGCCGGCACAAGGGCTCAGAATGACGCGGGTGAACAGGGGCGTTGAGGTCCCATAAGGTGAGCGAAGACGTTCAATCACTCGTAGATTAAGCAGAGCCTCAGGATGAAGTCTCACAGACGATACTCGGCGTATCGGGTGCGCACCGTGAGGTTACAATACAAGTGGTGTGAGACATTCCCAACGATACGCCCGCCGATCATAGAGGGTTATATCATGGCGAATGCTAAGGGTTGGACGAAACGTGGGGTGCGTGGTGGCCATGTGAAAGGGGGGTTTAGGGGGCTTGTAAAGGGGGGTATAAGCGGGAGCAAGGATAGTAAAGGTCGTAACCGATTTGCGGCGCAAGGGTAGTGCAGAACGCCGCCAGCGGTCCGGTAGTGGCTTGCTGACAAGCGTGACTAGCACAATAGGGAATAGCCTTCCCCATACATAGTAACGCCACCTGCGAGCCCGTCGACCAACGGCAGTCCATCGATGATGCACGGGGTGGAACGGTTGGGCGAGGGCGAGGGGAGACGCCCCCGGGAGTCCTCAAGAGGGCATTATTCGGCTTGCTAGGAAGGCTACCTCGCAACTCACCTATGGGTGATATGTAGGAGAAGGAATTTTCCAGGGAATCCTGCATCTCTGCGGCGTTTATTTCCATCCCCGGCTTTTGGATGGGTCGGAAGGGGATAAGAAGCACTAGGGGATACAACCCTCCAATGTAGCCTTGGAAACAAACGAGCCGAGTCCCAGAGTGTCGTCACTAGCTACACAAAGTAGATCCGAGGACAAACGGGCTGCAGTGCGTTTTAGCACGCTGTACAGGTTGGTTTGTGCAAGTGACCAAGTGTGGGCGATGGTGGTCGATGTCGAGTCCCATGCAACCTGAAAAGGAGTGAATGTGTTACAGACAGGCAAGCAGTGGAAGACGTGATGGCGATCAGGTAGAGAAGAGACTTATAAAGGGTTTGTCGTGTACCAAAGTAGGCAAGCATAGAAGGCAGACGAGGTTGGATGGATAGGTGGCAGACGGGGCCAACCCACCTGCTTGCATACGTGGTATAGGGTATTCCTCAGGGCTACCAATTAGATAGAGTGGAACAACAGTAGTCTAGGCGGCTATTACAACACATAAGTAGAGCGACAAGGTGGTCAGAGAAGACCTTGACCTGTAAACCGAGTATCCGGTTTGTGGTAGCGTGCTTGAGGCCTGTTCTCCTCGTACTGGCGGATATCTCGCTGGAACACTTGTGGAAACAGAGTAGAAGTCTTGTTGATTATTGGAAGGCTTAGACGCCTGACTTAAACTGTACCATTAGGGTAGAATATCTATATAAAGGTGTTGCATAATACCGAGAACGCCTACTGTGGCGGTAAGCTGACAGTCTGGTTGTCTAATGGTTTAGTTAGAGAATTTGCGTCGGACAGTCTTCAAGGGTGGTCTCTAGTTGTATAGTATCCGTACATACATACATACATACATACATACATAAGTTAGGGGATGGTTGATGATCATTACATGCCTACCCGGGCCCTCCTATATACCTACCTAAGGTAGATACTAAAAGTATGTATCGAGTTAGTCCCCTAAAGATTCGACACCGGCAGGTGGCATTATCTTCCCCGTTGGTAAAAGCAGCTGGCGACGCGCCAACAGAAGGCGGGAGGCGAAAAACATTGCAGCTTCATACATATGCACTTAGGCTATGTGGGTATACCTAGGTAAGGTTTGAGGGTTTGAGAGCTACATGTAGTACGGGATGATGTATGTACAAGATTTTCATGTCTACCACCTATAAGAGGTATGTAAAGTATACCTATACTCTAGGTGTACGAAGTATGCTATTTGACATCACGGGCGCTATCCACTGGAATGGGGGTCCTTCCAAGGTTACTCCTAGGTAAGTAGCGGATAGATGGCGGGGTATATACATATACGTATTTATGGATGTACTTAGGTATGTAAATTTGATGCTGGAGGTATATGTAAGAGATGGCCTGACTGGTTGGCAAGTCGATACAGTCGATCTTTGTTTTTGCTCATCATTGATATTTTCTACATAATGTTAGGGATCTGTTGTTTTAAACCATGTACCCTGTCTGCGATGTGTTGGCATACGTAGCAGGTGGTGGTAGTGGTGGTGGTGTTGGCGATGGTGATTAACAGCAATTTGATACTGCCAAAATGTATTAATGTGCCAATGTGCCACCGTCTTCATACAGGGTCCATACCTCTAGGTACTAGGTAAGCAAGTATGTGCTGGATCTCGCAGGTCTAGTAGGTAAGGTTGTCAGGGGTTATGCTACATACACGCACGCACAGTAAGTAGGCTCTCCAAGGCTAACTTGCGTTTTTGAAATTCCAGCCAACATCATTTGCTGCGTACATATTAAGTTATCGTATACTTAAAACTACCCGGCGTTAGGTGAACTTAAAAGAACCTACCAGGCTTATATTTAGCTAACATTCATGACAGGCTTAATTGATCGTATACTATGTAGTACTGTAGTATTCTATGCAGATGGTTGTGTGTAACAGGCCACTACCTGCATACAATTAGGTACCTAGGTAAGTCAGTTATGACAGACCTAGGTATCCGATCGGAAAGCTCTTTTTCGGCTGCCCGAAGAATACCGTAGCCTTTGGCCCCCAGGCCCCCCCTAAAAGTTGGTTCTCTATGGATGTAAATTGCCAGGGGTCCGTGTTACTTGCAGTGTCAAGGTCGTAGTGGGGCAAAAAAAGACTTGGACTGCATCAGTGTGCATGCCCGCCGCAAAGAAAAATATAGCAAATCAGTACTGATAGCAAATAGGATGGCGAGAATCTTTCTAGTTTTTCGAGAAATTTTCTCACGGTCTATCTGGTTATGCCCGCTGGATGTATCTATAGTACATACCCCGATAAGTTATATATAGCTAGCCAGGCTGTAACTTTCAACAAGGTTCGATAGCACATAGAGATTAACCCTACCTAAACCTTTCAGGGGTCGCTACCGAGACTTCCCGAAATAGACTTGGTATACTGGAGGCTCATCCTACCTACACTTCTGTCAGAATGTTCCAAGGTTTTCTTCTGCTTAGAAGTACCCTATAGCATACATATAGACCTACTTACCTGCCTTGGCATGTATGTACTGAACCTTGAAATATGTTAGGTAGGTACAGGGCGCCCATCGGTGCGTACTACATAGGTCCCGATATCTGGCGTATGCGGTATACCTAGGTAGGCACGAGACCTGCCCGGCTTGCCTGGGTACAACATTGCACTCCCTTTTGCTCTTCTACGTTTGTACCACTACTACATTTTACTAGCATGTGTAGCCGCAGATGCAAGTAATAGTACAACGGGTAGTACAGGGCCATACTGATGCTACATACAAGGTCAACCTGGGAAGGAGGTTCATCCCGAAGCCGACCGACCTAGACTTGATGCCCGGACATAACTGAGGCGCGGCTGGCGCCTCACTACCTACCTATTTCTTAAAAAAGGCCTTGAAGTGAATAGGCGCTAAAGCCTAAAGCTTGCTATATGTAAGCCAACTTTCATTTCCATTTTATCTACCCCTCCACTTCACAATAATATGGCACGAGACAATGCAACGGCTCGTCAGCCAGAGCTCCTACGCTCTAACCTTAGAAGTACTATCATCGCTATTGTCGCTACCGAACAAGGTCGGGTGTATCTCTTTATTTAATCCCATGATCCCATGCTTACCTACATCTAGGTAGGTATGTACCTAGGTACATAAGTAGACCTGAAAGACTACCTCCCTGAGGTACCTAGAGAGGTATTCCTTCCACTGTCTAGCAGGTAGCATTTTTCCAATTACCACTACCTACTACTTGATAGGTATAGGTATCCATCTTATATATACACTTTGCATTTGCACTTACGAGAACCAATTCCGAACGAACCCAAACGAATCCAAATTAGAACAATACTTATTTTACTTTAAGTACTTAATTAGCCCATAAAGTCCTTGCCATCCTCCTTCGTCTTTTGGGGGGGGCTTTTTTTTTTCTCTTTTTTTTTTCTGTTGTGATAAACCCATTCATTATCCATTATCTATTATCTCAAAAAACCCCAATCCAATCCTTCTCCCGGGCTTTCTCCTTCCAGGTTTACTGCTACCTCAACTCTTTCCCCCCCTACTATATACCCCCTTCCACAGTTCTTCTTCTTTGTCCCCCTCCTTTTACACAGGTTAGACAGGCTGGACAGGTCTACACGTAGTGGACACGGACTTTACGGAACTTGCTGTATCCTGGTCTCCCGGTTCCCCCCTGCCCCTCAACCCCCCTTCTGGCCCACAACAGCACAAACATCGTGAGCAGCTGAAACTTCTGTTGGCCTGCCTCAATTACCGACTTGACATTGTGTACCAACCATATCCTAGAACGAAAGTTTACGGTTGCAGTCTCCGGTGGATTGCGTTACAATTGCGCATTCCATCCATCAACACAATCCCACCCTGTGCGGTTCCACGAAGGTGATAGTGGAAGGAAAAGAAGAGAAAAAGAAGAAAGAGAGAACCTGGACCCCGGCAGAGATTAACATATAAAAAAAGACGACTAAGACGACTAAGACGACCAAGCTAAATAGTTTCGTCTGTGCGTGCGGTTGTGGAATTTCATGAAGGTGCACAAGGCTTAGGCTCAACAATACCGATACCGCCCATCAATCATCAATTATCAACCATCAACCCCCTTCTTCTTCTTCACAACCAACCAACCACTTTTTTTTTGCGCAGAAACCGAATTGCCCAGACTGATTCGACAAAAAGCTCAATGGTCAAGCTCTAAATTTTTTCCACCGGAAAAAAATATTGAAGAGCAGAAAAAAAAAAGAGGGATCTTCGACTTATCGCTTTTCACACTTTGGCGCCAATCGCGTGGCCACTTACCACGTCACCCTCCCTCCATTTCACTTTGCGATTTCGTAAACTCTTCAACCACAACAACTCATAATCATGCAGCTGAATAGTCGCCGGTAGACATTACTGTCCCAGTGTCACCTGGCTGGAAGCGGCCTATCTCATCAATACACACATTCTACTGAGCCGAGACCCGTCTACCTGCCTGCCTGCCTGCCTTCCTTCCTGCCTTGTCCGCCTTGTCACACTCTTTGCGCCAGCCTTACTATCTGTCTCTTGTCTCTTACATTTCCCCTATCTACACCGGTGTCGATTCTTCAAGATGGCGTCTGGGTCTAATAATCGCACTATGGAGTCTCGCACGGGCAGGACGAAACAACGTGAGTGAGCTGCCAGGTCCATCCTGCACAGTCAATGTATCCCCATCCCCTCTAAAGTCACGAGGCGCGGCGTTTTTTTCCACATCTTCGCCTGGTCGACTGACCAACTGACCCTTTTTCGCGCAGGCTACAACTCGAAGGGTGAACGATTGGTGGCCGGAGTGGTGCCCCTTACGGAGGATAAGAACTATGTCCTGCTGATTCAGTCGACCCGGAGAAAAGGCTGGGTCCTTCCCAAAGGCGGTTGGGAATCCGACGAGGAGTGCTCGGAAGCTGCGCAACGCGAAGCCTGGGAAGAGGCCGGCATAACTGTCAGGATCGATTATGACCTCCAGGACATCAACGACTTGCGCCCGCCAAAAAAGGTATCCAAAGATTCCCCAAAGTCACTGTTCCGCTTCTTCCAGGCCACCGTGCTGTCTGAAGAGACCGAATGGCCCGAAAAGGACAAGCGGGAACGACGATGGTTCACCTACACCCAGGCCAAGGAGGAACTCGCCGCCCGGCCTGAACTCCTGGAGGCCCTTGATCGATCTACGATAACGAGGTCCTAATCTTTTTAGGGGCTTCCTTCGACTGATGCCGGCTTTTGCGCGACTCGAATGTCCGAACAGTCATCCTCGCTATGGGGTGGTAGACATTTCTTGCTTATTCACAGGAGATAACGACCTCCGGGTTGCAACAACTGCATAGACTGGAATCCGGTGTTAGGGCGTCTCTTGTACTAGCCAAGGCCACAGGGTTCTCCGGCCTGCGGATTCGGACGTGGCTTTTTTCCCCTTCACTTTTTCCTTTCATCTACGGACGGGAACGACTTCCTCGAGCCAGGAGAGGGGGGTGAAGTCACGCCCTAATACCCTGACAATACCTTGATTCTTTTCTTCTCCCTCCTTGCCACGGCGATATCAGGAACCAGGCATAGTTGCATACATCTCGGCGTTTTGAGGAAGCCACCATAGACGTCTTTTGACTAAACAGCAACCCCCCCCCCCCCCCCCCCAACCAAGCCACAAAAAAGGTCATTAGAGGGACACGAAAAAGAAAAGAGTGGTTTGCATATCGACGATGAGCGGTTGCTGTCCGGGTGATGATGATGCAGCAGCATATGGATAGAGAACCTCCCGTAATCAGGCAGTAGCCACCACCACTGCTGCCGGGTTCTGGCCGCAGCTTTAACTCATAGATAGAGCGGGAAACTATTCACAAGTGCCCGAGTAACACCCACTCTCCCCGTGCCGACCAGTAGTTGACGTAAAAGAGACAACAACAAGGCCTTTAGAATTTTGCGTAAGATTAATTGAATAAACAAGAGGGGGGGTGCATAGAAACCTCCCAAATTTGCATGCATCTATGTGCAACATCGACTGTAACAAAGCTTCACTAAGAACGAGCGAGACCAAATTTGGTGGTATACATGGACTGACGGAGCCATCGCTGTGTATTATTTGTGCTCGATCCGCAGTGGCTTTGCTAGGCAGGCTCTTCTTCCCTCCCCCATGGGCCAACCGAGAGCAACTACTACAAAGATACATTATGCCGTAGGCTGTGAAGGGGGGATTCTTTGTAATAGGATGGGGCCGGGCTCTGGTCTACATTACATCCTTCTTCGTAAGGGTCCCGACATGAGGTACAGAATCTTCGGGACTAGATTAAAAGTGGTATTAATCCCTTCCTTCCCCTCTTCCCCCCCTTAACTCGTCCATGCGCCGTCAACATTCAGGCGTCCCCAAGACCACCGTGAAATCTGGCCCTGAAAACGGCCACGCCAAGAAAAAAAAAGAGTTTCCCTGCCCACTACGCTCTATCAGAGGTCCTTCCTAACGTTACTGAAGGGCCAGTTCGGCGACCGACCGTTCGATGATCCCGGGCTGATGGTGTTGTTGTTCATGGCGCCCTCGCCGCCCAGGCGCACGGCATCCACCATCTCGCGGCCCCTGCGCTCCGCCTCGGCGCGAATGCGCTCGGCGAGCGCGCTGCCAGGCGTGAGGGGCGGCGTCGTCGTAGTGGTGGAAGCAGGGGGGGCGTCGGCCGGTTTCGCGACCGTCGCCGACGGCGGCGTGAGGGGCGGTCCCAGATTCAGTCGTGGCGGCGGTTGCTGCCGTACCTTCGGGAACGCCGCGAACGTCGCCCCGCCTCCTCCTCCGCCTCCCGCCCCGCTGTTGCTTCCGCTCCGACTGCGCCCCCGACTACCGAGCGCCGCGCGCTTTGGCGATTGCGCGGGGATCGGCGGCGGCAGCGGTGGAGGCGGGGTCAGGTCTTCTGCTGTGAGCACGCCGTCGATGCCTTCGCCGCCCTCACGGGGCGCACCGTGATCGCCGTTACTGCCGTGGTTGTGGTTGTCATCGTCATGGTCGGAGGTTCCCGTCCGCGGCGACAGGATCGTGCTGAGGCTATTGCGGTGGCCGCCGCCCGCGGCCGTGGTCGCGAGCGAGGACCCCGTGTTCCGGCGGCCGCCGGTGCCGCGGCGCGACGGCGGGCCGAAGGTATTGGGGGTCGCGGCGCCGGGCGGCAGGATCTCGGACTCGTCCTCGGTGGAGTCGCGGAATCGGAACCGGTTCGCTCCGCCGCTACTGTTGTTGCTGGCGCTCGTGCTGCCCGTGGCGCTGCGCCCGACCGGCCGCCCCCGCGGTGGCCCCGAGTCCCGGCTGGGCTCTGACCCCGTCCGCGACGTCCGGTCCGAGTTCACGCTCGACCGCGTCTGCTGCGTGTATGCCGTCCGCGGCAGGGAGTCCGGGGGACTCGCGCCCGGGTTCGATGTCATCGTCGTCGTTATCGTTGCGCCGTCCACGGGGGTGGATGGTTCGGATGACGATGGGAGATCCGTCGGGACGGCGGGTACGGGCTCGCGGGGCTGGCGGCGCTTGTCGGTATCGCCGTCGCCATCGTCACGCTGCTGCTGGCGGTCCTGTGCCTGTCGGCTTCTCGCCCTACCCCTCTCGCTCCTGTTGCTGCTGTTGCTGCTCTTGTCGCTGCCCACCCTGATCAGCCGCACGCTCATGGCCCGTTCAATGGTATCCGGCTTTTGGAGCCTGAAGCCGTTGGTCTGCTGCTGGTCCTGTTGCTGTTGCTGTTGCTGTTGCTGCTGTTGTTGTTGCGGCGTCGCCGACAGCGCCCGTGCCATCCCGCCATCCTGCGCCTGGGGATCGTAGCTGGTGGTGGCGACACCGATGCCGTTGCGCGAGTCCGCCGACGCCCTCCGCGAGCCGCTCATCAGCGCGCTGATGGCCGGCAGCTTCATCCTGTCCATAGGGTAGGTGCCTCCGCCCCAGGGCGTGAACCGCGGGCTGCGCGGGCTCTGCGTGGTGCCGCTACCGACGACGGCCGGCGACGCCCCGCGGACTGCGATCGCCTTCTCGTCCGTGGCGATGCCCCCCTGTCCCGCCTCCGGCGACTGGCGGCCCCTGCTGCTCCCGCTGCTGCTGCTGCCGCCCCGCCCGTTTTTGCGTCTGTGTCGCATAATAAGGCACAGTACGGTGGTTGTTATGGCCGCGCTGCCGATCACACATGCGACGACGATGATGGCGACAGTGGCTCCGGAGATGCCGCCTCCTGATCCATCACCACCGCCGCCGCCGTTGCCGTCTGAGCTGGGAAGCCCCGCGGCGCTGGCCTCGGCGCGCAGCGACTCGATGACGCTGGCAGCCTCGCCCATCCTCTCGGCAGCGCTGGCGCTGGCTTGGGCCCAAGCCTCGCTGACGGAGCGGGTGGCGGCGCTCTCGAGGCTCTGGCGCTCGGAGGACATGCGGCTGCTCATGCTGGAGAGGGAGCGGTCGATGTCGCGGCCGGACTCGTCGGCGCGCCGGTTCGCCTCGTCCGCTGCCTGGTTCGCCGACTGCACCGCCTGGTCCGCCGACTGCCGCACCGACTGCGTCACCTGCGTCATTGAGCTCATCGCCGACGACGCGCTCGACGATACCGACGACAGCGCCTGTGTCGCCGACTCCGATAGCGACTGCAGCTGCGACGTAAGTGCCTCGAGCTGTCCATCGTCCTGGCGCCTCTGAAGAGCACACCCCGATGGCGCCGCCGTCGGTCGGGGCATCGCCATGGTGGGGGCCGCCCTCTCCCGTGGGCCGCTATCTTGGGCGGTGTATGGCGCGTTGTCGGGTTCCGGCACTGCCTCCAGCACTACTTCCGGTTCTCTTACTCCCAAATCTCCTGTTTCCACGCCGGCCACCACCTCGACTCTCTTCCATATCGGCGCCGCCAGTTCCTCCTCCGCTGCCGCCGCCGCTGCCGCTACCGTATCATCATGATCGCCGTAAGCCCAAACTTTAATCGTCGCCCGCGCGATAAGTAGGGAACAAGACAAGAGCCAGCTCTTTAGCATCGTCCGTATTCCATACTACGCGGGGGGGAAAGGAATGTAAGAAGAGAAAAAGAAAGGATTGAAAAAAGAAGAAAGTAATAAATCAATGATCGATCCCCCTTGTCCCCAGGACAGGTTCCGAATCCAAAAATACCCTCAAGGCCCGGGAAGATCAACCGAGCAAGAATGGAAAGTATGAAGAACGGAACGTCTAAAAATCGCTGGATGAACGGGTCGGTCACAAAATGAGCGTAATGAAAGATAAAAAAAGATTTAAAAAAACCACACCAAAAAAGAACAAGGGCGTGAGCGAAGAAGAGAAGAATTATGGGTATCAAACACTGACTTTTTTCTTGGAAGCGAATGAAGAAACAAAACGAATGGGTTGACCGCTACCAATGAAAAACGGAAGAACTGAAGATGTACGGGATGGGTTTACGCAGTGTGTGTGCGTGTGTACGTACGAGACTCGAGAACCGTCGGCTTTCAAGACCGGCCTTACCTTGCGGTATGACCACGGTTCTTTGACAGCCCAACCCAGCCCAGTCCAGTCCAATCGACCGGGCCCATTCTGCGGAGGGGGGAGGAAGAACTGGGGCCCAGGGGGTGATGAGGCCTGCCTGGGAATGCCATGCCGCTAAACTGGTTTATCTCATTGATGAAAAGGAGCCTCATCTCGTCCTGTCTTTTTGAAATCTCCAAAACGGGCTACCCTGGACCCGCTTCATCGTCGTCCCTTTTCATGCGCAGCCTGCGCGCCGAGCAAGGGAAAGCTCCGGATTGGGGAGGGGAGAGGGGAGCAGGAGCACATTTTGGGGCGGAGCTAGTTCACGCTGGCCGAGCTCCCGAATACTTAGGTAGTTAAGGGGGGCCAAGGGGAGGGGACCGACCCCCCTGGTTCTTCCCTATATAGGAATCCTTGTCGGCTTGGCGGGATTAAAACCAGGGTACGAGTACCGGGGATCTTTTGAGGCTGCTGCTGCACACACCCAGGCACATACACACCCAGGCACACAACTGAACAACAACAACAACAACACGGTCCTGGATTTCCTACCAGGATTCAGGAATTGACAACCGGACGCTAGACAACAATAACCCTGGTTATGTGACTGCTGACCGCCCCCGACGTATTTCTCCGTAGAGCTGACAGGAACCGTCCGGGGTCTGTGTGATCCTCGATCAGAAACACTAGCAACGAAATGCACGACAAGGGGGGAGGGTGGGGTGTGCTTTATGAGTATGTATGACAGCACACACAGTACACCACGTACGAATGAAACAAAGGCAATTGACAAGATACAACACGACAAGTCCATACACACTATGTAGTTAGTATGCGCCCCCTCCGAAGCTGCAGTTATGGTCACGATGGAAAGAAAGGCTGGGCCGACCTTGTTCTGTCAACGAACGAACGAACGGCACTCGGGCCCAGAGAGGGGAACGGATCTAAGCCGGTCCCCCCCGCGTGTCTCCTGCAGCACCCTCAATTAACTTATTATCGATAATCTCCCCCATCTCCCCCTCCCCACGACGCGGATGATTCGATGTTTGATTAGGTACTTATAGGAAAGCAATGGGGACAACCTGAAAACCTTCCTAGCGCTTGGGTTAATTAATTCTCCCCTTGGAAAGCTTGTTAATTCTGGCATATACCGCGTGATGGCATATGCATCATCATCATCGGTCATGTCAAGCCGGCAGATGCAAAGAGATGAGTAACTACTATGGACTTTATGGGGCTCGTGATTATTATTATGTAGTGTAGTGTAGTGAGTTTAGGTTTCCCAGATCTTCGGATCGGCATCCAACACGAAACGTATCAGGGCCACCGGCCTTGGACAGTTTAGGATTCGGTATCCGATCCACGAACTTTTTAACAATCTGCATAACTAATGGGCGGAATTTCTCATCCGCCGAATATACACGTACAACCTACTACTCCATATATATATATGAAGTATGTATGTAATTCCCAAGGCACGACTTCGATACTTAGAGTATACCTATAGATGGCAAACCTGCGTCCAGATAATGACCAGTGCGGTACCGGGCAGTGCGGTCCGGTTCGGGTATGTGCATAGGTTAGGTAGGTCGAGCATAGCTGGGACGATCGATATAGGGTTGCATCGCAGCATGCCACCCACAAACCAAACCCCCACTGCCATCATTGCGACTGTGCATGTGCATGCCACCTCCAGGCGCTCCTGTCAACTTCAGGATTGTGACCTGACATACGGCTTGCAGATGATACGTTTCTCGGAGTCAGAGCCGGGATGCGTGTTACCATCGCTCTCCTGCATCCCTTTGAAGGGGGCCGGAAGCTTAGATGGGAAGCAGTAGAACGAAAAGCCGTCGAGGCAGCGTTGCCTCGGCTTTTCCTTGCTCTACGCTCTTTCCACATTAATCGTCGATGTTAGGTTATATCTCAAAAGTCCTGCTATGTAGTATAATGCATAAATATATACTTGATTAGTGTGGCACGAGTCCGGAGTAGTTAGTTAGTGTATCTACATATCTAATCTATCCACGTACATAGTAGTAGTAGTATATGTATGTATGCACGACATTCTTGTTCTATCGACTATAAGACATCTCCTATAGCCGCAAGGTGAAACTTAGCAGGCTTGCGTTAAGGACCGGGTCGAGCACCACCCGAGGTTGGCAAGGCTGATTGATTGGGGTGCGCGAAAACGTACAGTAGTAAACCGAACCTATTCCCTCGGGGGAAAAACACCTAAGAAGAAAAAGAAAGAAAAAAGAACGCTGCTGGGTGTCTGATAACAAACAGTTACCCGTAAATTCTTATCAGATGAACGGCGGCGATGACGGGAGGGCGTCTGAAATCCGATTCGAGAGATTGGGAGGGGGGGCAGGGCAGGGGGCTCGAGCAAGATCTTACTACATACGGATACACACGTAGAAAATTAACAGTATACTCTCTCGCCTGACATTTGAATAGTTGGCCCCTGACACAGATATTCGACCTTTACATACGGATCCGGCAGTGCTGTGTGTAGTTAATTATGTAGCCTACATAGAGGATCTTGTGTGTGTTGGCGTCGACACCTACCTACCCTCGGGCCTCTGAGTTACTTGTTTACTGGTTGGTTGGAACAAGAACGTGATCAGCCTGGAGGGGTTGAGTCGCGTGATGATAACACGGAGCAAGCCTGCATCTAGTGTTAGGTAGGCAGGGCGGGAACTAAGATGGGCGCCGCGTAGTGCTGCGGCTGACAGGTTGGTGGTGCCTCCACGGATGCCGTCGTATGTATGTACCGGTAGTCCAGCAAGAAGTAACGACGGGGAACGGCTGCGTCCGGGCGGGTTCACGGCCGCTTATCGGGCGGCAAAAGAGGACCCGTCCATAATTCACCTGTCTGTGCTACGCGGACTAGGAGGAAGGAGGTGTCTAATAGAAACGAAGCAGCTTGCTCACTCTACTCTATTACTACATAAATTAACCCCGATGTCCCCGACAGAGGAAGAGCAAAATTCTCATTTTTTTTGGGGGGGGGGTGTCGATATGTGTCGTGCGGATGCCTGCACGGAGTCCGGATCCGATGGGTTTGCTCGTCTACCTCTAATGCTCCTGTGGCATGGCCGAAACCAGAGAGGCCACAACTGGCTCCTTTATACATTACTGCAACCCACTGCGAGGGAACACGCACGGACTGCCTCTGTCAGATCACCCAGTTTACATACCTCCACCATCAAGTCAAGTCTAATAGCAATTGTATAGCGCGCTCCTAAGAGGGTCTAGATAGGATGTGGTGGTATCTATCTATATCGGGCCTCTAAAGGGAATGTCCAAGCCTCACACAGACCCCTATCATAGTGATACACTTATACGTAAATAACAGCAACACTAGATATTGATATTCGAGCGGGCGCTCGCGGACCCCGGACTAGTCCTGTCTTTCCCCTCGCTCTTTCTCAGGTCTCTGGTGGAAGTGGCTCGGACGAGGCCCCCGCCTCGCCGCGCACGGGCAACGGATGCATGTGATAGATTCAGCATTAAAGGAAAGAGGAATTCATTCCGAGGCGGGGGGGGTTACTATGTAAAGAGCACGACATGCGCAGAGTCAGGACAACTGGGACATCATCATCGCAAGCAGGCCCAGCCAGTCAGTAGCAGTAGATCACGGGAAGTTTTCGAGCGTGGACGGCACAAAATCGGCGCAGAAAATCGGCGCAATTTCACCGCTGCATATTTTGAGGGTGAGGGAAGAGAGGGAAGTTGGGGGGGGGGGGGGCATCTTTTCTCTACCTAAAAAACGCCTCTTCCTCGATCCCGGGGGTAAACTTTCGAGGAGCCACCACCCCCAACTGCCCCCCGGCCCCCCTTTTTCCTTTCCTCTGCGCCCGCTACCTCGCGGAGTTCCGTGCGGTCTCCGGCCGGCCGAACCCCCCCCCCTATTGCGATACTTCGAAACCGGGAGGACATTTCACAATATTCTGCCCTCCCGGCTAATCATGTACGTTCGCTCTGCCGTTGTTGTGTGCTTGCGTGCTTGCGTGCTGCATATTGATGACAGTAAGCCATGTCGTGGCCCCCTGCGTGGAGGGGGATAGAACATAGTCGATCGATTCTCCTTCTTCTTGTTCTTTCCTTTCTCACTCTATGAAGGGCTTCCTTCCTTTCTTCTTCTTCTTCCTTCCTTTCTTCTTCTTCTTCCTTCCTTTCTTCTTCCTTCCTTTCTTCTTCCTTCCTTTCTTCTTCCTTCCTTTCTTCTTCTTCTTCCTTCCTTTCTTCTTCTTCTTCCTTCCTTAAATCTTTTCCCACCATTTCCCACGACCCATCTGTCATTTCCTTCTTTCTTCCTTTTTTTCCTTGTTTTCTACCGCATCTTTATAGCAATATATCGCCGAGGTTCTCACCCTCGAAGCCGTGAGTAGCGAGCTTGCGGAGGCGGACCTTCTCGCGGGCCTTCTCGGCGGCGCGGCGCTCCTTGAGCAGGGCGTCGACGGCGTCGAATTCGGCGGGCACAAAGCCGGCGGGCGGGTCGTCGTCTTTGTCGAGGTCGATCTCGCCGAGCAGGAGCACGTTCTCGCCCCGTACCAGGAAGATGCCGTGCGCCTTATCGGCGTACAGGCCCTTGGGCTGCGGGTCGTTGGCATCTGTCGTTGTTGTCGTCGCGAATATGCGCTCGGTCGTTGATTGTAGAACTAGGTTCGCTAATAGAAGGGGGAGGGAGACGGGGCTCGGCGTTAACATTATCTTGTCTCTTTTGTGTGCATGTGTGTGCATGTGTGTCTTTCTCTCTTTTGTAGTCACGGCTTCAACAGCTAGCTAACTGCACGTACCAAACTGATCCCAACTCCTTAATATCCCAGTTAACTTCCGACCGTCTCGTAGACATACGAGGAGCTTCTCTGCACAAAGAATAGAAAACCGGAGTTCGTATATTAGCCCCCCAAAGATTCTACGACAAGCCTCATCATGGGGCTAAGGATGGGGTAAGCGCTCGCGCCTTACTGTCAGTGAGATCGAGCAGTTGCGCCGCGGTGGTGAACATCTGAGGAGGCAGCTGCTGAGGCTGGGGAGGCGGAGCGCCACGTCCCAACATTTGCGGTTGTTGTTGTTGCTGTGGAGGAGGTGGCCCGGTGGAAGGGCCACCGCCCGGCTGAGGCGGATCTTGGATGGATAGGTGCTCCATCATATCATCTGGCTGGTGATTCTTTCTATTTGTGGTGGTGGTGGTGATGGTGGTGATGGTGGTGATGGTGGTGGTAGTGGTAATTGTGGTCTTTGGCGCACGTCCATGGAGGGGAGGGAAGAAAGAATTTGGACTGAATGCTGTGCGCGCGCGGGGAGAGAAGAGGACTCAGCTCAGACCCTAGAATAAACCATTACACCAGCGTTGCGCATTGAGATTATTCCAATTTTCTATTGTCGTCTTTGTTGGTGTTGGGTCGATTATGTATAAAGTTAGGTTAGGCCTAGGTATGTAGGTAGTATAATAGGGCGCCTACCTTGGTAGTAGGCTGGTACTAAGTAAGTAGGGCCGGTAGGGTAGAAACTTTGACGTAAGGAAGGCCGTACATTGATAAATCCGCTGATCCGTCGGCTGATCGCCAGCTGTACGGCAGCTGCGCTACTAGCCCCTATTGTACTCGGGTATCACATGGACTACTACGGAGTGGAAGGGGATTGATTGATCGTTGAAGATGCGATCACGAATATCTATAGACAGTAGACAGCACTACAGGGGTATGGGGTTGTTACTGGTGATGAATTAAAATTAGACCCCTTTTTTGAGCTACATTAAGGCCATGTGACCGAGCTTTTATTGCATGCGAGCACACCTCTCCAATAGAAACCCACAAGGCCTCAGGTACAATAGAGGCAGACTTGACTTACTGATAGAGCAAGTGAGAGCGTATGCACTGTTTTCTGATGGGCAAATGGTAGCAATTGGTAAGACTTGGCGTATCTGAGTGAGACCTTGTGGGTTTCTATCGGATAGGCATCTTCATCCTCTACATGCCTACCTAACTACTTATAGAGCAGGCAAGAACCCCTCAGTCCTGACATCCCAACCCGCTGGAAAATGGGCGCCCGGCGCCTCGCCCCAGCCGCCCGCCATCATAGCCACAGCGATGAGCAGCGCGCCCGAGCCGGGGAAGTACGGCGTGGGGACCCGCGCGCCGCCGATGGGGTATCCCGCGTCGTCGAACGCGAAGAGCGGGTGCAGGAGGTATTCAAGCGCGCGGTCCGCGTCGTCCAGCCGCAGGCTGTTCATCGCCAGCATCGGGAAGTCCCAACCCCAGCAGTCCGCCAGGTCCCAGAGGTCCCGGATCTTGTCCGCCGTGTTCTGGACGATCGTCAGGTTGAGCCCGGGGGGCCCTCCTCCGTTTGAGGATGGGGGCGGGGGCGGGGGCAGCAGGCCGTAGATCGCCGACATCGCCGGGTGGTCCTGCACTGTGCTCTTGTTCTCCCACATACCCGGGATACCCTCGTAGATGGCGAACGCGTCGTCCGCCGTCGGCAGCGGGGCGAGGTTATCGCGGACGTGCGCCCAGAGCGCGGGCGCCTCGAGTCCCTGCCTCTCCTTCCACGCGACGGCGACGCCGAGGCCGAATCGCCAGTACGCGAGCTCGAAGGCCGGGTTCACCGTGGCGTTGGGGTTGGTGTTCTCCGACGCGGGGTACATGGGGGGCCCGAGGTCGTAGACCCGCGTCGTCGCGTTCCACCACGCGTACGAGGCCATGAAGTCCGCCGTGGCGGTCAGCACATCGTCCCAGGCCCGCAGTGTCGTCGCCGTATCGTTGGGGAAGGCCCGCCACTCCACCTCCGCGAAGTACATCGGGTGCGGCTGCTGCCACGTCAGCAGCGAGTTGATCTCGCCCGGCGCCGAGCGGCCCGTGGGATCCGTCATTTTGCCCCACCGCGCACCCGCGTACCCCTGGTGCTCTGCCCGCTCGAGGGATGTTGGCAGGTAGTCCGCATACATATGCGGCAGACTGCGCCGGATCAGGGGGAAGTGATTCCAGCGCTGGAATGGGAGGAGGTGCCACAGTACCATTTCCAGCTGGACACACGCGCTCGGTGATCAAGGTCAGTCATTCACAGTTTGAAGACTCATTGCAGCATGCAACGCTTACATGAAATTTCCCATACCAGCCATTGTTCACGAGTCCTACCACATGTGAGAATTCGACGACTCTACTGAAGGGCTGCTAAATAGCTATCGAAGTATTTCCTACCTGATTCTGTGCCTAGCTGTTAGTTGCAAGGACCTTATTGGGGGATGTGACGAAAGGCTCACCTTGAGGAGGGTTCGAAGAAGCAGAGTTCACAGCCAGTAGATACTGCGATAAAATAGTCCGTCGTTGCAACTCAGCCGCATCAGACGATTTCACCGAAGACAAGTCCACGAAGGCGCCCTGCTGCCAATAGGATTCCCACCAGGAAGTAGAAGCCTCCCTGACGGAGTCCAAGTATGGACTGTGGGAGACGGGGTCAGGGGAGAAGGTCGTGGACAGCTCAAGCCTGCGGGTTCCCGGCGAAGGCTGCAGAACGTAACGGTGGGAGCCCTCCGCGGGGTAGGATATCCCACCGTCGCAGTTCCAGTCCAAGGTTGTCAGATAGGACGTAGCGTCGATCTCGTGGTAGATGCTCGCCCTGCCCGCCTCCAGACGCCGGAGCGTGGTGGAGTGCTTGCCGGTCTCGTTGAAGACGCCGACGAATGGGGCGTCGAACTTATTGCGCGTCGGGTAGGGGAAGTCAAAGAATACCCCAAGCCTGCCCTCAGAAAGCAGGTCCGAGGTCACCGCGACGCTGATCGTATCGGAATGCGGGTCGGCCCAGGTCTCGACCTCGACCAGGGACCCTTCGTAGATGAACGAGGACGCGATCTTGCCGGTCCAGAGGTCGAGCGTCTGGGACTTGTTTCGGAGGTCATCCTCCGTGACGTCGGCCCCGCCGAACTGGAACCCGATGGTCGCCAGATTCAGACGCTGCGGGTTCTGGATGAGCCAGTCGGAGATTTCGCTCTGTGCCGGGTTCGGCTGGTTGTAGTTTACCAGACGGCCGTGCGTCCACCAGTCGAGGCCGGTGAAATCTTCGATTTTTAACAACCCGGGTTAGAGAAGGCCCCTTTCGTTTTCTTCCTCCTTCCCGTAAGAAATGGCGGGTAGTATACTACATATAATATACGACTTAACTCACCCTCGATAGAAGTCTGGCCCTCCGTCGTCGGAAGGCTGAAGTTGTGCCACCCCCACGTCGACATGGTGGCGAAGGGGCGGAAGGTCTGCAGGCCCGTGACGTCCACACCAAAGGCGAAGTTGCCGTTGCCGACCTGCAGCGGCGTCGTGCTGGAGCTGGCATTACGGTGGGGGTTGCAGGACTCCACGATCTTGCGCCGGTCGATTTTGCTGGACGCGCAGACGCCGAGTGCAAAGTGCAGCAACCACAGGAGACGGTTCCTCATAATAGAACTTGGGGGGGGGGGGGTGGGGAGTAGAATCACACTGCCAAATAAGGAGAGCACCACTCAGGTACCTACTTAAGTAAGAAAGACTATATCATTAGGAATATAAGGCGGATCTTCATTAGGACATATGCTATCTCTATATACCCCCCCGATCTAAACCCCCAAGACCCCCAACGATATATTTCTGTCATCGTTGCCAGCCAGGTTCATGCGGGGATGCTATATTAACCGGGCCTTAGTGCACTTAAGTCTTGTCTAGAATCTGGGGAAACCGGGGAAATCGTCATGCGGGGGAAGTCCTAAGTCTTCTGCCCTCGGTTGCTTATTATGCCGAATCGAGAACAGCGCCGCAAAAGGGACAGACGAGTTGGGGGGGGGGGGGTCCTTACATGATCTTGGGTATTAAAAGAGATAAACATCACAAGCCTACGCGAGTGAATATTGCATGTGTGTAGAGTATATGAAAGCGACATATCCATTACTGCTATATATATACTAATTATCCGGTCTTTGCAATTAATTCGAGTAAAGTAATTATGCGGTATAGAAAATATTGAAACATCGAAAATCATGTTTCTACTAGCCTCAATTAATATGGTATATGAAGAATTCCTCATGTTGAGCACAGGAAGTTATTCGAGGTCGATGATTTGATATCGGTGATTTATGGCCTGAAAGTTGAGTCCCATCAACCGGTTTACCAGAAAAGCGGGAGAAGCCAAGGCACGCTAACACTAATGGCATGGAGCTCTGGAGATATTCAGGGATGTCCCTGCTCAGGTGGGTACGTATTACATAAACTTCCACATATGAAACCTTCAGAATTAACCTTAAAAAGTATGCAGTACTCAGATAAGCCGCAGTTAGTTTATGTACGTTTGAGGTACAGAGTACATATGTATGTAGCATCCTAGCAACGGTACTAGGTAAGGTTAATATTGAACCTTGAAATCCAATCCCTACAAAGTAAACATTCCCCCCAGTCTCCACCACCAAATAACTATCAAGCATCAACACCATCATTCATATCAATCTACGTATTCAGTCCGATTCCTCCTTAGCAACTAATCCAATAGTCTTGCGAAGTCGTGCAACCCGTCCTCAGAACTTACATTAATTGTACGCGGGAGTGTTCTACCAGCTCCCCTATTCTCTAGTATGTTCTGAAATCCCTTGTTGTCAAGATGAGGAAAGCACATTTAGCCATGTGTACGATATGAGAAACTACCCACTAACTTTAAAAAGGATATATAGAGTTTGATATCATAATTCCGCCGCTTATGAAGCCAGAAGAGAAGAAGATGACGTCGTTCATTACGACTGTGTACGTCCATGCTCAAAAACTGCCACCACCACCTACCTACGCCTCCTCCCCTTTCCTCCTATCAACAACCCCCCACACACCCTACCCAAAATCTCTGTCGCTGAAAAGAAATATCCCATCCAAAGTAAAATAAGATGGAGACGAGCCACAAAGGAAAAGAGCATGCCGGAAAAACTGACAATCCTCCCGAAAGCCACAGCAACCAGCGCTCGCGCAACCAGTTGCGCTCGCGCGCGGGCAAGGGCGGGGGCACGAGCTACCAGCTGCGGCAGTACGCCGAGGCGACGCTGGGCGGCGGCAGCCTGCGCAAGATCGTCAAGCTGCCCGAGGGCGAGGACGAGAACGAGTGGTTGGCCGTCAACATGGTCGACTTCTACAACCAGATCAACCTCCTCTACGGTGCCATCACCGAGTTCTGCTCCCCGCAGTCGTGTCCCGAGATGAAGGCCACCGACGAGTGAGTTTTAATGAATCACCTCGCGACTTAAAAACTAGCACGCGCTAACGGGGAACGCCCACTTTTCCTACGCACGCCAGATTCGAGTACCTCTGGCAGGACGGGGAGACGTACAAGCGGCCGACGAAGATGGCGGCGCCGCTGTACATCGAGCAGCTGATGGGGTGGGTGCAGGGCAACATCGACAACGAGGCGGTGCTGCCGTCGCGGATCGGCGTGCCGTTCCCCAAGACCTTCCCCTCGCTCGTGCGCCAGATCTTCAAGCGCCTCTACCGCGTCTACGCCCACATCTACTGTCACCACTACCCCGTCGTCCGCGAGCTCGGCCTCGAGCCCCACCTCAACACCTCCTTCAAGCAGTACGTCCTCTTCATCGACGAGCACGGCCTCGCTACCGGCAAGGACTTCTGGGGCCCCCTCGGCGACCTCGTCGAGAGCATGCTGCGCAGCGACTGAAAAAGAGGCAGAGGCAGAGGCAGAGGCGGCGGCCCTTTCCTTGCTTAGGTGTTCGTGATATATACATGGTTACGAAGTGAGGGTAGGGGGGAAAAGGGGGGGGGGGGCAGCAAGCAAGTCACGGAGTTCGATTTTTTTTTGGCGTGCGGCCTGCCTTTGCCCACCCACCCATCCATCCATCCTTCTCTTGCTATTCTCGCAACGGTTTGATTTCTATTGTTTTCATTAGCTAGGATATCGGCATGAAGGGTATATGGTAAAAGACGCACGGTTTAGCGGGCGGCACACGGGTGTTCAGGCGTTCAGCTGGGAAACCGGGGGGTTTGGTTGGTTGGCCGAAAGGGGGGGGGGGGAGGGGGGACTCGGCATCGCGGCTCTTTTAACTAATGGTTTTAGGTAGGTAGGGGGGGTTTTTAAAGGTCTGCTTGCCTGCCTGCCTGCCTGCCGGGCTGGTTTGGCTATGCTATATTTTATTTTACATGCGCAACCAACCAAAGCCCAGACTGCTGTCCTCCTGACTCCTAACGGAGGAGGGGCGGTCTTGCTTTCGTTTCCGTTCTGTGATATTGTGACGTGATGTGATGCTAATGTTTCCCGCCCGTCCAGCCCAGCCCAGCTTAATTGCTTGTCATACTTTATCCTTCTGGCTTTCAAAACTCACGTAGCTTAATCGTGGTGCTACATCGGGGGGGGGGGGGGGGGAGGGGGGGGAACACACGATAGGAGAATGAGCTGCCTACGTAGACTTGAGGATACACACCAGCGACAAGGGCAAAGGAAAAACATACGACAACATGCAGCGGAGGAGTAGACGATTGTAGTTTTATGGAAGAGGAGGGATTCTTTTCCGGCTAGGGGGTAGGTTAGGTAGGTAGGTAAAACCCAAACGAGCTCATATGCTGTAGGTAATTACCTAGTTAAATCATCTACCTATCTATCTATCCTATGATCGTCATCATCATCATCACCATTCATAACGGCGGAAAGCAAAATATAGTGTGGTGTGCTGTGGTGTAGTGGATAGGTAGGTAACCGTAGATCTCGTTCATTTCGTTCGTTTCTCCCCCCGCCTCCCCTGCCCCCCCTTAAAAATGTCCCGAGAAAAAGAGAATCATTGTGAGAGAGAGAGAGATGGACAGAGCATCTTGCTCTCCCTCTTGCTTCTTCTCTCTTCGTTCAAAAAATTGTATTTGTTCATTTCAGTATGTATTGTTTTTGCTTCTTCTTCTTTTTTTAATATCTTTTACAATAACAACAGCAGCAGTGAAGGGGTAGGGCCCGTCCGGGCTCAAAAGCGAAAAAGAGAACAAAAACAAGGCTAGCGCCCGATAGTTGAGTTACTTATGACATGACCCTTCCATTCCGTTCCCGTTCCGATGCCCGTTTTCAACCCCCCCCTCCCCCAAAATCCATATAAAAAACCTTAACCCTAACCCCCCTACCCTTTAACATATTGATGATGGTGGTGATAATAAATCGTAAACCCCCTCACGGCCCTAAAGCGGCTTGTTGTTCATTTATAAAATATTGTGGTGTGTAATAATAATAATAATGCTGAATATGGCGTAACGTCGTTCCAGAAGTTTTCCTATCCCCCAAACCCATTCCAGAGTTCGGAGATGGCTTTATTTTTGTCTGTAGTAGTAAGTCCGCCGTCACACCGTTTGGAAGGCACCAACCACACCACACGTTTTCTTTTCTTCCTAATCCGCCCGCTCCCCACCGATATTCTGATATTCTGGCGTCTTCTGTATTTTGCGCCGGTTCGTTGGTTACGTCGATACAATAGCGTTACCCCTTCCCCCGCCCCCCCCCCCAAAAATCCCGCTGTTTCTTTCTTCGTTGTTGTTGTGATAATATGTGTGGCTCCTGTACGTATGTATGCCTGAGACAACCAATCCCCCAAACCTCTCTCTCCCTTTTCCCTTTCTTAGTCCAAGTCCTCGAGGGCGTTGATCCGTTTCTTCAGGAATTCGAACGCCGAAAAGAAGACCGCGTTCACGGCGGCCGACCGTCCCATAGACACTCCCAGGCCGCGATACATATCTCGTCGGAAGAATTGGATCTTGGGTATGGGCACTTTCTGGCCCTTCGAGTACATGAGTGCGTTTCGCTGGTAGATGCTCTTCACGGAGTCGACGGGGTCTGTGTGACAAAGTTGTGGTTAGTCGAGATGAAAAACGGTGGCCTAATATAATATAAAAGCAAAACACCTAGTTGACGAACAGATCAAGGCCCACGAGACGATGCCACAGAGCCCACCGGCAGCGAGAACGGCGATGGGATTCTTGTGAGCATCTTTCCCGCTGAATGTCGTCAACAGCTGCTTGCTACTTTCGTACGTGGCGAAATAGATGCCGGTGCCTAGCGTATCTCTCACTGTAGTGATCCATTAGAATCGTTATCCGCACCAGGATCGGCACAAGGAAGCCGTATGTACTTACGAAGATGCAAGTTAAGCCCGGTGTACATCCCCGTGATCCCTCGATGTCTCACAATGTTGGCCAGCGTCTTGAAGGTTCCTTTATTGTGGTAGCTTAAAGCAATGGCTTGTCTCTTTGGATCGGCATTTTTCTGGTTTGCCATGAGGACGGACACTTGGGCGCTTAGCTTGGTCAACTCGAAGGGACCTATTTCATACGTCAGTCAACTCTACTTCTTCTGCTTTTTCTCCTCCTTGTTCTTCTTCTTCTTGTCTATCCCCTGGCCCATGCACCCGCACACGTAAAAAATACGTACGCCCGTCCTTTGGTGGTGTACTTACAAGCTATGAAGGTAATGCCAAAGCCAGCAGTAGATCCAGCAGCTCCAAAGCAGGCAATAGTGCCCAAATTAGGGTATGCACCATTTTTATTGACGTGGTCGAGGGGACAGAATCCCAGATTCTTGCCCATCCAATCAGAGTAAACGTATTTTGAGCGCTGGTAGATGGAAAATGATATGGTTCGTACGAGTGTCACGCTCGCCAGAGGCGCGGTAACGCCTGAAAAAAAAAAAGCGACGGTTAGAGACAGACAAGGGTTTGCCGTTTTTTAAACGATACTGGTACTGGACTGATACTGGAACCTACCTCGGAAAAACCCGCGTAGGCCCTCGGATTTGTAGGTCTCTTTGACGCAGTGTATAAAGCCATTGTACGGATAGGTTTGTAATCGGGTCTTGACGCTATCGAGAGGGAAAGCGGAGATGGTAGACAGGACACTAGCTGAACTGGCCGACACTTCGGTGCGGTAACGCTTTATCCACCGCCGTGGTTTCTCGCTTCCGGTCGTCGTCGTCGTCGTCGTGAGCTGCTGAGATTGAGATTGAGGCTGAGGCATGTTCCGGGTCCGAAGTGGTGATGGCGGTTCTGTCGAGCTGGTGACATTTTGGACGCTGGACTCGGCTGGCATTGCTCCTTAAAGGAGCAGAAAAAATAATAAAAGGAACTCTGGTTGTATTGCGAAAAAGCGTCAGACAGTGGCCTCTTGAAAAGAGGACCAGAGTCATCAGCGCGGTCGCGATACAATGGAGTAAATTTGTTTCGATGGGAGATGTGCCATCAAGAGGAATCCTCACCTTGTAGATACGAAGGGGGAGTAGGAAGAGGGAGAGGAAGAGTAGGAGGGGTTGGATTTTATATGGGATAGACGGATAAGACGAAAAGAGAGAAGATGGTGCGGGGTTCTTTCTTATAATGGGAATTGAGAGATTCGGGAGGGATGAGGTATGGTGGTGAGTTATTGTGAGTTTACGGGGTTGGGAACCTGGAAGGGTTCGAGGGGTACAGATTAGATATATTATATTGATTGATGATTGATTGATTGACTGATAACGTACCTAAGTACTTTATTATGTAGGTCCCAGTAGGTCTAGATATAAGATAACCTGTGCACGGGTATGATTGATGCAGGCATTCCAAACCCTTGAAAGTAGTTCATGGATCGATTTTTGAATGTATGTTGAATGATTGGTTGGGTGACACTACTGCTGTACAATATTGGGGAAAACGGAAAGGCAGAAAGGCTTATTGAGACTGCTTATTTGGAGCTTTCGATATAATATTTGAAGTAGTGAGTCCGTCGGATCAATCCAGATATCCATACCATGGACAAAAAATTGCTAGAGGCGTGCTTGTGTGTGTGTGTGCATGCGTGTACCTTTAAGTACAGTAGACAGACGGCAGTCAGTGATGCACCACCATCTCGATAAACAGTAGAAATGTGCGGCAGCAGCAGCAACAGCAGCAACAGTTTCCAAGCAAGGTTGTGAACAACGGGTTATGATCCTGCCCTGACAAGCTCTTCAAAGTGGTGGTGCTAATAAATGGTTCGATCTTCTTCCCGTCCTTATGAAGGTATTCTGGTACTGTACATTAGTAGTGCCTAGGTAGGTACTATCTAACCGTTATCCATGTGGGTAGGCAGGTACTACGTAGGCACGTAGGCTGGTAGGGTGGTCTAAAAGGATGCAGATAGCCAGAGCTAGTCTGTAAATGGTCTAAGCTTAGCCTCCTGGCCCTCCCACCTTTGCCCACCCATACCTGGGTATCCATTGCATATCCGCAGGAGATGGATGGATGGATGGGTCGGGACCCGTACATACTCCTCTAGACGTCGATGGTCTGTCTAACCCTGAGGTCGGAAGGTTCCTTAGGTGCATACCGTACGGCATAACGAGGAGGTTGCAACTTGAGAGTTGCAAGGCGGAACGCGGAGATGCTCGAGATGCTGGGACGGAGGGGACCAAACCGTACAAGGATAGGATCCATATTAAATGACGAGCCTAATTGGCCACACCCGCGACGGCAGCCACAATGCGGGGGAGGGAGGTGTTTAAGCTGCAACACTACTACATACATATAGTACTGGACTTCTAGGACTACTTAGGTGGGGACATTTCGTCCGCTTTCACTGCAACATTAAAGAGCTGGGGGAAAGCTTCGTACGCACGTAACTTCCTGTCAATGGGCAGGGCATCCATGGATGATGTATTGATGTATCTACGGATGGAGAAGGAAGTGATTGGGCATGTTATTGGGGCGATGAAGTGATATGTGATCTATGTGCTTATACGGATTGTCAATCCCCTGGAGACATCATCCAGGGATTCATGGGATGTCCTCGGGATTAAGCAACGTTGGTACATACACAAGGTCAAATACCATAACGACAAGATAACTCGACTGCATAGCGGGCAGGTATGATAGGTGTTTGCGGTGTTATAAGTTATAACAATCAGTGCCTTTGAACTTCTAATGAACTAGGACTTGTCGAATGGCAGCGTGGCAGTTGCGAAAGGCTCGACGCCCGCTCGCACACACCGGCACGCCCGAGCTGCCAGTCCAGAAAGATCCGCCATCCATCAATACCCTTGGAGACATCGCTCCCCATGTCCCGTGACGTCATAACCAATACTCCAAGCGCAGGCTTGGTCTACACGGAACCTGGACACATGCGACCAATGATTCACATCATATATGTAATGCCACATTGGGAAATCGCTTGACTCGCGCTGGTTGGGGATGCGGTAGAAACATCTTGGTGGTTTTCCCTAACTTCATGTGAAATTGCCCTCGCTCTAGGGTCTAGGGTCTAGGGTCTAGGAAGGAGGTCTACCCTACTACTAGCTGTGTGCTCATGAAACAAGATGATGAATGGAACTGTGCGATGCGATCCAGGTAGTATACCCCCACCCCCCGCTTAATACCATAGCGTTCGGAAAGGGCCGTGGGGGCTTTGGGGGATTGGTGAATGACTTCAAGAGGCATTATCAGTAGTAGAAAGCAAGCTGGCAGGCGGATTACGGAAAATTTATGGCCCAATTTCACACTTGGCTAAGTGCATACTTGGGTCATAACTTTTCGTGGGGGGGCCCGGCTGGCCAAGCTGTAGAATGTTCCAAGCCAACTCTACCAACGCAGTATCTTCCTCACGCCGTAAAACCCACGTACTATGAAACGTTCGCAATACATCCCAATGTCTCAGCCTATATCGCTATATACCATCCCGACTACCGCAGGCATATTCCCAGGGACTTGTTTAGCATGGTGATTGTCATCTCATAATGCTTGAATGCGGTGTCCTCGATGTGCGTCTGCACCTCGCGTCTTCACTTTCATCAGCCCACGAGTTCAGGAGGTGGAGGGGGCGGGGAGGGGTCACCGGGGGGAAGGGGGCTTGCTTGACCTACTTGTTATTCTTGCTCTGCTCGTTCGCGTACAGATTCTTGTATCTGGTCACCGTCTGATAATGACGGAAGTAAGTCGTCAGGAGCAGGTTCTTGAGGACCTTGTGCTCGGGCCCGCGCTCGCGGGCCGCGGCCTCGAGGAAGCGCAGCGTCCGGTTGGCGCCCCGCTCGTCCAGCCGGGCCCCCCTTTCCCGGAACGCCGCACGCAGCTTGTCCCGGGCCACGAACCGCGCCGGCTTCGAGAATTGCACCGCGTGCATACACGCCCGGTATAGGTGGCGGTACGCATGTACGACTTTGAGGTCGGCCATGGTTTTTTTTTGGGGGGGGGGGGGGGGTTGCAGGAGGGAGAGGCAAAAAAAGCCGGGTTGCCGGTTCTTATGCCGCCAGTACCTCCCTCATCCAGAAGAATCCTGCATGTAGTTAGAGAAAGATCTGAGTGGCAAGGGGTTCCTAGATGAGGAGAGACATACCTAATCTATGTGTTGTACGAGAGGTCTCATATATATATGTAGGCAAGTCGGGCAATCTCGAAATGGCAACATTTCATCACTTTTAAGATCAACGACTGTACAGTATCGAAAGAAACTAGCAGGCTAAACTACTTCTAATATAAGTGCCGTATTAAGTAAGGGGGCTAATAAAGTACTTAAAGTACTTAAGTACTTCTCCATCTAACTGGAAATACCCGCTCTAGTTCTATAAGTACCTTTTAAAGAGTTCACATGTGATAGGCATGGTTTCTATATGAAGTCAAATACATGTAACTGATATTCTTTAGGGTTTTATAAGTCTTCGAGATTCAGATTTTCTATATACTAGAGGATTTCTACCTATATCGGCAAGCAAGACTTCCCAAGTTATCTGTAAAGATCTCGGCCGTGCATGCCCAGGGTACATTATTTATTACATTTGGGGGCGGCATGCTCAAGTAGAGCCCCGAGAACCCGCGTAGTATCCTCCCTCATTCGATCGATCACACGTTGCAGGCAAACAGTGTGACCACCTTTTTTTTTTTAATTACCAAAAGGTAGTCCTTATTGGAATGACAAATGTAAGTGAGGAGGCTTGCAACTTTCGAGCTGCATTCTCTTCTTTGTAAACTCGGACCTTTCCATTATCCGGTTTTGTTATCTCGAAATTTGTGTGAACCCTTTCGCTAACCCAACTGCTTGTCTCTATATAAAATATCTCTGTTGGTATATGCCTAGGTAGAGTTACAACCACTATAACATTATAGACCTACCCGCTGTTTAGTGTTTAGGTACCTTAAGTAGTCCTGCCCGAGTCTAATCACTCTACTTACGTACACATCCTTACGTACATACATACCTACCTGAGTACCACAAGTATACACACTAAAAGGAGCCTCGGGAGTCTATAAAGGTTCTAAGGTTACTTTTACTTCCATCTACCCTGCCGCTTTAATTACCCTACCTTATTATTCTGCCTTATAACCACCTGGGCAGCCCAACTCCCGATACTCTGTTTAAAAAGCCCATGACGTCTCTCGTCGCGGAGTTTTTAGTTAACCCTGTCATACGCCAAGCCCGCCGATTCTCACTCTCCGTTCCCAACAACGAAGCCCACCATCCCGATCAGCAGCAGCCGCCCAGTAGTGTGCAGAGGGGTCTCCAGAACCAGGAGATCCATGACGATGCGGCATCAGAGACCGACAAGGAATCATTTACCTTAGGAGACGACGACATCGAAGGAACACACTCGACAGCTACCTCTTCGCGGACATCAGTCCAACTCGACCCCCAGGGCGACCCTCACGGCGGCCCCCACGACGATGAGGCATGTCATCAAGCCGAGTACGATGATCATCAGCCCGATCTGACACCATCAACGACGACCTCCAACAACATTCCGAGAAACCATGACCTCAATAGCCCCACGCTGCCTTCCCGAGCCGAACCATCTACCCGTCAACTCTCAGCTGGAACGCACGAGATGGATAGGGAGCTGATATCACCCTCGCACGTTAGCGAGGATGACAATGATGTGCTCCAGGATGCCCAGTCGCCGTTCCGGTCCTCGTTCCGGAGCGAAGCAGCACAGAAACCAAAAGAAATACCAGAAGATGATGGGATGACTTCTTTGAGAAGACGCATACTGGATATACAATCGCAAGATATACCTCCACCCGAGAAAGCCCGCTTGATGCATAGTTTATTTCTGGAGGGATACTCCAAGTCAAAGCCTATTGCTCCGATAGACCAGCCTCCTATCCCAGTTTCTCCCAGTGCGGTCTCCTCCGACAATCCTGCTGCCTGGCAACGACTGGCACAGGGGCCGTTGGAAACTTTCAGACACTGGCAAAATGCGCGTCTGGAAGGCGCCGTGCAAGAGGAGTTCAATTTGACAGAAAGCGATATCAGGCCTACCTTCGCCCCGCCGGCCCCGACGCCTGATTCGCCGGAAGATGTGCAGGGAGAAGGCGATGAAACCGAATACAGACCTTTTGGCTGCGAACATTACCGCCGCAATGTCAAACTGCAGTGTTCCACGTGCAGTCGATGGTATACATGCCGTTTCTGTCATGACCACGTCGAGGACCACGAGTTGATTAGGAAGGATACAAAGAACATGTTATGCATGTTTTGTGGCACTGCGCAACGCGCTGGCGAGGCGTGCATCTCTTGCGGCGTCTCCGCTGCGCGGTACTACTGCGACATCTGCAAGCTATGGAATGATGACCCGGATAAGAGTGTCTATCATTGTAATGACTGCGGGATATGCAGGATTGGAAGGGGCCTTGGCAAGGACTTCTTCCACTGTAAGGTACGTTTTACCCTCATATCATATACCTGGGCTATCTGGGTTAACAAATATGACAATAGAAATGCTGCGCATGTATCGCCATTTCCAAGGAGTCGGATCATAGGTGCATTGAGCGAGTCACTGACTGCGACTGCCCGATATGCGGCGACTACATGTTCACGTCACCTAAAGCCGTCTGCTTCATGAGATGCGGGCATAGCATACACCGCTCATGTCTTAACGAATTCATGGAGACGTCATACAAGTGTCCGATCTGTAACAAGAGCGTGGCGAACATGGAATTTCAATTCCGAAACATCGACATGTCTATCGAGTCCCAGCCGATGCCACCAGAGTTTGAGGACACGCGAGCCGTCATCCTCTGCAACGATTGCTCCGCCAAGACTTCGGTCAAATACCATTGGCTTGGTCTGAAGTGCGCCGTCTGTCAGTCTTATAACACGGCCCAGTTGCAGATTCTGGGCGCGAATCCCGAGGGTGTCGCCTCCTTTAGGCCCCAACCGAATAATCAGTCACCAGAGGCAAGCGCACCGACTTCCACGGCCAATGTGACATTCGCACAGGATATACCCACCGGACGGGAGATCCCTAGGAGGCGACGCCATTCTTCCAACGTGGTGGTCCCCGTCCCTAACGCGGCAGGGCAACCGGACCTCGGCCTGCTGGCGGCGGATAGGCTCTCGAGGTCCTTCTCCCCGATGCCCAACTTCGGAAACGGCTGGAACGACGCCCAGATGAGCGCCATTGAGGAAGAGGAGAGGGAGGACATACTAGGGTTCTGGAGCCGCTTCCAGCGGAGCATCGCATCCGACGAAGACAGGGAGGACGAGGACGAGGACGACGCGGCTGGCTCGGAAGACGAGTCGGACTGGTCTACCGATGATGATGAGGACGTCGATGACGACGATGATGAAGAGGAGGAGGACTTTAAGGACTTCTCTTTGCTAGGTCGTAAGTAATTCCCCCCATAAGCCGCCGACTCTTGCTTACAGCTCAATGCTTCCACAAATCCCCACGCCCTCGCCCCCCCTTTTCCAAAAAAAAAAAAAACCAAAAAAAAAACCCAAAAAACACCTTTTGCAGCCCCCCTCACGTCCGCGCATCACACACACGTATCAAGGTCAATACTGATGGTATTACGCAGATCGCTAGTTTGCTTTCACAGCGGATATGGGACATGGGATTATTGGGAAAGAAAAATGCCCTCAATATCAAATTTAGCTGGGAAAAGAAACAGGGGCGTTTGGGGTAGGTCAGGGGGTACATACCTGGGGTTTTTCTGTTTCTTCTCTGGGCTGCAGACACAGACTGTGTGAGTTGAGTGGGGTTCTACGGAAGCACACATGGGGGGGGGGGGGCGTGTAGACCCTCCGCTTCGTCGTTTTGTTTGTTTGTTGGTTGGTTTCAGTTCGTCGTCCGTCTTCTGTTTACGCGCATGGCGGTATGGATCGCACTGCGAAGCATAGCCTCGGGGGACGTTGTTCTTCGCGGAGAAGAGGGGTTTGGTTTCGTGAGCAAGCGAGTGAGCGAGCGGCGGCGTCCCTTCTTCCCCCCTTTGATACGGCATGGTATGGCATGGCATTGATAAGATGGATGGATTATTTTGGTTTTGGATTTTATCCACAACCCGTGTTCGCGAGCATAGCAATAAGCAACGTTAGGAAGCGTAACGTCCCAAAAATTTTACCTGTCGTTTACTGCTCATATTCTGCTATCTAGCAGCAGCAGCAGCATTGGTGCCAACCAACCAACCAACCAACCACCATGATCATTCAGCGGAGCATCTGCGGTGGGAGGGATTTTGCTAGTAAAGCATTTGAAACTGGACATGGCGGAATTAATGATCGCCTGTCTGGCTTCGTAAATGAATGTTTGAATGGCAAAGTTGATACCCGTTTTGGGGGGTCACGCCGGTTGGTTTGTTCAAGTTGGCCCTTATCAAAAAACTTGCTGACGTAATATATACCCCACTATAGGGGTTGAACCTAAAATGGTAGAGTGAATGAAGCAAGCACATGTAGAACCGCTAGGCAGAGAGAAGATCACCTGATATTCCATATGAAGAGGTGTCCTACTCAGGCCCCTTCTTTTACATCCTGAGGCCTTTAGTTGGAATAGCAGAGCTGGGCGTTACTTAAGTGTTGTTGTTGTTGTTATTAAGCTGACTTTTTATGGGTGTAGCTTTACCTTTTTGCGTTTACACCTGGGTACCTAAGTAGATCGGGAACGATTAGGTAACATTGATACGGCTGAATAGATACCTAGGTAGCTTAACTAGTACTGAATATGTATTAATCGTTAAGCATAATTGTTGGTGTATGAGTCTCCACTTTCTTTGAGTATATGTTGGCAGGATCATTTAGGTATCCTTAAGTCTTGCTTTTCTTTTTCCATAATAAAGTGTGAGGTCTGTCAGCGGTTATGATACAGTATGAGAGGCCTGGGCCACTGTTGGGTAAGTTGAACTACTGTACTCTGTCCCTATCTGAATAGAAAGGAGTCCTTTCTCCCTAGTCATGGGAAAGCCTGGCCTCCTCAAAGTCTTTAGAAAGGGGTGCGGTCCCGTCCACTGCACCTAACCAGGTGTTCCATAATAAAGCTCTACGTGACATCCAGTGCCATGGTGCTCTCAGAATTCACATTGATTTAAGCCAACTTGATATTTGGTGTATGTACCAGTATCTTAACCTGGTTGGTTAACCGGGCTTTGTCTTGTTACCACACACTCAATTTGGCCTTTCCACTATGTGGTCACCTGCCAACCTAGATACAGTACTGACCTAGATACTACGGTTACTACTAGGTAAATAGAAGAATAGTGATTTTACGCTACTATGTACCGATGCCCTAGAATTCACACCATCTATAACTGGAGACCCTGTTTTCTTAAGTTGTGAGACTCTAGCTGGTTATATTTACTCGGGTCATTAAGATCAGGTCAGTGATGGATGTGCCTCAGGCCATACTCAAGTTCCTATACCTGCTCGTGGTCATTACGATGAATGTCTAGCTTTATGGTTACTCAATTGTAGGAGGGATGACCTAGTCCACAGGCCTTAGCGGTTCGTAGCTTACCTGTTCCAGGTTGTTAGCAAGTCGGGAGGGCAGGTACGTTGCTGTTGCTTGCTTGTTTGGTAAGCCCCGGGGAGATCGGGGGGATTGAAGGCAGACGCGCCTTTGAATATGCATATATCGCGTACTACATCATCGCGTACCATGCCTCGTACCTTCCTCAGGGCCTTATGAACCTAGTAGCTAACCGGGTAGATGATATCCTCAAGTACTTAGGAAGGAACGAGGATGTTAATGTAATAGCTTTTCTGCCAACCCCGCCCCCGCTCCGGGTTGTGCTGTATTTGCAGTAAACGGTAGGCGGTAACGTTGCGATTGCCGGTTATTCTACCAATCTGAGTAGATACTGATTGTATGCCTGAGGAGTTGTTGTTGTTGTTGGACATATCTTCTTTGCCTTCTTCCTTCCATTCCATCCAACTCACCCTCCTCAACAACTCTTCTTTCTACCGACTTCCTGCCTTCCAAGGTTATCTGCCTCGGTCCTTCACAAATATTCACTGTTTTTACCTCTCTCGATCTTACCTACCCAGGTGGCAACTCTTGTTATTGTTGTCACCACGTAACCTTCCTATCATCCTAGAAACCGTACAAGGAGTTTCCTGTAACGACAACCACCCTCTACGTAGCCTTTGGCTATTACTATCAATGAGCACCTGTTCCTCTACACTTACTTGAATATCCAAGTCTTTCTCATCGTCGACATACTTGTTTACGGCTTGCCCAGTACTAAAATCATCAGAAGTCGTCGGTCGCATATTGTCGGCCGCGTATCGTCTTGGACTCTCTTCTTGGCCACTCTGACAAAAAAACATCTTCATTCTTGCCCTTCATCCTGATCCTTGTTGACTTTCACTTTCTCGATTCTCTTGGATTCCTCATACCTCATACCTACTGTTACTCTTGCCCCTACGACACAGGCTACGGTCTTCCTCTGCCAGTTGCTACTGGAGAAGGCTCTTTCCGGGCCTCCTTGAAGGTTTGGTCTGGCCTTTAGTCACCTTGCCGTTCACTTGTTTATGTGAGTAAAGTCCACCGAGAGAGAGAAGTCGCCAACCCATGCATATTACGAGCACTCTGAGTTACGTGTGTCGTAAATAAATTATCCTCCCACGCAACGCTGCCCTCTACCATTTGCCATCGTTTTCCATCTCTCATCAAAAGCTTAGTCCCAGTCCATCTCAAGATCCTGCAAATCAAGCACATATCGCATACCGAGTCCGTCTGCCGGCTCGAGATCTTCCTGTATGAACACTGGTTGCTGATTGCTTTGCCAGATCCGTTTTTTGGTATGTCCTATTTTTTTATTTAGGCAACTGCTCGGTATATAATAGTCACGAGGTGCTTCTTTGGTTATACACATGCCTGTCTTTCTCTCGAATTTTGGCTTCCAGACAGTCCAAATTTCATCTTCTTAATTGGGGTTGATGTTAATCACTACACGCATATACATACACGCTTTCCTTGTTCCATCTACATACCCCTCGTGGACGCATATCTGACAAGACCCCCCTCATCCCTCCTCGTACACACTTCAGCATCAATTCATCCCCCCGACCCTAGAATATCCCAACACCAATACCTTAATCCATCCAATAACCCCCCCTTAGCTTAAGAATATCATCAACAACAAACAACCATCATTCATTCAAATCTCATACCCCCCCCCCTGCTGTTCTCCATATCCCTCCTCGATTCCCATTCTCCCTGTCGAGCTCTAGTACTACCACATCCTACATGATGAAGCTACATAAGCGCATCAGAAAAAAGCTGTACAAGGCGCTCAAGCGAGCTCAGGCAGATGATGTCCCCATCCCTGCACCTAGGCTTGTTGAGATCAAGTTCTACATAAGAAATGACCGACGAGCCCAGCACATCATCGTGAGAAATGGCGATCCTACCCAAGACACCTGGACACCCCTACCATCTTCAAGTCCTTCCAAGTTCATCATGTCGCAACTACAAGCACAGAAAATAACTGACCTTTCTAGAACGTCAAGGCAGCTCCTGGCAGTTCTCGCCGTAACATCCACGTACCTTGCCCAAGATCCTCTAGAACCACCCTCATACGCGACTTATTTTACTTGGCATAACCAAGAAACTCATCGCACATACTGTGTGTTTGGGTATCTTACCTGCCCGATGGAGTCGCGCGTATACAGCGCTGCTGAGCTCTTGAGGCTCAGGGATTCATGGTCGTCCCAACTTCCCCACGATGGAATCAAATTCAACTCAGAGATTGGTAAGTAGCCTATCTCACTGACAATGTTCTTATTACTCGTGATTGATCATCTGTGACTAACAACATCATAGCTGAGATAGTCAAGAAGAAGAATAGTGATCCTCCCGTGCAGCCTCACCGCCTGAAGAAGATCAAGGGAGACATCTCTTCTTCTACAGAAGAAAGTGAGGAGCAGGTCCTGTTCAAGGGAAAAAGGCAACGCCCGGCCACCAACGGCAGAATGGAATGGAGATATCGTGGCCGTTCGAGCTCCGAAGTCACCTCTAATGAGCCCATTGCTGCCCCGGCAGGTCTCGCAGCGCAGCGTAGCGAAGGATTCCAGAGATTCTTCAAGGCGGTCGTCTCGCCCACCCACGTTCGAGTCACTGCGGGTGGCAGGATTGTACCCAACACCCGAGCTGCTGCATCTGCATCCCCCACCACCAAGGCGGAGAAAAATCGAGCAGATGAGGAGATAGATGAATCTGTCAGCATTTCCAAGAATGGAAAGTCTGAGGCCTTGAATGAAACGAATGGCAGTAGCTTCCCCTCAGCTGGAAGCCAGATGATGCTTCCAGGCCATTCTGCAGCCTTTCCACACTTGGGGTTGCCGGTTCCTCTGATTCCCATGCACAATGGAATCGCACTACCTTATGGCTTCCCGCAGCAGCAGTCTCAGCCCAGTGGCCCAATCAATGCACCGTCCTCTGCTCGCGCTACCGCGGATGCTGAGAAGACTGCCCCTATGGCCCAAGCAGCTGATGGAAATGACACATACAAGTCTCAGCCAGTCCCAGTCGAGGTCTCCCATCCAGAGAAGTTTGATCACACCAAGCCTTACTACTACAATGGTCATCTTGTACTTCCAATTCAGGGCCATACCCCAATGATCCTCCCAAATTCTTACCCACCACAGGGGGTCGCTGGCAGTCAAGCTGTTTTGGCTCCGCCTCGGATGGCACACATGGGACATCCTTCAACTGTCCCAATGTTTACTCCTCCCGGATTCTTTCCGGGTAGCTATGGCCCAACTCCCGCCCCTGCTGGCTCGCAAGCCACGCACGCTTACTCTCACCGGGCTGGTCAACTAGTGACACCTCCCATGTCATCGATTCGAGCAAGTGATGTCACGAAACAGCAGCTCAACCATCTGCGACACAGTCTCCAGTATCTCGAAACCCAGCTTCTATACAACAAGCATCAGATCGATGAAAAGGCAGTCAGAGAGAGAGCGGACCGCTTCCGGAGTGACATTCGCGAGTTTGAGCATAAGCTGAAGATGCAACTCGACTACGAAGCCATATACTACCCCAATCAAAGTCAAGGATCGGAGCCACTGGTCACGGCGCCTTATAATACATCTTCACGACCTCCCAGCATGAAAGAGAACCGATCAGACAATGTCACTCGAGACGGCTCGGTTGATTCAGGGAAGCAACTTGCCAACCTTGGAAACAAAGAGTCATCCAGCCACTCGCGCCGTCGAGGCAAAGGGCAGAAAAATCGCAATGCCATTGGTATCAATGCATTCAGGTGCGACGCGGAACAGGCCAAGTCGACTGCCCTAGACGAACTGGTGGCTCATCATAGGGACGTGTTAGGACTCGAGAAGAAGTATTGCCTTCCCGCTGGCTCTGCATTTGCACAAAGTTTCCAATTTGGTTCGGTCTCAGGGGATGGCCAAAACGAATCCCAGCCCTGGCGTGGGGGTGATGAGAACAACAACCAGTCACAACCTGTGGCGAATGATGCCCAGAAGGAGCGTAAAGACTACGACGTGACACAGCACGCCAATGCGTATCTTACTGGAGGCACCGCCTACACAGGTGTCCAAAACTCTATGTCTGCTGTGCCGGCCCTGCGGCCAGCTCCGTATCTCGTTGGAAAGCTGCCCCAGGGGGTTAATCCTTTCGGTGCTCGTGCCACAGACTATTTCTATCCCCGAGAACTGACAGAGGAAGAGAAACGTGCTCGGCATGTATACTGGGGTCAGGTACCCACCAAGGGAACGGGTTTGCCGAAGTTCGATGGCAAGGATTTCTACCCTCCTTCCCCGGTGAAAGCCGAGGGGAAAATCCCATCCAACCCTTCTGTGCGTGCTGAACGATCAGGGGCTGACCGCAGTATTCGAATGTCCTCGACCGACAACGATCCCTTCCGTCCGAACCGAGATGTCGCAAGCATTCGCTCTCAAGAGAGTGGACAAAAGGTCAGCCGAGCCATCCCGATCGTTGACCCCGACACGGGTAAACCGACCGCCACCCCGGCCCACGTGAGAAAAGACGCCAAGAAGGCTTCGGAAGGATCGAAGACAGTTTCACCTACCTCCATTCAAGAGAAGCCTGTCGATGACAACCCGCAGAATGGTCGCGGCGCGGAGAGGTCGAGGTAAGACTCTCGATACGCGTACCTTTTTCTTCTTCTCTAAGCATATGACTGAGGGTCCTGTAGCAACAAATCAGGACACGATCTCTGGCATACCATGCTGAAGAAAGGATCACCTAGTGGAATGGCGCTTCCTAGTACCGTCTCCTCGACAACGGCCACGGGATATCTCCCGCAATATTTTGGTCACGCAGCGGCGTCGCTAACCCCTGCCGTCTCGAATGCCATTGGTTCTACTACTCGACTTGCTACCGGGACTGAGGGCAAACTCGCCGAGCTCGACCACGGGGTTTCGCAAGGACCAGCAGACAAGTTCGGTGAGAACCGCCCTCCACGCGAGGGGTCTGCATCCGAGTCTGACCTGACGAAAAATATCCTATGAACAGGTCCTTGCCATTCCAACCATCGTGGTCTCATCGCTTCTGATTGCAAATAGCCTTGGCATCCTCCAACCACCCCACAACATCTATGGACGTAATAAGAGGCTTAAGGGATAACAGCAACAGCCACAACGCATCCGACTTTCTTGGACTGGACAAGCCGAGTATTACGACTTGTCATGCTATTTCTGGCACTTTTGCACTGAAAGAGTTATAGACTTCATGCATCACTTCGGTACTTCTATCTGTCTCATTGTTATATTAATTTGTATGAGCAATCGATCATGGTATCTGGATTTGAACGGTTATGGAATATGGAATAGCTTTCCCTTTTTATACGCTGAGGCCGAGACGAAGCCCACTAGAGGTACTAATGAGGGTAAAATGCGGCGGCTATTACCTTGCATGTTTTTGAGGAGGCAGGGTTATGAAGAAAAGGTTCTATATAGAATCAAGTGTTAGATAGAGCTAGGTTAGGACAGCATAACACCACATCATATGTCACAGAAGGCCAGACATCCCCTTACCCCACTTCATCTTCGTCATTCACACCCCCTTAATAAAAGTTTTTGCTTTACTGGAGTCTCGTGTCTGAATGTAAACAATATGCCTAAATGTGAGAAAAAAGCGATCATTTTGAGTCGAGCAGACTTCGTTTGGTGGAAGGCCCCTCTTGAACGATGGTAGCAGGTTGGCCTACGATTTGCAAGCTAGGTCGCCACTTAGGGAAATGACTATAGAGAGGAATCATAGCAATTGTAGACTTAGACAAGGACTGCTGTGATTTTGATCTTTCATTGATATATATATATATTTAAGCTAAGTAACCCTTGCTGCTCTAGAAGAGATATACACACATCTAATACTAAGAATGTACCTCACCATCAAACTTCCAACCTCATCAATGTCACGTTTTCGGAGACATCTCTACGAAAGTCTGCAGGCGAGAGCGGCCGGGAAAGGGGGGCATGAGACCCGGCGATTCAAGCCGGGGACCCCCTTAGCCCGGAGCCGCTAAATTTATTCTTCGCCAGTCGTATACCTCGAAAACCATGGAAAAACTCGTTACATAGGTTGACGCGGAGATATCCTAGCGGTTTTTGATTTATGTGTGCAGGGCGTGGGGGGGGGGGGGCGGGAAGTGGATGTGAAATGGGTGTGAAATGGATGGATGTGTATACTGTACCTTTTGGAGGGCTGGCATAGAACAAAAAACCCTTCTCTCTGCAGACCCTGCTAGAGTTGGGTGCGCTTCTTGTTCTGGCCCCGGACCTTGCGCAATCTTCTAAGCGCCAGTCAGGTCAGATACTCAAACTGGATAGCTGTGGGTCAGTCAAAGGAGTCAGGAGGGGCATCGATCAAGGAAAGCAAGGTCACGGGGAATAAAGCATGGCATGGCATGGCATGGCCTGGCGTGATAAGCCAAAAGGCATGGCTGCCCTGGAAAAGCAGACTTCGGGAAGCACCTCCCATGGAACATTTCACAGGCAAAGATAGACTGTGAAACGGCCATTAATATGAAGTAATTTTTGTCTCTTTTTTTCTTCTTCTCCTCTTCTTCCTCTGAAGTGCCGCCTCTGCGCATTGCGTGGTCGTGCCGTCAGAAGAGAGAAAGCATCTAAATGCTAGCCCACCAACCCCCTCCCTCGTACGCCAGCCATGAATAAAGCCCGTCCAGGTACTTAGCCGCCTCTATCGAGGACGACGTGAACCAATTGCTCGTAAAAGACGTCAATCAAGGAACCCCTTGTCGTAGTTCTCCTTCATCGTTGTTTCCGAAGGAGGAAAAAGAAAAGCCAGGCCATTTCCCACCACATCGTTATTTTAACCGCCTGTCATGTGTGTATGCATATATGTATGTGGTGGAGGGTTGCTTGCGGCGGGTAGGGAACAAACAAAAAAAAGATTCAGAAGACAATGAAAATCTATTTGCTGTTCTTAACGCGCAGCTCACGGCCGGCCTTGATGCGCTCCAGGATGTTCTCGCGGTCCTTGTCGAGCTTGAGCTTCTTGATGACGACCTTGCTGGGGTGGATGCCGAGGGGAACGCTCTGGCCGGAGGCCTTGTCGCGGGTGACGCGCTCGACGTGGATCTGGTACTTGAGGCGGTAGACCGAAGTGACCTTGCCCTCGCTGCCCTTGTTGGAGCCCCGCACGATCTCGACCTCGTCGTCCTTGCGGATGGGGATGCTGCGGACCTGTGATGGGGGGGAGAGAACCGAGGTCAGCTCTAGCTCAATACTTGCATCTACAAGGTAGAAATCAAAGACTTACGTTGTACTTCTCACGCAGCTCCTTGCTCAGGGGCGCGCTCATGATAACACGGCGGACGCTGGAGGGGGCGCTGAAGTGCGCCTTCCTCGACTTACGCCGGGAGCTGGAAACGCCTGAAAATGCACCATTGCGTTAGTTAGGAGATTCCACTTTCAATTAGGGTTGAACGACGATATCACGGGATCGCGGGTATTAGAGGTATCGCGAGAATGATCGATCCTGTGATGCCGTGGGGGTGCGATCTCCCGTAATTTCGGGTGCTCGAGGGAATAAAAGAAAATAACGTACTGGACTGAATCTTGGTCATTTTGACTGTTGGAATTTTTTTGGTTAGTAGGAGAAAGGCGAGGATGGTGAGGTTGTCGTGCAGTTGTTTTCGCTGGGCTTGTCGAGATGAGATCGGGATGGAGAGGGAAGGAGAAAAAAAAAGCCGAAATGCCTAACTAATTCAGTTGTGGTGGGTGAAATTTGGTAAATGGAAAAATTGTGCCCTAAGCTAATCGAGCAAGCCACATAAAAGTGGACTAGTGACTTAGTATAAGATAAGATAAGATAATGGCTCTTTTCCAAGCGATAACCCGAATCTGCATAATATTGTACTGCTTGCATAATAAAAGCTTCATGAGTTTATGCATAAATCGGAGCACAGGACGGACCCACTTGAAAGTTATCGATTGTGGTGGAGTGTTGAAGTGGGATGATTGATTGATGCTTTGCTCTCAGCTTTCCCTAGCTACCTAACTATATGTAGTGAGGGAGTGAGTGTGATGATACATACTAGTAGGCCCAACCCCCCGACCCAATTGCTGAGATGTTGTCGCGGATAATGCGGCGGAGAGCCCTGCTCTCATTCTCATTCCCATCCAGAAATCCATCCAGAAACCCATCCAGAAATATTCAAAATGTCAGTAATCAGGTCCAGAGACCGACATTAGTGAGGGCGCCTAAACCGGGAGATGGTCCGCTCATGGAGAGACGGCCGGACCGGGAGCTACCGGGTACGTTGACACCCCCCTTCACCCCCCCCCTCCAAATACCTATTTCGACCTGACCCGTTCCCCGCCTCTCTTACTGACTAACGGACGATGGAAACCCCCCCTGGGATATAGACACGACAGAGTTCCGCTGGGGCCGCACGCTGCCGGTGTTCGTGGTGCTGATCGCGGCGGCGAGCGTGGCGATCTTCAACTACCAGAAGCTGTCGTCGCCGGTGGTGGCGTCGACGCTGTACGCGCTGCGGACGAGCGCGCGCGCGCGCGAGTACCTGGGCGACGAGATCTACTTCCGGCACCAGATCCCCTGGATCTCGGGCGAGATGAACCAGGTCCGCGGCCGCATCGACATCTCCTTCTCCGTCCGCGGCTCCCGCGCCGAGGCCGTCATGCGCTTCGCCAGCCACCGCCCCTCCCCGCGCGGCGTCTTCGAGACTACCGAGTGGTCCCTCGTTACCGAGGACGGCCGCGTCATCGATCTCCTTGTCGATTCCGACGTCGACGACGCCGCCGCCGCCGCCACCCTCGACCCCCTCCGCGGCGTCCCTGGCTATTCGGATCTCGAGGACCAGGACGCAGCGAGGGATGGGGTCCCGCCTTCTACGAAGGGGTTTAGGCAGCAGGTCAAATGATATTAAGTCTCCAAGAAGTGAAATATTTAAGCGAGACCGAAGCATGCGAAGGAATGAAAAGAGACAGACGTTTGAAAAATAAGGCTATCTGAACGATCAAGGGTGGAGAGAGAGGGAAGGGGCTCTCTTTAGGAGATATAACAACCCCCCCCCCCCCCCCCACAACGACATGACATACGGGCGTAGACGTTTCGTCTTCTAGGCTCAATATGTACAATATTTGTATATAATACAGACAACTACCATGCATGAAGGCATGCGTCACATGGCACGCATTTATGTACACGGAAGCGGTTATGGTGGTACATATATATATATTCCCATTGCGACGTGACATCTTCCATGTTAGTCGAAGCTTTTTTTCTTCTTCTTTTAGCTTTGTTGTTTTTATTTAATTCCTTCTTCCCCGCGTTCGAGACGTTCATCCCAATCACGCCACCAGGGACGCTATCTTTCCCCCCTTCCTCATGTCCTTGTACTCCAGGTGCTTTACGCGGGCCTGCTCGAGGCGGGTCTCGTGGCCGGCGCTGCGCTCAAGGGCGAGCCTGCGGGCCTTGGCGATAAAGGTTTCGACTGGGGGATCCTTCTTGATAGCGTCGGCGATCTGGACGAGGCAGCCCTTGGGGCCGGCGACGTGGCCCTTGATGGCGACGATGCCGGTCTCGTTGTCGACCTTGAGAACGCGCAGGTTCTGCAGCGTGACGCGCTCGCCGCCCATGCGACCCGGCATCTTCTTGCCCGGGTGCACACGAGAACCGCCGCCCTGGCTGGGACCCACGGTACCGATAGTCCGGTGGTTCTTGGAGTTACCGTGCGAGGCCTCCTGACCCGCGAAACCGTGCCGCTTCATACCACCCGCGAACCCCATGCCGCGGCTCACGCTACGCGCGTCAACGAACTGGCCCACCTTGAACCAGTCCGGGTCGAGGCGCACGCCGACGGGCAGGAGCCCCTCCTCGCCGCGGACCTTGAACTCCACGAGGTGGCGCTTGGGGCTGAGCCCTTTCGCCTCGTAGTAGCCGAGCATGGGCGCGGTTTCGTTCCCGGCCTCCTTGTGTCCGCAGCCGACCTGGACAGCCCAGTAGCCGTTGCGGGCGCGCGTCTTGGACGCCACCACCTCCACGCGCTCTAGCTGCAGGATCGTGCACGGCGTCCGCTGCCCCTTCTTATTGTACATCGCCGACACGCCCTTCTTGATGGCCAGCACCCCCGACCGCAGCGGCGTCGACTGCGCCTTGCGGGCCAGCGCTGCCGCGGGGCCCGTCGTAGGCGCGGGTATGCCTGCCGTCTGCTGGTTGAACCGTGTGGGCTTCCCTCGCGCCGGCGCCGTCGACCAGCCGTACTTTACGCCCCGCGCCGGGGTGCGCGGAAGAAGGAAGAGGTGCTGGGGCGCCCGCCTCGCTGCGAGCGTGAGTGTGAGCGCGGAGCATGTCGGTGTAGTTGTCGATGTCGAGGTGTGCTGGGCCAGGCCTGCCGCCCACCGGGCCGGCAGCCGTGATGCCATCGTGTGTGTGTGTGTGTTGCTCGTCTGCCTATGTCCCTCCTTATATGTAGAGGTGCGGTCGGCGGGGCAGAATTGAGCAACTACACCTGCGCCGAGTCTGCTTGTCGGATCGTTTCGTAGCCTTAAATTTCGTAGGCTCTTGAGTGTTTCGTTATTAACAATCCGGAGCTTTCCAATGCGAATCTCTCTTAAGTGCACTCAATGGATGGACTTTGGTGGGTCGAGTAAAAAAGTCAACCCGCATCGCAGTACCTAGGTACTTTGTATATATAATCTAGCCGTTTTAGGTTAAGACTCATCTACAAAAAGGTACAATGTGAAGAAGGCCCACGCAGAAAACAGCAGGGTAATATAAGTACCAGAATGGAGCGCTGGAGAGACTCTGTAACTTCCGCCCGAACAGCTGCTCACACCTGGAAGCTGACCTATCAAGTAAAGCTGGCTGGCCTAGGTCTTTGTGAAGCCATCAACTCGACAGCTGCCAAAAGAAAGAGAGAAAGCTTACAATATTGACTTTTTACAGCTGATAATAAATACAGTTCATTTTTTATTCTTCCTCATATCATAATGGTCTACTACTTCAAATCGAACGTCGTGAGCCCGTCGGCGAATATCTATGTCGGCAAGGACAAATTTGAGAGTGCGTGCCCAAGGCTCCCCCAAGGCTCTAAGCAGCCAAGCCCCCCCTTAACAACTGAGACATGTTCCTGATATGAGATGTCGCGCAGACGAGGAACTAATTAAGCATGGATGGGAGGAGGATGTCTGGTAAGTCACTGGGGAGGAAGAAAAAGATACTGGCTATTTATATTTTCGAGACCATCATATTCATTCTCTCTTCTAGGGTATGACCTACTTCTCCACGTAAAACCACACCTCGCACGTGTTGTGATGGTGCGGTGCACACAGTAGTCTGTATGCATATATATATACAAGTACAGGGGCTCATGTGCAAGGGGACCGGGCGGGCGGGCGGACGCCGTCAACCCCGCCCAAAACCACAAACAGTTCCACGCGGACAAGCTGTCGAGCGCGCACATCTACCTGCGGCTGAACGAGGGGGAGGCGTGGGACGCGATCCCGGAGGCGCTGGTGGCGGACCTGGCGCAGCTGACCAAGGCGAACTCGATCGAGGGCAACAAGAAGGACAACGTGACGGTGATCTACACGCCCTGGTCGAATCTCAAGAAGGACGGCGCCATGGCCGTCGGCCAGGTCGGCTTCAAGGACCCCCGCAAGGTCCGCCGCGTCCTCGTCCCCCAGCGCGAGAACCCCGTCGTCAACCGCCTCAACAAGACCCGCGTCGAGGTCGTCGCCCCCGACCTCCGCCAGGAGCGCGAGGATCACCTCCGTCAGCTCCGCAAGAAGGACCAGGCTACCGTGCAGGCGCGGGTGAGTTCCTACTTTTTTGCTCCACCTTTTTCCGTGTCTGGCCTTGCAATGCAAGCTTTTTACTGACCTATCGGCTCGTTTCTCCCCTTTGCCTTCTCGGATATATAGAAAAAGGAAGAGGCGCGCATAGCCAAGGAGCGGCAGGAGAAGAAGTGGCAGAAGGAGCACGCGTACGACGACCTGTTTAATGAGGATGACATGGCGGCGTCGAGCAATCAAAACCGCGACGAGAACTGGGAGGAGGACTTCATGTAGTAGTTGGAATTTTTATTTTTATTTTTATTTTTAGTTCTTGGTGGCTGGGTTGGGTGCCTGCTGTAGTGGTAACATGGGACGAAAACGCAGGATACAATGCCGTTGCTTCCTGTTTCTTCTTCCGCGCCGGCCCTAAAGCTCATAGTGACTATTTGTTTGGTGCCTTATCTCCCACCTACCCGTGCAAGTTACCTGTCTGGCTACGGCCCCTATCTGTGCGCCGTGAAATCACTCCAGTACATCATTGCCTCCTATCTTAGCAGCTCCCAACCCGAATAACTTCAAGCGTCTCAAATTCCCGGCCCCCGGCCCCCGATCCCGCCACCGACCTGGTTGACGCCGGTGCCCTTGAGGGCGTGGTCGTTAGGGTTTGGCGCGGCCTCGTAGAGGATATTCGCGGGGGCGCGACCGAGCTGCATCCATTCGCCCTTGAAGCCGAGGTAGCTGATCCTCGTCACGTCCTCGTCACCATCCCCGAAATTGTCCTCGAAGAAGAGCGCGAGCCGCTGACACTTGGCGAACAGGGCGCGGCGGACGGGCAGCTCCTGGACCTCGTTGGTGCGCGCGAGCTCCAGCGTCTGCGTCGGCGCCAGCTCCCCCGCCGTCTCGAAGTCCAGCACGTCCGTGCGGTTCGCGAACACCTTCAGCGTCTGCGGCGAGGCCGCCGTGTCTGATCCCCGCACGAGGATCGCGTGGAGCTTTACCTGTCCCGTGAAGCTGGACGAGAAGGAGTGGAGAGGTCTTGTGTTAGCTTTGATGCATGTGGTTATGTGAGTCAAGTAGGGAAAAGAAAGGGGGAGGGTGGGGAGGTGGGAAAGGGACATTGTAAATGATGAGAATAAGTACAAGGGGGAAAGAAGGAGGAGAAAGAAGAGAAATGAACTTACGGCACGTTCACAATAATCTGCTCGTCCGCGTCGCTAGCGAGCTCGGGCTCGGGCGCGAGGCGATCGGCCCAGGTCTTCTCGAGGACGGCGCGGCCGGAGCCGGGCCGGGCCTCGTTGAGCGCCTCCACGGCGTCGAAGTGGATGTGCCGGTACAGGCTGTGCTGGATTGCCGGCGTAATGTCGTCCGAGTGGTCGTGCGCCCCGTCGCCGTGCCCGTGGTCGTGCCCGTGGCCCTCGTGCTCGTCGTGGCAGTGATGCGACATGATTGGGTTGGGTTGTGATGGGGAGGGACTCCGGAGAGGTGCGTGTGTGTGCGTAGGAGGCAAGTACTAGTTAATTTAGCTTACCCGTCCCGCACTCTTGATGTCGCAAGTCCCCGCTACTTGTCTTGTAAATAAGGTAACTACTAGCAGTTTCCTTAAATCAGAAGATCGTGCTCTTTTTGTAAGACAACGCTTTTATTTTTAATCTTTACTGCTGAAGGGAAATGAGAATGGTGGATGTTGTGAAGTGTGTTATTGATAATTATTGCATAATGTAAGGGGAGGGAGGTGGGAGGGGCCCTAGGCGTTGAACTTATACATAGTGACGTTTTTTATTTAGGGGGTAAATGCGGGTAGCCGCGGTACATAGGAAGAAAAAAAAAGAAGCCGTCATATCTACCTAACTAACACAGGTATAATCGACAATCAACTTGCACACACATATACAGAACATGTGAAACCAAACATGGCGATTTATGTGGACAAACATATATTTGTGTTATGCTAATAGATGCTTGAGTATCAATCCAGTTGTACGCTTTAAGTAAGAGGCGTATGTCGTCGCAGTATTTCCAAGCCCAGCTATGTTTGTATTCCAATGTGCCCAACCACCACCTCGTAGGTAATCAGCCTCCGGTGTCGCCGTACTACCGCATTCGATATGCGATTCGGTCAACGCGTTTGCTAGCCCTGAGTAAACTGCAACCCGCCCTTGCAGAGCTGACTGATAGAAAGAACAAGCACAAACGACAGAAGCCAAGCTAGTCCGCGCAGCCTGCGCTCTAGGTAGCACAGCACAACATCACGCAGCACAGCGCGCGTGGACAGCGCAATCGATGATATAATCATGTTTAGGGTGCCGAAATCGCCGTATCCCTCTTCCCCCTTGCGGCCCAAACGCATCGCCGTACAAGCAAGGAAGCAAGTACGCAAGTGCTCATGAAATAAAACCCCTTCAGAACCCGCCCTTTCTCTTAGGCCGCTTCTTGGGCCTCTGGGCGAACGCCCCGGGGACCGGCTGCGACATGGTGATGGGGTCTGAGCGGAGGAGGGGGGCCTGGCTTTGCGAGAACATTGCCGCCGCCGCGGTGGGCTGCTGCTGCTGCTGCTTCTGCGACCACTGGCCACGACGGTGCACCTGGGGGGCTGGCTGGGTCGAGGGCGCCGGAGTCGGGGGCAGAGGCGGCAGCGGCAGCTCGTCCTGAGACATGAGCATGGACCTCTGGGACATCTGCAGCAGGGACTCGGCGCGTCTCCTCTTGCGGGACTCGCGGGCCAGGACGCGGGCGCGCCGCCGCATCCCCGGCGTCACCTCCTTCTCGCGGTCGAGGTCGAAGACGTGGTCGGCCGGGTCGGCGCCCACGCGCCACTGATCGAGCAGCTGCCGCTGCTCGGACCCCTTCTGCGCCCGCGGGACGAACCGCCCCGTCCCTGTGTACGCGCGGAGGAGCGCCATTGCGGGGTCTTCGTCGCTCTCGCCCTCAGCTCCCTGAGACTCCTCGGGTGTTGCAGCCGCGGACGTGGCCTGGGATGACGGCGCGGGCGAGAGTTCGGTCCGTGGCGTTGGAGAGCTGGATATGAGCATGTCGTCGTCGTCGGGGGGGTACTCCAGCTGAGACGATAATGTGTTTGTGGATGGCTGTTCCGACTCGGCCAGATCTAGTCTGCCGCATGCTAGGCCCCACCGGGACAGCAGCAGATCACATGCCATCTTCTTGAGCATCATGGGTCGTATGTCCTCTGTCCAGATGCTGTTCTCGCTGCTCTCGGAGACATTTGCTGATATTTCGAGAAGTCTGGCATACACATCTGCGAGCGACGACCCGGCTCCTTCTAGGCGCTTTGTACTAGGTGTTCTGAGGTCCAGGACATGTACGCTAGGGTCGATGTATCGAAGGCGGTCGAGCTCGCTGTCCCAATCGTTCGTCGCGAAATTAAGGTCTTCGAACAGGTTAAAGCGGCGTATGAATTGGAACCTGGGTCTTGATTAGCTAGCTCCTTTCCGGTAACGCTGATAAAAGGAGAGGACTCACAGGGTGGTGACTGGCATTTGGCCGGTAGTCGCTGCTTCTTGGACATAATTTTGAATTGCATTGAACGGGTTAGGCTCGGGAGAGCCTGCTGATGCTACTGGGCCAAGACCTTGTCCCTCAAAAGCGTCACGAAGTTGTTCGTATACCAACTTGAGAAACCGCTGCGGGTGCGGAATAACTCTGTGTCGATCTTTCCTCTGAACTGGGGCCGCTTCTGCGCTTGCCCTACGGTCGAAGTCGGCGATATAGTCTGGTACGATGAACCGGGACGCCAAGCGACGGATGAGTTGCTTGTGTTCGCGGGACCGGTTTCTTGGGGCTTCAGCTTTTTGGGTAGGAGCGACCACCTTGTGGATTGTATTTGCTGACGACACGCACAGTCTCGTGAGGACGTTGAGCTGGGTATCCACAGCGATTAGCTGGTAGAAGCGTATTGGTTGTCCGGCATACAAACGCGCAGTTCTCCCGGGCGACTCTGAAGACTTCCTCGAAACAGTAATGGGATGCAGCTGTATGGACTGAAGCAACGGACACTGAAGTGGGTTCTGGGAGACTCCAAGGTTGATGGCCTCGTGGTAGAAGTCAATCAACTCAGAATCGCGTTTGTTGATATTGACATGGAAGATGTCTAACCAAGTATTCCCAGCCGAATACAGGGTGACAAGAGTTGTGGTCAGTCCCTTAGTAGTGGCATCTGAAGCAACATTAAACTTCAAGCTGGCACCGGAGCTGTCGCGCTGGTGAGGCATCGAAAGCAAAATCGACCAGTGCTTCATTGGCTGGTCCCAATTCAAGCCTGGGGATGTCATCAGGCCAGCTACAAAAAGCCTGGAAGTGGTCAGAACAAATATGTACCGCGGATCCCGAGGACTGCGCTCCACATCGATGATGCGACCCAACCCTGTTTCCGGGACAAACTTTATGTCCGGCAGGAACGTGTTCGTGTTGAGATCGAGCAGCCTAAGCAGTTTCGAATTCCCCAGCAACAACGTCGATGATCGCTCCAACGGTGGGTATACATCCTGTGACTCATGCAGAGGCATCTCTTCGTCGAGATCTAACGATTCGAGCTCCTGCAGTGGGTCATCCGTGCCGCCGACCCAGAGAATCGTATGCCAGTCCGAGTCGCCTGTAGCGCGAAAGGGAAGCTTCCTGAGAACGCCGTCTTGTATATTGCCGCATTTTCGAAGGGTGACCCTCGGTTTTCTGGATGTCTTGGCCCTAACACCCGTGACATCCCATATGCTCCAATAGCCTCTCGCATCTATCAAGCTAAGCTGCGCGGCCTTGGACCTTGTGTTGGGGTTGAAAGCGGCATCCATGTGGGGGCTGCCACCTGTTTCACTTATCGAGAGAGAGAAGAGCGAACGCACCGCGATACGGGAGGCTTCGTCGCCACCGGACAACCTAGGACCGATGGGATACCTTCCGAATTCCGGCCGGAACACTCGCGTCTCGGACTCCCACTGGACTATCAACCAGCGGGTCGGGTCGTATCTCGTTGGATCGACGACACATTTCATTCGCTGAATGGGGCCAATGCCACCCTCCCAGGCGGCTGGCTGATGATCACTGATCTCTAGGAGATTCAAACCGAACGTCTTGTCGTCCTCCCATCGCCATTCTTCCTGCTGTAACCTCGCTAAGCGAAGAATGTTGTTTGCACCGCCCGTGGCTAGCGCCACAAAGGGGGCACCAGAGGTTCCCTGAGCATTACTCTTGTCGGTCAGCTCACCGATAGCAAAAGGCGCTAGACGCCATGGCGCATCAGACTCCAGCTGCTGCGGTGAGTGCGCATCTGATAGGAGTTCATGGATGACGGCATTGCCCAGCCTTGATTCTGGAAGAGACTTCAGCAGCCAGGTCTTTTGCCTCCTGGTTTTCTGCCATGAGGTCTTGGAAGTATCATCATGAGCCTCGGGAGTAGCAGCAGTCGAATGCCACTGCTTGTAGGTCCCTAAGTCTTTGAAGCAGGGCCCTTCACAAATTCACGTGACATTAGTCGATGTTTCGGCAAGCCTTCTTCGAGGGACGGAAAAAAGACAATACCTTTCTGAGTAAGGTTCCTCGCAGAGTGCCAACCGCAATCCTCCGCCTGCGCAACTCCAAGAGGTTGGTATAGAAGGCGTCCTGCGTGTCCAATGAAGGATTCCTTGGGGGGCCTCTCAGTCATCGGGGGAGCCCGGCTCGTCGTATATCCTCTCGATGATTACTAAGCGCTTTCTGCTGTACATAGCGGTGCTCAAATATGATGATCCAGCTTATCAAAAAAGCGGGAAGGGCAGGCGCTTCTTCGAGGAAGGAAGTGTTAAGTTGCTGGTGGTATCCGTATACTTTAGATGATATGATCAAAATTTCAGAGGTGATTTGAGTCCAAGAAATTGGAATTCAATCTGATCTGTGAAGACGTCCATATATGGATCTACCTGTTTTGCAAACTACCGTAGGTAGATAAGCAGGCAGGATTCAATATGAAGTAATGGAAGCATGTGGTAGCTAATAATAACTTTTAGAGCTTTGAAAATTTGAGACAATGAGGATAAGTATATACTATAACGCATTATACGCGGGAGTAAAGAATAAAGGCACCCGGCGCGCGTTAACCTAATTTTAGTTCGTATATCTCCGGTGTATTAACGAAAGTTATTCCAAGCTTATTTTGTACATAGCGGAAAGGTAGATGTGGGGCCGAGTGCTTCTCCGCCAACGCCAAATTGTCAAGTAAACAAATGCACATGCACAGGTAGACATCTTATACCCGCTTTTATTGTACTTATCCATCCATACCTGGCTATGTACATCTCGAAATCAATCAATTAAAAGTGTCCATCTACGTCCATCTACTCAATCTACTACTTACTACAACGCAACCCACTTTACAACAGACCGAACGTCCATATATCTCTGACCTACCTAGCCGTCGATCGCGAATAATCAATCAAGAAATTGAATTGAAAACCCTAGAGGAAATCCTGCAGAAAAAAAGACTGAGAGAGAAAAGCAAACAAAAAAGATGACTTCGGCATTCGAACCCTCGCTCTCCTCGAGCCTGAGCAGCCGGCCACCCATGTCTGCCATGGCTCCGTCCATGGCCGACTCACTCCCCAGCATTAACTTCGGTTTCGAGGAGCTGCGCGATCGGATGGCAAAGTTCACAGCAAAGTTCGACGCCTTCATTGAGCAGGGCCGGAAACGAGTTCTCGAGGAGCGCAACCAGTTCCGCATGAACGTCGCCGAGCTTCAGGGTAAGCAATACCAAGAAAGAAGCCCGATCAATCGCTGACACATCCCCCCCCTAAAAAACAGAGGACCAGCGGATGAAGAAGAAGGACATGGAGATCCTACAACACAAGACGAACACGCACCAGCAGACGATCTCGCGGGAGGCGGCGGAGAAGCGGGAGATGCAAGCGGCGATCGCGTCGCTGAGCGAGCAGCGGGACCGGAACATGGCGACGCGGGACGCGCTGCAGCGGCAGATCGCGGAGGCGCAGCGGGAAATCGAGGCGCGGCTGGCGGCGCAGCGGGCGCACGCGGCGCGCGTCGAGGCCCAGCGCCGCTTCGACGTGCCCGAGCTCGACTTCTGGGTGTCCAACCTCTGCCTCAAGATCGAGGGCGCGGGGCAGACCGACCGCCTCAAGTTCGTTTACTCCCACATCGACGACCGCGACTGGGACCGCGAGGCCTGGTTCGAGCTCTCCACCGCCTCCCGCGACTACGACGTCCGCCACTGCCGCCCCAAGCTCGAGCGCGAGAAGGTCGAGCGCGTCCTCGAGCGCGTCAATGAGTCCCGCGAGCTCGTCGTGCTTCTCAAGGGCATGCGCGAGCTCTTTGTTGAGGCTATGAAGTCGTGAGTCGGTCGTGAGTCTGTGTTGGGGAGGGGGGGGGGGGGAAGGAGGACGATCACCTGTCATTACAAGGTCTGGTCGCTAGTCGCTAGGTGCATGAGCGGTGCTGACTTGTGCGCTTGGAATACGTGTCTGGTGGCCGCTTTGTATCGTAACTTGTACGGAGTACGGAGTTCGAAGTCGCCTGTTGGATTGGGATGATAACATGATGAATGATACCTATCTAATGCCTACCTAAGTACTCCAAGAGACACTTGACCTGCTGTAAATAGTGATTCCTAAAGTAAAACAATATGATTTTTTGGAAAATTCCATGATAGCCTCACTAGAATGTAAGGAGTTTTTTCATTATCTGCCTTGTTGCTCATGAAACACCTCTCACAAGCATTTTGTTTACTTAGGTACTTTGGGGTAGGGCGGCACTTGCGGGCCACCAAATCGCTTCCCCTCCCGCCCGTAGGTACCTACTTCACCCCACTAACACCCCCCCCCCCATATCCCCCCTAACTAGCACGCCGCGTCTTGATCCATTTCCCCTGTCCCTGAGCACAACCTCCAGCATCCGCAAAAGTGCACAACACAACATATCAAGATCAAAGAAAGATCCCATACACCTACACTTACTCATAAAATCCTGAAAATTTCATATCAAAAAGTAAAAGCCGATTAAGGTTGCTTATTTCTATTTATATATAAAACCAAAAAGCCCACCCCTCACCATCAAATATCAGTACATAGTTGCCGCCATGCCCCCTGTGCCCGCCGGGAACGACGAGAAGCAGCAGGCGGCGCAGCAGGCCGTCGACATCCTGCACGAGATTTCCACGATCCTGGTCAGTCTCAGTCCTTAAAGGGCGGGGGGAATAATGATCGCCTCCTCGTGTGTGCTGTTATGGTGGTACCATGCACACACTTCGGCTTCAAAGTTCCAGAATACTAATATACAGAGGACAAAAACATTTAGAACTGCCATCTCGACCGCAGGACCCTTTCCATCTGCATCTCCATGATCGAGAACGGGGTTAACCCCGAGGCGCTCGCCGTACGTAATATTGAAATTTCCATTACCCCCCCCCCCAATATAAATATCACCGAGGCTGACGGCGCAAGGGGGAGAAAAGAACGTGGTGCAGTTCCTGCGCAAAGAGGCGCAGAAGAGCGAGTTCGCCAAGGCGGATCGGTGAGGTGGCGGAGGGCGAGGGAGGGGAAGGAGGAGGACGGGGGGCTCGCCGCGGGGCGGGGGATGGGGAATAACGACTCCTGCTCATCCTCGGGAGGGCGATGGTGATGGTGACGGTGACGATCTTTGGCATTACAGGGGATACCGTGATGACGTACGAAAGCAGTGGCGTCTGGTGTTTCGGTTCGGAATAGAAGATGTATGTCTTGTGGTTCTGGTCCGCATTAAGGAGATTAGAGACGGGGTAGGGGGGGGGGGATATGGTGCAGTGATGTTTCCGGCTCTGCGATATTCGGAGGTTTAGGGCGCTTGAGAGATTATAATGTCTTTTCTTTCTCTTCCTCCCCCGTGTTCGTGTCGCGTGTCGACCCCAACTCGAGTATGAAAAGGGGTCAATTCCGCTAAACTTTCAGTGATCTCGCTTGGTTCTATAAGTTCATCAAGGCGTGTGGCCATTCTTTCTTCCATCATATTTCCTCCCCCCCCCCCCATTCCCTGGAGGATGTGTGATCCAAGTTGGGTGAACCACCGAAGTATAGGTCATATCACAGGCATCGTGGACAAGACTTGGATTCGATAATGAGTTTGATCTAGCGTCTATTGGTGAAGAGGACTCCTGAGCCCACCCACGTGGTAGTCTTGGTATATAGTAAATGATACACACACACACACACTCTCTCTCTCTTCCGCAAAAAGCATACACATTGCCGTAACGCCTAACGCGGGAACCCGGTCCCTTTTTCAGTTCAACGCGTCCCTAACTCCGGTGCTGTCCCGTTGGTCATGGCCATGACCATAACCATGTCCTGCTTGGCCCCCTCTAACTTCAAAGCCATGAGCGCCACCATCTTTTCTTTTGAGAAGGAAAGAAGAGGTCGGGGGATGAGAAAGAAAAAAAGTTCGGAAAGGAAAAAAAGTATAAATGCAGTGAACTGCTAAATAATTCGTTTTTACGAAGGCGGGACTTTTGGTGGGCGCGTCGAGTTCTTCTAGTAATCCTCGTCGCTGGCACCACCACCACGATTGGCGTCTGTCCACCTCGACGTCCAGCTGCTGCGCCGCGGGCCGGTCTCCTTGTCGGTCCCCGCGCCGTCGGCGTACCTGCTCTCCTCCTCCTCCCACTTGAGGCGCTCGACCCTCGAGCGCGCCAGGAACGCCCGCGCGAACCGCCAGGCCTCCGTGTCGGCGAGGTTCCACGCCTCCATGGCGTCGCGCACGCGCACGTCCTCCTCAGCCTTGGACGCGACGACCTCTCGCGCCCTCTGCAGTAGCGCCGGCTCGCGCGCCAGATCGTCCGCCGACGGAGACGGCCCATCGTTCGCGTCGTGCTGTGGCTGCGGGCGCCCGTCGTCGTCTTCGTCGTCCGCGGCTTTGCGCGGGATAGCGAATCCGAACCACCAATTTAAGTCTACCGGACTTTCCTTCTCCGCCGTGAGCCAGATGGAGTGGGCCGTGGCGTGCTCGCCAGCGACGGCCTCCTTAAACTTGAGCAGACGCGCGGTGCCGCCCAGGCTCACCCCGAGGAGTTCCTTAAACAGCTTGCGAAGCCATTCATCCCGCTTACCCTCCCGTCTGATCCAAGGGATGTCGATAGACTGGTTGAGACTATTAAGGCTCTGTATCGTGTAGGGGTGAGGGACCGTGCCGATGCTATATAAACCAGAAGTATTGCGGTAATGGGCAGGAGTCGAGATCTTCATTGGGTAGGACGTGTCACACGGAGAACACTTGGGGCGGTTCGGTGGGCACGAAGAGGGGTCTGGCGAGTCCCCGCAGAACGCAAGTCTTTCTGCAAGATCATAAGCCGGCTCGATCATGTACGTCGTGTGTTCTGGCAGAGGCTTGAGAACGGCTATGCCTTGGTCGAATATATTCTGCCACGTAGTGTGAAGGTGGGAGTTGACGAGTAGGTTCAGGTCCTTCAGGCCCGAAGCGCGATCATTCTTCAGCTCTTGAGAGATAGTCGGGTACTGCTTCTCGAGAGTGCTTTGGACATAGAAGGCGAGAGGATCATGGGTGGGATCGACATGGAATGTCTCGCTGGTCAACGCAGAGATGAAGTCTTTGGCAACCTTAACCTCCGGATTTCGAAGGGCTTGAATAATGGCGGCCGTGATCTCCGCTTTGGAACCGGCGAAAAGAGCATCCTTGAAGCCCTCCCACCTCGTCAAGGCCGGATACTCTCCGTGACGTAGGAACATCATCAAGGGATCCTGGCGCGATCCCATTGGAAACAGTGACTGGTGGGATAACAACCCCCCACCCATATTCTCCCAAGCCAACCATCGCATGGCATCTCTTTTAAACGCGGCTTCGACCTCGAGTCTCTGCAGTTCGTCGTATAGGGGGTTGTTCATGGCCTCGGCCTCGCTTAATATGATCGGTCTGAACCCTTGCGCCCACCAGGCACGTCTCCAGGTGAGGAGAAGTTCACTTTCGGCATCCTTGGTTGATGTATCTTTCTTGACAGACGTATCGTAGTAGACATAGATGGGGGGCCTCTCCTTTATGGGGGGAAGAAGCGAACGGTTCTCGTCGAGGGTGATGGATGAAGAGAAAGGGCTGCGCCAGTTCCAGTTAGAGTACCAGGAGCTCTCTCCGTAGGTAGAGTTCTTCTGTACTGGTGGTGGATGCGCCGCGGGTCTGAAGGGGTTGAGGACACTAGATGAAAAGGTGTCTTTTAACTTAGGCATCGAGATCTTATGATCAGCCAGGCTCTTGGATAGACTGGGACCACGGGGTATCGCGCTCGGTAAAGTGAAGAAGAGAGTGAATAGGGCGAAGAGACCAAGGCTGACGAGGAGAAAGGAAATGCGACGTGGGCCGAAACGCAGCCCTAGGATGGTAAATCGTTTCGCCATGGTGACGAAGGATAGGATGAAGAAGAAAAGTTTACAAGTATGTATAGGTAATAATATACAGAGGACTACGCGCACTGCGGGCGGCGGCGTAGAGCCCAGCAGAATGCCACCAATAAGTTTACCTAGGTAACAATATCCTTGGACTCGTGGAAAGAGAGAGAGAATCTACTGTGTGGTGATACACTGGCGCCCGTGGGGGACATCCAACATTTGGGATAAAGAATGCTTTGAAGAAGAAGAGTCAATTAGGGTATCATTATATGAAAATACGGAGTACTCGGCCGATATGCCAACTTGAATCAATAAAGAAATGGGAATACTGGGGGGGAAGGGGGGGGGGTGTCTGCTATCGTCAGAAGCTGTCGTCAGAGGTGGACATCCCCAATCTACTATAGGTCTTTGTACATGCTGTAAATAGTTAGGTCTAATTAGTTGATAAGTTACGAATGTAGATATTGAAGATGACGACGAGTCCGGACTAAAATTGGTATTGTACGCGGGCTGGGCGGGTTGAACGTCGGCGGTTTCTCTACTTTCTCTACCATTGGATCTTGGCTTACAAGGGAAAAGCAGGTAAGCAGCAGGTAAGGTTGCAGAGATCCCTTACTTAAAAGGTACTAATAAGTTAGCCCCTGATTAGGCGTTTGACGTTTGGCATTTGGTGTTTGGCCATATCCAGACTGACAGAACTGGCTTAGGTAAAAACATACATAGGTAGACGCCGCCACACGAACATCTGGCACCAGCCACGAACCATGTGGCTTGCCGGAGTTTGAGAAATTACAGCTGAAAGCAGCTGACACTACTTGCCCAGCTTTGACACCTTATCGTCACGCTATTACCCATATCGCTTGTCGACCACCGCACTCTCCTTCCCACACAACTAAATCCAATTAAAAATATCCCAGTCCCGCACCCACCCAACCCGGCCTTGCGACAATTTGGGTCTACCGTTATCAGCGCCCGCCAAAACTTCATCATCTTTGAATTAACACAACACACAACGACAACGTTTCTCTAAATCAGCAAAGATGGCCCCCGCAGCGAGCTCCGGTGCGAAGAAGCAGAAGAAGAAGTGGTCCAAGGGAAAGGGTAAGTCACACGATTTCACACGATTTCTCCCATTGCCTTTTATTCCCCCCTTGAAGGTTCTCGTCGTCGCCGTAAGAGAGCTCCTGGCTAACATTGCAATCACCTATACAGTCAAGGACAAGGCCCAACACGCCGTCCTGCTTGACAAGACCACTTCCGAGAAGCTCTACAAGGATGTCCAGTCCTACCGCCTCGTCACAGTCGCCACCCTCGTCGACAGACTAAAGATCAACGGTTCCCTGGCGCGACGGTGCCTGAAGGACCTCGAGGAGAAGGGCCAGATCAAGCCCGTCGTCACGCACAGCAAGATGAAGATCTACAGTATGTGTTCTTTCTTTTTTTCTTTCGAAACCTGGAAAGGGGGAAGTGCTTGGGGAATATGTTTCGCTGACCAATTTGGAATAGCTCGTGCGGTTGGCGCTTCGGATTAAAGAAGAAAAAAAAACTCCTTTTAACTCGCTCGTTCGCGGTACGATGATGGACTGCTCGATTTCGGTCGAACACGACGAAAAAAACAAGAAATGACGAGCCCACAATGGCGAGATCCTGTATCGAATCTCAAATGGATTCAGGCATTTTTGATCCACGGCGCAGCATTGGGACAGGAACACGGTTTATGGCTATTTCCTTTTTTAAACAGTCGCACGCTGTGTTGTGTGTGCAGATAGGGTGAATTAGCGGACGTCAGATCCGTCCGCATACCTACCACCACCGTCGCCTAGGTCCCGTCATGTCAAATGTGAACCGACCCGAGAGGGGTTTGAAACGAAATTTCCACCTGCTGCCGAGTAGACGTGCTTCCAGATTGCTATGCTGAGATCTGTCTGAAAGGGGCACGCCCTACTTTGTAGTCAATAATGACCTAGAAGTGTGGCCTTCCTGGTGCATGAATGCTGAAACTTTGGCCTCTTGAGGTTTGCGGGACTATGCGTAATACCCCTATCGGCTTCGAGAGTATCTCGACGGCCTTAGAGCACTCTATATTGCACGGCACAATGGGAATATCTTCAATTCTACGATCCGTATAGACCGGCATGTTACATCCATGAAGTACTTAGGTATGTGTCACTTGACCAATGGTAGAAAGGTGCAGGAGTCTTCGTAGGTGATCCACATAGACTCTGAGGTATATCGACCTAAACAAGAGTTGAATCTCTTGTCACTTAGGTAAATTCACTGTCGTCCAGTGGAAGAACTACGTAGTTAAGCAGGAGGCTAGGTCTGCAATAGAGCCGTAGCTGCATGCATAGATACCACATTTCCATTTAGGAGACTAAAATCTTAAAATGGTAGTGACCTTTTTCTATTCCTTTTCTATAAGTATATGCTGTACGGAAACCCCGTTGCCCCACGCCACAGAAGTAATACAAAGATAAGGACGAGGCGGGTACATAGACGCTACCTGCTAGTACTGTTACAACATACAACAAGGAAAAAAGAAAAAAAATTCTACGAGGTATGCGAAGTGAGGTAACTTTATGGCCTCGGGGCGAGAGCTCTTGGCAAAAATGGACTAAGGGATAACCGCCTGCCCGCTCCAAGATCCACCAGCTAAAGCCGAGATCCCCAGCTCGGCAGGAAGATCAAGGCCCGGCTGCTACGGGGGGACCAGCCAGCGCCTATCATCGCCCAAAATCTCTCCGGTATATCCCCCCCCTTCCCCCCCGGCAGAGTTTTTCTTCTTTTATTTGTTGGAAATGTAATCAAAAGGTTTATTGATTTTTCCTTTTCCTCCGTTATCTGAGACGGAGAGGCAAAAATTATTGGTAGTACTTAAGCAAGGTCGTGACAAGTGTGGAGCGTCATCATTTCTACATTCTTGATATCGGTTTTATTGTCTATGGCTGGTCGTGATACAAATACCTACATATACCTAGCATAGTAGAGTTAAAGAATGCAGGCGCTCCCAGCTTCTGGGGACATATTATTATTGAATCCTCGGGTTGGGAACTAGGTCAGGCTTACGTATTACATACGCAGTAGGCACGATCAAGAAAGTGTGTGATGCCCTCCTCCTTCAACCAGTTCCAAGGTTTACACCGAGTATCTATATATACATGTCTGTATGTGTATGTACCTAACTGTGAGGTAGATAGGTCATCGGGCAGGTGCCCGGGCGCCAGGAAAAAGAACACCTGGGCAGCTGCAAGCGCTATCTCAGGGCCTAACGTATCGCCTACCGTATCGCCTACCCGTAGACGTAAACGAAGGTTTGAGGGTTGTGAGGGCTTAGCACGATGGATCTTGATTGGGAATTCCGAAATTGTCCGGCTATGCATGTACCTCATTCGCTATCTCTGTCGCAAGTCTGTAGATCGGACAGCTGGCAGTCAAACACAAAATGTGTCTAGACACTGCCATAACAAGCCTGCAACGCGAAAATCACGGCTGCTGACAGCTGCAAAGTACCCACTTTCACGTGACCAATCGTTGGTTTTCGGGGCAACCGTGTACATAATAGCCCTCGATGGATGGGGTCCCCCTTCACCCCTTCTAGAGCTAGCGGCGGGTCCGGCCCCCGGGAAGAAGTCGCTACCTAGAAAAAGCTGCGCTGTTGCGTCTTTACCGCTAAGAAGTTTTTTTTTTTTCCCTCCATTTCCCCAGAGAGCAGAGTCTGCCACCACACTACCACCAAGTCGCCGGTTAGAAATATTTCTCAAACCTGCAACCACAAAACTCTCCTTCACTTTTTCTTTCTTTCCCTTCCCATCCATCTCTCCACTCCGTCTTTTTTTTTCTTCTTCGCAGGTCAAGGTTTTTTGATCAACATTTGTCAAAATGTCTCCTCCTGAGCAGCAGAAGGTCTTGGGCATGCCGGTAAGTCTTTTTGCTATTTCGAAGATTTTTTATTATTATCGCTTCTCCCGGGATTCCAAAATTCCCTCGCACGTCCATCCGACCCGACATGAGAAGGGATAATTGCGCTACCCAACCGATGTCGCGTGCCTTCCGTGTCATCAATTGGCGATTCCATGATACCGCGAGGTCTTCCTGGAGGCACATGTGTGATGTGTCGTTAATATCTCATGTCGGGAGAGGATGGGATCGGTTGGGGGAAAGTTTTTCGCGCATATGGATTATTATCGAATTATCATCGCAAAGGGAAGATAAATGTGTTGGCTGACATTGAAAATTTTCTAGCCCTTCTTGGCCGACTTCTTGATGGGTGGTGTCTCCGCCGCCGTCTCGAAGACTGCCGCCGCCCCCATCGAGCGTGTCAAGCTCCTGATCCAGAACCAGGTATGTAAAAATTTAATGGACCCCTGATCACGAACCCCTGCAGATCATGAGGCTCATCGCCCGTAATCGGCCGGCCGAGTTGCCGAGTACACGCGCTCACTATTTACGCTGTACTTGGTTTTTACGGGTGATCCCTGATCTAATCTACGCTTCAAATCTTGGGATTGTGAGGGGCATGCTAACACCAAATGTAGGATGAGATGTTGAAGACTGGTCGTCTCGACCGCAAGTACTCCGGTATTGGTGACTGCTTCAAGCGTACCACCGCCGACGAGGGTGTCATGTCCCTGTGGCGTGGCAACACTGCCAACGTCATCCGATACTTCCCTACCCAGGCCCTGAACTTCGCCTTCCGTGACAAGTTCAAGAAGATGTTCGGCTACAAGAAGGACAAGGACGGTTACGCCAAGTGGATGGCTGGTAACCTGGCCTCCGGTGGTGTAAGTTTTGCTCTTCTTCGTCCTGCCTGACATTGAGAACTTTATCATGCTGACGGTAATCATTAGGCTGCTGGTGCCACTTCTCTTCTCTTCGTCTACTCGCTCGACTACGCTCGTACGCGTCTCGCCAACGACGCCAAGAACGCGAAGAAGGGCGGCGACCGTCAGTTCAACGGTCTCGTCGACGTCTACCGCAAGACGCTGGCTTCCGACGGTATTGCTGGTCTCTACCGTGGTTTCGCCCCCTCCGTCCTCGGTATCGTCGTCTACCGTGGTCTGTACTTCGGTATGTACGACTCGATCAAGCCGGTCGTCCTGGTCGGTCCCCTGGCCAACAACTTCCTGGCCTCCTTCGCGCTCGGTTGGTGCGTCACCACCGGTGCGGGTATCGCCTCTTACCCTCTTGACACCATCCGTCGTCGTATGATGATGACCTCGGGTGAGGCCGTCAAGTACAACGGCACCCTGGATGCCGCCCGCCAGATCGTCGCCAAGGAGGGCGTCAAGTCCCTGTTCAAGGGTGCTGGTGCCAACATCCTCCGTGGTGTTGCCGGTGCTGGTGTGCTCTCCATCTACGACCAGCTCCAGGTTATCCTCTTCGGCAAGGCCTTCAAGGGTGGCTCTGGTTAAGCGCCCCCTTCCCAACAAAGCGACAGGCGCAGGATGAGGTGTTGTAATACCCTAGACTCGGCGGACCGCCCAGGAGAGATGGCATCGGTTGCGGAAAAAAAAAAGGGGTATGTGAGGGGAAAGTTGGTACAGGCATCACATTGATAGTGGCGTTCTGGAACAACCGGCTTTCGCGGTAATGAGGACGGCAGGCGAGGTGTCGACATGCACATTGGTAATGCGTCGCCGTCTGTCCCCGGCCGCTGTAATTTAGACTTTAGGCAGATTCCCTTGACCTGTATTCTTGCCACCTTCGACTTGCATCTCTGCTGATTTCTATTTCCATTGGGTTGTATCGTTCGGTGGAATACGACTGATAGACATCTGAATGCGAGCTGATTGAACCTAAAACTCCACTTTCCATGCCAAACTTGACATGCATATATGAAGACATGATGAAGTGAACCGTCTCTATATCTATCTACCTTTGCCTAAGCCAGCTGTCATAGTAGCCGATGTTGGCAGTCTCTTCTCTATCTCAAAACGCCCCCAAACTCCCTCTCTCCTGAAGTGTGGAGCCGACCTCTACTACCGAACTCTACGTACCAAGTATATCGCTAATCGCTCATCGCTATAATAACCTGACTTACCTAAACTTAACAACAAGGAGAGACGTGGCTAGAATGCGTGATCGTGCCAGCTGTCCCACAACTGACCAAGGTGGGTTTTCTTATCCGTGCTGATAAGAGACCGATTGATAGACACCCCCCCCCCCTGCCCTCATACGCGCTTAGACCTTACATAGACGCGTTAAGTGGTACTTCCCGTCCCTCATCCCCTCCGAGCTTTCCACTCCCACTACCTACCTCCTAGCACGCAACCAGCCAAACGTAGCGAGGCAAGCCAAGCAGAGAGAGAGAGCGCGCCGGACCCGTCTAGTTTCCCATTCGCATTTTACACATTTTAGCACGTCCACCGAGAGCGACCAGCAGAGAGAGAGGGAGAGGGAACCTGCAGCGCTGCAGCGAACACGAACACGAAAAGATATCATTAACGATAAACGGAACGGCAAACTCGTTCCAGGACCATGCCTCCCAAACAATCCGGGGCCGGCAAGCCCAGGCCTAAAGCGGCAGGGGCTTCCTCGTCGCGCGCCGCCGCGCAAGCGAAGAGGCCCGCTGCTGCTGCGATGCAGAAGAGCGCCACCACGGGGTTCTCGGACATCAGCGACGTCGACCCCTTCGCGGACAGCGCGGAAGAAGACGAACGCCGCGGGGCTGGGCAGCGGAAAGCGCAACAGCAAAAGCAAAAACAAAAACAAACTTCGTCGAAGCGGGGACGGCAGGCGGACATCGATATGGATGAGGACGATGACGAGGGGCGGCGGGAACACGAGGATGGTGATGATAACGAGCAGGAGGAGGAGGAGGATGAAGAGGAGGATGGGGAGGATGCGCCGGCCCAGATCCCGCCGGATCTCCTCACGCGCCTGCTGCACGAGTTCTTCGAGAGAGACGGGACCCGCATCTCGCGCGATGCCAACGCCGCCGTCGCTCGCTACATGGACGTCTTTGTGCGCGAGACTATCGCGCGCACCGCTGTTGAGAAGGAGAGCGGGTTTTTGGAGGTGAGTTTCTGGTTCCAAGTTTCTTATCTTCTTTTTCTTTCCTCCCACTCTGGTTGATCGTGTTGGGGGGTGGCGGAAATAACATAATGAACTAACGAGCTGTGTTACTACGTTAGGTCGAGGACCTCGAGAAGGTCGCGCCGCAGCTGTTGCTCGACCTATGAGGGGGAAGGTCGGCCAAAGCAAATCGAAGCGAAGCGAAGCCCTTCCGTTCGCTCTGTCTTGTCGGCGGCAACCATGGGGTTTCGAGGATTGGGTCTCTTTCCCTCCCTTCTCTTGCTGACTTAAGTTGCTTGTTGGAAAATTGTTGATGATGATACCCCCCTCGACACGTGTTTTCATGCATACTATTTGCGGCTAGAGCTAGAATATCATGAAGGATGAATGAATAACGACTCATATATATATATATGTGTGTATCTCGCCTTTTGCGAGAGTGTACTGAAGCCTGGCATCCTAATTTCTTCGTACTTTTGCTTAGAATAAGTAACGTAGGTAAGTCTACTAGGTGTATTGGGCACCTATATATTTCTCATGCGACACAGTAGTCCATGTATTCCTTCCAAGAGCTTCCTTTAGCCCAAAACAGATATAGTAGTATACATAAGCTGGTACTGACGAAGCAGGTATGGCCGGCCGGAAAAAAAAGGGGACAAGACCGCGTCCGCTCCCACGGCTCGACTTTTTGAACCTCGTGGTTGTCCAAAGCACGCATATCCCCGACAAATCTCGTTATCTCAACTGTGCGTCGACTGGCGGCGTAAATGTGCGATTTGCGGCTTTGTTTGATACCTTTGACAAATATATCTCACAGCGTCTCGGCGTGTATCAATAAGAGACACTCGTAGTAGCACCTAATATTCTCCTTATTCTTTCCATCCGCACTTCTGTTGCCTCTCTTTGATACTCGGCATAGTGGATTCGAATCCCGGATCACTTATAGATATGTGGCGGTGGGCGAAAGCCGTAGCGAGGTTCATTTGTCCCGCCTAGTGCAGAGGAGCAAGCATATTGCCTCCCAGCTTCTTGCCGAACTTCTGCGACCTCATGCCGGGGAGAAGATATAGCCCGTACAGCAAGAAGTAGGTAGTAGTTGTATACATTTTCTACAGTCTCATCCCACACAGTTCGCCCGTGCTCAACCTGGTCGGAGAGAACAGCTACGCCGCGCTCGGTGCCAGGCTTTCCTTCTTACGCATTATCTATCGGTTGGTGAAGATCGACGGGTTCGGGGTATTTCGTTGAGAGATTCGGGATATTGGATATGATGACGGGATGAAAGTGACGTCGCCCCCCCCCCCCCCAATCGTACGGGCCCAAGCTGGAGACCCAGTTGCACGGAGAACGCCTATAGGGCCCAGTCCGGACCTACCTACAGTGGCGTGCTTATTTTTATCCGCCTTTGACATACACGATTCACAGACCGAATCGTCAGCCCTACGGAAGGAGTATATACATAGTAGGCGCTGCGTCCGCAAGTGCATCTGTAGGTTAGCCAACCACCGTTTACCGTCGGCGGCTAGAAGGGGGTTTGTTTTCAGCGTGGGTATTCGCCCGCTGACAAATGTCGTGGCTCACTGTGTTTCTAGTCGCATCTATTCACGATCGAAACATTTCAGATCTTTAGCGCGGGTTTGTGTCAGAGGAAGGAAAAATAGGTTGACATGTTATACAGCCTGCGCAGCTCGTAGTTGGGGAGTAAGATGAGACTTTTTGGGCGTCAGTCACACGTTGTAGTTGGTCTCCCAAACCGTGTTACTGTTTCCTAAAAATTCTCGATAACTAGAACCCCATAGATGTTCATCTGAACCGATTTGGGCCTATCGACATACGGGCCTCGCTGGTCGAAAGCAAGAACACCGTCAAAGATGCCTACCACGTGTTTGTACTATGTAGTAGTAAGCAGCAATGACGAATTGAATATCTTTTGAGGTTTCTGGGTAGGATGACTGGCAGGGTTCCCCAAAGCCAAGGAAATCGGATAATTAGTGCAGCCTCCTGATCTCCATTACTGTACAGATGTTGAGATGGTAGTAGGGGGTGACGGGTAACAGTTAGTAAGTTAGCTTAGTACAATTGATGAATTCGGTTGATTCATTGAATAATTTGGATTGAATTTTCCTTTTTCTCCTTCTTTTGTTTCCCTGTTGCGTCAAGGGGAATATCACAGACATGAGGCTCTTAGCACTCCGCGCACCATGCCGTTTCAGGGCGCCTGCGACAGGGGTTCAGACGGCGGGGGGCACGAAACGGGGATGGGATGAAACCAGTCTTGGTTTTGCCGGCGTCGCAGGCCCACGGCCCTGAGGCGCATCCGTGCTCCGTGGGCCGTGGCAGCAGCGTCGTTTTTCTCCCCCAAACCAGCAAATGTCCCCCCCATTCCCTCCTGGCGCCAAACTAAACCCCCCTGTCCGATATAGATCCCTAGCGCTTAAGTTTATTTCGGCTTCGCGTAGGTCCGGGCGGATGACAAGAAGAGAAGTAATCCCCCTAATCTTTGCCATTTTTTAATTCCCCGTTCTCCTCTGTGCGAGCCCTGTGAGCCAACATCTGCCCCCGGCCAACCGATGGGGTGCAACTCGACGATTCCGCCGTGCTCCCGCTCGGGAACATCAAGTTCCTCTGTAAGCGGCTGGGCCTTCCTTCAAGGCTTAAAGGGATCTTCATCGGCGCTTAACACGAGGAAATTGGTTGTTAATGTAGCTTTGACAACAATGCTCTGCCTACATATCTGCTATCGTATGCATCACTTGGCGAACAATTACACACATAGCCTTAAATTGTTCTTAGCTGGGTTCGTAATACAGGCGCCATTCTCGGAACAGTGCTGTGTGTGCCGATGAGCTTCAGGTGCAAACTAAAGATGACTAAAGATCGACGGTCATCAATTTTATAATGAGCTGACCTGTGGAAGTACTTATGTTACTGAGAAGCTATACTAGAAGCAACGTCCAAGATAGGATTAAAAGTGCCCAGATAGATCGTCTTCCCTGCTAACTCTTTTTACTGCGTACCCTAGCATGGGGGGGACGGCGGAAAGTGTGGAGCGGATCACGGCCCAGAGGTCGTGAAATGTCGTGAGGGTGACTTCCAAAACTTGGCGTTCTCGATGGGCAAGGCAAATCGCATCGCAATCGCGTCCTTCCGGAGGGCAGTGCGCTTCGGCAACCGGCAAAAGGACTGGGTAAGTAAGCATTTTCCGACTTGTTCAGCTGGTATCTAGTCTGACGAAAACTCGAGGCGTGGCAATGTTTCAATGACCGGGGACGTGTCGATGGCCTAACGTGTTTCGAAAGTTTTTTTGTTCCAAGATCTTAGCCTCATCAATCCCAAGGCCCCTCCCCTCCGGCCCCCTGGTTCCGTAACCCCAGACGTCAGGTCCGTCACCAAGTCACCAAGGGTGGACATGGGTTAGGGGTTACCTACACACGGTTAGCGAAGACGATCATTCATGGGACCAGACATTGTTTTTAAATTCATGCCACGCCCATCCGGTCCTCTCGACTCGTTTCCCCCCTTCTCTCTCCTTCTCTTCCTTATTCCTCTCAAGATACAGGGTTATCATCCATCGTTACCTTTCTTTTTCCACCTTTTTTCTTCTTTCGATCTCAGCTTAATTTATACTATTCTTCAAAGGCTAGTCCTTTCCAAAAGCGCGAGTCGCAAGTTCATCGTTCATTATTTCGAGCCTAGGACATTCTATATCGTTTTTTTCTTCTTCAGCAAAAACGAAAATCCAGTCATTCTTTCCATAAAAACCCTTTTTATACCCTCAAGAAAAGAAAAATTCCATACACATTCAAGATGCAGTACTCCATGAGCACCATCCTGGCCCTCGCGGCCACCGCGTCCGCACAGACTCTGCACGTGGTCTCGGTTTCGGGCGAGGGCGACTGGGCGCTGAAGTTCAGCCCGGACAACATCAAGGCGCCGGTGGGCGACATGGTGCAGTTCCAGTTCCGGGGCGGCAACCACAGCGTCGTGCAGTCGAGCTTCGACGAGCCCTGCGCGCCCATCGGCCAGAGCGCCGCCGCCAACGCCACCGGCTTCTACTCCGGCTACCAGGACGTCGCCGCCAGCGAGGCCATGGGCATGATCCCCACCTACACCATCATGATCCAGGACGAGAAGCCCATCTGGGCTTATTGCTCCCAGGCCAAGCACTGCCAGGGCGGTATGGTCATGGTCATCAACGAGAAGTAAGTGACACTAAGAGGGGAGGAGCTAGGTCTAGTTTGGATCGCATAGTATAAATGATGCTAACAGCCTTTTGCAGCACGGAAGCCAACGCAACCCGGAGTCTGGATAACTACAAGGCGGCCGCCGCGAACGTCGGCGAGAGCAAGGCCGGCGGCGACGCCGGTGCCTCCGACGGCGAGGTCGGCACTGCCCCCGAGCCCGAGGAGGGTGCCGGTGCCGGTGGCGAAGCTGGCGGTGATACTGCTGCTCCTGGTGGTGATGCCGGCGGCGAGGCTGGTGGTGACGCTGGTGCCGGTGCCGGTGGCGAGGCTGGCGGTGACGCTGGCTCCGACGCGGGTGCTGATGCTGGTGCCGGTGGCGCCGCTGGTGGCGACTCTGGCTCTGGTTCCGGCGACGCTGCCGGCGGTGACTCGGCCGCGACCCCCAGCTCCGGTACCGGCGCGGCCGAGGGTGCCGAGGCGGGCGCCTCTAGCCCCACGTCAAGCGACATCGCGCAGGCGGGCGCCGGCTCGATCGGCGCCTCCAGCACGCTTGGCCTCGTCGCCCTGGCCGCTGCCTTCTTCATGCTATGATCACATCACATCGCATCCCCACGTTCCCGAAACAAAACACAAAACAATACACCCTACCAAACAAAACGGTTTTGATGACGATTCATGCTCGCTTCTTCTACTACTCATCTTGAGATGAACTCCTTTTTTCTTCTACATATGGGAGGTTTTTAATTTATATATGTGCGGGCGGGGCCGGGTGGTTATGGCATTAATGATCGGGGTTCCGGCTATCACGGCCGGTGAAGGGAAAAGGGGAAAGGGACTTCAATATCCCCCCACCTCCTTCCCTTCTTTCTATATAACCCCCCTTACCCTTGGATAGGTTCCAGGGTATTGCTCGCTGTGCGAAATCAACAACAGGAAAAGAAAAAAGTGCCGTGGATGGGGAGGATGAGGGGAGAGTTGGGGGGCCCCACTGTACAATATCATGAGGAGGGGGTGGAAGCGAGAAAACCGCCGACCACAAGCTGGCGCGGTTTTTCTTGTTTCGTTTTTTTGCTGTGCACCTAACCGGAGAAAACCATATAGATGTCCACGGCCCGTTTTATTTTTTATTTTTACATAACGTAATATACCCCCAATTGCTGAGCCAATATATTGTGTGTGTAAACACCCGTGAGCGTAAACAACACCCGTCTTACCGTGGGAAGGGTGAAGGGAAGATTTAGGAAGTTTGCGTGTGACCGTCGTACTACGTAGCATCCGCGCAGCGGTAGCAAACACCCGGTTCTTGGGATGAATCACACCCCACCTAATAATGCTGTTGCCCTTCGTGGTATTCGTTTTCCCTATACATCACGAGTTGCAGCAAGTTCGTTGATTCAAATAATGGCACCGTTCTTTACCTATCCAATTCGGCGCGTCCCTACGTAGGCCATGCTAACACAAAGCTTGCTACATAAGCAAGTCCATTGCAATAAAAAGTCAGAAGTCCCAAAAGCAAAGGCAAAAAAAAAAAAAGAAAGCCCAAACTACTCTTCACCGGGAACCTTTCTCCTCTTGCGAGTCTTGGCGGCGGTCTCGCACAGCTTCCTCCGGGGCTCCTTGTCGAGCCAGTCCGGGTCGCGCTTGACGTAGCCGACGCGGGGGTACTTATCGCTGTTATCGAAGAAGCGGACCCAGTGGGCGAGGTTCTCGTGGACCTTGCGGAGGGCGTGCTCGCGCTCCTGGCGGCGGATCTCGTCGAGTTCGGCGGGGGACCAGTGGGCGGCGTCGAACTCCGGGTCCTCGAGTGGCAGGTACATCTCCTCGGCGCCGCGCATATCCGCCGTACGGTCCTCCGCGAAGCACCCCGTCACGAACGACCGCGAAGCGTCCGTGCCCGCAAAGAACTGGTATCCGCCGCCCGGCCCGTAGATCCGCCGGTTCGACGACACGTCGTACACCGTCCCGTTGATCGCCAGGTATAGCGGCATCGACTCGTTGCGCCCGTCGTACTGGGCGAGTTCCTCGAGGGTAAGGTATATGGGACCTCTCTGGAAAAGGGCACGTTAGTTGTTAGTCTTTTTCGCCTCTTTCATCTAGCGCCGCCCCCTCCCCCCCCCCCCTTTCAAGAACGTACCCATTGAGCCTTCCACCATTCGGCATTCAGGTACTTGGGCGGGTGGCGCAGGCCCCAGGTGAGGCTCTCGCCGCCAGAGACGAGCCAGCTGAGGCCGCAGGAGACGAGGGCCAGGAAGCTGAGGACGCGCAGGATGTCGAGCCAGGGGCTGTAGTCGTCCTCCTCGTCAACGCGGTCCCTTGGCGTGCGCTTCTTCTTTTCCTTTTCCTGCTGCTCTCGCTCGATCTCCTCCGCCTCGTCCGTGTCCACCTCCTCGACGACGGCGGGTTTCGCGCCACCGCCCGGCGCCCGGTTGTTGTTCTTGCGATTTCGCACGTTGCTGCCCTGCGGCGCCGACATCGTGGCTGGCTTGTCTCGTGGGATTTATTTTCCTTCCCTTGGTCCGTTTCAGAAGAGGGGGGGGGCGGAGTGGTGGGATGGCAATGGTGATGGGAGTGGTAAGGAGAAAAGATAAAGGAGTTGGAGCAATCCTTAATTGTTATGTTTAAGGTGAAGACTATTTCGAGGAAAGATATCTATATATCGGCGACTCGACCAGATGTATTCGTACTCCTCGTATTCCTCGTATTGCCCTAGCTTACTAAACTTTCTAGGAGAGTCTCGGATGATGGTACGGGGAGGAGACGTGGCATCATGGCGGCGAAGATCTACATTACTTCAAAAACAGCAGCAGAGCAGGAGAGAGCAGGGAGCTACGTAATGCTGGACAGTATTCTAACTGGTTAATGCGCCAACCTGGGCAGGCATGGTCGCATGAGCTCATGCTTAGGTCGGTCGATTCTTCCCCCCGATCTCCCGTTTTCCCCGTTCCTTCCCCCTGAACGACAAGTGACCGCCAGCTGCTTCCTTTGGTGAGAATTGGCCCAAGACTTGATGAGCAAATCAGAACGGATTTATTATTTAGGCTGATGGCCACTTCCAAGGGTCCAAATGTTCCAGGGGGGGTCCCTTCTCTCCTCCCTTTGCCGTACTATCCGTCCAATCACGTTAAGCGTAATAGTAAGAGTAGTTGATACAGCGAGAACTTTGGGCAATTGCAGCCTGGAGAGTTCTCACCTGTAATTAGGTACCTAAGTAGGTATTTGAATAGCTCTGATGCTGGATTAGTTCTAAAAGTTCCAGGTTAGCAGACTAATGTGTTCATTGTACTTTGGCAATTGGGTGGTACGAGTGGACAGGACTTCCATTAAAACTGCAGATAAGATAACGATCTGTGGCTTGATGATAGCTTACTGATATGCACCTGGCTGTGGCTGAAAACAGAAAATCTTGGCGTTAATGGAGAAAGCCCGAAAATGCAAACCCCTGCCTGACCCCGCAGCTGACAGACAGCTGCAACGACAAATCGACATCTAATTGGACTAATTGGACTAACTGAACTACCTTATCACTGATAAAGCAATTGGCAAGCTAGTGGGGGCACTTTTTTGTGCCCTACCCAGCAATTTTTCGCTAGAATTTTTGTCACCCACCACAACCAAAAGCAAGCAAGCCAACCAAGCGAAAATTGCTAGCTTGCCGAACCTAAACCGAAGGAAGTTCTCAGTTCTTGAATTGCCCGTGCCAGAAAATAATTCAAGCCTGTGACAAGCCCGCCAGCCAGCCAGCCAGCCAGACAACCCTTCGATCTCTCGATATCGCAACCACCCGAGAAGGAAAATAAAATAAAACCTGCAAACTCCACGCGAAAATGTCTGACGGCGGCGAGATTGAGGTCGAGACCTCCTCCTACCAGGTCCTCCCCAAGGATGTTGTGGCCGAAGTTGGCAGCGTCAAGCTGTTCAACCGATGTACGTTTTGATGTTTTGATTCGATTCAGCCTTTTTTTCTTTCGTAGATGTCAATTTTGCCGTGTCAATGTTGTTGCTGTCCCTTTTTTTTTTTACTTCTTCTAACTGGGTTAAACTATAGGGGGTTACGAGGATGTTGAGATCCGCGATATGTCTTTGACGTAAGTCGACCACCTACACACGAACACCCACCACTACTGCTGCATCATCTACTGCATTCCACACGATAAGGATTATGAGGACCATGAGTATGGGCAATGGGGATGATTGGGGTTGGAGACTGTTGCGACCACGAATAACCGATCAAATAATTACACGAACAAATCCTACTTTTATCACGCGAGCGCAATCGAGAAGTCATGACAAGCAAATCACAAGCAGCCGATGGACATAGACTAACAAACTCCTTCCCTCTTCCACAGCGACTACATCCAGATCCGATCTCCCGTCTACCTCCCCCACTCCGCCGGCCGATATGCCGCCAAGCGATTCCGCAAGGCCAACTGCCCCATCATTGAGCGGTTGACCAACTCCCTCATGATGCACGGCCGCAACAACGGCAAGAAGCTGATGGCCGTTCGCATCGTCGCCCACGCCTTCGAGATCGTAAGACTCCATTCTTGCTTTTCTTTGCCTTTTTTCTACTTGATGTTTAAAGAAAAATCTGGGCATATCTCTAACATGGCCATGCCAGATCCACATCATGACCGACCAGAACCCTATCCAGATCGCCGTCGATGCTATCGTCAACTGCGGTCCCCGGGAAGACAGCACCCGTATTGGTTCCGCCGGTACCGTCCGCCGACAGGCCGTCGATGTCTCGCCCCTCCGCCGCGTCAACCAGGCCATCGCCCTGCTCACCACCGGCGCCCGTGAGGCCGCCTTCCGCAACGTCAAGTCGATCGCCGAGTGCCTGGCTGAGGAGCTGATCAACGCCGCCAAGGGCAGCAGCAACTCGTACGCCATCAAGAAGAAGGACGAGCTGGAGCGTGTCGCGAAGAGCAACCGATAAGCGGGGGTTCTTCTGTCCTTTTTTCTCTGTATGGGGGAGGCGGAGGGGGGTTTTCTACTACTACTACAACCGGCGTGGAAACGAATCTGGGCTTCTTACACATCACGTTGCATTTGTGCGTTACTGGTCCAGGCTGGAAGATGTGGTTCTATGGCATCACTTTTTTTTGTGCCACAAAGTAGCATAGGACTTCATCAACAATGAACAAAAAAGGAATAAAAAAGCTCTGCTCGGGAAATGAGCAAAAATGAATTGAAATAGTACACAAGTCCGATGCATTGATGGTGATGCAGCGTTAGCCGTTGGGGGGAAGCCATAATAACATTTAGCTACCTAAGTACAGAGGGTGAGTTGGAGAAGGGAGTACTAGTAGTGTATACCGGGCCGCCTCGAGCAAAGCTCATAGTATCCGTCCCTAGCAACATGACATGTTGCGACGTAATGCGATACGATGGGTGTTTAAAGAAAAGACCGATCCATCAATACCAGTAGTGGTAATCCGGCCTCCGCGTTTCTCTACAAGCCAATCAGTCAAATCAGACAGTCCCGTATAGCCCGCCACCGCTTCTCTTTCAACGGTCTCCGTCTCCGTCTATGCCGCCGTCGGGGTTCTCGTCACAGGCGCAGCCGCATTCGACGGCGCCCTATCGACGTCGAGGCGGATGACCATGCCGACGTGGGGGATACCCTCCTCGAACCAGCGGCCCATGCCGAAATCGCGGCGGAACCCCCAGCGTTCCCAGAGCGGGGCGACGGACTCCTGGGCGTGGGCGATGACGAGGCCGCGCCACTTGGGGACCTCGCCGGGCGCCAGCAGGGTCGTGGCGGCGCCGAGCCGGTCCAGCCCCAGCTCCGCCACGCTCGGGTTGAAGTACGTCGGGTGCGCCTCCAGCCACCGCCGCGCCGCCGCCCACACCTGCGCCCCGACCCGATGACCCCGGAACTCCTGCACGACCGCCAGCCGCCCCACCTTTACGTACGGCTCCCGCCCGTCGTGGAATGTCGTCTCCCGGTCTAGCTCGTACGCGGGCGCCGCCTGCGCGGTCGTTGCCGGCGACGCGACCGACTGGCGTCGGCCTCCCGGCTGCTGCTGCTGCTGCCGCGCCGGCTCGGCAGTTGATGGTGAAGCTGCTGCTGCGGTGCTGCCTTGCTGTTGCAACACATTATCGACATACCAGCCGCCGTCGACGGGGTGGGGCGGGTGAGGAAAGGGGACGACGCGCAAGGTGCTGATGGGCTGGGAGCGGGTGACGGAGCGGCGGGGCCGCAGGACCTCGCCGGTGTCTGGGTCGCGGACCTCGGGCTCCGTCGTCTGGTTCACCGAGGCGTACATGACCCAGTGGCAGGCGCGCGCGTCGTCCGCGTCCACCTCGTGCGCCAGCGGCACCCCTTGCTCCTCGACGAACACCGCCTCCCGCACCTCCATCGCGTCCCGGAAGACCCCCGGCACCCGCGGCTCCGGAGCCTGCTGGTCGTGCGGCACCCCGCGCACCCAGTCGTCTAGGTTCGTGGGCTCCTGCAGCGAGATGAATGGCGTGCCCATTGTGTTTCCTGGGGGGTGGCTGTTGTTTTATGACGTTTGTGTTTTGTGAATGTGAGGGGAAACAGGCGGTGTTTGTCCGTGGCTTTATTTTGTGCCCTACGTGTGTATTGATTTTCTGGTGATGATGAGCTCCTGGATATCAGCGGCGGATATGGTTTGGTTAAATACCACCTGCGATGCAATACCGATGTAAAAGGCTGAAGAAGAAGAAGGGAAATGTGATCGAAAGGTGAGACGTAAGATGGAAGGGAAGAAGAAAAAAAAGAGTTGGTAATGTGGACGTGAGCGGGCTGGCTATTTTATATCATTTTCTTCAACAAACGGGGGGGTGTGTGTGTGTGTGTCAAACCACCTCAGGCAGGTACAATATGACTCCGACTTGCATGTTCAGGTATACTCAGGGCAAACGAAGAATTGATTGCGGGCAGGTGCGTAGAGTCAGGTTGACTGGCACCTTCCCTCAAGGTTTCTTTAAATATATTTTTGCTACTTAAAAGAGGCGGGCGGCAAGGGAATTGGTGATAAGAGGGTTGTGCCTTCTTGATATGCAAGGCAGAGTGTTGTATGTAGGTCCACGGGTATACTGCATGCAGGGCGTGGGTAGGTAGGTACATAAAGGTAATGATGAGTAACAATATGCAGGTAGCTGACCTAGCCCTGCCTGATCATACCAAATATTGAGTTTCCTTCTTTTCTTTCTTCTTTTTTTCTTTACAGGCCAAGCCCCCTTTCCCTATATTTTCCAACTCTTGATTATATCTAGTACGGCCTGGCTACAAGTCAGACCTTTTATAATGTCAATATTATGATAAAGAAAGCTGCCTGTCTCGTTTGCGTGAATGTTCAGGCTAAAATGTGAACCCTTTGGAAATGGTGGTGGTGGTTTGCCTTTAGTCTATGCAGTTAATAAAAGTAGGCTATATACGGGACCCCCGAACCTTGAAAGACGGCGGGGACGGGGATCCGACTCTCGTTTACTGTTGCCACCTTAAACTCCGCTTGTTTCATGTCTCCGACGCCGAACTTGTGGGGTCAGGATTGCCGATCTCCCATCCCCGCTTCTGGCCCGCTTTGCGCTGCCGCTGCCGCCTATACATAGAGTACCCTACAGAGTCAAGTCTGCCTAGATATTTATGCAAAGGATATATACTTTATGCACATTAGAATAGTTTAAGGGTATTCCGTTAATTACCTAATTGTAAATGCTGCTACGCTAAGAGTTTTAACGACGCCGCCTAAGGGGTTCACAGGAGTCCACCACTTAACAATATGCTCTGGCCTGTCAAGTAGCCCGTCCTGCAGATCATGGTCACGACGTTGGCGCATTCCTGCGGTGTCCCGAGTCTCCCGACGGGGATATTCCGCACGTCACCGGGAGTGCCCTCGACGGCCTTCTCGTCCGGAATCATCCCCGTCTCGCCGATCATCGCGGGCGCAACGTCGTTGACGGTGATCCCGGACCCGGCATGCTTCCTGGCTAAATTCTTCATCATTCCCGACAACCCGGCTTTGGATGCCGCACTACAAGAATTGCATGAGTAAGTACGGAAATCCATCAGACGGCCCATTAATAGTTATAGACCTTGAAGAGGGGGGTAGGGGGTGGGGGTTTGCAACTCACTAATGGCATGCGTTGATGCCGCCACCCTGCGCAGCGATGGAGGATATGAAGATGATGCGGCCCCACTTCTGCGCTTCCATGTGCGGGATGCTGAGCTTCGTGAGGATGAATGAGGCCCGCAGATTGACGCTGACGGTATAGTCGAACTCCTCGAGGCTCACGTCCAGGATGCCGGGCCGCCGAACCCCCTGCCCGGCGTTCGAGACGAGGATGTCCGGTCCCGGCTGCCCGTGCTGCTCCCCGATCTCGCGGAACAGCTGCTCGATGGCCTCGGCCGATCCCGTGTCGACGCGGTGCGTACTGATCTTGCGGTCGCCGCCGCCGCCGCCCGACCGGCGAAGTTCCTCGACCAGGGCGTCGACGGACTGGCGGTTCTGGAAGTACGTGAGGGCTAGAGAGGCGCCCTCGGCCCACAAGTCTCGGGCACAGCTGGCGCCGATCCTGGGTTAGAAGAGTACGTTAATCAATTAAACTTGCGCTTGGAGTGGTTTGGGGGGGGGGGTTCCCCATACCCTCCTGAAGCACCCGTGATCAAGGCTAGACGCCCTTTTATCTCATTGTCCACCTTGGCCATAGTGTTGGGAATAATGATGTGTTAGTAGGTAGGTATATCGAGTACATGTAGTACAGGGAGGGGACAATGAGGAGGGGGACATGATTGGGTTCCGACTACGGGGGGTGTATTAGGCAGTGTATGTACGAAGTAGAGCTCTAAAGCTTCAACATGCAAACCCCACTACAGGGCTAGCTCTAGTCCCGAGGTCCCGCCTAAAAGGGTGGCCTAAAATAGCAAGTAACAACCTGGAAGCCGATAGCTTCAATTCACCAGGTTCGCTGAGGGATACTAGCCACAATACGGAAGGGGGGGAGCTCGCCTTAGAATGAGCCTTACTACTAGAATGCCCTATTTAGGGGTCCCAATGCTCTATCTGACCAATCATATTTATAACAGTGTTTTCTAGAACCCGCAAGCCACGAAGCAGGGATTATGTCTCTTACTACCTAAGTACTTCATTTTACACGTTCAAGGTTGCAAGTTGTCCTCTTGTAAGGTACGGTAAAGTCCACTACAATTCTACTACAATAGCTTGTAGTTAAAGCCCTACAATCTCCTTGAAGGTACATCATCTACCTAGTACCCCCCAGCAACCCCCAAATAAGGCTGATGTGATAAAGAATACGACCGACTCGATGCCTTTTATTAGAGGTCTTGGGAACAGCTGTTACTTTGCAGTTGAGGACAGATTCATATTATTATTATAATAAGTCTTGGTGTTCCAGGAGGATCGAAGTTACTGACGGGGTTTGAAGATTTCAGTTCATTCCAAACTGAATTATTCATTCACTGGAGGGAACTTGGGTTCAACTGAACAATCTCCCATTCCATACTATTTACTCCCCATTGTTTAAAAACCTTGACCATCTTTTTCACTTATAGGTTGCAATAATCATCGTCACCGCTTATACGTACCCGTGGACCTGCATATACTCCCCCTCTCCCCCCTACCTACTTTGTAGGCACAAATAAATATTTCTATAAAAAAAGCTGCCAGGGAGCCTTCCCCCCCTTCTTTTTTCAAGGTTGGGGAATTTTCTGGCAACTTACTACCGGATTTAGGCGATTTACTCGCCCATAACATCTTGCCCAAGATGAGACAGCTATTTTCACTACGCTCCATCTTTCTCTGCGTCGTCTTCTTCTTTTCCACCAATGTACTTGCAGTATCTGCTGTACTCGGTATCGATGTCGGTACCGAATACATAAAGGCCGCCTTAGTAAAACCTGGTATCCCCCTCGAGATCGTCCTGACCAAAGACTCGAGGAGAAAAGAGACCTCCGCCGTCGCCTTTAAGCCTTTCAACAATGCGCCACCCTCAGGCTCCTACCCCGAGAGAGCCTATGGTTCCGACGCTGTGTCCCTCGCCCCTCGATTTCCTGCCGATGTATACCCCAACCTCAAGACCCTCCTAGGTCTTTCTACCGACGATCCCATCGTGCAAGAATACCTTGCCAGACATCCGGCTCTTCAACTGGAGTCGCATAAGACCCGCCACACCGCTGCGTTCAAGAGTAACTCGTTTGCTAGGGATGAGGAGGCATGGCTGGTCGAGGAACTGTTGGCTATGCAGCTTCAGAGCATTCAGAGCAATGCCGAGGCGCTCGCCGGATCCGACTTCAGTGTTCAGTCCGTCGTCATTACTGTGCCCCCCTTCTATACCATCGAGGAGAAGCGGGCCTTGGAGACCGCTGCTGAGCTCGTGGGTCTCAAAGTCCTCTCCCTGATCAGCGATGGACTTGCCGTGGGGTTGAACTACGCCACGAGCAGGACGTTCCCCGTCGTCAATGAGGGGGGCAAGCCTGAACATCATATGGTCTTCGACATGGGCGCCGGATCCACCAAGGCTACCATCCTGAGATTCCAGGGCCGAACCGTGAAGGACGTCGGCAAGTTCAACAAGACTGTTCAAGAGGTGCAGGTCCTAGGTACTGGCTGGGACCGCACCCTAGGCGGTGACGAGTTCAACTATTTGATCGTCGACGACATGATCTCCAAATTCGTCGAGACGTCCGCTGCCAAGAAGGCCAAGGTCTCGCCCGAGAGTGTTCGCAAGCATGGACGTGCCATGGCCAAGCTGTTGAAAGACGCCGAACGAATCAGGCATGTTCTAAGCGCCATCCAGGACGCTCAGGGTAGCTTTGAAGGCCTCTACGAGGACATTGATTTCAAGTACAAGATCACGCGAGCCGAGTTCGAAACGATGGCCGAGGCTCACGCCGAGAGGGTCCAGGCCGCAGTACAAAAGGCGCTGAACTCCGCCGATCTCGATATCAGCCAGATCGACTCCATCATCCTCCATGGAGGCTCCTCGCGCACGCCGTTCGTTCAGACCCAGCTTGAGAAGATCGCCGGAGACGACAAGCTCCGCAGCAATGTCAACTCGGATGAGGCCGCCGTGTTTGGTGCCGGTTTTAGAGCCGCCGACATCAGCCCGAGCTTCCGCGTCAAGGAAATCCGGGTCTCTGACATCGCCGCGTACCCGATCGGCATGAGGTGGAAGACGGGCCAGGAAAAGCCCCAGCAGCAGCGATTGTGGACCGAGCGATCTGTACTCGGTGGGGCCCCGAAGGAGGTCACCTTTGCCAACCACGAGGACTTCGAGGTGCAATTTTATCAGCAGGTCCCATCCGCTGATGGTGTGGTCGAGAAGGAGACCAAGGTTCTTACGACGAAGAATCTGACGGCCTCGGTCGCATCTTTGGTAGACGAGAAGGGATGCACGAAGTCGGAAGTCCAGTTCAAGGTTCAGTTGCGGCTTAGCAGCGTGGACGGCGAGGTCGAGGTCGCCCAGGCAAGTGTCGAATGCGAAGCCGAAGAAGTAGAGAAGGAGGGTATCATAGATGGAGTCAAGAACCTTTTCGGCTTCGGAAAGAACAAGGACCAACAGCCCTTGGCAGATGCCGAAGAGGGCACAGAGACCGTCGAGACTGAGTCGACAACGGCCTCTACCGATACCGCTACCACGTCTTCGCAAGAGTCCAGCGCCAGCTCTGCCTCCACCACTGAATCGGCTGAGTCGGCGGAAGCTAGTCCGAAGCCCAAGAAGAAGACGCTTGTCGTGGTTCCCGTCGACTACACCTTGGAAAAGACCGGCGTCCCTCAATTTGAAAAGAAGGAACTCACCAAGTATAGAGCCCGTCTCAAGTCGTTTGAGGTGTCGGATAAATCTAGAAGGCAGCGAGAAGAGGCCCTCAACCAGTTAGAAGGCTTCACCTACAAGGTCCGGGACCTGTTGGAGAGCGACTCGTTCATCGCTGCCTCTACCAAGGAAGAGCGGGAAGCGCTCGAGAAGAAGGCTAGTGACGCTGGTGATTGGATCTACGATGATGGGGCGGACGCCTCCCGTGATGAGCTCAAGAACCGCCTGAAGGCGCTCAAGGATCTGGCTTCGCCTGTACAGAAGAGAGTGGAGGAAGCAGAGAATAGGCCTGCTCTGATTAAGGGCCTGAAGGATGCATTGGAGCAGACCAACGTTTTCATTGAGACTATCAAGCAAAAGATCGCGGAAGAGGAGGCAGCTTCATCGGCTTCCTCGTCTGACGCAAGCGCTACTGTCACCTCTGCTCCTTCTAGCGAAGATGATGACGGGCTCGAAGATGACGATACCACTACCTCGACCACCACCACAGCTACCACGGAAGACCGTGGACCCGCACCCCTATATACTCTCGATGATCTCAAGGACATCACGGAGCTGTCCCAGTCCACGTTGAAGTGGCTCGAGGAGAAGCTCGGCGAGCAAGAGAAGCTCCCCGAAACGGCTGACCCGGTGCTGCTGACGAAGGACCTCACGGAGAAGGCCAAGAAGCTGGAGAAGGCGGGCATGGACCTGGCCATGAAGACGGTCAAGAACTTCGAGAAGGCGGAGAAGGAGAAGAAGAAGAAGAGCAGCAGCAGCAGCGCGAAGAAATCGTCAAGCAAGACGAAGAAGCAGGGTGCCACTGGTAAGGCGGAGTCGGAGGACGCGGAGCCGACGTTGGTAGACTTCGACGACGAGCACTTCATCAAGCTGGGCAAGGACGGGAAGGCGCCCACGAGTGAGGAGATCGAGGAGATGATCCGGAAGATCACCCAGGCGCAGCAGCAGGAGGGCAAGGACAAGGAGGAGGAGGACAGGAAACACGATGAGCTCTGATGCATGCAAGCCCTATCGGTCCCGCTCTCGGTCGGTTGGTGTGTGTCCACCCCACCCCCCAAACCGAACCAACTAGCACATAGATGATGAAGTGAATTCAACTCAACCAGACACAACAACACTCCAATGCACGCGCGCGCACTCAGATACACACACATACACATAGCGATAGATGTTTTACAATGTGGAATTATAATGCCTACCTAAACCATGGGATACATAAAATAACAACCACGGCGATACTGCCAGTGAGTGAGACAACAAGAACACGTGATAAGTGACCAGACAGACAGACAGACAGACAGACAGACAGACCAGATGACGGGCAGGAAGGAAGGATGGATGTCGTTCTTGGTTGTGTTTCCCCTTGACATGTGCGTACGTAGGTACAATTATATACGTGTATATCATCGGCGATGTCATGTAAGAAAATGATCTCTTTAGAACAGATGAGAAAAAGAAAATTGAAAAAATCAATAAAGAAAAGGTGTGCCCTCACCACCCCCCACAGGCTTCAACCCCCCAATTCGTCCATCAAGTTACCTACATAAAACGTCGTCGTGGACCGGGACCCGTATCACATGGGATGGGGCTCCTTGGGAGCCACAATGTCTCGTCCGCGTCTTTTACGAAAGAAATAGGATAAGGGTGAGGGTGAGGGTAAGAGGGTGAAAAAGATGGGTAAGGGAATGGATCCATGTTTGCTTTCGGGCCATTTCGCCTGTCGTCTACTCGGGTATCTCTCTCCCCTTCTCTCTCTCTCTCTGGCTATTCTTTTGGTCTCCGGCCCGCGAAGTTTGGGCTTGATGGCAGCCGGCAGTAGTCGTCCGGCTTTCCTTCACCCGCCCATGGGATAGGGATAGGATACTCGCTGCCTCTGCTGCTGCTGTTATTGCTATTGCTGCAAGAGGCCGCTTATTATTATTTTTTTCCCCCTTCCCCTTTGCCCACATACGTCTAAAGAACGTGTCGCGAGAGGTTCGCTCCCACCTCCTTTTCTTTGCCCTTTTTGACCAAAATTACAAATTCCCAACAGAGTGTTTTCTTGCCCCTAAGTTTGATTTGAACCGGATTCGATTCATGGGTTTCCCATCCATTCTAGCTGGGGTCTAGAAGCCAATGCCCTATTAACTTCATTATTGTCCCAGCCCCGAAACTTCCACTACTGTCTCCTCACACAGCCAAAGGCCAACGCCTAGCCCCACCTCCCCCCCCCCCCCAAGCTCGTTTCAACGAACGTGGGTTTAGATCTGTACAACATAGGAATTTCGAGTCGGGTCGTCCGTACCACCCCGAAGAGACGAGCACAAATCCTTGGGAATAACTTGATTTGCCTTGATGTAGCGTATACAGCAACCAAAAACGAAAAGCATGCCTGTATACATGCGCCGCGTAGGACGGAGACGAATGAGAAAACTCACTTGGCGTACCTGGATAGCTCGCATAATAGATGGGATGGGAACCCGAACGACTTTCACTTTCACATAGATAGATCCATTGAAGATCCGAACAGCGAGAGTCGATAATCCGGATAGATATTCGTCTCCTCGCCTCCTCTCCCCCTTTTCATCCCCCCCTCATCACCGCCACTCCGGCTATCCCGTCACCCACCTGTCACTAATGCAGATATGCCGTCGTATCTGTTTGCCACAGCTTGCAAGCCCCCCCGCCTCCTTCCCGTCACTTCTAGTAGGAGGGTACCTGCGTTTCTGCCTAGGATGTATATAGAGAGGTGTATGTAGGTTCATTCCCGTACTTGCGGGTGGAGTTACATACAAATAGTATCTAGGTAGACACCACCCATGGAACATGTCGTACATGAGTAACCCCTCCTAACGTCATGAGCCCAGGGAGAATCTTCTCCCAGGTTATTGCCAGATGCCCATCCTCAATTCCAGAGATGTTAGATGTCACCCCCCGGCTTGGCAGGGGTGACCAATTTCGTTATCCCAATGTCCTTACCTTTGGTATGGGGAAGTAATGTAGTTGTCTAGCTGGTAGGTACCTATCCATACTCAACCTTGGAACCTTGGAAGAGGGTGGGGAACATGGGAGGGGTATATCTGCGGGTGCCCGGTGGGAATCCACAGAGATGTTGAGGTTCATCCATCTAACATCCATGGATAGTACTTGTGTGTATGTAACGTAGAACTTCCAGGCCCGTTTACGGCCTTGGGTTGAGACATCATCAAACCCTACCTGCCTATGTACTCTGAAGATGGTTCATCGTACCTGCCTGGCCCGCCTGTTTATAGCTCCCGGTTTGGGAAGAACCTTGGAACTACGTAGGCCTGTAATTTTACCTCTATCTATAACATTGCCTTAGTAAGTAAGTACTTGGGCAGGAACGATGTGATACCTACATATGTACCTACCTACCTGCCTGCCGTAGGTAAACAAACCACGAGTACGGGAAATGACTTAATAAACACTGCAGGTGTAGTGCAGGTGTAGTGTAGGTGTACTGCAGATGGGTTAATTCCATCTGCCCTCAAGGTGACATAAACTTCCAAGGTTGAAATGACTTACATCAGGTTCCAAGGTTGTCCAGATGTAAATAAAAAGAACAGCTCTGCAGCCAGATTTCAACGAAATTAGAAACCCATCTGATCTGGTTCACCTTCACACCTTCCTGTACCCCCATTACCTTTACCTTACCCTTACCCTTACCCTTACCCTTACCCTTACCTTCTTTCATCCCATCCACGGGTCATCCATCCTACCAAGTTTTGGCAGTCCTAGGTTGACCTCATCCCGTCCCAAACCAAACCTCTATCACCGTGTCTCTTTCGTCATCGTGTTTTGCCTGCGTTTGGGAATATTGCCCCCATCTATTTAACCTACTTAAAAGGTAGACAGTTGATCCTTTTCCTTCTTCACTCTTCATTTTTGAGTCATCACCTTCTACGCCACTCGTTCTAAACCTTCTGTTCAACCCCTATCGCCTCGTACCCCGGTTTAGGCTACACTACTTCACCACCCGGGTTCATTGAAGCTTTGTGGCATTGTTCATGGCGTACAAGATGAACGCCCTCGTGGTACTGGCCACGTTGTGGCTTACCCTGTTTGGATTGGTGACCTCCTACCCGACCGTGGACGAGGTTGGTGATGGTAGCCTCTCCTTGCCCGTCACCCATAACGTGAACCGTACTCGCAATGGCCCCATGGAGATGTACAAGGCTTTCCGCAAGTTCAACATCGAGATCCCCGATGCCCTGCAGAAGATCGTCCGCAAGCAGCAAGCTAACAAGGTTGCCGCCAACGATGGTTAGTGAATATACACACACACATCCCCTTCCCAATATCCCACTTGACCACCTGACCTAACGAGTACAATAGATGGCACAATTCCTGCGATCTCGCAGGATGGAGATCTGCTCTGGATTTCTCCCATTGGAATTGGCACTCCACCGCAGAAACTCAACGTTGATGTTGACACCGGTTCCTCTGACACGTATGGATTAGCCAATTCTTATAATTATGTCACCCGATTCACTGACCAGATTTTAGCTGGGTTTTCTCAACGGATACGCGTGACACCTTCGTCAATGGCCAGGACCTCTACAAACCTAACAAGTCCTCCACTGCTGAGAGAATCGACAATTGTACCTGGTCAATCCTATATGGTGATTTCTCCAGCTCAAGTGGTATCTGCTATAAGGACACCCTGACTCTTGGGAACCTATCTATTCCGAAGATGATCATCGAGTCGGCAACTCATACGTCTGACATGTTCACTGAGACGAAGTCTCTGTCAGGCCTTTTGGGTTTGGCATGGCCAGACCTTGCGCAGACATCCCCGAAACAGAAGACACTGCTCGACTTTCTACCCAAAGTTCTGAAGGAACATGTGTTCACTGTTGATATGAAACACAACGGCACCGGAACGTACAACTTTGGTTACATTGACCACAGCTTGTATAAAAAGGGGGAAGAACTCCAGTACATTGATGTTGACACAACTGCCGGATTCTGGACCGTTCTACACAAGGGCTTCAATGTCGCTGGAGAGGAACTGAAGTATGAGTTCTCGTCGCCCAAAGAGGTCATTGTTGACACGGGCACCACGCTCCTCTTTTTGCCCGAACAGGCCGTCGATACATACTTTGACAAGGTCCCTGGCGCCAACTTCTCGTACTCAGAATACGGCTATCTCGTCCCCTGCGACAAGACCCCACCAGACTTGACCGTTGAGCTTACTGACAAGGCGGGAAATACGCTCACGAGCACCATTCCTGGAGAATACGTCGTTTATGCACACGTCAGTGATGAGATGTGCTATGCCGGCGTGCAGTCACTTGGATCATTCTCTGCTCTCGAGGGGATCCTAGGTGATATCTTCATCAAGAGTAGCTTCTCCGTCTTCGACATCTCAAAGAAGCGGTACGGACTTGCGCCGAAAAAGATCGGGACAGGTCCGGAGAAGCGTTAGGCGTGCTTGAGCATCACCGTTGGTGGCGGCGCTCGAATGGATTGCGACTAGAAGTTTACCCTCATCAATCGAGGAAGGAAGAAGCGAAATGGGTGCCTGGGAGTTTATTACTCGTGGACTCTATACTGCGCTTTGGGTCGCTGCGGTTGAATATTTGCTGACACAATTTGCGGGGCTGGTGCCCAGACAGAGGGGCCCCCTTTTTATGTAGCTGGTTCCAATTTTGACGGGCTTTGGTACAAAATAATGAGGGATAGGGTAGCCTAACCAGTCAGTCAGCTAGCTAGACACATAATACCGATGCTTTCCAAGTAAATTGCGAGAAACCGTAAGAACCTCATGTGACTTGAAAAAAAAGAGGGAGTGATGGTGGTGGTGTTTGGGAGGGAGTAGTTCATTACTCCTTACCCCCCCGCGGACGAGACGTATAGGATTATACCAGACAAAAACGACGCTGATATAAACTCGGGCCGGCCTCAACTATAATGTGCTGTGCTGCGGAGTAGAAAGAAAAGGAAAATCCGAAAGAAAAAAAGGGGGTTCAAGGTTCACGTCTGGAACCCTAGTCTGAACTTGTCGACTTGACTTGACTTGACTTGGACCTCACGAGAAAGGGGGTTATTATTTATTTATTATCATTATTATTTAAAGTTCACGCCCGATTTTTAAAAGGGGCTCCCGTCCCGTCTCGTCTCGTCTCGTCTCGTCCCGACGTCGTTAACAACTCACCGGCCCGATTTTTTTTCTCATATATATATAAAGATCTCGAATCCCCCCGCCCCCTCCCCCCCGGTATGTTTCTACTGTCAGTTCAGTCAGTCAGTTCATGATAAGATTTTGTTGTGCGTTTGAAGATACAGATAGTTTGCACCTTTATTCCTTCCCTTCGTCTGTGTGCATACCCACCGGCTTGTGCTGCGTCCGCCCGCTCGTCCACCCGTTAAGGGCAGCCGCCTGGTGTAAGTTGTGTAGGTCAGATTATTGGGGGAGGGGGGGGTTGTTTCATTCACCATTCATTAGAGGCTAATGAGGTTAGGGACCAGTAAATGTGAGAAAAAGTCAACAGACGGCACTCGGTAGGTTAGGTTAGGTTAGGTATCCAGGGATGCCCTCACCCTTAATTATTCTTTTTTTTAAGCAGCAGCAGCTGCTGCCCCGAGAGGCAGAGGCGCGCGCGGTAATGTACAGGCGAAGAGGGCGGCGGTGCCGACAACCACACACATACAGACACAGACTACCCGTTTCCTTCCGTCTCCCGTCTCTACCATTCTCGCCAGGTTTCATTCCTACTCCCCCTCCTTCCTACCTATGCCCCCCCTGTCTCCTCTTTTCCTAGCCATCTTCCCTTCCTCCCCGTCTATTTGCACCGTCTCCCCCCCCTAGAAGGACAAGGGCCACTCTCTTTCTCTTGTGTATACCAATGCATGCTGAAATAGAAAAAGGAGTTATCCGACCGCCCCTAGACTGGTATCCGGAAAAGAAACAAAAAATCTCACGGTTTCTATACCAGTTTACCGCCTGAACACACGCATACACACCTACGCACACACACACACACAACACAGGCACTCATCGGAAAGGGGAGGGGTTGGGGAGGCTATGCTGCTGGCTGACCCCGTTGGCCCCGTGGTCATCTCATCAATCAACCAAAAAACAGATAAAACCGACCACCGTCCGAATCGTAACTACCTAATAAAGGGATGGGAAACAAAAACATGTAATCGTAAAATGCAGAGATGCGCGGGAACGAGCTGACGAGAAGGCGAAGTCGGTAATAAAAGAGGATATGGGTGACCCAAAAAATAGACGCCCCGAACGCCGGAAGAAACTTGGGTGTCGCACGCTTGAAACGAGTGAACCCTGCTGTGCTTGCGGAGAAGACAAGACCAGCTGGGACGCGATAGGGACACCGGATTGAGCGTCAACTGTTAGCCGTTCCCAATCGATATTTGCTTGGCCTAGTTTTCGTCGTCTTATTGGCCGACTGCCTTGGGGCCTGCTGGAGAGAAGTGCAGTTTTCGAGATACCGGGAAGATCTTCGTGGTCCCGTTATCCTTGCCAAGGAAAATTGAGGCCTGGGTTCGGCGATGGAAAGCTCGGATCGAAAAGCGAAGGTTTTTCGTCAAAAGGAGTCGACTCAGTCACGAATTCTGTGGGCGGAGAAATACCGAAGACCTAGTGTTGCCGGGGCCCTAGATGTCGCGATCGCCACCATCTTTGGTCACCAAAACATAGTCAGCAAAAGTTCGAGTCGAGACAACACCGGGAGAGCGGCCGGGGTGATTAGTGGCGGCACTAGGAGTAGTTGTTGTGGAGGAAATTTTCTCGTCATACTGGCGGTGAGGGGGATGATGACTATCAGCAGGATCGAGGTATTCACCTTCACTGGCCGTGGGCGTCGGCGGCATGGCCCCTCCGCGTACCGGGACCTGTTGCTGGGTCTGCTTGGCGGTACCTGGCCTAGAAGTCTTCGCGGCATCCTTGTTGGAACCCACGGGGTCGGTCTGCGGCTGGCGGGGGGCCTGCGGACCTCCGGTCGTCTGCGGTACGCCACCGTTACGTTTCAGTCTCTCCTCCATCTCCCGGATGCGGGCCTCGAGGGATTCTAGCTCGCTTGTCTGGGTAGTGACCTGCTGTTTCCTGTTGTATGTGCAAGGAAGAAACATATCGGCGTTAGTCGTTCATGTTCGGCGGCAAAAGACGAGGGATTAGTGGGTGGAAATATGGAATTCACTCCGCTACGTACCGCTTGTCAACCTGGTCGCCTAAGTCGGCAATGCTGTTCTCGATCTTGAAGATATCCATCAACTCCTGGCTAAAGGAGCGGGCGATGGTACTATTTTCGAGGTAGGATATACATGTTAGTCTTCTGGAACAGACCAGACCGTTGGATCTTTACTTGGTACAATTTCCCATCTTGACCGCTGGTCAGGTGGGAGGCTAATAATGGCCCGCAACGATGCGAGTCGATGGGTTGACGGGACAAGGGATGTGGAACGTGGGTGTTTACATACGACTGTGGGCGGCGGCCATTGGGCTGCCAGTCACGGTCGAGCTCATCGTCAGTAGGGCCGCCGCTCATGTTGACGACTTAGGGAAGAAACTGTATGTGTAGAGTGTAGATTGTTTGTTCGAAAAGCGAAAAGGATACTAAAGTTACCCGACTTTTCGGTAACGGGATGTTTGTCGAGGGTTCTCGCGTATACAAAGTATCACTACAAAAACCGAATAAGAATCGAACGAGTAGGTAGGCCACCTAGACAGGTTTATTGCATGTAATGACTACCTTGTTAATAGAACATAACGGAGTAGGAGGTTGAGAAGGGAAAAAAAAAAGCTTGTGTGCGTGTAGAAGTTCCGTATATGTATAGGTCCAGGTTAGATGATCCAGGTTAGGTATGGGAGAGCCCGCTGGCTGCAAGTGTTGTTACTAGTTTATGGGCCCTGGTTTCTGCTAATATGTACCTAGATAGGGTACTACATAGGGTACTCCGTAGATTGATTATTAGGTGCCTTAGGTAGGGTGGCCGGGTGGATTGGGTGGACTTGTAACTTCCAAGTAAGAGTGGACTCGGACTATGCCTGTTTAAGGGGTATCTATCTGTCTGTCTTCCAAGGAGGTTGTTTCTTTCCCGTAACCTTATATGTGCAAGGGGAGTCGCAACGGGCTGAATTTGGAACTGGAAATGGAGTTGGGGGAAAGAGCACTGCTGCTGCGGCTGGATGTCTGGATGTCGGGATGTCCAGGTGGCTTTCCTGGCTGACGGGCTGGTCGGCTTACCTGCCCAGGTGGTTTTAAGTACACAACTGGCTTGAACTGGCTGACTGGACTGGGCAGGGGGAAAAGGGGTCAGCCGAACCGGTCTTGTGGTTGTGGATCTGGAGGGGTTGGGTTTAAAGTGCTGCTACTTTAGTAGGCATGCCCAACTTCCAATTTATTTCTATACTATCTACAACTGAAGATACATGTAGTAAGTGGATGGCAGTGCCCTTCGAAGCCGCTTACCAGGGCAGCTGCCAGGGCCACTTCGTATATAGAAATCTGTCCTGATATGCCAGGTAGGTAATTATCCCATGTATGAAACCAGTACCAGCAGCTATGCAGGAGGTTTTATGTTGTAATATATCCCTTTAAGGTCGGATGCAGGCATATCTGTACCTAGATTGTTAGATCACTGCATATTTAAGGGGCAAATTATACAAAATGTGTAAAGGTTACTTTACATATCTAGGTGGCTTTAAGAAGACACATTGATATAACCTAGTTTGTATAATTCCAAGAGCCTCCTCATCGATGCAAGCTACTCTGCAAAAGTGTTTAGCTATTCGATAAAATAAGATGATGTGTAGGCTAGCTAGTGGATGCTTGATATATACTCTGCCTAACATGATGCAATATTTAATTGATTAATTGATTGATTGATAGTTTATATGACTATGTCGATCCGGGTTCGATTCGATTGTCAAGTCCTACCTAATCAACGATTTCGGGGGAAGGCAAGGGGGCGCTTAAAAGACGCTGGGGCTGGGGCTGGGGGGCCGGGGGGCACGGGGGCTAGCGAGGCGCCGAGGGCATAAGGGGCGCCAAATGAAGTTTAACCATCTGGTTCACTATTATGCAAAATGAATGGAACCCGCAGCGAATGAAGATCCGAATCAAAACGAAGTCCCCAGAAAAACTTGTCTGCTCCATTTAAGTCCATCTGCAAGAGGCTTGTCAAGGCCTTGTGGTTCCTGGAGAAGAAAGAAGACCCAAAGTGCAATTCCAGCGGCCCGAGCGCCCCTTGTGTAAAAGAATTGGCAGACTGATAAGACCTTACTGCACATTGGCTGACGGGGTCTAGTTATCCCCTCTAACCCCTCGGGGCGCCGCCCCCTCCCCTTTGTATAATTAGTGTCCTTATAGAAGATATGCATAGCGGGGAAGACTGGGGCCGTTATATGCGTTATATGCGCTCTAGTATGGAGCAGACTGACTAGCAGATAATCATCGTATAATAAATAGTAGATTCTTTAATGTCGTTAAGAAGTTGATGTGAGATAGGGTAATCATAACTAGCTCTAGGTACTTGTAGGTAAGATATCGCTGGATAAGACGGAAATGCATATTTCTTACGAGATATCTGTGCGAGTAGGCATGGGGGCAACTCGATCGATGTTGTGCTTTCTTATTCAAAGTTGTTAGTGTGAGGACCCATCGGCGTTTAAGTTCAATATTGTTAAGTTGCATCCCCGGTTGCGCTTCACTTTGCAAAAGTTCGTGTGGTATTTATTCATATACGTACGTAGTAATGTAACTACTCCGTACTGCAGCTCTTTGGCCTGATACATATATGTAACAGTTGCAGATAGAAGAACCTGGTACCAACTGGAGGTGTAGGATTAGGGATGATCTCCGAAGTTCGAAGGTCGGGTTGCATTGATACCTTTTCTAAATATATGCTACCGAACAGCCGAAAAAAGCAACCTCAAGTAGAGCTAAGAAGGCGTTCCTGATAACTTCTACGTATGTACCTACTACGGTAAAGATTGAAGTTGTCGAAGTAGCCACCAACGTCTTCTTATACCTCTGTTCCTTCCAGCAACAAGTATGTCTGCTTAAAGCTGCACACAACCTAAAATGCTAAACAAATCATAACTTTCGTACTTGCTAAGGAGCATCCGATAGGAAACCCGAAGACTGTAGGTATGGTCAAGCCAAAGATTAACTAATCGTGTCATGGGATTCCGACTTTTCGTGCAGTCAGATCCAATTTGCATAGTCTTCTCGTTTCTTACCGCATTGTAGAGTATCTATTTATAGTTGTCCCATAAGATATTGAGATGATGCTGTATCCAGTTACTCCGTATGCATAGCTCCGGAGTACATAATCTGAAAGCTTATGCAACTTATACATAAATGTTTTAAAGAAGGTTCCCCCCTCCACCCCACCGGAAAACATGGCAGGTGTCATGTGAGTGAAGTACCTAACTGGTTGCTTAAGCTACTACATAGTGTAGTACGAAGTAGAGGGTATCGTGACAATTAGGGGCTTCAGCCGCATTATTCACGTGAGAGAGTTCTCGTGGCTTATCAGCAACAACTTAACGGGCACACGCGGATCAGTCTTGGCTTGGTGTCAAGTAAGATGTGAACCACGGAGGGACCTCCGGGATCGTCGAGTGCGGCATTCATTTAAACCACGTGAATGTACCTCGTCGAGGGAGGGGGCATTCATCGGGAACAGGTGGGAAACTGGAAGTAGGCAAGGTTGTGAGTCAGCCCTGGAGGACTTGTAGCTTGTTGCTTTGCTGTTGACTTAGTAGCTTGGGGTACAGTATCCGGACATGACCAGGGCAGCTTACTATTAGACATTACGACTTATAGTATGTGATGAAGTAAACTGGTAGCCAGTTAATGAAAGACTAGCTGGAAAACTTTGTTATTTGAACTTCGAGAGTTGCTTTATTATAAGTGACGTATCCTGCTGAGTATGGTCCGGGGATGACAAGATGCTAGAGCTAGGAGATAAGCATCTTATCTATCATGTATACAAGCATACATGCTTTTTATATACATGTACTAAAAGTATAGCGCATGTACGTCTTGTACGCGTATGTACTTTGTATATGCGTTTACGTGGTCGCGTAGTGGCCTAGGCTCTATGCATACTTTCACTGACAGACAAGACAACCCGTGGACCTTGGAAGTCTTCCTAATCTGTCGATCGATCCATCACACAAACAACAACCTGGAACCCACCCACCTTAACCAGCCAGCAGCCAGCAGCCAGCCAACCAAGCCAGCCAGCCAAACCTGCCAAACCTGCCACCCACTCTCGGCCAACTTTTGCTACCACTCTGCCACTCTGCCAGTCCAGTCTTGCCAGTTTTTGTTGGCTTGCCTGGCTTGCTTGGAACTACTAGTTAACTATCACTAGGTATCCTATCCATACTGGGAGATCCCCCATACTGGCCATACCACTCAAAACCAACCCAATTCTGCAATCACGTGATTTATGAACAGACGACACCTACACCTACACGAAAAAAAAATCTCTTCATCACGAACAACCCTCATCAGCCTCATCAAATCGAGGCTTTTACCATCTCCGTCACGTTATGATATTGGTCCGAGTAGTCTTATTAGACCTCGTTGACCCTTAATACGGTCTTAGTATGTGTTAAAACGCCACATTTCCCCCGATCTTTTCCCATCTTTCCCCCCGATTTCCCCCACGTCGGGCCCGACAACAACCATGACGATAATCATCCACCAAGTTGATTCCACGTTGATTTCCTCTAATTCCTCTAACCGTGTCATCAGATCCTGGCGCCCATTCATCTGCTACCGCGACGCGAACGTCCTTACCACCACCCCCGGCCAGGAGGCGGATATTGGCTCATGAATAACACGGCGGCCTATACACCACTCGAGTCATTATTCTTATTTCAGTTGCTGCCCAAATACGGTTTCATCAACGGCGCCTTCAATCGCATCTCCGACGAGCTTAAGAGCACCCCCTTGATACAGGAACAGGACACCTACGATGCTGCAAGGCTAAGTCCCGAATCCCTTCAGGAGCTTGCCCTACAGCTACTGCGGGAGGAGCAGCGGGGAGAGGCCGACAATGCCGCCGATAAGAGTTGGGCTGGTCTGTCGCCAACTTCTAGGAAGAGGAAGCTGCAGAGCCCACCTTTGCCATCCCTCGAAGAAGCCCACAAGTACTCCGAGAAGTTACCGATCCTAGTTGACCGACTTTATGCCCGCTTTCGAGACAACATCGTCCGTCAGATTCGCGATGATGAACGCCGCATCGAGATCGTCCGACGCGAGATAAGCGAGATCGAGCGAGGTGAATGGGACACCAAAAATGAGAGGCAGCCGGAAACACAGGATGGCCCGAAGGTGGCATCACCACCAACGCCTGCGCACGGGGACTCAAGCGCTGTTAAGATCAATGGTCAAACGGCACCTGCACTCCCACCCGCATCGGTTCCTGCATCGGTCCCTGCAACGGTCTCTGCACCGGCCTCTGCACCGCCCAGAGTACTCGATCATGGAAGCAAGCCTGAGCCAACTCGCACACCTACTCCCGTGTCAGTTTCGACTCCAACGCCTCTGTCCCATCCTCCCGTGGATAGAAGACCAAGCCAGCCGAGTCAATCTCCAGTTCCCCCTGCTGCCCGGACTCCAAACGAAATACAGCAGTCTGCAATAGACAGAAGGACCCAGGAGCTGCCGCGCCCGTTAAATGGGACAACGCCGGTATTGCAACATCCACAAGGCGTCCAGGGTTATGGTGCGCGTCCGGCGTCCACCCCTCCTCAGCCTTTACATACCGAACCCCTACAACGGCCTGATAATCCAGCTCAAACTAGAAGTCCTGCCCAAGGCCAGACTCCTGCTTTGAAATGGGAACCTCCATACCAACCAGGCGCGCATCACCAGGCTTCGGTCCCGTCACCCCGACCTCCCTATAACGCCGGCCCAGGCAGAGCACCTAACTATCCTCCACCCTCACCAAGCCATCCGCCACCCCAGTATCCGAATGGCAGGCAGACACCTACTCAATACCCTCAACCGTCGCGACCGACGTCGCAGCCTCAAGCCAAACCATCACCTCCAGTCCTTGTACCACCACAGACGACGAGTCAGTTGCCTCCATCTTTGCCATCGCTGCCCTTGAATGCGACACCCGATGGTGCCGGGCAGCAGAACTCACAACACCGACCTCCCAGCTTACCGCCTGGGCCGAAACCTGGGGTACCGTCTCCGAGCTATGCGCATGCCCAACCGAAACCCGCGCCTACACAACCACCTATTCGGCCACCTTCCGCTATATCATCACCTGTTGCACAGTCTCATGTCACAACGCCTAAGGCACCGGTCTCATCCGGACCCTGGCATTCGCCCTCCAATACCCCACGCACTCCATACTCTCAACACACTCCGCATGTTTCCGCCTCACATCCTCCAGTTCAGTCGCAGCAGGCATACCAACAACAGGTTCCTCAACAGCAACAGCAACAACACCAACAGCCTCACCATCAACAGCAATACCCGCAGCAACAACAGTACCAGCAGAAATACCAACAGCAGCAGCCGCCACCGCCGCCGCCGCCGCAGCCGCAGCCACAGCAACCGCCGTATCAACTGCCGAATCAACCGCAGCAGCAACCGCAGCAGCAACCGCCACAACAGCCGCCGCAGCAGCCGCCGCAGCAGCCGCAGCCGCCATCACAACCGCAGCACCAGTATCAGCAGCCGAATCAACAGCAAAGTGTACCTGCTTCTTACCCATCCTCGTACAGTGCTGCCACTTCGCCTTCCGTTGCTGGGCCTGAGCCTCGCCCTCAGCCCTCAGTCGCCCAGACACCCGTTACCACTCAGCAAGCTGTTCGTCCAGTATCTACGCCGCAACCTCTGGGCGTCAATGTCTCGTCTCATGTCATACGGGGTCACGGTACTAAATGGGTATCTACACCAACACCTGCAACTCCTCGGGTGCGGGAAGCTAGTAGCTACTTCGATGTAGAAAGCCCGGCTTATGAGCCACTCAGCCCACCCCTGCAGCCTGCCCAGCAAGCAAAGTCCTCACCTATTCAAGCCGGAAAGAATGATGTGTCGAAGGTCAGTACGGCGGCTCATGCTAAACCGCGACAGCCACGTAGCGCTGAAAAAGCGGGTGCTGAAGGGACGGCGACTCCGGCTCCAGAGTTCTCGGCAAACAAGATTAAGCACGAGGAGGCTACGCCTCGTGTTTCTGAAGATGGTGGTGATACGACTGCAGATGAGGGAAGTCGAAGCCGGGTGCAGTCTGCCACTGCAACAGCGAACAAGCGCAAGCGTGAAGAGAGCCCTATAGATCGAGAACCGTCTGGCCCTCCAACACATGTCCTCTGGACGCGCTCATTCAACAAGGTTAGCGCCTCGGCACTCGAACAAGTCATCAGCCACCGCCATGCCAATATGTTTGCACATGCCGTCAAGGAACGCGAAGCGCCCGGCTATCGAAATATTGTGCTTCAGCCACAGGATTTAAATAACATTCGTCGGGCCATCAATCAAGGACACAAAGCGGCAACAGCTGCTGCTGCGGCTCTGCCTGACGTTGACCCGAGCGCGGGAAGCATATGGTTGCCCATGTCTGTCGAGCTGGTTCCTCCGCGCGGTATAATCAACATTGCGCAGCTAGAGCGAGAAATTGTGCACATGTTCGCGAATGCCATCATGTACGCACCAGACCCCAATCGCGGTTTCGGCCCTTCGTTTCTGAGGGAGCAAGAGGACGGGTCCGAGGATGAGAATGACGATGCGCTGGGGTACGAGGTGGACGAAGACGCCATCGTCAAGGATACACGCAGCATGTTTGTCGAAGTAGAGAAGCTCCTGAGCGACCTCCGCAATGAGGTGGCCCGCAACGCGCCGCCGCCCGTTGGTGGGCTGAGTAGCCGTAGTATGAGTTTGATGGGCGGGGAGGCCAGCGCCGCCGAGGACGAGACGGACGAGCTAGCCGGCGATGCCAAGAGGCGGAGGGTTAGAGGTTAGAGGCCGAACATCCGGTAGTAATCCGTGCTCTTTGGTACTTGCGTTAGTAAGTGCTGGCGTTTGCCTTGGTAGTGGACTGTCTGTTGTTGCTTCTCAGTTGGGGAAGGGAAGTGTCAACAACGCCGGTGTGGGATTGTATACCAATTGTTGCCTGATAACTTAGCATACGTGGTTGAACTTGAACAGTATCGCGAAGCCGTCGGTTCCATATGCGGGGGGCGTACCGGAAATGTCTTACGAGAAGTAAAGAAACCAACCCCTTGGCTCTACTATATCCGATCTCCCCCCTATGTGATTGTCCCACTTAAAGAAGCTAAAGTGGCTGACCATGGCATGAGGACTTTCAAAGGATTTCCAACCCTTGATCGATAATATTCATAAAAGACTCTACGTGCTTCTTAGAAACTCAAATGTTATTGCTTAAATCGAACTTTGGCTAAGAATATCGTGTATAAGTATAGTGGTTCCAATGCCAGAATACTGATGGCTTCTCGACTCGCTAAATCGGCCACATAAGTAATCAATTAGAGCAGCTTCTTGGAAACGGCAGCCATAAGTGTTAAACACGGAGCAGGCAAAGATGTATGTCACACATGAAATGAACATGGTATTTGAGGCAAGAAACTAGGTAACTATCGTGACAGGAACCATTTGTTCAGAGCCTTTCTTGGCTCGCCTAGAACTCACCCCTTGAAAAAAAGATGAAAAAAGGGAGGAAACCTTGCTGCATTGACTTATCAGCAACCGAAAAGTCTCTAGCTAGGGATTGTTGGCTGTCGTCTACCGGAACCGGGTCTGTACCACCTCGACACTTTTCCGAGAGCTTGAGGCCTCCTCCCTAGAGATGGGCAACCTTGCGCACTACACCACCCATATTCCCCCCTTGTCGACTGCACTTTGCTGGATCTCGTCATCAGTGTAAGTGATCATAGAACAACCCGCTGCCAGATGATCGATCATCACGACGGATTCGCAATGGAGGCACTTACAAATCAAGTATCTGGAATACATGTGGTTACCGTCATTACAGCATACCTTGTTACTCTGGCACTCTACCGGCTTTTCTTCCATCCACTTGCGCGGTTTCCCGGCCCGAGACTGGCAGCCGTATCACGATGGTACGAAATGTACTATGATGTTGTTCATAATGGCCAATATACGTTCAAGATTAAGGAGATGCACAGACAATATGGTATATCTATCTCTCTGCCACCTATGTTGCCAGTTCTGCACTCCAATTATGAGCCCTATTGCATGATGTAGGTCCTATTGTGCGGATCAGCCCTTACGAGCTACACATTCACGATGCACCCTTTTACGACAAGCTCTATTGTCAAGATGGGAATTGGAATAAATACCCTTGGGCGGTTGACGCTTTTGCCAACTACAGTGCGGGCATTACGACGGCGGATCACGGCCTTCATAAGATCCGTCGCCAACCCTTGAATCATTTCTTTTCGAAGGCCCAAGTGTCCAGTCGACAGGAAGTAATTCAAAAACACTTAGATATACTCACTGACCGACTCACGAAACTTGCCGGGTCGAAGGTCGATCTTGGAGCCGCCACCGCTTCGCTTTCTCGAGACATCGCTATTGACTTTATTACTGGCAAATCTTACGTGAGCTTAGAAAAGGACGATTTCGATATTTCCATGCTCAAAGCCTCGCAGGGGTCGGGAAGCCTCTGGAGAATTTCCAAACATGTTCGCTGGTTCGCCCCATTCTTCAAGTCTATACCGCCGGCGTGGGCAATGAAAATAGCAGATAGCGATACCAAGACTCTATTTAGCTTTTTTCTTGTGAGTTCGCTATCTGTTAGCATCAGGTTCAACTACTGATTGATGTTCAACCCAATAGAGGATGAAACAGGACACGCAGGATCTTATGGCTGCAGAGAGTTCATCTAAGAACGATCTAGACGCAGAGCAATCGTCCAACCTCGTTCATGAAATTATGAACTCTCAACTTCCACCTTCCGAGAAAACCTTCAGACGAGTCTTTGATGAAGTGGCAACTGTTGCAGGAGCTGGGTTCGAGACCACGGCCAGCACTCTGCGCTTGATACTCTTCCACATTTTTAGCAACCGGGATATTTTGAAGCGGCTCCGCGCGGAGATCGCCTGCGTCCGCGCTCAGTCCCCAAGGGAAATTGGCCTGAGGGAGCTCGAGCAGCTAAATTACTTAACATCGGTTATAATGGAGGGTCTACGTCTAAGCCCTGGAGTTGCTTCTCGTCTCGCCCGAATTTCTGATAGGGACCTTCGCTACCGAGGATGGCAGATTCCTGCTGGCACTCCTGTTGGGATGACCGTGGTGCTTCTACATACGGACGAAACACTATATCCAGAACCTCGGCGGTTTGACCCTAGCCGTTGGCTGGACACTGGGAAGAGATCACATAACGCGTTTGCGCCTTTCTCTCGAGGAACCAGAATCTGTCTTGGAATGCAGTAAGCCTTCCGTCTCCCGAGAGCTCAAGGGCTTGTGTCCGTTTTCTGACTTCCACCAATTCAACCAGTCTTGCTTGGGCGGAGATGTACCTCGCTATTGCCATGCTGGTAGAGCGCTTCGACTTTCATTTCGAAGATGCAGTAGCTGAAGACTTCGAGTGCAGCAGCGACCAATTTGCAGTTGGGACGAATAGCCTCGGCTCTCTGAAAGCTACTGTTCGTCTTTCCAAGGGATAAAGATTTTTAGCTCAAAAGACGGGCTGAAATGCGGAGCGCAAGGGGGGGTATAAACTCTTATTCACTGCCTGCATAGAGGGCTGCGAAACTTCACATCTGAGAAAATATACAATTATTAGAAGACTAGGAGGAATATGTGGTTGATATGAAAGCAGTACCGTTATCGACACCTGACTCTGATAATATCGCCAAGACATTGCTGTATGACTTCTCCACCCGCTCCTGTTACCGGTCCAGAGGGAATAAACCACCAAGAATAACTTCTGCGATAGTAGGCACCGTGTACTTATTCAGGAACTTATTGACCGTAAGCAGCACCCGCCAAGGCCGCCCGGCCCTGCTCTGCGACGTCCCAAACCATAAATCCTATACGGTATTATGAATTTAGGTCGGATGGTAGGAACGGAAGGAATCGTACTTGCGCCGCCAGGATGCGAGGGACGGGTAATGTGTCGCAACCTCTAGCTGGCCCCCAGCTCCAACAACAAGGCCAGGTAGGACTATAAGTTTGTACTTGTACGTATGACGATGGCCCCCGCTATCCTCCTATTCTCCGGTAGGTTAGGGGCCCTAATAATAGAAAACATTTCATATGTAAACTCCCACGCACCCGTCCTTCACCCATGTCTTCTTCTTCTGACTTTGCTTTCTATTCATATATTCTTACACTCAACTGCTGTGTCGGAGCCTTCCGATTCTTACACAGGAACGCCTTGTCGCATAGGCTACAACGACTTACCACGACGCATTACCGACACGGTGGATGTGGCAGTGCAGAGGATAGGGTTTGCTGGGGACAAGCGATCTGTTGTGCTGCTTCATGGTATTGAGAACCGAAAGCGAATATGGCCGGCATCCCTCCTTTACCGGCCCCTACCCCTACGTTGGGCAGATACGGCTCGGGGTTTGACTTCGGGTATGACCCTGACTCCCGCTCCAGCCCCGGGGGTTCCCCCGACAACGGCTACGCCCCGGATAGTTCCTATCAGGAAGACGTCGACGGAGACGTGTCGGCAACATGGCCTGAGACTGACAGCAGCATGGAAACCCCCGATCCTCGGATAAGACTCGAATTCGGACTCGGGGATGGCGGCAGACGCGAGACTGATGGGGGCATGGGGTGGATAGGGCACGAAAACCCACCCCATTCGACTTCTGAAGGCATGAAAACGACGGAGACGGGGGTGGGGACAACGACGACGGTCATGTCCACCACCTCTCTAACAGAGACCGGAACATCCACCAGACTGAGTACCGATTCGGTGAGCTCCAGTAGCTCCGCGACCGTCCCGACGCTCCCTACCCCTTCCACTTCTTCTTCCGCCGCTACAGCGGCGGCGAGTGGTGTGATGAGTGGTCTCCTGCCGGCCTGGGCCATCGTGCTGATCGTGATTGGGGCTGTCATGCTTCTCATTTTTGCGGTGTCGCTTGTAGTCTTCTGCATGAAGGGTGAGTTCTCCCCCGCGCGTGTAAACATAAACGCATCATTTCCTCCCACGGGCATCGGTCCTCTCACTTCCCTCCAAACGGCCAACGCACTGAGCAACTAACGCGATATTTCTTGGTCCATCCCGACAGAACGCCAGAGAAGGCGCCAAAGAGGCGAGGACGCGAACTACGGCCGTGCAGTCAGGAGGGCGCTCGCGGCGGCGACGGTAGTGGCCATCCCGTTGTGGGTCGTGAGGCGGATACGTAGAAGGACAGCGGAACATGGGCCAGTAAGGTGCGCTGGTGGAGACCAGAATGCGCCCGGCGAGGACGAGAAACAGGCATGGTTCGAGAAGCGCCTGCAAATGGACATGGAACAGCAGGACAGTGAAAGCCGTGAGGCGCTCACGGCTCCCGGTGCAACGGGCTTCGCCTCTTCTTCGGCCTCTCCATCCCCGCCACCGCTGCCAGCCGCGCCTCCTCAGAGGACGCCATCCACGATCTCCGCAATCTCTACGATTAGTGGTGGAAGTGTGAACGGCGAGTACGTGAGGGTCGAGATAAAGCAGCTCCAGGAAGATCCTACGTCGCGTTGTAGCGACGGCAGCGTTGATGCCAGCGGCGGTGGTGGTGGTGGGTTAAGCAGAAACGCCTCGCTCGTGTCGGCGCTCTCCTCGATGCCTGACGGGGATAGGCACGAAATCCACGACATCCCGCTGCCCACACCTATCTCAGAGCAGGAGGCCATCTCCCGAAGATGAGGTGATAATAATGGCCCTGTGGTCGAGAGATCGGGAACCTCCGTGGCGGTGACGATAGTCTTGCTACTGCCAGCAGCGATATCATGGGCTAGGTGTGGTAGAAAGGGTAAACCCGGAATTAGGAGCTAAGAAGTGAGGTCACGGTGCTAGGCATGTGCGCCACGCGCTCGTAAAATATTCCGTCATAACGCCTTGAGCTAGTTCCAGGCGACACGAAGCCCCCCCCTCTTGCCCTCCTCGGCTCTGGGAACGGCACCAAGTACTCCTATGTTGGAGGCTTCAGGCTTTGTGTGATTCGCCTGTTTGATATATCCACGGTCAAACTGCGTGTATTTGAATCGGGGATGTTAGTATTTAATAAAGTATTTTCATTCTAGGTGTTTATGACGCCTAATTACGACGTCATATCTACTGGTTACGACCGGGACTAATTAAAGCACCGCTACCCCACAACTGGATTTACCCCTTTACTCTATCAACCCCACCATCCCTGGATGGCATAACCACCACAATACTTTGTGTAGACGCCTAACGGACCATATCTCAAAGCCCACTCCATTCACTATTGTGGTCCTCCCGTCTAATGTCGGCCAATCAACAGCAACAGATGACAAGATGGCCTCATGGGGCCAAGGCCGCCGTGAGTTTCACGATGGACAATCTGGGCGAGGCGCAGGATGTAAACCGGGGCGTCTGGCCGGCGGACCGGCCTTTTGGGACCGACCATTCGGTGCACAAGCAGCTACCTCGCATGTTAGATTTGCTAGACCGGTACGGTATCCGCGCCACCTATTTCGCAGAATCATGGAGCTTGGGCCCGTACGCGGATGTCGCGCGCCGGGACATACTGGCTCGCGGCCACGAGCTCGCCTGGCACGGCTACCAGCATGAGTCCTGGGCTGCGCTCTCTGCCGACGATGAGGAGCTCAACTTCCGGCGCAGCTGGGAGGCCATGGCCGAGTTCGCCAGCGGCAGTGGCGGTAGTAGTGATGACGAAGCCAAGGGGTTCGCGTACAAGGGCTTCCGTCCACCCGGGGGTACCGTCAACGGTGAGAGGACCTACGATATGCTACGGCGTCACGGCATGAGGTACATATCGCCAATGGGGAAAGGAGCTGGGATAGAGGGGGGCCTCGCGGTACTGCCTTTCGACTGGCGCGGCGTGGACGCTTTCTACTACATGGAGGGAGACAAGTTCGAAAGCATTAGGCGGTCATATGGCGAGCCGAATCCCGCGTCCGTGCTGCCGCCCTCGCGCTTCCTAGACTTCCTGGGGGAGGACTTGTCGGCCGTCGTGCGCGAGGGCGGCTACCGGTCTGTGCTATTCCACCCCTTCCTGCAGACCTCCGAGGATAAGTTTGCTGTGCTCGATGGTTTCCTTGAGCGGCTTGCGGGAAACCCTGATATCTGGTGCGCACCCTGTGACGAGGTCGCTCGATGGGTACAAGATCATCGCGGGCTGTTTGAAAGTGTGGACACGAAAGTATAGAAAAGGAAGCAGGTAGCGCTACTAAAACTAGTGACAACGTCTTTATATGTATATTACTGTTTCTTACGCAAGATAATGATTTGGACTGAAAGGTGCTCGGTTGCCATAAAGCTACCTAAGACCCAGTTCACCGGCGCGCCGAGCCAGAAGTACCCTTTCTGCACAGCCGGCTGTTTTGGCTGGGCAGGATCCCAAAGATAAACTCCGACATCTCCCAGTCCTCGGATCCGACGGCGTTCTGGGCGTAGAAGAGATCCCAGGGGTCGAGTCGCTTTTTCAGATCCCGCAACCGCTCGTACTTGTCCCCCCAGAATGACTGCTGGAAGTCGGGCTCGATATAATCGGACTCGGAAAGGCTGATCGGTGAACACGCAGAAACGCGCATGACCCAGGTTAGCTATCTGCTCGCCCACAAGTTCTAGGAAAGAGAAAATGCGTTGGGAAAGTAAAGAAGAGTGATGGTAAGGCTCGACTTACTATGCGCCGGCACCGGGCGACGCGTTCGACCATGCCTTACCCCAATCGTGGGTGAGGATGTAACTCATAAACTCGATGATTTCTGTGCTCGACTCCATCTGCCACTCTGCGTGGCTGATAGCGTGAAGGACTGTCTCGCGCCAGGCCGGGTTGACGGCGTTGTCGGGGTACTCCCCCCGCCCCTTTCCCCCTTCCCCCAAAGGACTTCCAGCGACCGTGACTCCAGTTACACTTCCACCGGAGTCGAGGACGAAGCGGATAACATCGAGGGTCAGAGACAACTTTTCCGGGTCGGCCCAGCTGGAGCGAGGGAATAAGCGGCTTCCTGAGCGTCCGAGATTCGTGCCCCATCGCTCGAGCGGAAAAGACGCGTCCCACGCCTCGTAAAAGCTGTCGTACTCGGCGTACTCGGGCTCGTCGTCGAGAGGTATCCCGAGCGTATCCGTCAATTCAGAGAGGAACGGCGCGGCCAGCGCCTCAAGCTCCGCGCGCGACATATTGGGCGCGAACCACGGGCGTAATTTAAATACGTAGTCACCGTCAACGCTGCCTAGGCTGAAATACCCGTACGTGCCGGCATCGGTATAGTTAACGAAGCCGTCGAAGTAGGCATGGAGGGCGCTCCAGAACCTCTCGATCGATACGTCCGGACCCGTCGACCAACCCATTGTCATCGTCGTCACCGGAATCTTCGGGTACGCCCTAATCACCATCGAAGTCACCACGCCGAACGTGGAGCCACCCCCGCCGCGTAGCGCCCAGAAGAGGTCTGGATTTGATGTCTCGCTCGCCGTGACGAAGCGGCCGTCAGCAGTGACAACCTCCATTGAGAGTACCTTTGCGGGAGTTAGTCAAATCGCGAGGTAATGCGTTGTGGTCAAGGCGTGGGGGGGTTGAGGATACTTGCCTGGTCTGCTGCCATGCCCCACAAAGATGATAGGGGGGAATACCCACCCCCTAAGATGTACCCACCCGTCAGACCGACAGTCTAATTATGTATAATGTTAGCAGCCTGCACGATAAGCCTGTGTGATATGAAATCTTACCCTGCCCTCCCCGCCAACGATAGTGACGTCTTCCGTATGGGCGGCCTCGTAAGCCTCGTAAACCTGAACGCCGGCACCCATCTTGAAAGCCGGGCCTTTGTAGGATGCTTCCTCGTATTCTTCGTAGAACTTGATCTCCTTCATGTTGTGAGTCCATATGGAGACGCCACTGGCACCGGTCGACTTAGCACTGAAGTCGTGACCAGTATTCTTGATGACCAGCCGGAGGTTGAGATTTCGGGCCAGGTTCACTGCGAGCTGGACCTCGGCAACGGTGGTGGCGCGAATCGACATCCTGGGATATGACCCGAGTGTGCAGTGCTCGGCGTAAGGGTTGACGGAGTGCGGGACACAGCTGGTCCCCTGGAAGAGAATGGCGTTGATAGAGGTGGGATCATTCGTACTGGAGAAGCGTAAGCTATCACGAGGAAACAGAGCCATTGAGGCTATTTAAACAAGTGTGTGAAACTTACTGGATGTAGGAGTCATTATACCAATTCGAATTGATCTCGGCGCACTCGGCAGCATTCTCATTATCAAAGTCGCTGTAGCAGGGCGCCGCGAACGGTTTCGTCTGGATCAAGCTCCCTCCGAGCAGCAGGTTGAACACGGCGTTGGTGACGCGGCCCGGAAACCCCACGAAATCGTCGGAGAAGGTCTTGCACGGCCCCCCGAGCTCTTGCTTCAAGGCGAGGTCTGCCTCTTCGAAGGCGTCAGGGAAAGCGAACAATATTATGTTGGTCAGCTGCAGGTCCGTGAGGTTCTTGAACGCTTTGTCCGTGAGTACGTGAGTCTCGCTGTCGAAAAGAGGGGCGGTGGCATTGGAAGATTCAGGGTCGACGAGCTCAAAGGCCGGGGCGACATTTTGATCGGTGGCAGCTTCGGGCGGTGATGCCTCTAGTTAGTTCACAGTGCCGGCATGGTGCTTATATGATGATAAAGAAGGGTCATGGATAAACTGACGATATACCTCACCGCCAACCACGAGCGTTTGAGCAAGGCCGAGTTTGGGGAGGACCAAGAGAAGCCAGATGGCCCTCGACATCGAACCTATCACTATCATGATGTTGGCACTGGTTGAGTGTAGGACCATGAGCGGTGTTTGGAGAAGGACAGAACCTGACAGTGAGACCCCACTCAGTAACTATTATGACAACATTTGTGACAAGAGATAATTGATCGCTGCAGTCGTATCATGGCGATGTATTTACAGCCCAGACCCCAGGTAAGCATGGAGTCCTGGACTTTCGTGGGTTTCTCAGGGATTCTCCTCAACGACAAGGGCTAGCGGAAGCTTGATTTCAAGCGGCGAGATTGGCACTATATCCATTGCCCAATCAGGAAAATCTGAGGTTGATGTGGGATTCCTAGGTGACCAAGATCGCCGGTCGTCATGATTAGCCGGAATCAATATAGCCCTATATGATGGAACGTTATGACCCAACCGTGCGGCAGTTGGGTATCCGTCTTGCTGGATCCGATTTGAGTGTCTTTTCCAAAATCTTCTTCCTACAACAACGTTCCATGCCAAGACGTTCAAGGCCATAATGACTGGCAAGGTATCGGATAAGGACTTTTTTGTAGGTTCACCAAGAACCATGTGATGTGGTTGGCATGGGGGGAGCATGAAGTGGAGAACCACCAGGCGCTGGACAAAACCAGCGGCCATAGAGCAGGGTAGATGTGTTTTTCAGCAAATCAACAGAACAGCTTTGATTTCAGTGAAGAAACAGAGCCCGGACAATCCTATAATCTATGTTGATTCCTCTTGGTATAAACGGTCGCTTTCTATATTGAACAGCCACAACTGTGGCCGTTACGTTCCTGGTCACCCTCTACCCAAATGCCATGTAGGCATTGTATTGTCTTACTAATTTCGTCTACTCATCCCACAATCAACGGACCCCCCACACTACCCGTTCCCGCTACATCGGACTGTCCTTAGTCCTGCAGGAAGCCGGGGAAGAGGTACTCGACCTTGCGGAGGGCCTCGGGGTTGCGGCCCTGGGGCTTGGTGCAGAAGGCGACGGCGCCTTTGGTGGCGCCCTCGAGGTGGCGGGCATTGACGAGGTCGGCATTCTCGCGGCGGCAGAGCTCGTCGAGGACCGCGGCGACGAGGCGGCGCGCGTTGTCGCTGTTGCTCCGCATGTAGTGCATGACCATGGAGACGTCGACGTCCTCGGACCCCGCGTGCCAGCAGTCGTAGTCCGTCGCCATGCAGATCACCTGGAACGCCATCTCCGCCTCCCGCGCCAGCTTCGCCTCCGGTAGCAGCGACATGCTGATCACCGACCCGCCCCACGACCGGTACAGGTTCGATTCGGCGCGCGTCGAGAACTGAGGCCCCTCTGTGCATCGTGCCAGTTAGCGGCCGTTCTCTGCCTCACCCACTCTGCCGTCTCTGTGCTGGCTTTCTTTATCGGAAAGAAAACTTACCCATGCAGATGGCGGTGCCCTTCTCATGTAACGTGACGCCGTCGCCTTGCATGGCCTTGGCGCAGCGGCGGACGACCTGGGCAATGCGGTCATCGTAGGGGTCGCCGAAGGGGACGTGGCCGACGAGACCGCCCTCGAAGAAGGTGAAGGGGCGGATGCCCTTGGTGCGGTCGATGACCTGGTCGGGGACGACGAAGTCCATCGGCTTGATGTGCTCCTGCAGGGAGCCGACGGCGGAGAAGGACACGACGCAGCGCACGCCGAGGTGGCGCAGGGCCGCGATGTTGGCGCGCGCCGGGATCTCGTGCGGCGCGTACTCGTGGTGCGCGCCGTGCCGGGCCAGGAACGCCACCGGCACCGCGTCGCCGTCGTCGCCGCCGACCCCGTGCTCCAGGATCAGGATCGGCGCTGACGGAAACCCCCACGGCGTCTCCGGGTTCACGCGCGCGATCGGCTTGAACCCGTCTAGGTTGTACAGCCCCGTCCCGCCGATGACGGCGATGTTCACCGGCCCTGTCGTAGTGTATTAGTAAATTTATATCTAAGAATGCATGACCAAAAGTTTTGGGGGCTATGGTGAGTGATTTTAATTAGATGTAGTGGGGTTAGATAATAGGGGGTGAATGAGGGGCGGACAGAAGACAAGGATGCTGGATAAGTGATAAACGACTCATTTTTTCAAACACTTACGATCAAAAGTAGTAGGAAGGTCTGCCATCTTTCCTTCTCCGATATATACGATACGTAACAAGGAAGGTCTGGTTCTAAATATAATATATATAAAGGGTGTCAACAGACCAGGACGGAGTAGATGGATGGAACTGAACTCCGCGTTCAACTGAATTCTACCACTGCTATGTAGTAATTCGTCTAGTCTACTTAGGTACCTACTTAGATCAAGCTTGGAAAAATATGGTGAAAATGAAGATGGGAAAAGCTAAAATAGGTACTTTAAGAGGTACATAGTATATTCGATTCGAGGGGTAAAGGGGGGCGCTGTAGCACTAAAGTTGGATATCTGCTTTATATACTACGTAGCTCCACCGCAGTGTCCAAGAATTTTATATTAACGATATGTTCAACTTTTATATCCTCAACCAGACCAAAAACACAGCAGATATACGTCGGAGTTCGTTCAATACGTCGGAGAATGATCTTAATATTACGCCTTTCGAATTTATTATTATTTTTTTTTTTAAAAAAAAATTCAATTCTCCCAGTTTCGGTTCTTAGCCTTATATCCAGCAAGGTACTAACTAAATGTTAAAGAAAAAACAAAAACAAAAAACCACCGTCAAGTTACAGATGATGTTACAAAAGAAGTACCTCGGTATCTGAGCTAATTTCACGGAACGATTGCAAAATCGATCCTGCTAACCTGCTTTGATGCATATTCTTCCTAAATCACTAAACATATGTGGTTATCAAGCAGTTCTAACTGTCCGGTGCCCCTTATCATTTACACGGGTGAACTACGAGGCGCGTCTCAGAAAACGTAGACCAGAACAGGAGGAGTAAGGTTAACAGTAGATAGAATTTTTCTTATATGGTAGGTAACGGCCGATATACGTAGGTAGGGCGATACGAGGGAACCCTATTGATCTACAGTAGATAGCGCTATGCACAAACGATTTAAATACAAAATCCAAACAGACCCCGACTCCGTACCTTGATCCCCAAGAACGACGCAAAGCTCCTTCCATCTTACAATGGTGAAGACAAAACCCCCCCTAAAAAAAAACCACATCGCACGATGCACTACCCCGTAAACCAGGCTGGCCGTAGCGTAGTTCCTCCCCTCACATTAGCAAATATAGCGCCCGGACGCCCTTCTCAGCAGCAGCTACATGCCAGGGTCTAACGTCGACCTCGCGGTCTGTGACGCCTCTGGCTCTAGCTAGGGACCCGAGGGCTCTGAACTGGAGGAGCACCTCCCGCAGAAGCGGCTCGTAGGCACGGGGATGGAGCTGCGGAGGGGGCGTCGTGTGCAAGGGCTGGGCGGGAGAGGAGGAAGGAGGCTGTCCGTGCCCCGGCTGGTGGTGGTATTGGTGGTGATGTGCTGAGCCCACGCTGCTGTTGCTGCCGGGGCTCGACATGCCGCTATCCTTGGCAGCACCGCCGCCGCCGCCGCCGCCGCCGTTGTTATTGTTGCTATTACTATTGCCGTTGTTACTGCCGTATTGGTATACATGTACGAGGTTGACCTCGATGAGCACCGGCGGATCGTCGATGCGCGGCCCACCCCGCTTGACGAGGTAGCCACTGATCAAGGCTGTCTGGCCGAAGTCTGCCGCCGGCGCGTGCGGACTGATGCTGAGGCGGTGCGCGAGGACGGCGCCCCAGGTGTGGTCCGTTACATCCGTCAGGGTTGAGTCGGCGTCCGAGGGGTCTGATGTCGCTGCGCTATTAGAAACAGTGCCGCCGCTTGCGGCGTTAGCACCGTCGCCACCGCTGCTCGGAGTGGGCGCGCTCTGTTCTGGCGAGAGCATGGAGGGCTGCGGCGTCGAGACAGGTGTCGTATAGAAGGTGGAGGTGGCGCTGGTGGGAACCTTCGCCGCCGGAGGTATGAGCTGTAGCGAGGGATCCGTATCTACGGTGAGAAGAGTGAGGCTCATCGTCGCCTTGGATTCCGACTGCGCTAGGCTCGACCATAGGTCGATCTCATGCTGGTCCATGACGCCGCACTTGGTTATTAGAATCCGCCAATGCACCTTCCAAGAGGAGATCAGCTCGCGAGTCGTCTCCCAAATCTCTTGCGCGACGTCGGCAAGTGGCGTGGCGATGCACTTGCCCTTCCTCCCTAAGCAGTACGACGATGTTAACTGGCGCACACCTCTGTTATCTGTCCACGCAACAGTGATCCATCGTTCATCTATGCTCTGCGCGTATGCGACATGGAGGCAGGAGTTCTCGTGTAGAAGGGACGCGGACGGATTAGATGACAGCTTAAAGTCGATGTGTCGAGGTGGTGCTTGTTCGAGTACGATAGCCGGCGACGGCATGGGCCCGCGGAATAGAGTGCATCTGTCATACGTTTCTAGTGCCAGTTTCGCGAATTCAGCGGGTAATGGGTTGGCTAGTGAAGTTGAAGACGAGACGAAGTCGATCGGGATCAGTTGGAGAGCCATCTCATTCACAACTGCCAGCCTCTTACTCCCTAACAGCTTCTTGTATCCCTCGAAGAGCTGGTGGAATGTGATGCAGGACTCAACAATCGAGCCGGTAATGTCAGGGGAGTACACGAAGAAGACGACAAAGTTGGTCTCTTGGAGTGTCATGGATGACAGAGCTTTGCAAAGTCTAGACATACCGCTCAACAGTGACGCGCCCAAGATCGACGACGATTCTCTAACAGGCTCGAGCGTCTTCCCAACGTCGAAAGGCACCAGACCATCCGTGATATCGTTCGTCGTAGGCAACCGGTTGAACGAGCCTAGTTTAAAAGACTCGTACACGCTCCGCATACGGTCGGTAAACACCAGCATGCTGTCTGCCATGCCAGGAAAGTCAGGAAATACGCAAATGGCATTGATGTCCTTGCTCCCCTCGGACGGCCCTAGCCCTAAACTTTCCCAGAAGGTAACAGCCGATGGCAGAATGGACAGCTTTGATTCGTATCGCTTGAGGGCGAAATGAGGCGAGGGCATCTGCCACAAATTCGGCGGTCTCATTTGTTCTGCACCCGGTGTCCGTGGTTGCATCCTGCTGGGTTGATTGAGGAAAGGCACATCCTGGACTTCGATGAGAGGACGAAACTGGCAGTCAGCGGCAACTCCCACGCAAGACGGTAGGCTGGACCGAAGCTCCAGTACTGTACGGCGGGTGGCTTGAAGCAACTCTCGACGGCAGTCAACTGTAGGCTGTTGAACCGTGTCTAATCCCGTAGGCATTGGCAACGTCGTAGTTGCAGCTTGGTCCGTAACCAGTTGCGCAGCTAGTATGAAACCTTCATCTGATACGGAAAACTGCACGCCGACAGGCTCAGGATCGGCGAAATATCTACTTAGGGGTAAATCCATGTCACACTTCGAGACTGAAGGGAGATCTAGCGGTACATTTGGCGAGGATACATCGCCACCAAACTCTAGTTCCTTGAAAGAGGTAGCTAGAGACTCCCCATCGTCATCAATACGTCGCCGCTTTGTGTTCATGGATTTTGCAGGGGACTGCGGCTCGTCACTTTCGTAGCCCGACTCGTCCTGGTCGGAGATAAGACTGAGTTCGTCCGCATCTGAAGGGACATCGTCTAAATCCATGGGGCTTGGGCGGCTTGAGGCTGCTTCAGGAGCGTTCGACGCTCTCACAAACAGTTCGCGGATATTTTCTGGCGGTTCCTTCAGTCCCTTTCGCCCCTTCCCGTGACGCTTTAGATAGTCGGTCGTGGGTGGCGCATTTGAAACGGGGGCATTTAACCCCTTAGAAGGAGCTGTGGAAAATCGCCCATTGCCTTCATACTTGCTATTGACCGCTGATAGGACAGGGCCGAAGTCCACTTTCTCGAAGATGCTGGTGTGTTGGGGCCCATATATGTGAGAGTTGTGCTGTACAGCCTTGTGATTATCAATGGAAGCCCTGACTCTCTTATAAACTGCGTCGGGGGTGAATGGGCTAGGCGGCCTCTTCGCGCCCCCAGGCTGTCCTCGAGTTCTGTCCGGCTCTATCTGGCGTTTCTCGTCCACTAGTGAACTTCTAGCATGCTTGAGTTCGGGTTTTGCAAATATAGGTGGTGCATCTCCCGGCGCCTGCGATGCCGCTCCTTCGATCTTGACGTGAGGGACGTCAAGCGCCCTTAACCCAGCAGTTAGACTAGGGCCCTGATCGGGGTTTGGCATACCAGCAAGTTCGAGGGACACCAGATCCATGCCGCCTGGCTGATCATCGAAAAAATTGAAGTCAGCCTCCGTTATATCCGTTTCACCGAACATATCAGGTCCGAGCTCGCCAAACAGGTTTTCTGAATCAAATGATCCATTTGTGCGCTCCCTTTTGGTCTCTATGTGTTCCCAATTCTCATTATCATGCTCAGGAGGCATATGTGGGCCTGCGTCGACATCTAGCATAGTTGTAGTTGTTATAGCGTTCCCAGGACTTGAAAGAGCGCCATCGATGGATGGTGCCACACCAACAGCAGTGTTCTGGACGTTATCTGGAGGCGTTAAATAAACAGGCCCGGGTGGCGCGGCTGTCTGTCGCAAGACTAGGGGAGATAGCACATTTTCGCTGTGATGTGGCGGTTCTAATAGAGCAGCTTCACTAGCGGCAGAAGTAGCATTCTTCTCCCTTTCCTTTTTCTTCTGGGAAAATGCTTCATCGCGGTCGCCGGCGCCTAGAAACCAGGACTTGGCGAACAACAGCGGGTCGTAATTTTTCTCCACTAGAGTAACTTTTTCATCTGAATGGTTGTTCTCTTCTGGATGGTTTGCCACCCATAGTTTAGAAATCGGCTTGCAAAAGCACAGATTCGATGGCCACAACATGCTCGGAGACTGGCCGATCATAGGAGTGCGCCTCCCATCGACCTTATGCTCTGCTGGCTTTCGGCGAACGCGGTGGAGATTCGACCAGCCTTGAGGCGAGATGTTGGATGATGGGATGTCACGGGCTTGTAATAACTTGGAACATATATTGCGCCACGACCAATCTGCCTTGTCCGGTCTATGCCTTGAGATTTGCGTATCTGCCGGTGAGTTCGCTAGACTTGCAGGGGTTGCGGTATCCCCGTTTCCCGACGCAATGGTTTGGTAAGTTGCAAACACGCCCAAGGGGGCAGCTAGAACGGTTAGATTCAGCGGAGGCGACGGACGGCTAAAGTGTTCTGAGAGAGGGATGATTCCATCAACGCGTGACAAGCTCATGGACATTAATAAGGTGCCGGTCGTTGTAAGATAGACGCGCAATGTACCCAGCATGGCGGAGGAGCTGTCGGGCATGAGATAGCCATTATCGGGGAGCAGAAAGGTTCTAGGATTTAACGGTATCGCGCCGGTCTTGTGGCAAAAGCTCGAAGAAACTGCGGAGGCGACAGCAGAAATAAAAGCTTCATACGCATCCTTCATGGGCAGGGCCGACGACCCGGTTCTTGCATCGGTGAATGCAGGGGCTTTGGGGTCCTGCTCTGATCCTAGGGTCGGGAGGGGTTGGGATTGGGAGACCGATAGAGTAGTTGATTGCGCACTCCTTGACGTGCTATCGATATTGGCGGACACGGCCGAAGAGCTGGAACTATTCGGAGTATTGGAAGAACTCGGACCAAACAGGCGATTCCTCGCCAGGCCGAGGGGCTCGAAGGCGTTCCATTCAGCTATCGACAGGGTAAAGCCACATTTTTCGAGGGTTCTCGGGAAGATAGGAGGGTCGGGTTGGTTATCGGAGGTGCTGCCATCTTTGCGCGCAAGCCGAAAGCACCAAAGACCCCGACGAATCGTATCGACGTGGACCAAATGTCCATCGTTTCGTAGAGGGTTCTCGAGTTCAAGGGCATTGGCGCCAAAGGAGACGGCGGGAGGGGAAATGGGCTCGTAGAAGGCGAAGTTCACGGAAGTGATATTATTCTAGAAACACACACGAGGGTGGACGGATAAGCGGGTTAGTGATGTTGAATCGATCGATCAAGGACGTCGTCCCGATCATCGGCGGAAGTTACAGATGAAGGGAAGGGAAAAGAAGGGAGAGGCAGGGAGAGAAAGAACGGGACTCACAATCAATAAGGCATTAGTTTCATATTCACCAGTATCCATATCGTAATTCGTAAGGGTCGTTTCGCAAGTGAAAGCGTGGAGGCTTCTCAGACAAAACCGGGAAAACCTCTTCACACCTTCAGGGAACGAGGGCGGATCTTTTAATGACGCTTACAGGTCAAAGAAGACGGCATTACATCAAACTTCGATAGGCAAACCGCGACTTTTGTTTGTATTCCCGGGGTGGTTTGTATTCGCAATTTATTTTCGAAGAGGATGTTGAGGATGCTGATTTGCTGCGGGTGCTGGACTCCATCTCTCAAGGGAGCTGAGTCCCGGGGGCTGGAAGGGGAGGAGAAGGGACAATGTTTGGGCAGTTTCGGGTAGATGAAAGGGACTGGTATAGCGATGTCATGCACGATGCCATATACGATGCCATATATACGATGCTATGCACGATGTTATGTACGATGTGAATGGGAATGGGAATGGGAATGGGAATGCTGGGTGTGAATATTACCCAAGGTGTATTGTTGTATATCCACTAAGTAGGAGGAGGGAGTTGACGTGATAATCGCAGAGATCATAAGGCGGCACGACACGGCACGGCTGAAGATACGCCTAGACTGAGCACTACATGGATAGGCTTGATAGGTTCCAGTTGATAGTGAAGGATTAAACGGCGTTGATGATACAGGGTCCCGAGGTCAGGTATGAAGTAACAGAGTACCTAAGAGGTCGGTAGTTGCGCGCCAATAACTTCAAGGTTGATGATTAATAAGATGCCTGATAGGTACCTAGACACCACACAGTATGGACGGAAGAAAGACGAGGCGGAAGCCGTAACCTTTCCTCTTTCTCAATTGATTCTGAATCTCTCTCTCTCCCAGCCCTCATCCCATCCCTTGAACCTTCCAGACTATCTCTATCATAATGTGTCCACTTGAAGTTGGTTTATAGCCAATCATAGCTCCTCTATTTGACAGGGGTTAGATGCCCTTTCCCACAATCCAACATCCTTGCAACTTTTACATGCATGCTGGGCATGCTGCATGTCCGCCTACTATGTACATACAATACTTGTCCTATTCGGGCAAGGCTCTAATGTAATGCATCTTATCGTTATCGCCCCGCCAAAATTTATTTTCTGTTGTAGCTGCAGGTGGCCGCAACTTCAGAGCTGCCCGGGCATCCATGAATACTTGGGAAGTGACTTACTACCTACTTCTACAGATTACATACCTAGGTTAAATCCTATCTAAACAATTTCTTCTTTTTCTGTCTCTCTCTCTCTTTTCTTTTTGTACTTCAGAAATACCATCATTGATCACTTATGCGTAGGCGGATTATTCACTTGTAATTTTTACCCTCCTGCCTTCTTCCCCTTCCATAAAAGAGACTTTTTCAATATGAAGGTCACAAATCAGGGAGATGTTGCTGTATATACAGTAGCCGGCGCATCAACCTCACGACTTCCAGAATGGCTTGCTCGTCGACGGAAACGCGATTTGAAAAACGACGCCGAGTACCAGAGTCGAGTCGAAGTCATCCAGGATTTCGAGTTCGAAGAGGCTAGCCATTGTATCCGTCTTTCCGAGGATGGCGAATGGATCATGAGCACCGGCACTTATAAACCCCAGATGCACGTTCACTACCTCCCTCACCTGTCGCTATCTTACGCTCGCCACACTACATCCCTAAATACCAAATTTCTCCTACTTTCTACCGACTATTCCAAATCTCTACACCTTCAGAGTGACCGGAAACTGGAACTACACACCCCAATGGGTTGTCATTATGAGCTTAGGATACCCCGGTACGGACGCGATCTCGTATACGACCGTGTGTCCACTGAAGCCTTGGTTCCCTCAGTTGGCTTAGATCCCGATGGAAACGGCGAAGTGTTTCGACTAAACTTAGAGATCGGCCGCTTTATGAAATCTTATCACGTTGATGTGGGCAAAGATGATGGAGTAGAGGGTGGTCTACAAGGATCGATCGGCGTCGGCAGCGTGAATACTGCAGCTATTGCTGAAAACAGCCACAATCTGGCTGCGTTTGGAACCTCAATAGGCACTGTCGAATTTTGGGATCCACGGTCGAAATCCCGCGTCGCTATACTCGGTGGACAAGAAGGGGAAATAACCGCTCTCGACTTTAGCCCTTCAGGACTTTCGCTTGCGACGGGCTCCTCGAACGGCCTGATAAAACTCTTTGACTTGCGTACTCCTGTTCCCTTACTCACCAAGGAGCATGGTCCGGGATTTCCCATCAAAAACATAATCCATATGACGACCGTCTCACAAGAAAAGAAGATATTATCGGCGGACAAACGCTTAATCAAGATTTGGGACGAGCAACAGGGCGACACCTGGACATCTGTTGAGCCTGCCGTCGACCTCAACGATGTCGCCTGGTGTAAAAATTCCGGCATGTTGCTAACCGCCAACGAAGGCCAGCAGCAACACGCCTTCTTCATCCCTCAGCTCGGCCCAGCACCGCGCTGGTGCTCATTCCTCGACAACATCTCCGAAGAACTTGCCGAGGAGGTGCGCACCGATAACTACGAGAACTACAAGTTCCTCGCCCTACCTGAGCTGAGATCTCTGAGCATGGATCACCTGATTGGCAAGACGAACCTTTTACGGCCATACATGCATGGCTACTTCGTCGCATCAAAGTTGTACGAACAGGCTCGCCTGATAGCGAACCCGTACGCCTTCGAGGAAGCACGGGCGAAGCGTATAAAGGAGAAGGTCGAGAAGGACCGCGCGACGCGCATCCGTGGCAACAAGAAGGTCAAGGTCAATCAGAAGCTGGTAGACAAGCTTCTCAAGCGGCAGGAGAAACGGGGCGAGGTCGATACGAACGCTGGGCTGCTCGGCGACGACCGTTTCGCCCGCCTATTCGAAGACGAGGACTTCAAGATCGACGAGACCAGCGCCGAATTCCGCTCTCTCAACCCCAGCACCAGGATTGATCCTGGCACAGGCGGCACCGGCGCCATCACCGCCAACTCTTCTGGCGAGGAGGACGCGGGGGATGCGAGCAGCGACGAGTCGGAAGAGAGCGAGGAGGAAGAGGCCGCCGTTGCTGCCAGAAAGAATTGGAGCAAGGGCAAGGGCAGGAACGGTGACGACGGCATGGTCATGCGCGTCACCTCGTCAAACCGAGACGCCCGGTCCGCGAAGGACACGGCGCTGGGGTCCAGAACCCAGAAGGCTGGGCGCATAAGCAAGGCCCGCGGTGGCGGGGACGTTGTCGGGGAACAGTCCGTAACGTTCGTCCCGGAGTCCAGAAAAAAGAAGCGGGAGGACGCTGCGGCGTCCCCGCCAAGGGACAGTGCGGGGAGCAAAGACCGCAGCCGATCGGACGCGAGGCGGAGCGCGAGCAACAACGTCTTCAGGCGCATTTGATTCTTGATACCCTTCAGCTTTCTGCTGTGGCGTTGGCTTCGTAATTGGTTTTTCTTTGCCGTAGACAAAAGTGGGCATGGTGTATATATGACTGATTGATTGATGAAGGATGTGTGGGTTACATTGGTGTTTGAATTTATAGCGACCTTGTCTTGTTGCATCCATATCTTGCCGGTTTTGTCGTGGAAAGAGCGTCTGATCTCGTATTTCCATGCGTGTCGGTTTTCAGAGCTGATATTATACCGCTTTTGCGCTTTCCGGATGCGGGAAAGGATGTGTGATATTGACATTTAGGCACCATCAGTATTGGGGAAGGGAATGGAAGTTTGGGGTCGCTCTAAATAAACCTATAGCTCTTTAGCTCTTTCTTGTCCCCCTGCCCCGGGTAAGTCATCGTTCATGGATATGCAGCGAATTAACACATACACGACACCGTACATCCGCGCACCACAGAAACTCGTCCATTGATCGAAATAAAAGAGGTATATATACTTCCAGCCTATTGATACAAGTGGTGGTCCGGCCTTAACGTCAACCAGCACGCGATAAAAGAACACCAGGCCCCTCCCGTAAACACCTAGGTCAAAAATCGAAATCGAAAATCCAACGTTGAACCCATTGCCGTGGCCTCGTTAGGTATTTCCTCCCTCGCTACCACCTCCTCTCCATCTCACACATCTTGTCACCCTCTACGCATATGTACTCCCAAACATCCCTCCCGGCCCATCACGCCCGGCAGGGAACGATGACTCGACACCACAGAAACCAGCGCCTACACATCGCCCCATCTCCCATAATCTCACCATCCATCCATAGACCCGACCCGACCCCGATTCACATCCGCGGCCACTTCTTCTTTCCGCCACCGCCCCTACCGCCGCCATCAGGACTCCGGCGGACCTCGGCCTTGAGACCCTTTTCGAGGTCCTCGGGCCGGAGACGCGGGGTGGGCGGGACGTCGTCGAGACGGGTGCGGCCCCCCCGCGACGAGGACGAGTACTCCTTGACGGAGCGCGGGAACTCGGACCGTCGCGGCGTTAGTGCCGTGACGACCTTCTTCGCTGATCGCCGGATGTTCTCTCGTACTTTCCACTCCCGCTTCTTCGCTAGGTAGAAGAGTACTGCCGTTGAGACTATAGAAGTGGGTTAGTGTCGGTCAAGAAGCAGGCCCGATGTCAACCATGCCCCAGGGGGGATGGGAACGTCAGGCAGGGAATTTATCTCCGAGGAAACGGATGGGGGGGAGAGAGGCGCATACCTCCGAGAACGGCGACTACAGATACGACGACGATGATGGCGATTAGTGCGCCCTGCGAGAGCTGTCCGGATCCCGAGTTGCCCCCGGACGCCCCCGCAGCGTCGTTCACCTCGCCACCAGCATTGGCCGAGCCGTGGCCGTTGTCCGGGGCGAAGGGGTCGTCCGTGGCTAGCGGGAAGTCGGAGTCTGATGCCGCAGTGGCCATTATGTTTGAAATGCCAGGGCTGTGTCTTCTGTCTGGCTATCTTCCCTTCACTCCTGCTCGTCGCGCGCCGGAGAGGATGGTGGCTACCTAGGCAGTCAGAGAAGCTCGGAAGAAAGCTCAGCTCCCTGGCTAAGCCAACTCGGCTACCTGGTTATTCGAGAATCGAGCGAGACGCCGGCACGCTCTGTGTATTTCGTACGATATGGTACGACGGGAGGTTAAGTCCTGTCTATTCACTATCCGTCTCTCGAACGATAACGATTGACGTCCCAGCTGTGTGGTAGGCCGAATAACAAGAATACCCGAACAGGTGGGAGGGGAAAAGAAAGTAAAAGACCAAAAATAGGTATATGAAGAGAGGAAGACTGGAGAACCGTGCGACCGCCGCCTGGGGTGGCGTCCGTCTCCGGATATACATACGACAGAGAGAACCCGCTATAAACCTCTCGACCCTTGTCTTTTACCTACTACTTATCACCCTCTCTGCATCTTCCTTTCACGTCTGAAGTGGGGGGTGGGGAAGCCATTGGCGGTGGTGACGGCGCTTGCTGCAAATACTAGTAGTAAATTGACCAGGTAGGCATCGCGAACTATACCTACTACCCAAGGGGAATCGAAGTGTGACGTTCTCTGTATGGCCACGCCCCAGTGGGGGTGGCACTTCCGTGACGGGCAGTGGCCATTCGCCGCGTCCCTTGTGCCAGACGTTGCTGGGCACGCATATCATCGTTCTAGGGAAGAGTCTCTTTCTGCTCTGTCTCCCTTTCTATTGGGCGCCCGGCAGATCCTAATCCCCTGGACCTAACCCTCTCCCCTCGAGGAGACCCTCGTGCGCAGGTGCGCCGCGGCCCTCTCATTGGCGAGCGTCGGCACTTGGGTGCGCCGCTAGCTAAGCGCCGGCCCAGGGGGGCAGATCTGATCTAGGCGGACGACACAGGTGGAGTGGCCAATCAGCGCCCGAAGGCATAGGGGTAAACGCTGGTGTGGGGGCCCTTGGCACGGCTTGGTCACCTTGTCACATCTACCGCCCAGAAGGCCCCCCATGCCAGTTCCATGCTATAGTCGCTTACATGATATAGAAATTATTCTCCCATGTATATACGTGATACGGCGAGGATTTGCTTGTCCGTCTTCGGGTATGATATAGATAGATGGGGATATATAATTATATACGCACACTACAAGTCTGGAAACTATAGGCGGGTGTGCCGTATCACAAAAGGCTCGCGCCTTCAACCCCCTAAATTCTCGGGAATGCGTTTTACCGATCAGGATTCGGGCCTGCACTACGCCGACCACGCTCCTGGGCCGGGGCTGGTTTAATGCAGGATCGGTATGCTCACTGCCTCGGCGTCAGGTAGTAGCGACGACAGTCGCCAATACAACCTCAGCCCAGGATCCCAAGTAGCCCAGCTATACAATATATTTATAGAGTACGGCGCCACGGATGGATGTAGGCCAAGTTTTCTTCAGCAGTTGTCTGTATCGTTTGCCGCCCCTCCCACGTGGCTGGCCTCGATATAACCCCGATGGGATAGCCTATCTATGCCTCCAGATGATTGACCATGCGGAATTTGGGTTTCTAGACTTAATACGCATCGCAACTTTCTGGGGCAGAAGTTTGGGCGAGTAGTGCACTATTAAAATGGCTTCTTCTTCGGATGTTCTATTAATGGCACTTGCGACCCGATCTGGTGGCCTTTGATTGATTGCCCAGGTAAGTACTTAGCTAGATTGACAGACGGCGCTTACGCAGCTTATCTCGGAGGACATGTGATATTATACTCGACCTTCATACATCCGATGACGGGTTTCTCCTAGTGTAAGACAGTCGATCGCAATAGTATGTAGTCGCGGCGGCGTGGGATTGGCATCATAGTGGAACTTTGAACTGCCATCTAACCTGGAGCGCTTTTGGGTCTACGACCCGGCCCAGAATGGATCAAGAGAATGTAGGTGTCTGGAAACTGAAGTGCAACCCCCTATTCAGCCCCTTTATCTTGTCCACTTATCAATCACTACGGGATCCTGACCTACGCAGCTGAGTATAATGCGATTATACTTGCAGTGGTTAGAAACCTAACCTTGGAATGATTAGAGATTCCATCCATTACCGCGTTCCGCTTGACTTTCCAATGGAACGATACCGTACATAATGCCATGTGGCTTTAACCTGCAATTGCCTACAGAGCTGCCAAGACTGACAACAGTCCTCCTTTATGAATACATGAGTTCTGGAAGTGTTTACTAATAAATGTTTCCTAGAAAATGGCTGCGATAACGTACAATTTACCCTCCCCAGGTCGTCTTGTGAAAAATGATTGCATGGAGACCAGGTGCTTAAGGTTCAAGGTTCGTGGGGGGAAAGTACGATAGTCTCAATGTTCTCTCGTGATTGAGGAAAGCACGGCTCCTTTATCACGTCACGGGAACCTTAGAAGTGTTCAACCAAGATGAGTCACCAGAGTGAATCTCAGGTGCAACCCCCTGGGATACTTGGTCATGACGTCAACTAACTGGTCTGTAAGTTCTATCGGGGAAGTTGCAACGACGGGGAATATAGGGAAAGCTAGAACACCCATGGAAACCGCCTTGGAACCCAATTTACTCTATTTCCCAATTACGGGCCCAGAGTCTTTCTTGAAGTTATCTACCAACACGCAATCACGTTCACCTTAGCTACCTAGGTAGTTGCACAATCATTCTCACTTATTGATTGTCCAAAAACCACTCTTTGCTCTAGAACCGGTTTTGCTATCCTCCATCAATCACTCAATCGTTAATACCCTAGGATCCCACGACAACCCACCAGACTGTTTTTAGGTCCTCACAGAGCAGTCGGTCGCTTATTTGCCGTCATAACTTTCCTTCTTCACTGCCCTATTCCATCTAGATTCCAGTCGTTTCAATTTTGAGCTGCACATGTTCATATACTTGCTTAACCTCAATCATCTATCTGTCCCAAGGTTTCGATCCTTCTTATAAATACACCATATTCATCCGAGTTCCTCACTGCTATCTGTCTTCTACATGCTTCGATTAAATATCTGATTCCTATGAGATGGATGTGCTAGACGGGTCGCCAGGAGGGCAGTCTCCCTGTGGTATACACTCCGGTGATCATCCGGAATGTAATGCATTCGATGACCCCGTCCATCCCAATTCCGCCAATCCATGGTCACCTGTTGGACTCGAACTTGACGCTAGGTTCAAGTCATTGTCTCAAGATATCACCCATGTTACTGGTCTGAGTCATGGAGGTCGCTTCAGTCGTGCAGATCCAGCTGAAGAAGAAGACCTTACTGCCCAGTTTCAGTTCGGCAAGGCTCCTTCCAAGCCGCCCGTAACCAACCGCACTGGTCTTGCTAGAGTACAGCACGGTACATTCGAGTCCACACCGATGCCCAGTGTTGAGACATCAGTGGATTGTGGTAGGCAAGTGGCTGCCCGCTCACTAGAGTACTTGGGCAATTTGACCAGCACCGGATTTCATGCTCCCGATAGGTCAAGAAATGATACTGGGCAGGGATCTACTTCTCCTCAGGCTGCCCCAGCAGTCAGAGACAAATCGACAGGCATAACTGATGACCCACACCCTTTCACCGAGCAGCAAACTTCATCGGCAAAGAGGACCGCGGGTGATAATTTGGGGGCGCCTCCTCGGGGTAAAAGGCCTCGAACTGATATTGTGGAAGATTCACAGGAGATTCCAATGTGTGAGCCAAGAAGCAGGCTGGTGTCAAACTCACCCAACAGAATATCGAGCTCAGGATCCGTCCAATCTAGCACAGAGTCTCAACTCCAAGATAAAGGTGCGTCTGCCCGACCGGATCGGTCCAGAGGGCAGCACGTTTCGACACCATTTCAACTACCAAAGAGTATTAAGGCTTCTCGCGAGAGAGCTCTGTTGAGGTCGTCGCCACAATATAACCAGAAATCTCCAAAGAAGCTCCCACGATCCTCGGGCCAGTTGAAGCAGATGAAACCAAAAGACGTCTTCGGCCCAGTGCAGACCGGCGGGAGGAAAAATATGGCGCCTCCGCCACACCCTAGCAAGTCTGGCAGCCACTATCGGAATCCTGGGGGTGATCTTACATTCTCTAGGCCGAGCAGCGATCACAGTATAGGTCCTCGCGTTGTATCTCAGGCATCAGGCGGTGGCAAGGGCCACGATAAACACCAAAGTCGCAGTGTGCGATCGCCATCTCAGAATGCCGAGACCGTACGCCCTGGTTCCCAGGCATCCAACATATCTAGGCCGCGAAAGCCTGCGACCGACTCGGTTGCACTACCTTCCAGTCCTGATAGAAAAATGTACTACCAACAATTCGGATCCCTGACAAGTGCGTGGAACGAGTTCTTTACGTTTGAGCAGGAATATAGGGCTAGATACGAGAAGGGAATGTCCAGCCTAGCAGATGAACTTGAGCAGAAAGACGAGGAGATTCAGGCATGCTATGAAGAGATCGAAGCGTGCAAAGATGACATCGACAGCTTGACATCAAAGAACAACGAATTGGCAACATCAAGCCACGATTTAGACAAGGCGCTGAGGGAAAAGGAACAGCAACACGCACGCTCCGAGGAAAAGTACAAGGAAGTGATGGTACAGCTCAGTGAAGAACAGACGCAAAGGGAGTCTGCCGAAAGAGAGCTCTCTGCTTCGAACACGGCTCGAGCGGAGATACAGACGAGGCTCACCTCTGTTACTGAGGAGTCTCATAGGTGTAAGCGTTACTCCTACGTTCTTATTGGGTTAGGGGCTAACAGATAGTAGTCCAGACCGCTGTCGTTACACTCCAAACAAAGTTGGAGGAGCGTGAGAAGGAGGTTACTAGAGAGAAGGAACACGTGAACGGCTTAAAATCACTTCTGGAGAAGTCCCAAAGCCTCTGTGGTCAGCAGATTCAATCTGTTATAGCCAGTGGTAGACAGCTCCTAGAATATTCCGGCCAGAACGGTGACAAGTCAGTACTAGGTTCGTATGTTTCGGTTTGCGGTCGCTAACTGTGACTAGGCTCAACAGATTGCTTGACATGCTCGATATTGTAAAGAGCAGGACTGACCCAGAAGGCTTGGAGGATAAGCTGCGGGCATTTATGAGAGATGCTGTCACGACGTAAGTTTCAAAGACCCTTACAAAAGAATATTGTCACTAGCACTAATACGCCAAAGGCTTATGCCCTCTTCACCGGATTTCGAATTGTCGGTAGACGACGTACAGAAACTCACCGAGAATGTCGACTCAGTTCGTTCCCTCGCTGAGGGGATTCATGAGAAATTGTGTAATACGGAAGCAGCCTCGGACTGGCAAGACAGATTCCATGAAGCAAATACGCATGCTGGCCTTCAAGAGGGGCATATTCAACAACTACAGGGCGAAGTCGATGAAGCAAAAACTACCGCACAAGCCCAATGGGAAGAGAACCAGCAGTACCGACAGATTTTGCTGAACCTCGAAACGGAGATCGAAGCCAATGGCATTGCGGCCGAGAAGTATTCCTATGACATAAAGAACCTGGAAGAAAGCATCGCCGGAAAGAATCAGGAACTCAGCGCTCTTAACGACAAGCTCAAACAGGCGAATGATCAGTTGGTAAGCCAGGCTCATGCCATGCAACAAGAACAGGCCCAGCGCGATACTCAGGAGAAGGAATGGCGGGATGATCTTGTCAGATTGCAAGCCGCCAATGACAAGATGAGGACCGTACAGAAAGAAAACGAAAAATTGACTCGCGACCTGAGAACTGCCGAAGCTCAGCGGGAGTCCCTTAGACCCGGCCATGAAGAATGGTCGCGCACTCGCATCGAGATCGTCCAGGTCCGCCAGATCTTGGGGGAACTGATGAGATCCGAGTCGGCCACCGATATAGACGATAAGCTTCAGCAGCTGATCAGCTTAGGGGCAAAACTTTCCAAGAAGTTGGGTGACCCTGAGCAAGGTCGTCTAAATGCTGGACCTCGTTATTCAACGCGCCAGCGTCAGATACAGTTGAAGCTACCGGAAAGCACCGATGAAGCCTCCAACATGCCGATTTCCATCGAGCAGGAAAGAGCTACGAGAAGGCAACAAGGAACTGTCCAGAGCATCATGAAAACGATCATTCGTAAGGAGTTAGCCAACACTGATCCTGATGAACAAGGCAAGACACCATCTCTAGAGACACCTTCTACAGCCCAATCAACCCACACGGGTGCTGCGGCGAAGCCTTCCACCAGACGAAAGTCGCAAGCAACTGGCAACGCTCATGGTATGTTCAATCAACGCGTGGTTGGGGCCGTGTCTGCGGGCGTAAAGGGCTCAAAGCATGACGGCCGTACAGCGGCCTGCGAATCCACTGCCCAATCTCAGACTTTGGGCAACGGACTCGCCCGCACGGACGACGATAAGGTCCCACAGCCGCCCAAGAAGCGAAAGAGGAACCCTACAGATGCAAAACCTGGGCCTCGAGAAGACCGAAGAGCATCGTCGTATTTCAATGGTCCTGGCGAATTGGCAGCATCACAACCAAACGACAAACCAGTTGAGATCCCTATAAAGCGAGCACTAATAACATACGGTTCTCAACGTTCCCTCTCGCAACATAATACCAGCCAGGAATCGACAACTTCTTCGGCGACCATCCAGTCTACTGATAGCAAGCATCTTCACAACAAAGCCTCGCGTCGTCGCAGATCATCGAGCAGCGAAAATCTGCCTTTAGTCCAGGTTGAGACGATGGGAGAACTTGATCTATTTGAGGATCTCTGAAATGGGTTATGGCGTATGAGTAATCAGAAGGGACACCCACCTAGTCTTATTCTTAACTGTTCGTTTAGCTGCCCCATTTTTGGAGGGAACCTGTAGCTTTCGGGGTGCAATGTGTTGCTAGAGATATGACAAGACGGGCGACATAAGATGGTAGGCATTTATAAGTGAAGAGTAGTGACAAACGTGGCCAGAGGGGTGGCAATCTAGCTGGAAGGTATAATGAGAGCTTGTGGAGATGAGTGGAAAATATGTGCTGAAGACTAACGGAGGAGAAAACAGGTAGCTTCAAATCAGACTCGAAAAGTTTTTGGCAACACCAGTCTCTCTTTTGTTGAGTGCGCCGTGGTATACACTAAACATCCACGAAATTATCCGTGTCTGTTATTGAGTTGAATATGATACACTTATATACAGGCCTCGTAGGTGGAGGGAGGGCCGATTGCGTCGAGACGGTACCGACTTCGTCCTTCATCAAGTACCCAGTATACAACCCACATCCGATCTATTAGCAGGTAACAAGCCGGCCAGTGGTACGGATGGACATATCGTGGCGTAGTAGTCCACCGCACTTCAAGACTGGCCTTGATGAACTAGGGGTGCACCGTTTCGATGATGCTCCGCGGTGATCCGTAGTATTCGTCGTTCGTTCGCTCGCTCGTTCGTATTTCCCCCGCCTGGATTCGTGTTGGGTTGGGGGAAAAGAGGATATCGTATGCGCGCACGCGACCGTACGAGCAAGGCAAAGAGAGCGAACAAAGCACGTCTCGGTACTAACCGCCGCCCATTCCTCCTCGTTCTTCTACTTCTTCTTCTGCGTCTCTCCCACCCACCGCCAATTCCTCTCTCTAACCCATTTTTTCCATTTATTTTTCTCTTTATTTATTTCCCTTTCCGCTTCTGCTCGAGGAAGAGTACCTTCTTGCGCACTGAGTGAGGAGGAAGGGGGGGGAGGGCGTAATATGTTAGTTACCCTGCATGAGTCGGGGAGGTGCCGTCATGGGTGTGTTGGTGGTGTGGGCGAGGAAAAAAAAAAAAGAATGGACTGAATGAGGAGAAACGTACCGACGGGGTCGTATTTCAACATGCTCAATGGCCGCGACTCCCGGGGCCGCGCGAAGGTGTAGAAGAAGCCCGTCATGGCCATGGAGATCAGGCGCACGGAGATCATACGGGATTTCGCTGCGGGGCGGCGGCGGCGGCGGCGACGACGGCGCGCGGACGGGTTAGCATAGATGACATAGTATGGAATCACTAGGTACAAACAATACCTTTCTTCGCCATGTTGTGGGCGTTTTTTCTTTTTGCTTGTGCGTTGGGCCTGCCTCAAGCGCGCTCTCTCTCCGTCTTCTCTCTCTCTCTTTCGATATCCGGGTTGTAGGTAAAGTGAACCAACCACCAAAGCCAAATTAATGGCCCGAGGTTTATTAGTGGTATTGGAATTTTTGGTGGAGCTACTTAGGTACCTAGGTAGGTATCGAAGTTGAATATGTCCGTGGCTGTGCATGACGTGGTAGCTAGTGGGTAAGCCACAATAATCAGTTATCGGTTTACTGGGAGGTATGTACTAATCGGTGCCCGTTCTGGCCGTTCCAGGTCTGTACCAATGGTAATAGGGGCAGATACCTCCATTCCCGCCATCTCGGGACCATGATATTATACATTCCTACAGCATTCTCTTTACCCTACCTAGGTAGCATCAACCTAGGCCCTGGCGGCAGCTAGTTGTGTGAAATACCCAATGCTTTGTTATCACGACTTCGCTTGGACTTTCCAATGAGGGCAATGGCTAACTCTAGGCTTTTGTGTCATGCAAGCTTATAGCCAATCAGGGCTCTCCTATTTCAAGCTTTTAGGTCGGTATAGCATCATATACCTACCTACCTAGAGGTACCAGCTTTGGTAGGCTATGTAGTCCCGAGGTCGCGATGTGCGTGCGCCCGCTTGCTTAGATCCCAAGATGGTAGTGTTCCAAGCAAGGTCGTTATTACGAGGATTTCTGAGTGATTAGGTGTAAAAGTGACTTGCCTACACCTATATATATGGTGGTTTGGCCCCATGCGATGCTTCGTTAAGAAATACTTATCATCGCTTAAAGTTCATAACCTGGGGATCGACAGTCCTACGCACAATCAAGTTAATCAACTGCTTGAGTACAGCATAGCAACTCGACAGGATGCCGTCCAAGGGACTAGAGTATCCCAAGCAGCCGTATAGCACCGTTCACCGATATGACAGTCGGGGTACGCAATCCCCATGATACCACATACCTATTCTATATGGTATAGTCCAGAAAAAGGCAAGGATTCAAGCTAGGTAACTGACAAATCGACTGTTGCTATATAAAAGCGTCATACTCCCTAGAAACGGTACACCAGATCGTCAACACGAGCCCGGTGCTGCACGTCTCCTTCGTGACGCTGGACTCGCCATTCCCCACGGTGCTGCCCATGATCGGGCAGATGGGGTCGTTTGCGCGTCCCAGCGCCGACACCCGTGATGTCCTAGACCTGTACCTCCATGGCTACGTGTCGGCCCAGGTCGCGAACCTCGCGCGGAAGGCAGGCGGCGCTGGAGGGCACGAGGGCGCCGATGAGGGAACGGGAACGGGCCTGCCACTGACGGTCGCCGCCACCATTCTCGATGGTTTCGTGCTCTCGCTCACCCCGAACTCCCATAGCTACAACTACCGTTCTGCCGTGCTCTTCGGGCACGCCTTGTTGGTCACTGATGTCGAGGAGAAGCTTTGGGCGTGAGACCCCCGTTTCCTATCATTGCTTCGCTGTTGCAGCCCACCGGTCTCCCCATTTACATACGTGACCCGCCCCGTTGCTATTCTTTGCATATCAGAGGATATAAGTCTAGTATTGGGAGGCCGTTGTTTATAGAAAGAAAGATGCCCAGTAGCTGACCACCGCATCCGCCGCGCACGGTACCCACCCTGCGCAACAGCATGGAGCTTATAACCAACAGCGTGGTGCCAGACCGCTGGCGGCACACGCACGTGCCGCCCACGGGTGCGGAGATGCAGTCGACGGCAGTGCTGCGGATGCACGTGGCGGGCGCCAGCGCCAAGGTGCGCCGCGGCCCTCCGCACGACGAGGCCGCTGATGCCCGCGACCCCGACCTCGCCCGCCGTGGCATCTGGACTGGCGTCCTGCCCCTCCGCCTCGCGGCCGACGAGCCTATCTCCGCCCCTGATAACCGCATCCCGGAGGTCCCTGCGTACCTGAGGGACTTTGTCGAGTCCTTCAATGAAGACGCTAGGGAGTGCGCGCTGGAGGCTGCGCGGGAAACCACGGAGGGAAAAGGGAAGGGTGAGGGTGAGGGGAACTCGCAGGACGTTAAGTGATACTTGTTACAGGCGAAAGATGGAGACGGGGAGATGTCATGATTGTTATCTAGTTGGTAAAAGCCTAATCACTAAGCTCGGGTGTCAGAACGGGGGGAGTGCTGGGCAAATGATAGACATCTAGGCGTTTCAAGTACAATTTACTATGTGAGGGCGACGTAGAATCATGGCAGGCGACATTAGCTTTCTCGAAGTGCCTCCGCACGTCGTATATTATACAAGCGATACCCTCGCCAGGTTCAATTATTACCATATACCTAGGTATTTACGGCTTCTCTACCTTTATATAGCCATGCAATTATCCTGCCTCCCCCATACCTGGCTCATGATCTCATTGATTCGTTAGACGGGCCACATCATCAAGCCACATTAGCCACCGACCAAAATCTTATCCAAATTTGACGGTAAGAGCATAACACCTGCTATTATTGGACCACAGGTGGAATGAAGCCTTGGAAAGGAAACATCAACCGGGACGTTTACTGGGTATCCATGGAGACCAAACGGTGCAAGGAGCACTTCGTCCAGATACAATACGCCTTCTTAAGTATATGTATAATGTATCTACGTATATATTGTCTAGAGCGTGCGAGGTTACACAGCATTTTTCCTGCCTAACGTATCCTTGATATTTGTGCCCTCCTGTCTAACCATCCAACGTAATGATTCAAACCTGAGTAAGGCTTTATGCATCGAAGTAACCACAATGTCAGGCTCGGATGGTTCCATGAAATGCCAGCCACAACAAAGCCAGCCCGATCAACGGCATGTTCCAGAACCTCTACGATTAGGAACTTTAAACGGATGGCCCGTCTATGAAGTCACGGTATTACAACTGCAATCGCACTTTAAAGACAGACACTTTACCCATGTAGAATACACCCAGTTCTGCTTGGATCGGATTCGGGCCGTCAACCCGTATCTAGAGGCGGTCATCGAAACTAATCCCGACGCAATAGCCATAGCGGAGAAGCTTGACGATGAGCGACGCTCTGGGAAGACCAGGGGACCGCTGCATGGGGTTCCAATCTTGGTGAAGGACAACATGGCCACGAAGGATTCCATGCAGACGACAGCCGGCTCCTGGGCACTGCTGGGGAACATAGTTCCCAGAGACGCCTTCGTAGTATCGAAGCTTCGCGACGCGGGCGCTGTCTTACTCGGAAAGGCGAATATGAGTGAATGGGCGTCAGCACGGTCCAAGCGCGACTCTACGGGCTACAGTCCGCGCGGCGGCCAGGTGCGGAATCCGTTCGATCTGCGCAGGACACCGCACGGCTCGAGCTCCGGATCCGCCGTCGCTGTATCGGCTAACATCGTGCCCGTCGCCCTAGGCACCGAGACTGACACCTCCGTAATCGGCCCGGCGTCCACGAACGGCGTCGTGGGTATCAAGCCGACCGTGGGGCTCACTTCGCGGTCCGGCGTCATCCCCATTAGCGAGAATATGGACACGGTCGGCGCTTTTGGCAGGACGGTGGCTGATGCTGTTGCCGTATTGGAAGCAATTGCCAGCCCGGATAAGACTGACAGATTTACGATGACGCCTGACAGGAGACAAGACCGCTCTTATCTCAAGTACATAGTTACGGCGGAGGCTCTTCGGGGAGCCCGCTTCGGCCTGCCGATGAAGCGGTGCTGGGAGAAGGTGCCGCCTAGCTGCAAGAGGGTGGCGAGCAGGGTCCTTGACGCGATCAGGGCGGCGGGCGCCGAGATCTTCGAGGTAGACTTCCCCAGCGCCGAGGAGAGAATCAACGAGGAGGGCATCTGGGACTGGGAGCACGGCGCGCCGGCGAAGTCGGAGTTTACGGTTGTCAAGGTGGACGCGTACAACGGCATCAACGCTTATCTGGGGGATCTGGTGGACTCGCCGGTGCGGTCCCTCGGGGACGTCATAGAGTACAACAGGAAGAACGCGGGTACCGAGGGCGGCGTGCCCGGCGTCCACCCGGCGTACCCCGACGGCCAGTCCAACTTCCTCGAGATCGCCGCCTCGAAGGGGGTCAAGGACGCGACGTATCGCTCAGCCCTTGCGCACATCCGTCGCCAGACGCGGGAGAACGGGATCGACGCCGCGCTGAGGGGGTACCACGCCCGCCCTTACTTGGGTACCACCGACGCCGGCACGGACGACGCCCTGCCTGAGGCAAAAAGGCCAACTCCGGAAAAACACCACAATAATAGCAACAACAACGACAATAACAACAGCAACAACGCTATTTGCGCCACCAAACCCCTGGACGCCCTGCTCTTCTGCGACCGCCGCGACGTCGGCCAGCAGTACGCCGCGCAGGCCGGGTATCCCATGGTGTGCGTGCCGGTGGGCGTCGACGACGCGCACGGCGTCCCCGTCAGCATCTCGCTGCAGCACACGGCGTGGCGCGAGCCTGAGCTCGTGCGCTGGGCCAGCGCCATCGAGGACCTCTGGAATCGCCGCCGCCGAAACGCTGCAGGCTGGCGCCCTACGCCCGCGTTCGCGAATTTTCGCGCCAAGAATGTGCCGCTTGATGGTATTGATAAATAGTTTTAGGCGGGACGGTGTTAATCAGTTACGTTGTTGGGAGTCGTTATCCGTGGTTTTAGCTTAGCACCCTTCTGGACGTCGGGTGTGACGTGTCGTGGTAAGCGTACGTGAAGATGGATGAAGTGTGATTCGCCCTATGAGAATCTCCTTCAGTAACTAGTTACTGAAACATTTTTAGACACAAGAAAGCATCGCTAGTCCTAAGGCGTATTTTGTCAAGTGTGATTTGCCAAGTCGTATATTCACAAGAGCTGAGACATCCGATATAAACCCCCTATCTTACGTAGACGCGCCGAGCCATCTCGCCTCACGTGAAGGCATCTCCCCTCCGCAGATCTGTTAAACCCAGCCTGCGGGGGTAGGTTGCTGACGACATCCCTATACGCGCGATGAGGAGCATATAATGGTCCCCGATACAAGCCGTGGCTCGGAGGGGCCAGTGATGATTACGCCAAGGGCTGGTCACTTCGTTGAGTGGCTTTGTTACGAGCGGAAGAGCTGTCAGATTCATTGGAGACAAGGAGGTGCCCATATAATCTTACAACTCGTCCTACCAGAATCGTTTTGTGTTACGTCACTCTCTGTACTGGGATCGGGATGGATTGGTGCTTGTGTAGTATATAAGGACTCCCTGGAGGGCAAGGGGTATCCAAATAACTAGGAGTTTGTTAACATCTATTTTACTCTCAAGTTCCGTCTCCGGCTGTCTGTAGGCAGGACTTTGATTATCTTTCACTCTTCAACAACACACCGCTGTACTTGCTCCCTTCGCATTGTCAAGATGGACACTTCTGGGCTGTTCCGCGTTGACGACATGATAGCCGTCGTGACTGGCGGGGGAACAGGTAAGTGTCGACGGCCCCTCGAAGGCTTAGGAGGAAAGTCCGTCCCGGTTCTAACATGTATCAGGTATTGGCTTCATGATGGCAAAGGCCCTAGCTGGCGCTGGCGCTAGAAAGGTCTACATCCTGGGACGGCGCAAGGAGGTCCTCGAGAGGGCCGCCAAGACGCACCCGAGCATCGTGCCTGTGGTCTGTGATGTCGGCGTCAAGCCATCCCTCCAGTCGGCCGTGGACCTTGTTGCCCGCGACGCTGGCCACGTCAATCTACTGGTTGCCAATGCAGGCATCCACGGGCCCGGGGTCGCTTACAATCCCGCGACGTCAGTCCAGGAGCTCCGCAGAACTCTCTTCGGCGGCGCTGGGACGGCGACGGTGGAGGCGGAACAGGAGTTTACCGAAGCCCTCCATGTCAATGCCACGGGCTCCTTCTTCACGATGCTAGCATTCCTTGAGCTACTCGACGCAGGCAACAAGATGGCGGTGAGGGGCGGCGGCTTCGGGGCCCCCTCTCCCGGAAAGAGTAGGGAGGGCAGCGATGTCCCGTCGGTTCAGAGCCAGGTCATCTTCACGAGCAGCGCTGCCGCCTATAGCCGACATTGGACCTCGGCGCCCGCGTACGCCGCCAGCAAGGCGGCCGTCGCGCACCTTGCTAAGCAGGCGGCCACGAATCTCGTCCCGCACAGTATTAGGGTCAACACGCTTGCACCAGGAGGTGGGTCACGGCCTCATGGCCCCTCTTCTCTTTCCCCGGGTGGTTTTTCGATAATGACTGATTGATCCGGCCGTCTGGCGTGCAGTATTCCCCACGGAGATGACGCGCGGGTTTACTGATTCCCGCGACGCCGCCGACGTGCCGATCGACGATCCCATGTACATTCCCGCGAGGCAGTACGGCGGGGAGGAGGAGATGGGCGGCACAATTCTGTATCTGGCAAGTAGGGCAGGCGCTTATTGCAATGGCCTCGTGCTGGTGAGTGTGGCACTTAGACCGAACTGTGACTTTGTTTGGCTTATTTTGCGACGGATACTCCTTCATTCCCTGTCGCCCTTCAGCTTCCCTACGTCCGAATTGTCAAATTTTCTATATACTACATAATTCGCATGTAGCTTTGAATGACGATTGCTAACCTGTCTCCATTTAGGTATTGGATGGCGGGAAGTTATCGACTATCCCGTCCGAGTATTGAACGAGGGGTCGAGTGCCTTATGGGATCCGATCTGCCGGGCTGCAGATCATCGTCGTTGCCGATTAGATGTAATATAAAGATAAATAGAGTTGGGGATTGAACCCGACACAGATCGTCAATTGAGGCTGAGTGCCTGTAAGCGCCAGAAGACGAGCGCTGGCCGCCTGGAAGCCCCTAAGAACATTCCGCGGCTGCCCACTTTACTCGAGCCTCACAGCCACGTGTAATCTAGCATTGACGATGGATCAAATTCCATCAAAAACTTAACAGCTTTCCTCCTGGAAATGAATATGTCAGTGTGGTATAAGCCTCCGTGTGTCAGAAATGAAGCTGTATCACGCTGGTCCCTCCTTTTTTGGTGGTGCCTTGCCACAACACCTAATACCGCAAACGTGGGTGGAGGCACTAATTACACGATTCCAGACTCCGGCAGCCGAGATGAAGGGCCGGTTATCCGTCTGCAATTCAAGATGCGCCCCGATCTGCCTTGACTGAACTCATCTTAACTTGTTGCCTAAATCTTATGTTAATTCGCGCATATATCCGCCAATGTTACTCGGTCTTCAATTCTGACAATACCTAGAAGCATTACGCAGCATGCGAAAACCCGAAATCCACGACTCAAAAAGCATTTAGAGTTCTAGAGCATAGATGATAAGCTGCAATCAGTAGGGAATGACGTCTGGACCCTGAGCTCATCAACAGACAGATCAAGATAACCAAAACCTCATGACCATCAAGTAGAGGCGAGAAGCAGTGGGAAGCAGTAAATAATCCAATGACCTGAAAAGGCAGACCTGACCGCGTTCTCGACCACCTTACGGAGTATTAGGGGTCCTAACTATGACGCCAAGTCGCAGGGACCAGATGATGGCACCGACTGTGTAGCAGAGCTCTACAGGCTAACTAATGTAGGTGCCATGATCCCCTGGCGCGCACCGCGAGCGGTACGAATGAAATTTTCCGACATACGATGCCCGTCACAATGAAACGCGACAAAACCGAAAAGCGTACTCAACCAAAAAGGAGTTAAAATAGAATATCGCCCGTCGCGATATCCTTCCACAGGCACGCCGATACTTTCTGCTGAGGCGTACATATGTACCGTAGTCGGAGCTGAACCTACTAGACAGCAGGTAAGCATCTGAATTATTACCAGTTGCTGCTCATGGCGCGCTCCCGAGTCCCTGGGGCCGGCGCCGCCGTGATCGCCGCTTTCCGCACGGTGGCTCTCGGCGCTTCGGTGACGCTCCTCGCCAATCTGATCTACGAAAGTATCAACTGGCACTCTGCGGGCAAGACGTACTGGATGTCGATCGCAGTGGTGAGTGTCCTTGGTTACGTCTTGTGCTCTTGGTTTTTGTTTCAGATCTAGACATCGTCAGCTAGCGTTACATATGCATCTGGGCAGATGGAAGAAGGAAACGTGACGTACTAACCAAAGTTACAGGCCGTCGTCGCCATATTAGCCGACTTGTTCGAGCTCGCGGGCTTGCTGGACGCCTCGCGCACCATCCCACGCGCGCCGCCATGCCTTATGGCCTGCGAGGATGTTGTCATCGCCATCCTCGCCATGCTCTCCGTCTTCCCTATACTCCTAACCGACTGGGCCCGCGGGGGCCGAGTCGATGGGGAAGAATGGCCCTGGCAGGAGGCGGACAAACTCTCGCTGTTTTTGAGCATGGGGATATGGTAAGCTCCTTCCCGTCCCCTACGTATTTCCCGGGAAAAGAAACGGAAAAAGTCGCCGTCTGTTGTCTTGCGCCGATATCCTGCGCGCGATTCGCTAACAAGATCGAACCCCAACTAGTTGTTATCGCATTTGTTTGTCTATCTGGTGCTGTGTGGACTGTTGCTGCCAGTCAACGAAGAAGCGGCGACAAAGGAGGGAGTGGCTCCGGGGGGCGACGGTGTTGCAGGAGTCGGCTGGTGGAGGTGCTCCAGCCGGAAATACCGGCGGACAACAGAGCGGGATCGAGTTAAAACAAATCGCGCCCCCTGGGCCTGCCAGGTGTTAGATTTCACCCTGAGCGACAGTTATTCAATACTATCATAACCAAAACCCCTTTATATCATTGACGAAGCGTGTTGATTTCGAGCTGTATATATTCGCCACCTTACCTATGTATAGAGGACTACCTACCCAGTTATATTCCCGGATAAGCATTATTGTTAACATCGACAGAGATATAGATAAAACATTTCCATTTTCGAAATTGGAGCAGGAGAAAATATGTTCGGTGACCACTAGCGATAACTAGGTATGACATCCGTGCGCTTACTGCATGCCTGGCTATACATATACGCGTCGTAAGTACAAGCCACCATAATCCATCCATGGCGAGGGCGCATGAGGCTGTTCATATCCTAGTGGGACGCATGATCGCTATCAACTACTGGAAATATGTAGCCTGATTGTTACCTTGATGTACCACTGGGCATACGCAGGAATTGGCGTGAGACGAAGCCACTGTAAGAAATCTCAAGTGCCGATTCTGGCCTTCATCTTACCACCTTTCCCTGACTTATTTAAATCTAGACGGGTGTCTAACAAGACGTGCGAGCAGGGGATGGAAGTCGGGCACATCCATAGCGCCACACTAAGTGCCTCGGCGGCTTCCGAGATGGTCTACTAATGCCGTCGAATGAACTTCGGTCTCGGCGCCCGCGGGCAGCGGAGCCGGCATCCCGCGGAAGCGAAATGCGGGTACCAGTGTCCGAAGGGCTCCCTCGTATGAGGGCAGAGGTCAAAACTTTTGGGTATCTTGAACATAGGTCTACAGTCTGATTGATCTTGATGGATACTGTGTCGATATAGGCTATTGACATTCACCACACTAAATCTTGCTAGCAATGAAGGTATTCACACGTATTAGAGAAGCTGACGGCTGTTCGAAAATACAACCCACAGTAAGCCACAGCTACTATGAAGAAATCCGTACTGGGCTTGGCAGTGAAAGCTACGGAGAAGTTTCGAGCACTGCTGTTATCTTCGTATGTATATCAGGCTGTGATTCAGGAAACGGAGCCGAGGTCACATTGTCATATGTATATATAACGTTGTGGGCTGAACTACATGGTGTCTTCAATCCTCTCGATGTTCAAGTCCCAACATTACGGTAGTTTTTCTTCTGATTATCTGCATCGAATTACACGTTCGTACTTAAAACCAGGAATCTTTACGTACCTTTCTTCTCTCGAAACCCGAGTTCGTTAATCGCGATGTCTATCGCTGAGACTAAGAAGGGGGCAACCAAAAAAGGAGCCACCAAAATTGTTCGCAAGCTGGGACCCAAGTAAGTAACATGACAATTTCCCACAAAACTTGTTAACTAATTGAAATTATTTTCAGTGAAATGTATCAATCAGCAATGCATACGTTGGGACAATATCGCGGCACCGTCGTGAGTTGCCGCTACGCAGTACCTCGGGCGTTGTGGGGTCTGGAGTGCCGCGAGAAGCTACGGAAAACCTTCGAGTCTGCCATAGCCCGGACTGTCCTTGAGCACCCGCTTCTGCAAGTCGGGCTGATTGCTGCAAATTCCAGGAAGCCCGCGTGGACGCCGCTCGAGAGCATCGACTTCCGCCATCACGTTGAGTGGAAATCCGTCGAAGATGTGGCAGAGTTGGACCCTTTATATAAGGACGTCATGCAACATCATCTCGACGCAGAGTTTACCAACCTTGAGTCTCGGCCTTGCTGGAGGATAACCATCCTTCACCGGTCAACGGAAGCAGAATCCTTGCAGGTTGTCTACTCGTGGAACCATGCAAACCACGACGGGATGGGAGGCAAGATTTTCCACCAGTACCTGCTTAAGTATCTATTAAACGAGACTAGCAACGACGACAACAAGAAAGCGCTACCAGTTTTGAAAGACCGTATCTTAAAATTGCCTGCGGCGACGATAGCGGAGCGCTTCCCGCCTGCACAGCAAGACCTCACCAAATTCCCCATATCCGCCGATTATATTTTCAAGGAGTTATGGCACGCGCGGCCGGCTATATTAAGATCGGATCGGTCGACACAGGCGACGTGGGCGCCGATCCGGCCCTCTACCTACAAGACGGAGTTCCGGACTTTCAGTCTCAACCGTGACGACTTGGCCCGCGTCCTGGTGGGGTGTAGGGCGCACAAAACGACTCTGACGGGACTGTTCCATGCCCTATGTTTCGCCACGCTAGCCGCGCAGCTAGACAAGCGTGAAGCCCCCGCCTTCGTGGCGAGCACTGCCCTCAACATGCGCCCGTTTCTGCCATCCAGGTCACCGGCGTACCCCTGGCTTGAGCCTAACAAAACTCTGGCAAACCTCGTGTCGTCTATAGAGCACCGGTTCGGGAAGGAGATCGCCGCCAGGATGCGTTGTCTAGTGCGCGACAATGATGCTAGTAATGATGAAGCCCCCCTCGATACGGAGCTCAAAACGTTGATATGGCAAGTTGCGGTAACCGTGCGTAGCGAGATCGAGACCAGAATAAGCTTGGGCATCCGGAACGACATCACTGGCATGATGAAGTTCGTCCCGGACTGGAGGACGTATGTGCAGGAACTAAGCCAGAAGCCCCGGGGGGATTCGTGGCGCGTTACGAACCTGGGAGTCCTGGACGGTACTTTGGGCGCCGCCACACCAGAATCACAGCGGCAAGGACAGGAAAGAGACCGGGATAACAGAACGGATATTCCACATGGGTCCTGGTCCATCGACCACGCCGAATTCGTTCTCAGCGCCGAGATGCCGGCGGTGGCGTTAGTCGTCGCGCCCATAGCGGTGAAAGGCGGGGACCTTGTCGTGTCGTTCAGCTGGCAGGACTGCGCTATTGAGGCTGCCTTCGGCGAGCGATTCGTCGCGAATATCGAGAAGTTGACCAGGCAACTAGCCACTGCATCATGATATACACTGACTAGATTCCCAAGTCCCATCATTTTCTTTATGTATATATATATGTGTATGCATATTTTGTACTATAGCCAGCCTGCTTAAGTCTCCATGTTATATACTAGAAGATAATTTTATTAACCTCACATAATGCAATGCTAAGTGCCAAACTAAACCGTCTCATCCGCTGCTTACCTACCAAAAATACAGATTGGCCACGCGTCTCATTAATATTGGCGCCCCCCATGTTCCATCCTAAACAAGGGGAAGAAAGGTCGCATGACATAGTAGCCCGCTAATGTGTCATGGCATCCTCGAAGAGCGCACGCAGTTGCTCCCTCTCGCGCTGGAGCTCCTTGTCGAGGCCGGGGGCGAGCATGAGGACACGGGCTTGAGGTATGGTGCCTTCGACAAGTGCGTCGAGGTGCTCGGGACCGAAGCCAAGGTCGCGAAGCCCTGCAGGCTGGTCGCCGAGGTCGGCTAGAAACTCGGTCAGGGCATCGGCGAGCACGCGCCCGGCGTCCTCGCGCCGCACGCGGCTGACGTCCTTGCCGAAGGCTTCAGCTGCCGCCAGATGCCTCTCCGGGTTCGACGCCGCCGTGAATCGGAACACTGCTGGCGATGACACCGCTACCGTAACACCGTGCGGGATCAGCGGTGTGTCCACCTCATACCCCGCGTGCTGATACCCCGGGTTCTGGCCGGAGATGGGGTAGGACATGCCTAGGTCCAGAGTGGTTAGTGACGATATGTACGTGGGGTTGGGTATTAAGGGTTTCTCGTACCGTGACACAAGTGGACGCCCGCATTACCGAAGCCGACACCGGCAAGAGTGGCTGCGAGCAGCATCTCGCTCTGGGCTTCGAAATCCTCCGGGTCTTTCACCGCCCGCGGAAGGTACTTGACAGTGCTCCGGAGGGCACTGAGCGAGAAAATGTCGCTGATGGGGTTTGCACCCTGGTACGCGGGCCTCAGGATTGGATTGGTGGGTCGGGGTATCCGCTCGTTGAAGGGGATGGCAGTCCAGGACTCGAGGGAGTGGCACAACACGTCGAGCCCAGAGCTAGCCTTAACGGCGGAAGGCATGGTCTTAGTGTTAAGTGGATCACACAATCCCAAAGTTGGCTTCAGGTTGCGGTGGGCGATACCCGTCTTCGCCCGCTTGGCCACCAGGTCGAAGATGGCCGTCCCCGTCGTCTCGCTCCCTGTGCCCGCCGTGGTCGGGATCGCTACTAGCGGCCGCAGCTTTCTGTCGATCGGCCGCCCGTTACCTAGCGGCGCGTTTACAAAATCCAGAAAGTCCGCGTCCGGATATTCCGTGTACAGGTTCATAAGCTTCGCGGTATCCATGACGGAGCCTCCGCCTACAGCTAAATACGCGTCCGGCTGATAGGGTTTTGCGAACGCAATAGCCTCCTTGATCCTGCACACCACATCAAGGTGTATATTGGCATAAAACTCTCCCGTAAGTGGGGACTGGGGGCAAGACTTACGAGCTGTCCTTCGGCTCAATTCGGACTTTGTCGAATATCTCATACTGGATACCTTCTCTTGATAGGACTTCTTCAACTTGCCGCACTGCAGTGAGCTTCCTGACGGTCGGGTCCGTCACGACGCAGACCTTCTTGGCACCCATGTTCTTCATGTCCATGCCGACCTCCTGGGTGCAACCGGGCCCGAAGCGAATGGAGGACGCTGCCATCTCGAATGCGTACTCTTTTTGCTGAGATGGGTCTAGCGGGGACGCGAAGCCGCGCCTGCCGGCCGCTGCCCTCTGTGCATACCTCTCTACCTGGGGCCTCGCGTGATTGTGATGATGCCCCGGATTTGAATGGCACGGACATGACGGCGGATGGGTGTACTGTACTGTCCTCAAAAGACTCACTGCTCTTGTCGCCGCCTAGAAAGCGTGTCAATGGGAAAATATTCCTTTGGACTGTTAACCCCATCCCTGGGTTGGAAGAACTCACATTCGGCACTACTCGGACTGCGGCAACCATTTCGAATACCCTCGCTCCTCTCCTTCTTAATACCTATATCAGATGCCCGTGAAGACTAGGTTTCTCAGGGTGGTTGCTTAAACAGGTAATAAAGCGTATGCAGGCGTAACTAAGTGTGTGGGAGAGTGTGAGAGTGAGTGTGTATGTCCAACGTGTTGTCTTCCATTCCTCCACGCCCTTACCGCCGAGGTTACTACGCAAAGACAACTCGGTCATGCGGGGGAGGCTGACTTGGACCCGATTTCAAGGGGCCACTAGCATACTAGCTGACGGACCGGCTCTTCACTTGATTTGGTGCCCACCGTGGGGTAGGATCTAGCGAGAATGCGGGGAATGGCACTTTCACAAGAGTTGATCCGATTCGGTATCAATTGCCCTTCTCATACATACGGGTTATACGGGTTATGTTTTGCGGGGGCAGGGGTTGGGGAGGGGTCAAGCGGGTGTTGATCTTAGGGGTTGGCAGATCCCTCAGCTCAGTAGTTGAGTAGGTACTTGGAGTCAGTGGCGTGGCGCCGTGGCGTTCACAACTAGGTTGTGTCTTCCAACCCCATATTTTGAAAATGCGATGAACTTCATTTACGCCGAGTAGTCATACCTCAATGCCGTCACCACCCCTATCTCTGATGTCTTCGGTTCCGACATGATATTTCGGCAGGGGACGCAGGTTTTTTTTTCGGGCCGTATATGCACAAACCTAGTTACAAATACCCGATTCGGAATTCCTCTAGGATTACTTACATGCAAATACAAATTCAGGATTTCAATTAGTTCACTTACATGCTATGGCAGTGCCCGAAGGATGGGATTATCCGCGTTAGGCAAGGAGACATCCCCCCCGGTGTGACTCAATTGTACGAAAGTACAACCGAGAGTCCAGAACTAGTGGCCCAGGCAGCGATGATAATAGGAACGTCTTCTGTAAGATTCGAGTAGATAAATTACGAGCATTGTCGCATACACTTTTGAGAGTGGTGCTTAGGTACAGCCACATTGGTGACTAGGGATTACTTTTTTATCCATATTATTACTATCGAGCTCGAACGCCGAGTTGTGCTGGCGCCTAATTTCTATCCCCCTCAATTGCTAGTCGGCCCCACCAAGCTCCGATTATAAACACCGATTTAAGATGGCTACCTCGGGCCGAAGTGGAGACAGCGGCGATCAGCCGCGGATGCGAATCAGGGAGCTCTTGCCGGACCTGTTTCTCGGCGACTGGAAGCCAGGACCCCTAAACTCCCTGACTGACGTCCCCGGGGTTCGGGTTCACACGCAGGAGATCTTCAGCGACGATGGCAACGTCAACACTGGCGTGACCTCCATTCTACCCCGCCCAGACTGGTTTAGACGGGCGTGCTACGCCGGCCTGTTCTCCTTCAACGGCTCGGGAGAGATGACGGGCAGCCATTGGATCAACGAGACCGGGCTTCTACACTCCCCCGTCATCATCACCAACTCCTTCGCCGTCGGCGCCGCCTACCAGGGAATCTACGAATACGCCATTAAGAGCCAGAACAGCAAGGAGGGCAAGGTCGACTGGTTCCTGCTCCCCGTCGTTGCGGAGACGTTCGACGGATATCTCAATGATCTTACGCAGTTCGTTGTCAAGCCCGAACATATTGTCCACGGGCTCGAGAACGTGTCTAGCGACCGTGTCAAGGAAGGCAATGTCGGAGGTGGAGCAGGCATGATTGTAAGTCATCCGAGCAAATTCTTTTTTTCAAATACTAGTTAGCAGGCGTTCACGACTCGCTTGATCATTTTCTCCGAAACCACGAGAACGGATGGATTTTGGACCGCTTTCTAATCCCATTCATCCTACAGTGTCATTATTTCAAGGGTGGGACTGGAAGCAGCAGCAGAGTCGTCCCGGGGTTCGACACTAAGGGCGAGCCGAAAACGTACACGATCGGCGCTCTCGTGCAGGCCAACTATGGGAAGAAGCCGCACCTGCGCATCCAGGGCGCGCCGGTCGGCCGGATTCTAGCGGCGGAGGCCGAGAAGAAAGCGGCGAGCGACGCGGCGGCGCGAGCGGCGCAGGAGGAGCTCGAGTCGGAGAAGAACCGCAAAGACGGGAGCATCATCGTGATCCTCGCGACGGACGCGCCGCTGCACCCGACGCAGCTGCAGAGGATCGCGAAGCGGGCTACCGTGGGCTTAGCGCGCGTCGGCGGCAACGGCCACAACCCGTCGGGCGACATCTTCCTCGCCTTCTCCACGGCCAACGGCATCCCCGTGCAGACTATATCTATGGAGCGCCGCAGCGTCGACCCCTTCAAGCCGACGCCGGTGGCCGTCGAGCTTGTCGACGACACCTCCATCAACGGCCTGTTCGAGGCTGCGGCTGACGCCGTCGAGGAGGCTATCTATAACGCCCTCTGCATGGCTGAGACGATGGTGGGCAACCAGGGACACACGATCGAGGCCCTGCCGTTGGATAGAGTCAAGGAGATCATGTCGAAGTACCTTTGATTAGTCGGAGCTGCCACTCGATAAACGTGAGCTCGGCATGCTGCAGTCTCTCCAGTCTCAGTTAGTTAGAAAGAGTGACTGAATCTTGAAAACTTTCCGTTGATCATGGTTGAATAGAACTCGAAATCAAGACACTACACTTTAGAGTAAAAGTAAGGAATGTAGCGTATATGTAGTGCCCGGTATTCAGCTGGGGGACAATCCTACCGGCCCTATATAAGTGAACCAGGCACATTGGATGCGAGATTGCGGCCATAGCCCATTGCCGACAGCTAACAGCTAAGAAAAAAAATTAATAGAATTTTTTCTAAAAATATATATATATATATATAATAAAAATAAAAATCATACGAAGCTACCAATCACGAATAACCCCTCGAGGTGAGACGAGGCGCTCAGACATGACTGGTTTGAGGGCAGGATGTGACTACACGCTTGTTTTAACTTGGGCGACTCGCACCGCTCGCTGGCCAATAGCCATATGAAATATAGCGGGAGGTACAAGAAAGAGGCTTGCCACACCTAATCATAAAATTCCCACAGTCGCGTATAATACTCTAACATAGATTTCTTCGCGGGCCGCAGGCGACGCGGCGCGGCGGCCACAACGTTACCCGGAGACGGCGATGCAGGCACTAGGTAGTGCTCCTGATCACGACAACGACTTGGGGGGCCTGAGGACGGAGTCGGAGTCGGGCTATGCGGCGGGACATCCACGTACACGTCGACGCAGCGTACGAACGCAGGTGGGCGCGTCTAGCATCAGCGAGCGACATCTAAGAAAGAACCGTCCGAGTGGCCCCTCCTCCCCCCCCGAACTCACCGGCGGCGTCTCCTGGTGGCACGGGTATAGCTGGGAGGCCGTTTGACCACTGCGTCGCCAAGGTCGCCGAGAACCGGTGCTACCGGACCGACCTGCCCCCGAAAGCGGCTTGTGACCTACCGCTTCATGATATGGTGCCTAAGATGTTCCTTATGTTTTCCCCTTTTAAGGACAGAATACACGAATCGAGGACACAATATGTAGGGACGGACGGATAACTGGGTAAAAGCCCATCGAAGAAGACTCGACGTAATCCATATGTACCCCAATTAGTCCTAGCCCTACTTCAGACCCAGCAAACCTAACTTCACTAGATGTTTCAGATTCGAGTGTACTTTATAATTGGTGACATTAGCATTGTGATGGAAGTACCTCGAGGAATGACTGGGCATAGCGACAATTCTCTTACGCCGCACATAATGCATTAATGCGGAGTACAGGTATGACGCCAGATCACTGACAACTACATAGGAATATGTAGGTACGGTAACCTACCTACTTAAACACATATTACTACGTAACTACATAAGCTAGTATGCAGGTGTTGGGTTGCCTACTTTATGTAGGTACCTAGATAGGCAGCTACATACATAGTAGTTACAGGTACTCGGTAGGTGCTGGAGGTAGGTAACTATCAGTGGTAATTATCAGTGATGAATTTCCAATCCTACTTAATCACCAAACCTCACTCAACCTCATTCAACCATCAAAGTCCCTCGTCATTTTACCTCGTCTCCGTCCATTCCAGCCTAACAGGAACTTCCTTTGGGTCCGCGACCATTCAAGCCATCCCTTCGCCTTTTGGCATCGCATTTATTTGAAATAAATAATCGATTTCTCAGTGGTCGCAATAGCTTACTCAGTACCGACTAATGATATAAAGCGAAGACATTCAAAGACGAGCCATCCATCCATCCATCCCTCTAATAAACTTGGAGGAAGCTTTTGCGCCTAGACCACCACTACGACAACCACTACGACGACTACTACGACTACTACCCCATTAGCAACAATATTAGTAACTACACAAACAACCACCACCACCACCCTTTTATCTATGTCATTGAAGACCGGCAAGCGATAACCCCCGGCCGCTCCGCATGATTACCGGCGCAGGCGAAAACGAAAGATGATGCTCAAATTCCCCCAACTACATCTAGGCCTGACTTATTCATGAATTGGACGCGCGCGACACGAAGCGATTCGACTTAATCCCTTTTAACCCCCTTTAGCAATGGATCCACGACAGAACGGAGGTCCCGGCTACGGCCGTGAGATGTCCCGTGCCGAAAAATTCGAAGAGGAGAAGAGGCGTATAGTTGAGAGTTGTTTCAATAAGAAGGACGTGGATGGATCTCGTAAGATTTAAGATCTCTCTTTTTGTCATATCTCTTGTCATGTCTCTTGTCATATCTCTTGTCATCCCAAATGCTTGCTTGCTTACTGACGCGGCGCCCATCGCCCTTCGCCCTTCCCCCTCTAGTTCTCGAAACCTACATTACACATATTAGAATCACAGAGTATAGTGCGCATCAGACTTCTCCTCCACCCCCCGAGGCCCGCGGTCCCCAAGCCGAGAAACCCCGCGTCATAATTGTCGCTGTGCGCAAGTCCGGACGCGTCCGTATCCACAAATCCAAGGAGAATGCGAATGGCACCTTTTCTATTGGCAAGACCTGGGATCTGAACGACCTCACCAGTATCGAATCTTTCACTGCCCCAAATGTAGACCCCCAGAAGCGAGAATGGGCTGGCGACATTGGCTTCATCGTCCACATCGGCAAACCCTATTACTGGCAAGCGCGCGCCGATAAGGAGAAGAAGTTTTTCATTGCTAGCCTGATTAAGATATACGGGAAATACACTGGCGGCAACACCCCTGAGCTTATTGGCTTTGATCCTCGTGAGGTCGAACAGGTTCTTGGCTCCCGAAGACCTCCGCCATCCCGATCTGGCCCCCAAGAAAGTACACCACCACCACCTGCTCGCCCTGGAGGACTATCCAACGCCTCATCTCAGAGCAATCTTCGCCAGGGTGGTGCGCCTGAAGCGGTCAGAGCCTATCAGCCGCCTCCAAATTCTCGTGGCCTAGTTCCCCCCAATGGGGCCTCATCGCCTGCCTCGAGTGTCGATTCTGGCCGTGTTGGCAGCCAGCCCGCCCCGTTACGGAGGCTAGGTCCCAATAACATAAGCCAAGACTCCGTTGCAGCTTCTTTCACAACTACTAGGAGCGATGACTCGGCAATGAGACGGCCGGGTTCTAGAGGCACTGAGACCGGCAGTAGACCTCCACCGAGGTCGCGTGGTGGTGAAGATACTGGTAGCCGACCCCCTACTCGGTTGCGAAACGAAGATCCCGCTGGCTTCCCTCCCCGTTCGAGAGGGGAAGACTCTGGCAGCCGACCTCCAAGATCAAGAGGTGGCACCGGAGGGGCACCCGGGTTTGGGAGGTTGGAAGATAACGCCAACACCCCTCCCCAAGTCCCTCCCCAAGTGGATCTACCCGACCGAAAGAGACCACCTATGGATCCTGCCAGACCGCAGGGCATGATGGACAACGATCTCGTACCTGCACCCTTGATGAGCCCGGGTTTCCGAAGGGAGCCACGAGAGCCACCGCCAAGGAGCAGCGAACGGATGTCACCTCGGAGACCGCCAGCTGAACAGCGGGCTGAGATCAAATTTGCCAAGGCAACACCGCCTCCTAACCCCTTCGGGCCAACTCAGCCACCAGCCGCAGTAACGCCCCCCGCGAAGACGAGAGGTGTCAAGCCCGTGCCGAGCCTTGACCTCAGAGCTGAAACGAAGAACCCGGACAGCGCCCAACTTCCAACCGTCGAAGCTAATGTCCAGGGTACTCCCCCAACCGCTCCGGATGCAGCACCACCAGCTGAATCACCAGAAGAAGTCGCAGATGCGGCGGAAGAGTCTCGACCGGGTCTGGGACCTATGATCAAGGCGAAAAAGTCTAAGGGTGACCTTGCTGGGACGTTATGGAAGGCGGCTTCGGCGGCAGCTGCCTTCAAGCCGCGGCCGGGAGGCGCAGGTGAGCGGCTACGCGAGTTGGCTAAGAAGGCCTCGAACGAACCTGACGGTATTACGGGCGTCGTCCCGGCGCCTCCCCGTGCTACCCCGGTTCCGGAGCCAACGCCAACGCCAACGCCACCGATTGAGCCGGCGAAGACGACGGAGAGTAATGATCATCTTCTCCCCGAGGTCAAGGTTACTGTTCCAAATTCCAGTCGACCGACTAGTCTCCAAGCCGCCACCAATGAAGCCAAGCGGAAGAGCGTGGAGCCTCGAAAGGAAGACAAATCTGAACCCTTGAAGGTCACTGGAAATGACGCTAAATACTTCGCGACGCTGGGTGTTGATACCAGTTTTCTCGCTGATTCGGCTTACCAATTTGCCGGATGGCTGGACCATTTTGGCTGGGTTCCCGGCGAGAAGATGCGGAGCCGCAACTTCGACGATATGAAGATAGATCTTGATCGAGAGCTCAACAAGGCCCAGGCGGGAGGCTGGGTTGCCCGATTCCAGGAGGAAGATGAGCGCGTCGACGCTATCAAGAAGGGACTCGATGTGGCTATTGCCGAATGTGAAGAGTTGGATAACCTGCTTACCTTATACAGCGTAGAGTTATCAGTAAGTGGGAACACGTAGCACGCCACATGAGCCGTACTAACAGTATTCTAGACATTATCCGATGATATAGCCTACATAGAAGCTCAGGGGCAAGGTCTACAGGTACAGGCAGCAAATCAGAAGCTCCTCCGGAAAGAACTAGAGTCACTGCTCGATACTTGCGCTATCACATCAGACGATCTTCGCAGTCTTTCCAATGCTCCTCTCGAGTCGTTGACGGGACTGGAAGAGGTCGAGTCTACTCTCGTTATCTTATACAAAGCTATGAGGAAGATCGACCCGTCTATGGCTGGTAGCGAGCCGAGAAGCAGCGAAGATACGGGCACATCAGGCCAGCGGATTGGTTTAAACCCCGACTACGGCAAAATGCGGATCGTTCAGGAAAAGAAAGAGATGTATCTCTCCGAGACATCGGCATTTTTGCAGCGCTTCCAGGCTTTCCTAGTACAACAGTTCAACAAAGCCGCCCAGGACACCAAGAAGGCGTTAGATGGGGCACTTTCGAAGAAGGTGGACTCGCGTAATCATGATGCTGGCCGAGAGGATCTGTGGAGGTATAGCCCGCTTGTCCTATACACGCGAGAAATGGATCCTCCAGGCTGGAATCGACTTCTCCAAGGGTACCAGGAAAGAAACCTTCCCCTTTATAAGGCTGAGTTCAAGCATATCATAGAGGCATGGAAACGGAATGCCCGGAAGCCCACTGGTGATGAGGCCGACCTACTCTTTACGTCCTTACAGGATAAGAAAGAGGAAAGCACTATCGCAACGGCCAGGAAACTAACTGTGAAGAGGAGTCAAAACCTGGCGAGAACACTACGGGGTCCACTGGGTGATGGTAGTAAGACAAGCCTTGACAAGGGCGCAGACACAGGCAGCTACCCCTATGAAATCTTTGGCTCCATCGTGGATGACATCTTGCCTCTTGTTGAAGCCGAGCAAAATTTCATCATTGACTTCTTCCACGCGACCACGCTGGAGACGTCAGATTTCCCCGACTTGGTAGGGGCGACAAAGCCTCGAGATCGACGTGGCGGAGACCTCCGCCGGCATAGGCTGATGGAGCCCGATCGAGAATTAGCAAGGAGGGTCACAAAGGCCATGGAAGTAATATTCCAGTTCCTGGAACAAGATCTTCAGAATTTCATCGGCTGGGTCTTGTCGCAGGACCCATTGTAAGTGCTTCCCCAGTCGTACCGGTAGCGTGGTGTACATTACTAACCTGAAATCAGGCAAGGAGTTGGTGTACTCGCCATTCTCGAGCGGAAACATCTCGAGATGACTCAGTCGAACCAGGACTACCTGAACAACATCATCCAGAAGATTCAGAGCTCCCTCGAGGGGCGCTTTGGGAAGTTTGTTGAAGATCAGATCCGCGCCATTGAGGAAACGAAAGTCAAGATCAAGAAACGCAAGGGTGTCATCTCATTCGTCCGCATTTTCCCTAACTTCGCCGCATCCGTCGAAAGCATGCTCATAGGCGTCGATACGAGCTCGTCGGTCCGGCGAACAGTCGATAGCGAGTACGACCGCATCATCCGGTCCATGTTCGACTCTCTCAAGGTCATCGCTCGAGAAAACCCGGCAACGCTGACCAATACCGGTGCCGACCCCGAGGACAAGGAGGCCCTCAACTACCATATCCTACTCATCGAAAACATGAATCACTTCCTCGAAGAAGTCGATACGCATGGACTCGAGGTCCTCGAAGACTGGAAAGGGGCCGCTGCATCCGAAATGGCGGAACACATGGGCCTGTACCTCAACGCTGTCATGCGCCGGCCCCTCGGCAAGGTCCTCGAGTACCTCGAAAACATCGAGGCGCAGCTTGCCTCTGGAAAGAGCGCCGCCGCCATCGCGGCTCAGCCCAGTAATTCCAAATCGTCCTTCAACAAGGTCCTCTCCCAGTTCGATGCGCGCGAGGCGCGGAAAGGTGTCGAGGCCCTGCGGAAGCGCATCGAAAAGCACTTCGGCGACGCGGACGACGAGTCCCTAAGCCGCGGGCTCGTGAACCGCGTTGTGAAGGAGTGCGAGCGCTTCTACGCCGAGGTCGAGGTCAGGATCAGCACCGTCACGACCACCGTCTATGGCGGGGACGTCCTGTTCGAGTGGCCCCGTGCCGATATCAAGAGCGCCTTTTCCACTATCGGCCGGTAGGCCCGGTCTGGCGAGTGGGACAACTTCGGCGTCCTCGGGAGACAGGGGCAGCATTGGTGAGGGGGTTGCTTACACATAATGGTGGGACTTTTGTGTGCGTTGACGCGGAGACGTATATCCGAATCGGCGGCCCTGAGCCAACTGAGCAAAACAAGCAAGCAGGCCCCCCAAACTTGTATGATCCATGGCGGGTAGAGAGCGAGTGAAACCCAGCATCAGTCCTCCTTCACTTCGAAATTAGAAGAGGAGGGGGGGCGCTTTCATTTACTTCACATGTGTTAATCTTACATTTACTTATCTCGACACAGGGGAGTACCTAGCATTCAGTATTGGAATCCTCCTTAGAGGTGGGAATGGAGGGGAAGGGGAGGGAAACAGCATTAGCATGGCCGAGCGTGGGGTGGGAGAATGGGAGAACAACACACCCCCTACTACTACTACACACACACCTACAAAAGAAAAGAAAAAAAGGCATTAAGGCGCATAACGTAACGCATATTCCGCACAGGTTGTCGGTATGCGTGCACACACACACACATGTTTGGGTGGTCTCGGGACGGCAGGGGGGGGAGGGCGAGGGCGAGAGAGGCTTAGGCCTAACCTAACGCATATGCTTGTAATACATACCTAACGTTTACGATGTTCATACATATACATACATAACATACACATGCGGATGTTCCGTTGAGTTGACTTGCTACGCGCCCTGAAATGCTTATCGCGTTCGAGCGTAAACTTTAATAATGGTTAATAATCCGGCAGGAGTCTAGGTCATGCGAGAGTCGTCCGACTGGTGTAATTATCTTATTCAATACCGTCACTTCTGGTTTTTTTTATAGGCCAAGCTTGTTGGTAGGTACGTACGTAAAAGGAATAACAATAACAATAATAAAAGGTGGTAGGATTGGTGTTATATTCTGGTTTAAGGTCTATTTATCTATTTAAAAGGGATACAGGCAAAGCCCGTATCCTTATATAAACGGGAGATAGGTACATAAGTATTTTTTATTAATATGTGGGTCCATACTAATAACCATTAATAATTAATATTTATTTTTTTTTTATAACTTATTAATTACAAAATGCTATAAAGGTAAATAAGTAAATAAATAAATAAATAGTTAAATAATAAATATCAGTAATATTATTCCTATTTCACCCACCCCTTTAATTTTAAAACAATTTGATTATTTTCGATAAATATCTTTATAACCTTATTAAAGGTAACCTTTATTATGGCATCGGTAAAGTTATAAGCATTATAAATCCATTAAATATCGTTAATCTTTTTATTTTCGTATAATTATCGTAACGTTATTAAGTCGATTATTAATCTTTTTTTATTAATATTATTTATTTATATTAAACATTAATATAAAAAAAAGGAATTAATATATAAGATTAATAAGGCGTAAAAAAATATTAATTAAGTTAAAATAATATTTAATATATAATAAATAACATAACTTATATTAAACCTTTAAACTATATTATATATCTTATTAGTTAAAATATTATAAGTAATACGTTTATATTTAGTAAATAATTAATAAATAATATTACCTTTAATATTAAGCTTATTATTATATTTTAATTCCTTATTACTTAAAACAATAATATAACCAATTTATAAATTTATATCCTTATTATTAATAAATAAACTATCGATAAAAATATATAGTTTTAATTCCTTAAGGTTTAGCTTAATATATATAAACCCGCGGTTTTTATTATTTTTTTATTATTAAATTTTAATATTTAATACCTTAATTTTTTTAAGGCCGGGTTTAATATATTACGTTACCGTAAAATAATTAAATATAACCTTTAGCTAATAAATAAAAAAGATATAAGCTTTTTATATTTATTATTCGATATATTTTTTTATTAATTTTTAAAAAAATGCCTTTAAATTTAAAAGTTCCAGCTTTTTAATTTATCTTTTTTATATAATAAACACCTCGTATTTACGGATAATAATTTATAAACCGTTAAAGTTTTCGGTTAATCCGTTTTTTAATATCTTTTAAAAGCGTATTTTAATCCTTATTTTAATAAATGCTTTATTTTTTAAAGTTATAAACTCCGTAATATTAACGTTAAAAATATTATTTATTTAAAATCTTATAATTTTAAATAATTTTAAATCCGATATTAATAAATAAAAGTTAAACGTTAAAAAATTTATATATAACTTTTATTAATAATGCTATAAATAAGTTTTAAACTAATAAATGCTTAACTTCGTAAATTTATATAACGGTTTAACGATATATAATAACGTTTTTTCGAGGTATTTTGTTTTTAATTTAATAAATAATCGTATAAAAATAATCCGTTATATTAACGTTTTAAACTAGGTATAAACCATAATAATATTTTATATTATAATTTTTATCTTTTTAAGCTATAAAATAAAAGTTATCATTAAGATAAAATATTAATTAATTTATTAAATAATAAGCGTATAAGTTATAATAAAAATCTTATTTAAATCTCCGTAACTTTAAACGATTAACCGTAATTTTTTATACGGCGATAAAATGTTTTTACTTTTTATTTTACGGATTATTTTTAACTTAAATATTATTATACCTTAATATTTAATAATATTATATATCTCGGGTCGAAATATATTTTCCTTGAATAAAACGTTTAATTTTTTAAAATTAAAAGTTTTAAATAATTTACCGGGCGTTATAATTTTATTATTTACTTTTAATTTAAAAATAAATATTTTATCGTTTTTCTCCTTAATATTAACGTATTAAAAATTTATTTATATCGTTTTAACCTTTTTAATAATAATAATTTTTAATTCTTTTTAAATAAAGGCTTTTTTTAATTAAGTATAAGGTTTAATATATAAGCTTCGGAAAGTTATTATATTTTTTATTACTTTTAAGTTTACCGTTACGTTTTTATCGGTAACCGTAATAACTTTAAATAATTTTTTTAACCACCTTTTTCTTTATATATAAGCATTTTACTGCTTAATAAAAAAGACTTTAATAGGGTTTTTTACGTATTTAAGCCGTTTTTAATATTTAACGTATTTTAAACCGATTTTTATACCTTAATTTTTTTAATTTTTATTATAACTTTTTATATAACTTAAACTTTTTAAGTTTATATAAAAATAAAGGGTAAATTTATATTAATATAAAAATAAGCTTTAAAAATTAAAAAAGTAAAAATAAATCCGTCGGGGTTAATTATATTATTAATTATTTTTATTATTATTTATAAACGTAATAATTTTAATTTAATATTTTCGAAGTTTTTTTATAATAATTTTATAAACTTTACGTATAAAACCATAATACTTTTTTACTTTACCGATAAATTAATATGCTTTTACCGGTATTTAGTAATAAATAATATTAATTAAACGTGTTTTATTACGGAACTTAATATTATCGAAATTCGTATTAATATTATAAATAATAATATTTAAAAGTTTTAAATAAATATCGATTTAGCATTTTTTTAATACGTTTTATATTTTTTTAATTAATATATTCCTTATAAAACGTGCTGCTTAAAATTTAATAACTACGTCGATAATATAAAAAACAGGTTTCCCGTCTAAGTATATTATATTAACGATTACCTTAAAATTAAAGTTAATTTTAAGGTTTTTTAAACTAAATCTAAACCTTTAAAAAACTTTACCTTTAATTTAATAATAATGGCAGAACTTATTAATTTTTTTAAATACGTTAATATCGATATTATACCTTACTTTATTTAATAAATTATATAATTTATTAATAAATAAATATTTAAAACGCATATAAATTTTACATAATTTTATCTTTATAAAATAAGTAATATCGTTAAATTTAAACCATAAATATCCTTATTTCCGAATAACGTTTATTATTATACCGTTTTTACTAATTAATTAATTAATAACGTTATTAAAGTATATATTAAAATAGTTTATATCTTTAATTAATATTAAAAACGGGGTATTTATCTTTATTATATAAAAGTCGATTTAACCAAACGGCGTAATAATAAAAACTATGTTAAATAATTTAATAAAAGGTCCGTTTTTAAAGCGGATGGTTATTTTTTTTACGCGGTTTTTATCCATTTTTAATTATTAATTAAAATGTTCTTTTATTAAAACTAGATATTATTCCTTTTTTATAATAAATATTCTAACGGCTTTTATATTTGGCATAATTTTTTAAAATATTATGACGGCTAGTTTATTCCTAACTATTAGTCCAGTCGAGGGGTTTATGTTAACAGAAGTGCTGGGGTTTTAAGCAATAAATAGTCACGTTTGGTAATAATAAAAAAAAGGTGCTTTAAGTAATTAAGTTATATTATAAACTGGTAAGTTTAAAAACTATTTAAAAAAAAGGTAATAAACGTAATTATATATTATTTATATCCTTTATTCCTGATATTAAAATATGTAATTATATTAAATTTTTAGATCGTAACGGATCTAACTGATACTTTTAAATTTATGGATCATAACGGATCCATGTGTGGCTTTTTTTATAGCTTGTTAAATATGGCTGGCTTACGTTTTTATTCTTCCGGCAGTACCGTTAACGAATAGGGTTACCAGCCCCCACTTGGCCTAATCAGGCCATAACAGTTAAAATAATATTAATACGTTAATTAATCCGAAAGGTATAATTAAGTATTTAAATAAGCCGTATTTCGTTTTAAAAGCTGTTTTTTATTTATTTCTGGGTTTAATTTTAATATGGTAATATTTATTTTTAAGATTTAAGGTAATAAATTATTTAGCTCCGTATAGGCGGTCCTTTATTTTAATAATAAATAATAACGGTAATCGGTTTTTAATAATAATTTTATTTAATTATTAATAATCGATTATTAATCGTAATTTGCCGTTTTTTTTAAGCATAAATATAATAAAGTATTTTATTAATAATTTTAATCGTTAAATATATCCTTTTATTAACTTATTTTCGAGGTATTTTTATAATTTTTTAAATTCGATTTCGTTAAGGTTATAGATTTTATGGAATTATAACGTTTTTCTTTTTATAAAAATAATTTTATGGTTTTATTTATTACGGTCTGGTAATCCTTTTTTAAATTTTTTGTAAAATATTTTATTATATTAATAATATTATAGTGGTATATTACGTATTTATAATATCGTCGTATTTTCTTTTTTTAAGATGCTATTAAAAAAACGGAATCGTTATCGGATAAATACGATAATTTATTTAATCCTTTTTTTATATCCTTTTTTTTTAATTCGTTATATTCTTTTTAATAAGGTTTTTATCGTATTTTTATGCCTGTACTTATTATCCGTTAAATATTAAAATCTTTTTTTTAAATTATTATCGGTTTTTAAAGGATAAAGGAATATTATTTAGTTAATTTTTTAATTAATTAATGGATTATATTAATATAATTATAATTACTTAAAGATTATATTATATCCTTTTAAAAGTATAATATTAAAAATAACATTTTATTTTTATTTTTCGATATATATATTAAATTAATCGGTTTTTCGTAATACTTTTTTTTCGTTATATTAAAAAGCATAATTTTCGGCTTTTATTATGTTATAAAAATGTTATTTTTTTTTTATAATAATTATAACTTATTATATAATTTCGGGGTTATATAATTATTTTCGGTTCCGTTATTTATTATAACGGTATATTAATTATTTTTAACCTTTATTTATATTATAATATATCCGTATCGTTTTTAAGTTTTTAAAATGGTTTATAAATATCGTATTACGTTTTTAAACCTTATAATACCGTTTTATAACCTTAGCATAAACGGCCTTATTATTTTAAATCTTTACCGTAAACTTATACGGCGTTATATAAGTTATCGTAATGTTTTTTTTTGTTAATTTTTTTTTATACGTACGGTTATTTTTTTATTATTAAATTTTTATAAAAATGTTTAAAGCTAATTTTATTAAAAGTTATCTTTTTTAATAAATTTTTAAATATGTATAAATTAGCATTTAATAACTTATTTTTTTAATATCGGATTTTATGTTTTTATTATTCGATCTTATTCCGGATCTTTATAGCTTTTAACGTTTAATATATATATTTATTATAATAACATATTTAATATCCTCCGGGGCAGGATATTTTTTTTAACCACTTTTAATTATACGGTACGCGGTTAATATAACGTGTGATTTTTTTATATTATTATTAATCGGTTTCGTTTCTTTTTTATTATAAAAAATCGAATCCTTTTTTAACTATTTATTTAATTCGGTTAATAATACCGATTTTTCGTTCCTTATGCCAGTAATATTCGTATTTTCGACAATTAATAAAATGCTTTAAAAAATACGGCGTTTAAGTTTGGATTTTTTAATTAATAAATTTATCCTAATTATAAAACCATTATAAATAAATTTTAAACCGTTATTTTTTAAGGCGTTATTAAAATCGTTTAATATAAATGCTATATATTTTTTTTAATTTATAATTTTATCGTTTTTTAAATTAGTTAATTAATTATTTTAATTTTTTTTTTTTTACGAAATAGGTTTTTACGAAGGCTTTTTTTTTATCGTTATTAAGGTATTTATTTTATTATTATTAACGTTATCGTTTTACGGCGGCTTAAGTTAATCGTTTAATTTTTTATAATCTTTATTAATAAATATTATTATCCGAATATACGTAACGGATTATTCCGAGCGTTTTTTTACCGGTAAAAGGTTATTTTTTTTTAAATATAGGTTTTTAATTTATATTTCGTTTAAGTTTTTTATATTTTTTTTTAAAATATCCTATTTTATTATAATTATAGCATTTAATTTATTACTTATTTTTTCGTATCATATTAAGTAATATTGGTCCTAATACCGTTTTATAAAATATATCGGTAAGTTTTTAATTTTAATTTTTATTATTTTAATATCTTTTAAATCCTTTAAGTATATAATATCCTTTTTTTTTAACGTTATTTAAATTATTTATTATCGATTTTAATTATTAAAGTAATAAATTTATCGAAAGCACCTGGTTTATTTTACGTAATAATTTTATTTTTAACTAAGTTTTTAAATCTTTAATAAAACGTATCGATAAAGGATTTATTATCGACTTAATTTATTTCGGCAGTAAGTTATTTAAATTATGCGGTATACGTATAAGCTGCCCCTTTTTATTTAAAGGTTAAAAGTTATTACGTAACGGCTCGGGCTTTATCCGGATTTCCGTAATTAACTTTTATTTTTTCCTCGAAATTTTTATATTTCTCAAAAAAGCGTTTAGTTTTTATAAATCTTTTTTTTTCTTTTATTTTTACGAAAGCATTTAAAATAGGTTTAAATTATTAAATTATTTTCCCGGTAAAATATAAAGTAATATCGAAAATTTTATCCATTTCCGTAATATATATATAACGTTATTAATATAAGTAAATTACGGCTATAATAAAAAAAGGTCGTACGAAAATAATGCCATTATAAGGTTCAGGTTTTTTAAGCTTAAATTTAACAGGTATAACCTTTTAGTTTATAAATATAATTACCGTTTACTTAATTTATTCGATTCGTTTAAGTAATTATTAAATAATTTGTTAAAAGTTTTAACTTAAAAAAAACATAATATCGGATATTATTTAAAATTAATAATATTATTAAATAAAAGTTTATAACGTATAACGGCTGGTTTATTCCTAATTATTAATCTAATCGAAAGGTTTATATTAATAAAAATGTTAAAGGTTTTAAGCAATAAGTAATTACGTTTAATAATAATAAAAAAAAAATGTTTTAAATAATTAAGTTATATTATAAATTAATAAATTTAAAAATTATTTAAAAAAAAGGTAATAAACGTAATTATATATTATTTATATCTTTTATTCTTAATATTAAAATGTATAGCTATTATTAAATCGTTAAAATCGCATCCGAATATAACGATTTAACGTCGTTAGGATTATTCCCGATTTAACCGATCTTTCCTGGTTATATGGCGTATATGGTTTATTTTAGTGTGGCTATCTCTTTTTCCAGAACTTGAGTTAGGGATCTTTTCTTACTGTGTTAGCCCCATTAGGCCTAATGGCCCGACCGGTTATAATAAAAAAAATATATATTTATTTTAACGGTAAAAAGTTAATTAATACCGTTAATATATTACGTAATACTTAAAACTTAAATTAAAGTTTTCTAGTTAATTACGGTTAATATTTAAAAATAAAGTTAATTAAAGTTATTTATTAAGGTGTAAGAAAATAAAAAAAAGGTTAACTAAAGTCGGGGGGAAAAAACTGGCATATAGTTATAAAAAAAAGCTAATAAAAGTTATCGATTTTAATATAACCTATACCGCCGGGGTTTTTAATTATTATTAAGATTTACCGGGCGGCTTTATAAATATTCCGAGCCGTAAATTAAAATAAATAAACAGCTTATAAATTTATAAATAAATTAATTTTTATTTCGTATTATAAATCGAAACCTTTTATATTAAAACGTTAAACCATCGGCTTTTTATTAATTTAAATTTTTTAAAATTTTATATAAAAAATTTAAATTACGTAATAAAATTAATTAATATTATTACGAAATTAACGTTATATTTTTTAACATATACGCCTTTTTATATTAATACGGCTTTTAATATAAACCGAAACGTTTTTAATATAACTTTAAAATTTATTTTTATAAATTTTTAAAAATAGTTTTAATATTATTTAAAGGTTTTTTTAATTATCCGGCTAATTTTTAGTTTATTATTAATTTTTTTAAAATTATCGATAATTAATAACGTTTACGTTATTTTTTAAAAGTTAATAACTTATATTAGGTTAAATTCCGTCCAAGTTATAATTATAAGGTTAAAAAATAAAATAAATAAAGTAATACGTTTTTATAAATAATTAAAAAATTATAATAATATATTTTTAGCTTTTTTTATTTCTTTTTACGTTAATATTTATTAAAAAGTTTTAATATAAGGTCGTTTTTTAACGGCCTTTAAAAATTCGGCTTATTACTAATCGTCCGATATATTAAATAATAAAGGTGGTTCCGATAATAATAATAAATATATAAAAAAAGTATTATATAATAATATAAGTTAAAAAAGGTTATTACTTATTATAAAAACGGGTAAAACGTAATAATTATAAAAATTTATTAAAGGTATTAACGTAATAAAATCCTTAAGTTATTATAATAATAATTTTTTTAACTTTATTAATTTATATTATTAATTATTTAATAATATTAATTAATATTAATAAATACGTATATAAAAAGAATAATAATAATAATAATAAAAAGTGGTAAAATTAGTGTTATATTTTGGTTTAAGGTTTATTTATTTATTTAAAAGGGATACGGGCAAAGCCTATATCCTTATATAAACGGGAGATAGGTACATAGGTACTTCTTACTGGTATGTGGGTCCATACCAGTGACCACTAACAACCAACAAAGCTCGATGTAGATATACATTTAGGATAGCGAGTAATAATATCTATCTATCTTCCTAGAAGTTTCTGACCTGGCCTTGGTCGCGATCAACTGGACGAGGTCTAGAACTTGAGGCAGGGCAGGGTAGGGCAGTTATTGACGATAAGTATCAATATCGCGATCACATTTTAAAGTCAGGGAATAGGGACCGGCTAGGTGGCACTCCCCTTGGCCCGCAAATAATAACGAAGAAGAATAAGAGGGGAGGGGGTAAAAAGAGAAAAGGAAAAGAGAAAAGGAAGAAAAGGAAAGAAAAGGGAAAAGAAAAGAAACGAGAGGAAAAAAAGAGCCGCGACAGGAGTCGAGCCTGTACTTCTCTCAGCAGGAGAAAGGAGGAGTAGAGATAATGCGGGTGCGTTTGTGAGAGCGTGCAGCCACTTACACCACGCGGCCATCTCATGTGTGGTCTGTTACAAGACCCAGGGATTAATTCGATATATAAGGTCTTCGGATTAAGTTCAACACTGTACGTAGGACGTGCGTCTGTGAAAAAAGTATGTATGGGCTTGGCTTAGCGATTCGTCTAATACGAACCCAGTGGGCTGCGGCATGAATGATGGTAAGTTGGTTCACCCGAAGTTTTTTTTAGATGTATGTCTCTCATTCCGCGATAGGACTATATATAGGTGATTTGAGATAGTTATCCCTGCTTCCCGAGTGATCGATTACCTAGGCATCGCATGTCTCCTACGCGTTTACCAACCGATCTGAGTCCTGGTGCCAATTATCCTACGCAGATAGCAGAAACCCAAAGTTATAAGGGGGGATAGATTAGTAAGTGAGTGGAAGAAAAAGAAAAGAGGTTAAACAGCCACGGCGGGATTCGAACCCGCTCTTCTCTCAACAGGTGGGTGAAGGATAGTAGAGATAATTCGGAAGTATTTGTGAGAGCGTGCAACCAGTACACCACGCGGCTTGCAGTATTGCTTGTTAAAAGACTGAATGTTATTTCGATATATAAGGTCGTGTGTTAAACCTTTGGCCGGCAGAAAGTGTACTGGGTTCTGCATACTGTACGAAACCTTCTCGTCCGGATCCCCATCCCCTTTAATGAGAAGGTGTGGGTGGGAGGGGGGGGGGGGGTTATAATGTTTTCCCCTTATTTGTTCCTCTGGGCCATACCGCATAACAATTTATCAGAGGTAAGTAACTTTACATCAGATCTAAGAATATTATATATCCTCTCCGCGTTCACACTAAGTCTCAATATCATAAGTCATGATGTTTTAAAGCAGTCGGATTGCTTTACAAATGATTTAAATATAACATGTGCTTGTATGTGATTGATCACATAATACCCGAGCGAGCGAGGGAAGAGGGAAGAAGAAGGCAAAAAAGAAAAGAAAAGAAAAGAAAAGAAAAGAAAAGAAAAAAAGAATGCCCACGGCAGGATTTGAACCCGCCCTTCTCTCATCAGGATAGTGGTAGGAGTAAAGATAGTTCAGAGAATATATGTGAGAGCGTGCTTCCACTACACTACGCGGCCTTTGTAGGACTGCTTGTTAATGTCCTAAATGCTGTCTTGATATATAAGGACGGTAGCCATGGAGTTTGAGTCCGTTTCGTGAACGGACCAAGCATAGGGTTTGGATGCACACGCAAAACTTTCGTATCCAACCTGATACCAACATGTATCATTCTTGCATGGTAAATGTTTGGACTGCCAGCTACTTATCCGAGGCGACATTTCTTATCGCGAAGCCTAGGATCACCTAGGCTTATACGAAACTTAACTCAACCTTGAGTCTAGAGATAGGGGTAATACTGAAGACCAAGTTGCAGCCTCGAACTCTACCAATCTGCTAACGCCGCATGATGAAGACCTTATTAGGTGGCATTGCCATATAACGTTCATGTCATCAACCTTATATATCTAAATGACATTTAGGATCATAAGGCCGTGTGGTGTACAGGTTGCACACTCTCACATACTTCCGAACTATACTTACTATCCTCACTACCCTGATGAGAGAGGGGCGGGTTCGACTCCTGCCATGGCCAATCTTTTTTTTTATCCTTTTTCTTTTCTTTCCTCAATACCTAGATTATGATGATAGCTACTTATCTGTTCTATGCTAAGCCTTTAATGGGCGGTCATGACCTGAGAGAGGAGACGTCTTAAGCGTATCGTCGACATAGATGTCCCACGGATGCCCCCCAATGGGAAGGTAGCCAAGTGGTTTACAAATTACAAGCTTACGTGGCTCTAGAAACAGCCCCCCGTAGCGAGTGTCTGACAGCGAGAGGACTTACCTACGGCCATAGCCCTCGACAGGGGACTCATATACAGTTAATCAAAAGCCGGTGGTGTCTCTTATGAGTTTAGTCGAGTTCCTAGGTTCTTGCTACATATTAGAATATAGGAACCTTTCCACTGCTGTGTCCATACATACCATATAAGCCACGTAGATAATAAGAACACAGCGAAGCATATTCGAATGCGAAACAACACGGTAGTGACCATACACTACGTAGAACATAGCCCATCGGCATCCCCCAAAAACACGTAGCCAAAGCTTACCGCCGCCCCTCACCCCAGCCGCACAGTCCTCCACATGGCCAGACACTCCTGCAGATCAGCGGCAAGCGTACCCTCGTGTGCGGTTGCGGCATCGCAGATGATGGCGACGATGAGGGAGGCACGAGCGAAGGCTGTCGCGTCGGCGCGCAGCGCCGTAAAGTCGGAGCGGCGCATGCCGCCGTTGTCGGCCCACGCCTTCCAGAGGTCCAGCATAGCGCAGACGGAGGCCGCGAAGGCCCCGTCCAGTACCATGCGATGTAGTATCATGCCGGCCGCGTCGCGCAGGGAGGGTGTGTCGCCGGGGATGCCTGCGGCAGTTGTGCACTCTTTCCCTGCTCCTTCGGCTTGCTTCCCGATTTCATGGCGCTCTTGCTCGTGGAGCCAGAGCAAGCAGTGTCCCGCTACCTTCTTTGCGTCCCACCTGGGACTCTGCAGGGCGTCGGTCTCCCTAGTCTCGAAACGCTGCGTCTCTAGGCGTCGTTGGTCGCGCACTGAACGGCATGGTGTAACGTTTGGTTAGCTAGCTTTCCTTTACATACGGGACGAAAAGAGGTTGAGGGGTCGGAAGGGCCCAGAAGGACGGCGGAGTTCAAAAGGCGAAGAAAGCCAGATCATAAATAAAAGACGGTAAAAGAGAAGCCCCTGAACGGAAGGAAGAAAAAAGAAAACTCACTGTCCTGCATTTGTAACTGCGCCTCCCTCTGCATCCTCAGAGCGGCGGCGGCCTGCCACTCGGCAGGGGGCAGGCGGCTCTCGGCCTGGACAGCGAGCTGGCGGTCAGCGTTGCGGCGGATGAAGAGCTCGAGGCGGGCCTCGCGGTCCCTCTGCTGCCAGCCTCCTCCGCCCCCACCCCCGTGTTCCCCCGACGCATCGCCCGAGTCCCAGGTGGGTGTCTGCGAGCCGTCAACAAAGCCCAGGAGCTCCAGCACCCCGCACGGCACTGTCTCGCGCCGCGCGAACCCCAGCACCTCCCCCGGCACCACGTAGCTCCACAGCACTGTCTGGCTAGTCGTCCCGTACGCTGTCGCCGCCGACGCGAACCACACGCCCTCGCCGAGGCTGCCACCACCGCCGCCGCCGCCGCCGCCGGGTCGTATGCGCAGGTGCTCGGCGTAAAGGGTGCGCCCGTCGTCCGTGTACGCATCTGCATCAAAGCCGCCGCTAGCAAACTCCCCATCGCTGTCGCTGCCGCCGCCGACGCTGACGGCCTCGTCTGCTTCCTCGCTCACCGCTGCGACGAGGCCGTCGACGGATATCCGGCACGCGATCGCATTGTGGAGGTGCCTCTCCGCCTGATTTAAGATCGAATCGACGGACTCATTGGGCATGGCTTTCCTCTTGTATTCGTCCCCGCTAGCGTCATTGCTTCCCTTAGACATAGGCTGATACCGCGACATCGATCCCGACGTAGATCCTGCGTCCGACGCAGATACACCTGGCGCCTGCTCCGCCGGGGTACGTGGCGGGCGAGGGGGCGCGGGCAGCCGGACCCAGTAGGGAGGCAGGGACGAAGGGTCGCGGGTGATCCAATCCTGGGACCAAGTGAGCCTCAGGGAGAGGTGGCCGTCGGAGTCATCAAGCGGGGCGACAGCGAGGGCGGGTTCCGACCGGCCGTCGGGCGCAAGCAGGAGCGCGCAGCCCACAGGGGTCCAGAGCCCCGTGGCACGGAGCAGCTTCCAGGCACGGGGGTCGGGGCGCGCGCCGAGGTCGAGCAGGTACGCGACCAGCGCGTCGAAGGCCACCTCGGCCTGCGGCAGCCGCAGCTGATCGGCGTACTCGACGCGCTGCACGCGGCTGCCCACCGCCTGCGTCCGCCAGTTCAGCGCCGTCCAGGAGCCGCCTGGCAGCGTGCTCGGCTGCGTCGCCACGTGCCAGTACGACGACGCCGCCGGAACCGTTGACGAACCCGCCCGGCGCCGCCGCGGGAGCGGCGCCACGGCGTAGCGCGGAAGCTCCACCTCGATGACCCGGTTCACCACGTCGCCGCGCACGAGCCCCGCGAGCCGCCCCTGCCGCAGCGTCCGCCGGATCCGCGAGAGCGCTGCCAGCGTTACCGCCGTGTTGTACAGGATCGGCAGCACCCCCAGCACCGCTAGCGGCACCCCGATATACGTGATGATGTCGCTGGCCAGGTTGCCGTTGCCGCCCCCCTGGCCGCCCGTCGGCTGCGACATCCTTCCTTGGGGGGGCTTGTGCTTGCTTTGTTGCTCGCTTCTAGCGTAGATTTAGTTGGTGAGGGTCCGGACACCTGGGACTGCCTCTTGAAAAGGGGGAGGTTGCTCGATCATGAAGCTGGATAAGACCCCGAAGTAGCGTAAAGATACCGGATCCGCTTGGCCTTTTGTTGATGCAACTTGGGCTGCCTAGTGACCGGGCAGCGAAGCGTCTTGTTCAGCTTCAGCTGGGCTCCCGAAGGAGCTAGCGCAGCAGCGCCTTTCCACATCCATGTCGAATCTCCGGCGACGACTTAGTTTGGGCTAAAGGCGATTGATTGCTTTTAACGTCACCAGGGCTTGTAGAAAGTGGTTAGGCATTTAGAAGTTGTAGGTACGATTGTTCTCAAGTGGCTATCACGTCCACACGTCAGGATTGATTGCAGGGGCTGATTATCATCTCATGCCAACAGAACTGAGTGTTCGGGTCTCAATACCCCGAGCAGTCCTATACACCACGCGCCGTTAACGCAAGGTACCCGATGCATAGTCGTGCATGGGAATGGAGACCAATAGCATACGAGAGAGACTAGATGAGTAATGTAATCACGCCAGTTGCATAAACACCACCTTCATGCAGGCAGGAGTTGGGAGACATTCGACTCATGTTATATTGTACTTTATTGATTTTCTACTTGTAATAGGTCATTTCAGGGAGGCAGATAGACTCCTTTGGCCGTAGACATGGCTTACCTTACATTACCTTGCACCTTACCTTGGCCTTTACGCGACGGTAACGCGCCGATCGAAGGTGGTTTCATAGTCCCTAATTTGAAAGGTTAGCGAGATTCTCCACAACATTGGCAAGAGAAAATGCATATTAGATTCCATATCAGTTCTAATAGATGCCTTGTCAAAGGCGATATCATCAAAGCTATTGAGCTATGTTGACCGTCGTGAATTATTGGATCATCATGTGGAATCAAGGAGGGTAGGGATAACGGAAGATGAAGCCTTACCTGTATGGTAGCAAATGGATCCTAACTAAGGTTTACGGCACAGGCTATTTGACTAGTATGACAGATCAGCACCATTATGCGAATCTGGTAGCCAGACAGGGCATTCCCGTCCATTTTTGCGCAATCAGACAAGACTTGTATCATCCACGCTGTAAAGCTATGACATATGCTTGTCAATTGTTTACGTCAGATCATCATAATGCGATGACCGGGAATACCCCGTGGGACTGGGGACAACTAAATGAAGATGTTATATACCTTGAATCTGTAGCATGTTAGCTGGAGCGATCGGACGCATTGAGCAAGAGTTGTACAACAATTGATTCTTATCAGAAAATGCATGAATGGTAGTAAAAAAGGTTGTCTTCAACGGAAACCCGATTCAGACTCGTCATCTGTGTTCATCAGACAAGGATGGGGTGCTGTGTGTTCTAAAGAGATCTGAAAAAGCTTACCTTACAAGAGCAGAGTGTAGTCTGATCGTGGGTGTATCATAGGCTTGGCTATCCAACTGTCCATGGCCATAGCAATAGAATTCAGACCAGGCTAGTAGGATCTACCCAGTATGACATCCTCATAGTTGAAACTGAAGGCCGTCGTATCAGCAGACTGCCACGGCCATATTGTGAAGAATCGAAAACCCGACATGCTTAATCGATCAGTGGGCGAGGTTTTCTAGGCCTGCCACAGGTGGCGTATCGACTCATGTGATGTATTGATCGGAGCCCAGTGCCGCTTCATCATATGAAGGTATCGGTGGATGCATATATGAAGAATGGAGACCCGCATACCATTCTACGTTTGTCACTTAAGGACTATATTCACAGGTATGTGGTTAGCACATACATTTCTACCAGTGAAGGAAGGGTAGAAAGAGATTTCGTGGTAGTCGAATCAGAAAACAGCCAGTTGTTTTTCGTCAAAGGCCAATGCCTCAGCCGGTAATTTCCAGCTATGCAAATGCATAGAAAATGTTCATCATAGAAGACGGGGATATCCCTAGGCAGGGAGGGAACAGGATACATACCATATACTTAAACTACATCTTAACGCTGATTTTAAACAAAACATAGGAACCTTGGAAGCTCTTTCGTACCTGGCCTCTAGGTTAGCATAATAGAAGATGACGATGCTATCTATGGGTTGACGAAGTGGCCGAATTGCTTGCTCAGACTGACATGCAAGTAGTTTCATTTCAAGAGATCAAAGACTCTAGTTTGTTTGCGGTTTTGCGGTTGTCATCAGGAAAAGGAAAATGCCAGATTGGCAATGTGTGAACCTTGGAACTTACCAGTTATTATTGCGCGCGAAGGGGGGGAAACGCGGTTTGGATACTGAGCTTTTGGAGAAGTGTATTGGATGTGCATTGAAGAAGGAAAGCTTTGAAGCTTGCAGACTGAAAAAAATAAAATTTTATTGTAGGAGCTGTTGCTTGATGTGGGTCACCGTTAGCTTGGCATTCTATTAGGTACGTTTACCAGCTGGTTCGAATTCTGTCGGAGCTGACAGCTGCTAGAAATGGCGCTAGAGTAGCTTATCTTGTCTTCAGTATCTAATTCTTATCTCTCCTGCCGAGGTGGAGATGCAGGTACGGAGTACATCCATGGATAAGAAGAGCTCTTCTCCAGACGGGAGCTCACCCGACCTGCTGCCTACGCCGCTGCTGCTGCGGTTGGAGCCTTGGAATGCGGTTGGTCGCGGCTGTTTAGCAGGTTTGGTTTGGCGGGCTAGCGGGGTAAAGCAGTAATTCAAGCAATTCCTGACTGCAGATGACTTTAAAGTTCTAAAGTTCCGATCGATTGGTCGATTGGCATTAATTGGCATTTACGATTTCTCCCATTTTGCATGTTTCATCATTCCGATGTCAATTCCACCTGTCCGGCCGGGCCAACCCTTAAACCCCTTAGATACCTTTCCATACCTCTTAAGTATTTCTAAGTACCTAGAGTAGGTATTGCATTGCCAGGCATTTCTTCAAAGCAGTATAAGAGGAGACATGGAAGGAAGTAAAGTAGTGCTTCACGATAGCACAATAACTTTACGGATTTTAAACCCTCAAGCCTTATGGCCTTCTTTCCGCCTTCTTTCAAAGTTTCTTTCACAGTCTGAAGTTCATTCACGTGGATAGACGGAGTTGAGTAGAAAGGATTTCCAAAGATTTCCAGAGAGTCAAGTGATATATTCTCGGAGATCGGTAAGTCGGGTCTAGAATGGCATTGACGTAATTGCCAGAACCCGGTGAGGCCGACATCACCCGCTCCGCCCCCCCCCCCCCCCCAAATTCTACCTTGCTTTGCTTCTCTACCAGCCCCAGTCCTAGGCGCGCTCCCCCCAGCCAGACCCGTACCTGACTACATACCTGGAGTTATCGTGACCCGGTAAATCCTCTTTTCTAACCCCACATTTTGTCCCTCGGCCGGTCATATGGCTGACCTATCCCTTCTTAACCCGGCTCCCGATATCTGGTCCTCTACGTATTACATTATGTACAAATATGCTATGATAGCTTATGATAGACGGGCTCTTTCACCCCCTATCCTATCCCTTGTTACCTGGCAACTACTACCTAGGTAGTTATCCGCTATGCCGAGCAAGCCATCATCACGCACCACCACCGTCACCCACACCCGCTTGACCCGCCATCCAGGCCCGGGTCTATGCTTTTAATAGTGTAATGATAAAGGAGGGGCATCCCACGAGCTTTCCCTTTATGTACTGTAGACCACTTGATGTAGACTACTACTCGACCCGAACAAAAAAAAAGACGGCTCGAAACCCGACGCCTCTTCCTCCTCTTCGGCATCTCCCTTATCAAGTACCGATCGGTACATGTTTTCACGAATCGTAACTGAATACTTAATCCCTCCCGTAGACCAAATAAATATCCGTATTTCTTCTTACCAAGCTGCTTTGCATTTCTCGTGATAACCTACCTGATCTTCCTACCTCCTATTCCCCTCTCCTACATATGCATAGTCTATTCCCGGTCTACTCCTGACTCTCGCATCTCGTGACCAACCTAAATCCGTACTAAAAGCATATACTGTGTATAGCCTCTTCTGCTTTGATACTTGATACCCGGACTTATTTTCTTATTTTTTAATTCTTTTGTATTCTTTCTTCTAGGCATCATGGCTTCTAACGGAAACGGCGAGATGCCCCCATCGGAATCCGCTAGCGTCAACACGAACATCGTCACCCTTACCCGGTTCCTGACGGAGGAGCAGACGAAAGTCAAGGAGGCGACTGGAGACTTCACGTATGGAACCCAATCCCTTATTTACGACGTCGAAATGGTTGGGCACGGATAAGGAAGGAGGCTTGTAGTTTATTTTGGTGCTGACTCTAGTTTTGCCGTCCAGATTATTATGCCACGCCCTACAGTTTTCCTTCAAAGCCATTTCATACTACATCCGGCGAGCGACCCTCGTAAACCTCACGGGCCTGGCCGGACAGTCCAATGCCACGGGCGACGACCAAAAGAAACTCGACGTCATCGGAAATGAACTCTTCATTAACGCCATGAGAACCTCGGGAAAGTGCGCCTTATTAGTATCGGAAGAGGAAGACGAGATCATATTTTTCAAGGACCAGGCCGGGGCCCACTATGCCGTAGCTTGCGACCCGATCGACGGCAGCTCCAACTTGGACGCCGGTGTCTCTGTCGGTACCATCTTCGGCATCCACAGGTTAGAAGAGGGCTCAACCGGCCGAAAGGAGGATATCCTAAAGCCTGGCTCCGAGCTCCTCGCCGCGGGCTTCACCATGTACGGTGCCTCCGCGCAGCTGGTCATCACCATGAAGCACGGCACCGTCAACGGCTTCACCCTGGACAACTCCTTCGGCGAGTTCATCCTGACCCACCCCAACATGCAGATCCCCAAGAAGCGCGCCATCTACTCCGTCAACGAGGGCAACTCCCTCTACTGGGAGGACAACACCAAGGAATACTTCAACTCCCTAAAGTATCCCCAGGGCGACGGCAAGCCCTACAGCTCGCGCTACATCGGTTCCATGGTCGCCGATGCCTACCGGACCCTGCTCTACGGCGGCATCTTCGCCTACCCCGCCGACAAGAAGAGCCCCAAGGGGAAGCTACGCATCCTATACGAGTGCGCGCCGATGGCCCTAGTGTTTGAGAATGGTGAGTTGTTCAATCCCACTTTATCATTGTTTGTTTTCTGTTTTTTTTTTCTTTCCCCTTGAGTAGGTAGATAATGTGCTGACAAGTCTCTTTACGCAACAGCCGGCGGCCAGGCTATCGATAGCAAGATGCGGCGCATGCTCGAGGTCGTGCCGGAGCACATCCACGACCGCTCAGGAATCTACATGGGAAGCTACGATGAGGTTGAGAAGGTCAAGAGCTTCCACAAGTGAGGAAGTGAGTGGGGTTCTTTTCCGCGCAGCATAATGATATAATGTGTTGATGAACAACGCAACGGGGTTTCGGTTCCTCTATACTTTTGGAATATGTGTATCATCCTCGAAAAAAAAGAGAAAAGGAAGAATGAATGGCGCTCGGGGATTCTACCGGTTCATTGGATATCGTGTGCATTGCCAGGGAGTGGTTACGTTACGTTACCTTGGGTCCCCACCCCCACCCCCTTTTGTATACCTAAGTACAGGACCTCCTGTAGACAGTCATCAAGACAATGATGTAAAATCTTCTTATCTTAGGTTTTAGCGGAAGTTATCCGAACATTTGAACGTAGTAGGATGGGCTCTTGACGCCGTGCCCACTGGTGGGGTCTAGTTAGTTTTCATCCCGGCGCGGCGCTCGGTGGCAACTTGATGGGCAGGCAATACATTCCAAATAGAACAAAGACAGCCAATGTCCAAGCTACTAACATCCTATTTCTTACGTGGCGTGGTGATACAGGCCTCATGCCCTGATCCTGGGCAGTTTCAGCTTCAGGGTAGCTTTCATAGACGGCACGTTGGTACGCAGCCTTGTTAGGTCCTACTGCAATCACCGATGCGCAATCACGGTGACACCTAGCCTCGTGTAAAGTAGCCCGGATAACTGTACGGTCAACAGATTCAAATTTCTTTGTTGCCTGCTTTTCGCTCTAAGTTTCCCTGTATGTCCGCGAGAGAGAGACTTGCGTTCCAAACGCTTGTAACTTCTTATTATTAAGTAGCTAGCTATCCATGAGGTGGACCCTTGCTAGCAGAAGCTATAGCCCAGTCACTAGGTAAAACAATATCTCTGAGAAGCACGGAAAACGCTTGAACCTGGAAGGCGTGTAATACTACCGGTATGGCTGCGGGAGAGGAGAGAGGGTGGGTGTTGTGCCATCATTGCCGATTATGTAAACAGGTCTTCTATGTAAGCCTCGTGGAGGAATTGGTCAAGCACACCGATTGTGGGGAGGGGAAATTCCTCCATATATGTTTGGGCTTTTCGGTACATCAAGCAGACAGTGGCGTTTCTGGTGTACTCTCCCTCCTGGGCTCGTCTTCGCACTTTGCGCTCGAAGGAGGGCCAAGTCGCGTTGAAGTGTCTTCGGACCATGTGTTCGACCTGTCTGGACAGCCCCTCTGCATCTATCCAGCCGTAGATGCGTTTAAATTTCTTCTTGCTGTCGCTCATCGCCTGCTGGAACGTCTCCTCTTGTTGGTTGTGGGAATCGGAGCTAGGTCCTGAGTCCAGCTTATCCGCAAACTGTCCGGCGGCGCGCACGACGAAGCGGCTCATCCACTGCACACACATCCCGTCGAATGCATCACGCAGTTCTCGGTCTACGGAGTCCCAGTGCGCGAACTCTTCCTCGAATTTGTTGATCCATTCGGAGAGGTCCCCGTGCAACAAAGCCCGTCCGGCGTGCGATGCGACCTGGAGTATACCGGCTGGATCCCCCACCTGCGCATCGCCGAATGCCTTCCTCCACTCCACGTCCCAGAACCAGCCCATGATTCCTTCCAATTTTTCCTCCCACACGCCAACCCAGCAGGCAATCAGTTTCGTCTTGCCGGTCTGCATATCTCTTTTACACTGACTGCGTCCCACCCTATCTCGGTCGTACTTCGCTAAGAACTCCTTAACCCGTAAGCCTACGAACTCTCTCGTTGGGTCGGACCCATAATATGCTGCGTAGAGCTTGTCGTATATGTGATTATTGAGAAAGCACTCGAGCTCAACGGGGACGAAGTAGCCGACGTCACCCCAGCTCCGCATGCTAGAGGCATCCGCCATACGCGAAGAAAAGCTTGACTGTTTAGACACGTTGTTGACTCTCACGCACTGGTGGTGATGATACTGAGTAATAAGCTATGTTGTGCTAGATTATCTCTACATCTTCCTGTTTCTAAGCTTGCGGTCAAGGACATTATTATAGGCGTTAGCCTAAGGAGGAACTACGAGACTACTCATTGACTATGCGTCACGGCCAAATTTATCAGTGTGAGGCCCTTTAACATGACGATATTCACTGATACGAACGTGTGGTTTGCATACTTAATTATATGGCCTCTCCCATCACGGTTATACAGGAGGCTCTTCTACGTTGCCCGGCTTGGGTGTGTGTTCAGGGAAAGACCATACACCTTTCGATGTGTACGTGGTACGGAGGCTCTTTTTTTTTTCTTTTGCACGCAAGTATCAAGCAAACTCGTTTGCCGCCTATTCCTTGTCTGTGTAGCTCGAGGCATGCTCACGGGACACACCGCGCACGCTTTCCTTTGTGATGTTCTAAGGCTAAGTAGTTGACAACTCGAGCGGCTTTTTATAACAGTATGGAATATTTCTGCTCTACTACTCACTGGATCATAATCGGAAGTGTGGCATTAGCGTTGGTGGACTTTCCAGACATAGATATAGGTATACCTCAATAGACCTTTTGTGTTCTAGTAGAGGTTCACACATCTCGGCCCTATGCGGTGTTATATTAGCACCTCTGGCGCATATAGTATAAGCGTCCTGGTAACTGCATCAGTTATTCACAGCAAGTGGCTGAATAAAATATCTTCACCGTGTCTTGATCGGACACCATGGAGTGAATGCACTCATGATACACCATCACGCCTATGGGACTTACGCAAATACATGATCCCTACACTCAACGCCACTCGGTCATGCCGACCGGAATACTGTAGATTTTACTCGTGACTTGCAAAAAGCAAACATGACGGGTACAAATATGCTATCTTTGCTCGGCGGGTAAATTTTCAACCTTCCGCTTTTGGACATCATCGCCATCCAGAAAATGTACTGTCTTCACACGGGCGTGATTATTCAAATCAACCTCATATAAACAGCATGTCTTCAAAAACAGCAGGAATGCACGCCGACAAAATACCAGGATGGGACTTACTTATCATCTTGTATCTTAGTGACGAGTGGGATATCAATGTCGCACAGTGCGTGGAGCTCGAGGAAAAATATTATCCGGTCGAAGAAGAGGTGGTTGACACCTACCGAGAGTGCTCCCGGAGAGCAGAAGAGAAACAGCAACTTTTCCTCGATGCATTGAAGAGTAACTACAGCATATTGTTCAACCTCTTCATCAAAGATGCCCGCCGGCTATTGGAGGATGAGGTAGCGAACGTCTGGCAGCAGGAATGGACCAAAGTTCTTGGCCCCAATTCTCGCGCTGATTCGGAAACCCTCGTTGAAATTGCCGAGAGAACTAGAGCGGCCTTTCAGATGTCAGAGGTCTATACGCACTCCTGGGGAAAAGCCTGGCAATCGTTCGAGGTATGTCTTTTTGCGGACGATTTCGTCCGTCAAAACTTGGAGGGGACAAGCGACAAGTGGTGGGACATATTCAAATATGAGCGTCTTGAGTCCTTTTCAAAGCATTATGCTGGTGGATACGGCCAGGATGTGTTCAGATTCAAGCTGGAACGCAGCCTCAAAGGATTGTCACGCCTCGAAAAGGAGATGATGGTGGAGTTTCAAATAACTCCCGGGAGCTTCTCTCAAGGACCTATTCGACGGGAAGTCTGCGACAAGTTCAGAGCATTTATTGATTCGATCGAAGAACAATTGGTCAGTAATCGGGGTGAGCACGGACATTCCGACCTGCGAGGGAAACTCGGCGAGCTGGACCGCGAACTAGAAAAGTACAAACATGAGCATGCCGGTCTGCAGAAGGCCTGGGTCATCATGATTCTCAACTTAGCTCTGCGCGAGAGCCACCCGGAACTGGTGAATGACCACCTGGAAGACGATGAGATGGAAACAGATTGAACAGGCTTCGCTCTCAAAAAGTGATGGAGTTAAGTTAATATCTGGTAATGCCTATACCACCAACTATCCATTATTAAGAGCAATGCCGCGCTCGTTTCTTAGCTTGATACACTCTTCGTTGGTGACTGACCGGTGTTCCCAAACTAGTTGGCTAGTCATCTCAGTTATCCCCTTCGCTTCGACTAAGCGGTTTTGGCAGTCTTAATTGTTTCTATATAATGTCTTTACGTGATTGTGACTTAATCTTGAGACACGACAAGTGATAAGAGAAGAGAAGATGGAATGCCATGTTATGGGCCTACAGGTGCTTGGCGTTCAGGGGTAGTGGGTCTATGAATTAAAAGGGCACCGCAAGCTATTAAGAGCAAGCACCTTACGAAATGGACAGAATTTTATAATGGATATCAGTTCGTTCGCAAAGAAGATCGCTTTTACGTCTACAAGATAATAGACATGTATTGTTATCACAGCCACAATAGTGAATCTTCTTACGGAGAGAGAGAGAGAGTAGCTCGGCTATTGACACTGAATTCTTACAAGCCAGCGAATGAACTTCATGCATGCCTTTGACTGCGTATTACTACCAAGCTAGATATCCAGCCATAGGGCTCGGTCTGCGGCGCACCAGACATCAGACATAAGTTCAAGTTCTCAAACAATTGCCATGTGTGCCTTTGACCCCAGCATCAAGTTTGCATCGAGGTAGCAATATTGAGCTCAAGAACATCGGTATTATGGTCCAGATCACACAGCCTCCAATTCGCATATAATATGGCCAGTAGAAAGTAACTGCACGTAGAGCATGTTGATACTGACGTCGCTGAATGGAACACTTTCCAGCGTTGATTAAGCAAAGTAGCAGTAAATTGGACAACTACTGGCCCGTGGCTTCGGTATAATCAAATCAACTTGCATTTTTTACCCGGATTTATTTAACAGTCACAAGCACCTGCTCTGTCTTCGAGGGCCAGCCTCCCATCGGCCCTAGAAGGCGTACCCGTAATGTAGCTTCAGCTACCTATATACTTTAGTGTTGTTATATACGTGGCATCAACATTCCATGACACTGCCGCATTCTCGTGATCGGTATCGTACCTCGTATCCTCGCTTGAGCTCATCAGAAGTAGCTCTATATGTCGTCAATATGAATGACGCCGGTGGGCGGGACAACTTATTGAGTATCCCGTCGGCGCAATTTCAGGCCTGCATCTCTATGATTTGTTGAATTTGATAGACGTCTCCTTTTTCACAGAGATACCCCGAGGATTGGCCGCCTCAAGTCGATGAGCTCCTGGTGCCCTGCTCTCCGAGAGCGAATTGGCGTCATCAGTCGCATCTGACGTGATAAGAGTAGCATGTTGAGCATCCTCGCGGCGCCAAAGTCGAAGCTCGTCCTCGCTAACCGCAATCCCGGGCTTAAAGGGGCTATCCTCGGACCCATCATCACGCGACTCAAGCTCGTAGCCTTGCATCTTCGCCTCGCGTCGCTCTGCATTCCGACCTACAGCGGTGGAGTATGGTTCGGCCTGTTGCTGCTTCTTCGAATCTTCCCTTTTGGAGCTGCGGAGCTGGCTGCTGAAGACTGGGCCCAGGTACTGTTTCACGAAAGGCTGGAGAGCGGGTACGGAGACACATACTATGCCCAGATTCACCTCGAGGTAGGACCAGTGGAACTGCTCAACAATATCCCACGTATAGTCTGTGGGCGTCGACAAGACTCCGATCATCTGTATGGTCCGCTTAATGGCTATAGCGCATACGCTACATAGATTTAGAGAATTAGCATCGAAGTTCTATTTTTCCATATAGATGCAGCTGTCACTGGTAGTAATCGAGAAGACTTACAAAGCACCTGTGGCGAATATAAGTATGATGGATGCTTTCTTCGCCTTCCGCATTTGTAACGGTATCACGACCTTGAAGTAGTGTTATTAGTTTAATGGATCCTCATTGACGCAATCATAATGCTTCGAGAGTACAACTTCTGGACTTACCGGAATCGGTAGTGTAAGGATTGCAACCTCCATAATTATATTCGCTATACTTAGGACCATCATGACTGTCAACATATTAGAGCATTTGGCTCCCGTAATCGAGACGTCCCAGGCGGCGTCGACCGGCTTGCACCGAAATATCATCGCAAAGATGTACGCGACCGAATAGCTTGCCGTAAGCCCGATCAGTGTGTGAACAGTCAACCGAAAATACTTTTTCGGTGACAATCGCAGATACAGCGTTAAGATCGATAACTTCGAGAAAGTGATGCTGAGACAATAAAAGCAGGTGGTGACAAGAGTCCACTGTTGATGTTGGCACAATTAGTATTCTGGGACGATTGGATCTGGTGATTCTGGGGCATTTCTACTGGTACTCACAATCCCGAGGCCTGGGTTGTATTGTTCAAAAGTCACATCCCACATGTGAAGGCCTACACCACTTTCCCGCACTATTGGTGGTTAACGGAATCCAAGAGCTCCTCGTATCCTGGATACGTGCTTACATGGAGTATTTACACCTAACATTATCAAGGAGAAAACCATGCCTATAACAACCAAAACTGTTGTCGGTCAGCTCAAGGCACCCGGAAAGGAAGAGAAACAATATCGTCGAGACTAACGATCGTCGATGTGGAGGCCATGGTGTACTATCTTTGTTCTTGTGAAGATCCTCAACATCACGGTTACCAATGCGACTATAGTAGTTGCGATCCCGGATGCTATGAGCACGGGCTGGAGCGTCGCACCACTCCCACGAGTCTGGCCAGGTGGCGGCTCGGCCATATACACGATGTCAGATGCCATCGTATCGTGAATAGATTGATCAAATTGGTAGAGTTGATCAATAGAAAACACCGGGAAGAACGTGAAGTTAGTAGGCTCCACAAGAGATACTGAGGGTGGGCAGCATCGTTAAATCTATTACCGCACGGTTGGTTACACTTCGAATTCAAATCCGAACAGGTGCAGAAGGGGTCAAGGCGATCGCAGCAATTTTGGTAAGTGTTAGGGTTTAGAGTTGACCTATCGTTCTGTGTGATTGAATAGGTAACTTCGATGGCTGACTTCAAGGATCCCTAGCAGTGTAACACTTCGTTTCCCGGGTCCCCATGCCGTGTACCTGTGAATGTGACATGGTAGGTGGCCACGCAAACGTATAGCGTCATTTAAAACATGCTTCCCCTGGAATACACGGTTCTTTCTTCTTTCTTTTTCTGCTGAAGATGGTTATTCACCACCCTTGTTTTTCTTCATAAAAGTTGCTGAATGCATGTTTGGAGGCTCTTGCGAGGGGGAGTCCGATGATAGCGGTGGCTGTACCGTATAACTGACGAAAATCCGGCCTGGCATGCCTAGAAGACACCCCAGATATAATGTAATAGCAAATAGAACAATCTCATCGAAATTTCCTAAGATAGAAGTTGAGGCCCAGTAAATACCCACTGTGCAGAAATTGTACAGGGAAGAGACTTGCCGATTATAGGGTGGTTGATCAAGTACCTGAGGTTCTCTGCTCCAGATTTCTAGCTAATGCAATATCTTCACATTATATTACTTTTCCTTTTCTTTGATGTAACACGCTGAAAATTTTGGTCTATACCTCGTGAGTTTCCTTTAAATCTTACAGCTAATGTTTACTAGCTATGCCAAGTTATAAAATATCTTTATCAGTGCTAAAGTGTCGAGATAGATCGATCACGATCGTTTTTGCCCCTCTCACGTTAAACCCCAGCATGTTTAAGAAGATCCTTCAGTCAAAGCATACACCCTCTTGAAGGTGAATATCGCCAGTCTCCTAGTTCCACGACGCAGCGTCACACCTAGTGGAAAGTCTTCTATGCAAGCTCTCTTAGCATGCAGCCTGTCGGATTGCCGGACAACCGGGCTATTGAGTGCGTAAGGGTTACCAACGCCTTTCAGTAGCAGAGTGGTATGGATAAGTCTCGTGTGGTGGCACAGGACAAGCAATTCCAGGATTTCCCCAGTTGCTATTGCGCCTGGTCAACATGATCAAGATTCTACAACGTGCCCTAGAAGTAAACGAAATCCTAGTTGCTCCTTTGCCCGCCCGATAACGTCTAACAATCCCCGTATGTAGTGGTCAGGGGCACGGCGGCCGCCTGGCCGCTGAATCGCCGAGATCAGTACCTTCTTGGGAAGATGTATGTATTAATTACGTACCGATTGAAATGTTATACGGAAGTCTATAGATCTCCCCACGAAAGCAGCAAACCAGACGGCGTAACCCTAAATTGCCTCCACTACGGGAGCTAAACAACTAGGGGGGAGACTAAATTCACTTGCCGAACTACACGTTACTCTCACAATGCAAAATATGTGCCAACCAGGTGTAGTGTTGAGCATCCATATCGTCCTTCTTGTGTCCATATATCTTGCGTAAATGCCTAGAGCCTGCAGTCTTCTAGGACTCCACCGGACTAGCTGTTCTCTTGTACGTATGAATTTTGCGGAGCCACACATGAACGACCCTGTACCGACCGGGATTATGCGCAGGGCTATAGGTTCCGCATCTCCCCGGTGGACTAAGGGCTTGGTATCTTACCTGTCGTTATACACTGTATAGGCACCATGTATGTCTTAGTTCTCCATGATAATGGTATAAATTATTGGTCAGCCAGTGGCATGGCACTGGAACAAACCACAGCGCCGGGCCATGGTGACCTAGTAATGGCTAGAAAGGCCAGAGGAGTCAAACGTGGCAACTGCAGTATCATGGATGAGATAATATAGCAGCCGGTCGTTTACTTCATATGGCAGCTCGAACATGTTTGAGAGCTGAGGGTCTGGGGCTTAGCTTTCCTGGGGGAGACATAAAAGGCAATTATTTCGTTCGCACGTGGTGGATACGAGTGTTCGAATAACACACAGTGGTGAGTGACAGGGATTCTGGCTTCATCATCTGAATTTTTGTATTTACAACTTGACGAACCTGCCTGCCTGCCCCCCGGCATGCCGAGACAATTGTGGCCCCGACAGCTGTGGTTGGTCCTCGGCCCGCTCCTGGTATTACCCGAAAGCTCCTAGTTTACTCCAAGGGTACACATTTGAACCAGGTTCCAGGAGCCCATCCAACCATCTGTTGGTGATAGGTCATGCAGGTTCGGAAGAGAACCTAGCGTATGGGAGGGCCGTCCGATAATCACATACATGTTCCGGGATGCTTAAGCGAGGTTTTATCATCATTCATGTTGGATGATTTATGACATCTACGGCCACTAGGTAGTATCGATGAACTGATTCCAATTGTTAGGGTGAGGTTGACTACACTCAAGCTGGACTCCAGGAGATGTTACACCCGATGAGACAGCCACACCCCCCTCTAAGGTCTCGATTTCCTTGAAGCAATAGACAGAGCTGAGAAGTAAAGCGTGGCGCCCCGGTTGCCCGGTAGCCGAACTGTCCGTGACACTGGTTAATATACTCGGACAGGGCCCTTGTACTACCTGCTGCAAGCATCGGAGATCACTATCCTACGATCTGCAGAAACATGAATCGATAGTGGATTCTCTTTCGTGTATGTCCTTAGCTTGTATGCATATAGCAGCACCAACAAGGTGAAAGGCTGAAAGAGAACATGAGCGAGAGTCCAGCACGGGGTTTTTGAGGGGCCAACTTTGATACGAACCGTGTGGAATTCCCGGGGATCGTTGTTACATTCCATGCAGTACTACGGTACCTTCTCCCGTCGCGCTGCGGGGGGTATGCAGAAGATCGAATTCAGTGCATCTTGTTATAATGTCGTGAACCCCTAGCTCACGGGCATCGAGGTTTCTTATTCATCAAATTGTTTTTCTGTGTTATGCCGTGATATCCTACCAACTGCTTGGTACAGATAATAGAGTTTGCGTGAGAGCCAATCTTGTCGAAACCGCCTCACCGCCACGAAGCAATATGTTTGGGATCTCTCTCTGTGCCCTGTGGGGTGCAGCGATCGTTCTTGTAGGTTCCCTGCATGCGATCGAACTTCATTGCTTTTTATTGACGCGTAGTCAAGGTTATCGTGGTACAGCTCGGAAAATGTGCCTATCTACTCTGGTTCCATCCCATGGCCAAATACCCGGGACCTAAGCTTGCAGCTGTCTCCGAGGTAGGTGTTCAAATTTGGCGGCAAAAAGAAAACCCCACGAACTTACCTGGTCCTAGTTATGGTACGCGTGGGCATGGACGTCAGGGCGGTGGCATGAAATCATAAGCGAAGCTCATAAGAACTACGGTAGCTCGACCCTCAAGTAGCCCGAAAACGTTTGTGGAAGCTAATCCAGAATTGATACCCGCAGGAAATGTTATTCGCATTGCCCCTAATGAGCTCTCATTCGCCACAGCCCAGTCCTTCAAGGACATCTACGGCCCGTCTTCCAAATCTCGGAAGCTTTTCGTAAAGTCGGATCGGTTCTACGATATCGGCATAACCAACATTGCGTTTGAGATGGACCCCGAGGAACATGCAAAACAATACAAGCTGTTCGCCCCTGCGTTTCGTGCCTCGGCCCTGCGTTCCCAAGAGCACATCATACACGAGCACGTGGATATGTTTATTGCCCAGCTAGGTCGGCTGGGCGCCTCTACGGGAAAGAGCCTCAACGTAACATTGTGGTTCGAATGGCTTACCTTCGACATCATTGGTGGGTGGTAGATGACTGTACCCTGCTGGGTTCTGCCAAGCTGACAAGAGGTGAATTAGGTGAACTCACGTTCGGCGAGCCATTTAATGCAATCCGTGATGCTCAGCCGAATTATTGGATCACGCTCCTGCTCGGTGCCAATTACGGCGGCAGTATCTTTAGCCTCCGGAATCGTCTGCCCCTAGTCGGCCCGCTCCTACGCTGGGCCCCGAGTCTTTCATCTACGGCGGCGGAGGCCGTGAAGTGCATGACGCAACACCGAACTCTTACACTCGAAAAAACCAAGAAGCGCATTCAGATGGGCGAGTCACACCGCACGGAGGACTTCTTCGCACACGCTATCAAGATGGGGTACAAGGACGAGAACGAGCTCGCTAACCAGGCAAACGTTCTCATCAATGCCGGTGCTTCGACCAGTGCGCAGACTCTCGCTACTGCTTTGTGGTTCCTCTCGAATCCCGCCAATGCTCATTGCTTGACTCGCCTCCAAGAGGAGGTACGCGGCTCCTTCGCAAAATATGAGGATATCACCAGCGACTCCGTTTCACAGCTAAGCTACCTTAATGCCGTGTTGGAGGAGACTATGCGCATCTTCCCACCGTCGCCCGTCGGCCCCCCACGAATCAGCCCCGGCGAGACGGTTGATGGGATCTATGTTCCCAAGGGTGTATATGTCTCCACAGATATATGGACCCTCCATCGTGATCCACGCCTCATGGAGAGTCCCGAGAAGTTTGATCCCTCACGCTGGCTCGGCGACAACCGGCCCTACACGGTGCCCTTCAGCATCGGACCGCGGATGTGCATTGGCGTCAACTTGGCCTACATAGAGATGCGCATCATTCTTGCCAAATTGGTCTACTCCTATGACTGGACCTTGACCAAAGACATCGACTGGCTTGAGAGTAGCAGGTTATATCAACTCTGGACCAAGCCAGATTTGATGATGCAATTCTCTCCAGCACCGCGGAAGCGGTCAAATTAACGACCTATGAAGCCCATCAATCATCGCGATCGAGAAATTATAACACAGAATATAATAAGTTTGCTAAGATGACAGGACAGGTTTCCAAGGTCTTTGAGCAGTCAAGTAACTACTTTATGCTCGGTAGCGGCTAAGATACCTACCTCGAACTAAGGATAGGGGAGGCAGCCTGGCAGCGGCGAGGTTAATACTACTTAAGTAACATGTAACTTCGCAGGCATCGATCATCCTAGCCCACAATATATCCTTCTAATGTACAATATCTTAAAAAGATCTACGGTGGAGAATCCTATACACAGCGCATTTATCCGCGCATTTCTATGCCGTCCTTGGGGCATTTCTGTCCACATTCAGTGCCAAGACTCTCTGCCCTCATCTGTATGTATCCATGACGACATCGTCCGCTCCCTTAAAGAAACACGACTTTTCCTAGCTACATCTACAAATTCACGTTCTCAAGACAAGAGTATTTAGTCCCTTTGCATACAGAATGAAGCGGTCTAAATTGATTAACGGGCGCGTGTCCCCCCCGCCTCTAAAACGCCCGAGGCGCACCTCAAACACGGCGTCTACACAACCTCACGAGTGGTCCACAGCGCTAGATAATAAATCCAGCGCGCTGGCTCCTGGCTCATTGCGCATATTCTCCTGGAACGTAAATGGTATCGCGCCATTTGTGCAAGACTACCTACAAAAACCCATCACTACTTTCTTCAACTCATCCCCAACCGCAGTCAAAAAGCGGCAGGTGGATGATAATGATGGCGGCGACGACATTGTCAATAGCGAGATGGCAGAAGGGACTAGTGCAGTCCCTAACATGGAAGACCCCGCAAAAGAAGGTGAACCCTCGCTGCGAGCAACATTGAGAAGGTTTCGGTGGCCGCACATCCTATTCTTACAGGAGGTGAAGATCAAAGCGGGAGATGCGAAGACAATGGCTGCTGTTAGGGCAGCTGTCAACGACGCTGGCGGGCTCCCTGCTAGCGGCAAAGAGTGGATAGACAACCAAAATCAACACGAAGAGATTAGTATATCTGAGGGGGAACGCATCAATGGCTTACTTGAAGACGGAGGGCCTCAGTACGATGTGCATTTCAACCTTCCTGCTGATCTACGGAATGCCAGGGGTTTCGGCGGAAAACTCTATGGGGTGGCAGCCATTATTCGAAAAGATTTTGCACATCGATATGTGCAGTCTATCAGGGAAGTCCCGTGGGACCGGGAGGGTCGTGTCCAAATCATTGAAACCAAGGAAATGTCATTTCCATTGACTACAGCTCTGGCGCTCATATCGTCTTCCACATTAGGTGAGACGAAGCCTAATGTTGACCAACAACATGAGTATGAGGCCCCTGGATCTGGAACCAAGTTCGCTCTCATAAACATATACGCAGTTAACGGGACCAGCAACCCCTACTATAACACGTGTACAGGTGTTAAGGTGGGTACACGACACGATCGAAAACAAGCCGTGCATACGGAGCTCCTTTTCGAGTCGCATGACCTGCAGCGAAGTGGATTCCAGGTTGTCATTGCTGGCGACCTCAATGTGGCGCGCGACAAGATTGATGGACACCCAAACCTCCGAACATTTCCCCATCAGCACGTACTAAACCGTTTAGACTTCAACACTAAATTCTTCACCAACAAGGTCATCGCGGAGACCTCTTCGAAGGCTAGGTTTCCTAGGGAGAGTGCGCCGTCTGAGAAAGAATTAATTGAAGGATTTAATGGCATCGACACGTTCCGGCGGATACATGAATCGGAGCGGAGGTATAGTTATTATCCAAGAAATCGGCCGTGGGGCGCGAGTTGTGATCGCGTTGACCTCATCATCGCATCCAGATCTCTAGTCGACTCCGTTACCGGTGCTGGAATATGTGACAATCCCAGGGACAGAGGGCCAAGCGACCATTGCCCAATATGGGTAATGATCGGCAATCCCATGCCGGTGCGGGGAATCCCCTTAAGGAAGAACTTGGCATAGTCAGGCCACGACCCGAATGCCCATACTAAGTACTAATCAAAAGCATAAGTTGGGGGCTAGAGCACCACCGGAGCTATGTAGGGCTACTGTTTCGTACGGGGCAACGGGCCAGTCGACACTAAATTGGATGCGTTAAACAACGTCCGCGTGTCAATTGCGCGACTACCGAATTCCTTCGGGTTACTGAAAAGGTGTTGCCCGTGCCATTCTCCATCGTGCCCCCGCGGCAGTGCGGGGAAGGGGCACGACGCTGCATCAATATAAAAGGCATGCTTCGCCTTGCGGTGCAACATTTGCACGAGGGACACCATATCATTACCGTAATTGTAGACTCTTATCAGTATGAGATGCATCGCGGGTAAAATCACGGCGGCGGCGGCTGCGGGACGGTGCCACGGCCTGCGAAGAGCACCATTGGCTGCTTCTGTCTCTTACATAAACAATGGCAACAGTCATGCTCCAAATCTAAGGGCGTATTACTCCTCGCCTGCCCGCGGATCAGTTGAGGGCAGGACCGCTATCGTGACCGGCTCGTCTCGGGGAATTGGGAAGGCTATCGCCCTCCGGTTAGCCGCGGATGGCTACAACATCTGCATCAACGACATCCCCGCTAATCAAAAGGGCTGCGAAGATGTCGCGTCGGAGATCCAAGGCCTAGGGCGGAAGGTGTGCGTAGCAATCGCCGACGTCACCAAGAGAAGCGAGGTCAAGGATATGGTGCAGACCACCGTAAAGCTGCTGGGGCCACTAGACACTATGTACGACCTCTTTTTTCCTTCCGCCGTTTTCTATTACGGGAGAAAGCCGAGGAGAAAGCTAACTCGATGATCTTAGGATCGCTAACGCGGGCGTTGCTTTGATAAAGCCGGTCCTGGATGTCACGGAGAAGGACCTCGAGACCCTGTTCAGGGTGAATGTATTCGGACTGCACAACTGTTATGCGGAGGCGGCGAAGCAGATGATCGCACAAGGCAACTGCAGCTTGGAGCGGGTGGGGAAGCTGATCGGGGCGGCATCGGTCGCGGCATTCAGCCCAATGCAATTGCTGGGTCACTACAGTTCGAGCAAGTTCGCCGTCCGCGGCCTCACGCAGGCCTACGCCAAGGAGCTGGCGGAGCATCGCATAACGGTCAACGGGTACGCTCCCGGCATCGTCGGCACCAAGATGTGGGACCTTATCGATGCCACGATGGCTGAAATAAAAGGCGCCCCCCGCGGCTCGATGATTAAGAAATACGTCCACGAGCAAACCGCCCTCGGTAGGGTCAGCGTCGAGGATGACGTCTCTAATCTCGTCAGCTTCCTCGCCAGCACTGACAGCGACTTCGTCACGGGACAGACGCAGATCGTGGATGGCGGTATCTTCATGACTTGATCTAGCTTAATTAGTAATATCACTTCATGACTTTGAATATTGTGGGAAGCCGTAATTTTGATGTTGTTACTTCCGATAGAATATAGCTCTATCGCATTTCGATTCTCAAGGAAATTCGTTCTAATTAATACCTATACGAAGCCTTGGTGTTTTCTCTATGTAAAAGTAAGGCATTGATTTCGGATTCGCCAGGAATTTGCGAGAAGAAAAATGCTGGTACAACTTAAACATGTACAAGATCGTAGCTATCAATGCATCTATTATATAAGTATCTGACTGGCTGTCTGCCTGGTTTGAGTCATCAGGAAAGGGTGGAAAATAGGGGGGAGCTACCGGTCTTCACACGAAAAGGGGGCCTGTGGCTTACTAATCGCACCGCCACATTGATAATTCTTGAAATCACCCTAATTTTCTAAGAATCCCGTCGACTATCGCCGAACCCAGCCGACTTTGAGTATATAAACATACATGTACCCATTATCCTAGGCCAGATAACTGTTATGCAACGATAAAGTTTTTATACACTAGAATTAATCGTTGAATCAAACAATCCACTGCGTTTATTAATTCGTTCAACTTCCGTTCGTCAAAGGCAGTCAACTCAAAAGGTATTGCCTGTCAAGTGTACCGAGACTAGATCCACGAGGCCTCTCTCTATTGAAGTATCTAACGCCACACCTATCAAGTACAGAACCTCCCGCGATGGCAGACAACACGCACCACATCCAGTCGCTCAGCGAACTGCAGGCCCTGATGGGGAGCACGACGTACGTGGCGGTGGACTTCTACGCAGACTGGTGCCCGCCGTGCAAGTCGATCGCGCCGGTATACGCGTCTCTGGCGGGACGTCACGCGGTGCCCGGCGTGCTCGCCTTCGCCAAGGTCAACGTCGACCACGCCCAGGACGTCGCGCGCCAGTACCGCGTCTCCGCCATGCCCACCTTCCTCTTCTTCAAGGACGGCCGCCAGGTCGCCGTCAACGGCCAAGCCGCCATCCAGGGCGCCGACCCTCGCGCCCTCGGCGCCGCCGCGGAGAAGCTGGGTTCCCTCGCCACGAAGCGCGCTCAGGCGGACGCAGCCGCTGGGAAGGCGTAAGTCAGTAGTGCGTGGGAGGACACGGGGGGTTTTGGGTCAGATGATTGCCTTCTTTCAGGCGCAGCAAAGTTCCAATACCGCCACAAGTCAGTCTACGGAAGGGTGTATCGGGCATCCGCCAAGCCCTCGCTGCGAATCATCAACTCTAGTTCCGAGCAAGGCACTTTCTCTAGCTCCTGCGCAGCATGTAGCTAAGTTTCCTTTCTGGATATCATATCATGTGGTGTCCGGAACATCCTTGCACAATTTATGACAGAGAAAAGGGAGTGAGCAAGGGCAAAGGAGAGCGGGGACGTGACTGGAGCCTTGGAGTTTAGGTGCGCATCACTCAGAACTTTTTTTCTTGATTGATCATACTCATGAAAAAGAAAATATCTAGAATTTTTACCCGCACGCTATGCACTATCATAAGCCCTTTTCCCTAGCACTTAGTTGGACAGGTCCTACGGCATGACTAAAACTCGAATGAAAATGTGTTGGCCATTCACCATAATGTTTAATCCATCTACTATCCAGTCATTGGTGATCATCAGAGACCAGACACGCTTACATGTAATTACACATAGTACAGCACGCGCCACGCGCCGAGAGATCCCGTATGCACGAAATAAACAATGGCGCCAAGTGGCTGCCATGAGGCGCTACAGATCTTCCGTCGGTCTGGGTCACGCGAATCAAAGTTCCCGATTAGAGCACATATACCCCGACGAGGACTTATGCCGTCTGGCGGGCCCGTCGCTATGACACCAACTGGCCGCACCATCCCATGCCAAAAGTCTCCGGGCCTGGTATGGCTGAAGGTTTTGAGGTTACATCGCATCATTTAGCTCCCGCCGAACGAGATTCGCCAGCCCAGGTGATTTGCATCAGCTTCCTCGGGTTCTCTCAATCGCTTCGTTGACGACGGTCTCCAAATCTGAGACTCCGACAGCGTGGATCCCCCACATGTTCCTAGGGTTATTGAATTCCTCTTAAAAGGTAGTCATGAGGGTTAAAAATGGCTGCTGGCGTCGCAAGGAAATTCGGTAAGGTCAGGAACGTGCAGGCTCATCCTACAACAAAACTCGTGCGTCTTCCCGATAACAAACAATCGACGGATCGTACAAACATGAGTGTGACCACGGCCTTGCTATGCCTCTGTGCAGCCAACGCATCATTGTGATACTTAATCCCGTGGGAGACGGGACTTCAGCGACACGAATAGGAAATATTGCAGACCTCCCACAGCTATTCATACGTGGTAGTTCGGGCTCATGATATCATCTCTTTGTTTTTCGATCGCTTACAAAGAACGCAGTTGTCATCCACGCATTGTACATATTTTTCAACATAATTTTTAGACGGGCCCTTTGTTTTGACGATGTTCCTCACTTGGTCATTCCTGACTGTTTGCGCCGTCCTTAGCTTCATTCATAAACCCGCCCGGGAGAATTTGATGAGGCGCCAACAAAGATTCAGGCCTCATAGAATTTAATCGTTAATGTCCAAGAAACACAAGGAATACTTACCACGACATCGCATCACACGACCTATTAGTTATAATTTCCTCGATAATGAGTTGCCCGGTCACTCATTCTCAGGAACAAACCCCACTAGACGGGGAGGCTGCCCCAAAACCGAACCCATCGCGGAATGGAAGCATGGAAAACAAGCAAGCTTCATCAAGGCCCACCGCATCCCGCACAGAAGGCCAAAGCCCGTTAGAAAGCCGATTTGGCGAAAGGCCGTCCGCGACGGCGGACCATAAAGAAGAAGAGCCCACGCCATCCGCGCCGGTCGCGACGACGACGACAACAACGACGGAGTTCGTCAGGGTCAGGCGGGACGAGAACTATTGGCCGAAGATCCGGGAGGTCATCGGCAATAACGGTGCGGACGGGGAGGGCCACCGCGTCAAGCTATGGCTCGACTGCTCGATCTGCAAGAACGCCATGCTGCGGTTCCCGACGCCGAAATTCCCTGTGCGCGGGGATCCCGCGCCGGCGCCTTTAGAGAAGATCACGGTATTGTGGTGCGGACACGTCTTCCACTTCACATGCATGCAGGCCTGGATGCGGGCGTCCGGGTGCCGAGCGGGCGATGAGGCCGGCGTGGCGGACACGGGGATAGACGGCGGCGGCTGTGCGCCGAGCTGCCCGAGCTGCCGCGAGCCGTTGATCTATGGCGAGTGCGGCCACGCGATGAACCTGAAGCTGGTGTCGCCGTCGCCGGCGGGGGAAATCGAGCGGCGGCTGCCGCGGGTGCGGGACGAGGGGGGCGTGCGGCCGCTGCGCTGCGCCGACTGCCAGCTCGCGGCGATCAATGGCGCCGCTGAGGCCATGGCTCGCCTGGTCTGCGAGCCGTCGGGCGACAAGGACCCCCGCGGCGAGGAGGAGAGGCGGACCTGGCGTGAGGAGTGCGAGGAGCAGTTCCAGACCACAGCGACGATCAAGCACCTGCAATGGGCTAAGCGGTCGAATAGGTGGTGAGTGGTGGTGGTGATAGTTGGGTATAATAACCCCATCTGGGTTATTTGCTTAAATCACTCCCTCAATTAAATGGCATCATGTCGTTTTCTACCGTCCATATAAATACATATAAATACAATAATCGTCATTTTAGACAAGCAGACAGGCAAACCGATTGCTAGAATGCTTGTGGTTGAGATATTGTTACTATCACGAAGATGAAAGCAGGGAAAATTGAGAATGCATCTACCTAGGCATGTATACATCTGGACGGATGTTGGCCGATCGGCCCCACAAAGCTCCCGTCCTTTAGCGTATAACCTAAAAATACTTTATACCTAAGTAGGTGACAAGATGGCAAAAGAAGCTCCCCTGGTCACTATGACATCACTATAACGAAGCTCTCCCTTACCTACGTGCATTATTCATTATTGCCCGAACACATGTTTTCCATTTATCCATTGTCTTTGTGGAAATTGAAACAGTCGCAAAACAAATTACCTCTCCTAAAAGCTCAGAACATTCATCTACACCATAATACATAGACATTGACCCATTGACCCATCGATCTGTCTACTTGTCTCCTAGAACCAAAAATGGCGTTCATACCCCTCCGCATAGTCCTTACCCGAGCCACCTGCACCAGCGCACGGACAGCACGTCCCTCCCTCCCGCGGGGCAGAGCAGCAGCAATCGCCCCATTCCACCGAACGGCGACGGCGCGGCTGCCGTACAAGGACGATATGGACCGGGAGTCGCTGAAGCCAAAAGCGCACGAGAACACGCAGAGCGGGACGGACGACCAGGTGGCGCAGGATTCGGACGCCGCCTTCAACCCGAACAAGACGGATCCGGACTCGGAGCGCGCCGCGGCCGCCCGCGAGAACACGTCCCAGCCCGGCGAGGGCAGCCCCCTCGACGAGAGCGCCGGAAATCCCGATTTCGCCGGAAATACCACCGGCTCCCGCGAGGACCATCGCCCTGGCGGCTCCGGAGACTCCAGGAAGCCGAGTACTGGCGGTGATGCGCCGAAGAAGACCAAGGTTAAGAGCAAATAGTCACCGGGTTCGAGTTGAGCTAGATCGGGGGGTGGCTTGGGAGAAAGCATAAGCTCATGGGAATTGTGCGCGATGGATCCCTCGAGGAGCACGAAAGGGAATGCGCTTATCAGCAAAAAGAGTGGAAGGCTCTTCAATTGACGCTTCGCAATGAGTTCGACTCTCACCCTTACCACAATGATAGCCCTACAAAATGCCCCTTAAAACACGTGATGACCTTAATATCGGGATGCTCGTCTGACATTGCGCCATGCCGTGTTGTGCCTTGGCAACGTAGACAAACCACTGCCAAATGACGCTCCCATCCCGGTGTTCACAATTAGCATTTACAGACAGCCTTCGCTATGTTCTTCTTTTCGCGATATAATAGTCAATTTACTCACGCTCTCCTAGAACGCCACACCGCCCCGAAAAATGCTATAATCGAAACCGCCCTAGGCAGCCATACACAGAGAGCTAACCGTAAAGCCCATCGACATCGTCCTCTTCCTCGTCATCCTTAGGCACCTCGACGACCTTCTTCTTAGTCAAGTCGTGCCGGCACATCGGACAGTTGCCCTTGCTCTGGAGCCAGGGGCCGACGCACTCGAGGTCGAAGCGGTGGTGGCCGGGGCACGGCAGCTCGACGACGAGGCAGTACTGGTCGTCGAGGTAGCGCTCGGCGCAGATGGCGCAGGATTCTTCCTGATCGAGCCGCTTCCGGGGCACGCGGTCCAGGGTGTCCAGGTACTCCTGGGACACGCCGGGGATGTGGGTCGGCGGGGCGTCGACGTCGGCCTCGAGGTCGCGCACCAGCGACTCCAGGAAGCCGCGGTTCGCGTCCGTCGGCGCGTCCGTCATCAGGATCGCCATCTGGTCCTGCACCAGCCGGAACAGCGCCGCGGCGTCGACGGGCGTCGGCCCGATGTCGTGCCGGCTGCCGCTCGTGGAGGAGGGTGCGTGGTCGTCGCTCGAGATCTGGTGAAGGTGCGAGGTGAAGCTCGACATGTCGGGGCGCCGGCGGTGGGGGCACCGGTTAGAGTCTTGGATATTGTGTTCAACTGAATTAGGCAGATAGGAGATCAGTTATCGCCAAAATTCCATCACCAAGTCTTTCTTCCCATCCGTCCCTCGGTTACTTACCTTCGTAAGGATTGCTTGCCATGATGGGTGATAGATTACGATCTGATATTGATATGATTCTGTTTGTCTGTTTCCTCCAACTCCGCCCTATATTGACACTTTTAGATGGGTGTATGTAATTTTTTTTCTCTCTCTCTCAACTAAATGTCGAGTCGTTGTTTGAATGTCGCAAAATCAAGCCCAGGCTGATTTTTGTTAAAGACTGGAGAAAGAAGAATCAAGAATCCAATCCAATCCAATGTTACTCACTCACTTACTGATGTTGATAAGTAGGTGGTACCCCGCCAAAAATGCTCTTATCCAATTCCCCGGGGCCAGGTTCCAGCTGAACTGACGTAAGGTCAGTGGGGGCGGTTACTAACGCTGCAAGGCACCCATAAAATATGCGCGTCAGATGGTCAATGCGCTTAGCGAGGTAATTAGTAGGTACATAGGTACTTTCCACAGGAAAAGGGGGTCCATCTACCACATCTTCTACGTAATTGTAAACCATCCATACCCGAGGACCTGGTAACAACATCAAGTGCGTGCCCTAGAATCATCATTCTAAATTTATCAAATCTTGAAGTTTAAATTTGTATTATGTCAGTCCTGATAAGAACTTGTATATATATGAACTGATAACCTCGCTTACCACTTCCAGTACAACATCCAAGAAGGTACGTAATTACCGAATTCCTGGATTTGAAATTAATGTATTATGCTGCTATGTCTTACTCGTTCTCACTCCGACGGAAACAGCATTGCCTAGGGACCTATATTAAAACGACCAAATTTCCAGTCTATTGTGCCGTCATTTACAAAAGTCCTGTGTAGTGCTTAGATTTGCTGCTTTTCCGTCGTTCTACTAACTCTTCTCAGTCAGTAGTAATATTGTTAAAGTGTTGATAATTTGTTCAGAGAAGCAAGAGGAAGCAATATCCGTACGGACTTTGTAACTTAAAGACCTAGCATAAAGTTGTAACAAAAGAACATTGCCTGCCCCCAAGCAAGTCCTAGTTGCTCTCGACCTATATCAGTACACTCTATTATTGTTAATATTAATATTCAAAATAGTACTGGTTTCAGGTTGTAACGCAAAGCGTTCGGGAGGCGTGGTCCGTTCATTGTATCGCCTTGGGAATGGTATTCAAACTTCCAACTCTGTTCACCAACCAAGATTTTCCACGTTACGTATAAACTAATCTGGATCTACTAAGCACTATGTTAAAACCTGGAAGGATATTCGTTAGTCTTGTTCTTTTGGACTTTTCATATAATTACTCGGTTGGCTCATTTAATCATAGGACTCTTCCAAACCTTTCTATCCTTTATTGCGTACATTTAGGGCTCATAGCATGTGAGTGGTATTGTCGATTCCACCCTTTGTACAACGCAGGGTACAACTTGGAATGGTAAGTTTCTAGGTATTCTGGCTTGCCTTGTTGGTTAGAACTTGAAGATTTAATGATCTCTGGTTCTGTTTCCGAAATACTAGTTTCTAACATCAAGTTCACTTTCTCCAAATCGTATCCAAGCATAAAATGCTACGATACAGTTCTCGATTCTTCAAGGTAAGATCTTCCGCCACTCTGACCTGTGAAGACAAACAACGGGTCACCAGTTCAACATTAAAATGCTTTGCCATTGAATATTCTTTCCGTAGGTCTAAACCTGTTGATAGGTTTAATAATTTACATCATGTAAGCAAGAAGTTGATTACTTAGACTTACTCAAATGCTTCCATGGAATTTGATCAAATAAGATTTGAATAGGTATCAAAGCCATATTAGTAATATGCTAAGTCGCGGACACAAAAGTTCAAATATCTTTCAGTGATAGGCAGCAAGGGCAGTACCTTTCCCATCCGAATCTTCGTGTTCACTACTTGGCTGTATTCTATGTGTAGCCTGCCCCGCCTCCTTGTGTTCTTCCCCCTTGTTATGAATGGCAGGTTTCACATAGCTGCTGGGATGCTGCCAACTTACTCTACGTCATGGGAGTTGCAGAATTTTTCAGCCGAACCCGGTGATGGAGTCCCCACGGAGACTTTAGTCATTAACGGCACTACGGGCTCTGTCTACTAGGATGACGTGGGCAGGGACCCGACCCGTACGCCTCAGATTCGGAACCAAGTACCCGTCTAGAGGCAGGACAACGTAAATAATCTGCAGCCGATCTAGCATATGCCTGACTTAGCCGCCCAGAGCCATGCAGAACTGCCTTATAGCGCAGAGGGATCCCCGCTGCTGGGAGATGATTTGAGGCTTGACTATAATTAGAGAAGCAGGGCGGGCCAATGCATGAATCCCCCTGGAAATAGACCCCGCCGCATAGTGGCGGTATGCATACAATCACTTACTCCCGCAGGCACGACGTGTCAGGCGCATCACTATAGCGGCTACATTAGTTCCGATGACGTGACACTGTCACTTCCCCTTGTGTCTATTATACCCGACGCCTATAATTCTATCGCATCCCAGACCAGGTTGCATCATGGTTACACAGAAAATGGATTTCGCGGTTAACTAATGACATCCTCGACTAGTAGCTATTTGATGGATCATTTCTGGGTCTCAGGGGGGCTATAGCGAAGGAGTCCCAATGCATAACATACTCCTTTTAGATAACTTTTTTCCCGACACCTTGCTGCAGGAGACTACCACTAGGCCAACATGAGTTTGACCCGGGGTCCCGACTCGGCAAAAAGTCGTCCAAGAGAGAGCCAGAACGGCTCCCTTAGTACCCGCCCACCCATAATGGCGGTGAGGAAGTCCTGCAGCTGGCCACTATGCCGCCGTAGCGAATCTGCGATTTCCTGCGGGGCCGGCTCGTCCGCGGTTTGGATCAGATAGACAATCCGCTGTTCGTCGTTGTCTCCGTCCGAGGTGCCCCTATGGTCTCTCGCGTATCTCTGCAACTGGTCCAGAACTAACCAGCACATGTAGAAGGTGGTCAAGCGCGCATTCACGTCCGACATCTTCTGCCTTAGGTCGGCAAGGCCAAGACCGCGGTTGGTAACCCCCTTCGATTTTTCCATCTCGTCCCTGACTAGGCTGTGCCTCCGGGGGATTAAGATAGTGCGAACCCGGTTGAAGCCTCTAGATATGTCGATGAGAGGCTCATTGTAGTAGTCGCCCCCTTCCGCAGGTCGCACGGAGAATATCTCCTGAGGCGACATGATAAAATGTCTCCGGAATGCTGACTTTGATATGCCGTCTCCGGTGCCGCCCTGTTGCCCCTTTTTCTTGATGGTAAATCGGATATCGTAGAAATCCTGGGCAATCATTCGGCTCTCCCGGTCGACAAAGAAGAAGACAGGTACCTGCTCGTACAATTTCTTTCCAATTCTGAAGTATGGCCCCAGGCCGCGTGTTGAAGAACTATCTCCGAGGTCGGCATACACAATTCGAGGTACCTCCATGGCGAGTTTCCAAATCAGGCGTCGAAGCTCTGGGGGGAGGCTGGGAAACATGTGGAAAGTTGTTGAGGCCATAGCGAGACTGTGTTGTGTAATTTTGACTGTCGATATTATATCCGTGGAGGCGTTGGCTCGTCGTATACCACGAATTCAGCTGTCCGGAACCAGAGATAGAGGCGTGAAGACGTAGACGATACCGGGACTCTCTGTATTTGCTGCGTAGACTTGATATATCTATGTTCTGCGTCTGAATATACACAATGGGACAACAATGCGCTTCGATATTCCATATCGAGACTCGTTTGGATGGCAGAACTGAAATTTAGGAGGGGGATCTCCAAAGAAGTAAGCATGCACTTACCCCCTTAAAGGCAGCCTCCGCTACGTGGCGTAGATCCACGGGTCTACAAAAACAATAGGCTATCATTTCATCCGGATTGTGGGATAAGTTACGGATGCGTGCGTCGGTTGTATAGGGGCGTCCACGTGAGACTCGGCGAGGACCGACGCTAAAACTCTTCGCCCCTAGATGTTTATGTCAACGCTTCTACCACATCTTGCGTTTGAAGAAAAGGGATTATAGGAACGATATAGGAGTAACGGTGCACACACCAGTCCAATAAATGACATGTTTTGTAACTTACTTTTGTGGCGACTTAACCGTGGCAATCGTTGCACTACTATTACGGTCACGGCGCACGGCGACGAGGCGTTGAGCCGTGTGGCACGAGGGGCCTCTGAATGTTACGGAAACCTGAGTATTATTAGTTATGTGCCATGATGTATGTAAATGTCACCTCTTCTAAAATCACAGTATCTTTTTTGGACTGTAAACGCTGGCTGTCTTGACATGTCGTTCGCGGTGAAAATCTTGAATTTGGTTGCACTGTTTCATCAATCTAGAGACGATTCATGAGCTGGCCCCTGGAGTGCACGAGCCCTCCTCCTCGCCCCTCTTACCATCTTTACGACTAACTGCAGTTACTAGGTAATGAAAGTCTAAATGTCAGGGAAAGAGATTCATCTTGAATGAATAGCCATATTAAATGTTATAAAATGTAATCTAGTTCATCTTCACGATGAAGTTGATGCCCAACGTCGCATTGGGTGATCAGACCCCCATGCCCAAAACATGGACCACCTTGGCATGGGTGGTCAAGGGCCTCGAGCCACCAGATCTAACAATAGGGATAGATATTTTGCACCCGCTCAACCAGGACTCGCAAGTGCATGTTACTAAGCTTTTATCTACTTGCATGAGCCACTGCTTAATTAAGCACCGACTCTATACCACGATGCGGCAAGTGCTGTGGCAAGAAACACTATTGTTGCCGAAAGATGAGTAAGTCCCGATACTGACAACCGAATGCTCTTCATTCAAAAGAGGACCGAGAAAGGTCCTTGATTGTGGTGGTCAGTCTACAATTCCCTTTGTAAGGGTTACTGTTCATTTATGGGAGGTAGTTGGGATGTGCCGGTGGGTATTGTCTGCCCCTGGAAACTTCTAGCGGCAGTCACTTTCGCCGCGATTTCAGTACCGATAAATTACTAGCAACCTCAAGTTATAGAACGCCTCAGTCTGGACTGTAAACACATGGAACGAAATGAATCATGAGCCTAATGTTCATGGCGTGCTGTTTTCTAGGCTGAAGTAGTGGTTTTCCAAGTTTCGTTGAGAACTTCGACTGGAAAGTAGCATGTTGAATAACCCTAGGGAACTAACACGCCCGGGGCACCCGAACGAGCATGGGACATGCCGATTCAAGTAATGTGGAATCACGCCTAGAGACATCTTGCCTGCCAGTGCTGGCAAAAACTAGCCACGGGGCAATCCCGTAGCATATAGGGGAAACACTGATCCAGCTTAGTTTGTCTGCAAGCGCAATGAAGAGGGCGAGTATGACCCAGCACCGGTCACGACCCCCAGTTCACACTCGCAAGAAGGAACGGGGAAGGGGGAGGAGGGGATTGGTGTGCCGGCAAGCTCTGCGTCTCCTCCCCCCTCTCCTCCCAGAAGGGTCCGCGTTCAGGACGTCCATCCGGACTGGAAGGGGCGCCTACAAATTCCCAGGATCCCCCGGCTAGGCTGAGTTAAATTTCAGCGAACGAGCGGGCTACCTGGTTACCTATATCAAGCCTACTCAGGGCTTAACAGTAAACTATTGGATGCCCTATGTAGACATAATCAATGAGCACGAGGTCGGAAAACTTTTACGTACTCCGGGTACACATATCAAGACCATAGTGAGTTCGTAGATAGGTCTGGACTACACGATCGTCGCTGGCAGGGACTGTGGCGTCGCCGGGCTGTGGAAATGCTGCTGAGCCGGATCCCGAAGGTAATTATAATTATAGAAAAAGTCGGACGGGGACCGGCGGGGTAATCTTCCGCGTAGATTGGGCATCATGTCCAGCCGTGGGTGCCTAATTCTCATCTAATTCCTTTCCTCCATAGAATAAAGATCGACTTCTCCGGTTTGCCGTCAACGAAACGCCCATAGAGGAAATCTTTGTTTGGAATTTGGTTGCCAAGTGGGAGGAAAAGACGCGAAAGCCAAGGTCAACTACTTATTAGCGAGTTCGAACAGACTTAAACCCCCTTTTATTCTACGAGATCCTTGCAGAGTACATGGGTCACATCTAGACAACAGATAAATCTTGCTTGGTTGCCGTAACTCAAGGGATTCCTCAAGAAATTGTTTATGCTAGAAACCAGAAAATTTTGTCACATGAAGCTAAAGATGTACAGTATCTTCAGTGCCTGGTCGCTCGCGACCTGTGATTCGACTGAGCTGGGCTGGCAGCCTTAGCTGTGTAAGTAGGAAGCAAGGGCCTACACTTACACATATGCACGAAAGCTTGTCTGCGGACAATTATAAGCCTAACAATCCTATTGGTGCCATTGTGATGGGACGTCGGAGATCTCGCCTGACCATGGCGAGATGCGAGGTCGCAAAGCCGCTTTGAGGATCTCGGCGGCTTTTCTCTGAGACGCGCTAAGAGAGGTCGTCACTGGTATCCACCGTAGTGTCACTCGAGGCAAAATGGGATTTTGTCTGATCGAAAATTTCTTTCTACCCGCGTGTTCGTTGTGAGGGGCCTCAAGTACATACATAGTGTGGCGTATGGACGGACGGTTGCTTGGCTTCGACGGCGACGTCAATCTTGATGCCCAACGAACGCTCTAGCGACCCTGGCTCTCTGCGACTTCCTGGTGTCAGGTTTCTTCCGAGAAAGTATCTAGAGCCACAAAGTAAGGAATGTTCCGTGCGGTCGATTTTTCACCAAGCTTCTCTACAGCTTGTCCGATGGCTCGTCCACACCATGTCGATGCGTAGGCGGCATGGGTGAGGCTGAAGTCGGCCGGAGGAGTGTGGGGCCTCCGCACCTAGTTCCGCAGCACATAGCGGCTTACACTAATTATAGGGGAAACTGAAAGCGATCTGAGGCGAACAAGAGTTCATTGTAGGAAACGCCGACAGGCGGACATAATTTCTAGTTAGCTCTAGGAATCCTTCCTTGGGGAGATACTATCGATGTATTGGATGTTGAATCATGTGATGCGTGTCTCAGTCGCCTTGTAGAAGTGGCAGGGATGCTTGGAGATGAATATGTAAGGGACCTGCTCCTGACATCACTAATTGATCGGTATCTAGGTAAGCAGGTAGGGTCCTCTCCATAGGGCTGAACTGACGTGGCGGACGATTCCACGCGAGTGGCGATTATAACATTTCTCGAGATAATTGCCGTATTCCGTAGGCGCAGGACCTTATCATGAGAGCATTCATGCCCAACACTCTGCCAAATACTAGATCTGCTATGGTTTGGAGGTGCCGAACCGTGGCTCTGGAAGTGGAATTGGAAGATCCTTGGGATCCTCTAGCGACCTAGCCAGCCTAGGTGTGTCATTCAACTTTCACAAGGATATTCCCCGTACACAGGGGTCCAGACGAAACTGGTTTGGCGCCGTTTGCTCCTTCACTTAAACCATGGTACCGGGAATGGGCCCCGGGGCCCGCGCTGCTTTAGACTAGAACCCCTGTAGACAGGGATCGGCGCTGAAGACTTCGTGAGAAGCCAAAATTGTGTGCTACAACTGTTAGAGACAGGAGACTCCTGCGAACCAAGATACCGCCAAATGGCTGCTGGGGATAAATCCCACTCTGTCATACTCACCGACCCTAACAGGTTACGAGCAATAGCGGTAATTCTATGAGGCGGGTTTTGGTGCAATCCTACCTTCGTAGTAGTGCTATGGCTATTCTCGCAGTCAAAATGGACCCTGATCGGCAGATCAATCATAACCATGTTGCACGAAATCCTCGAGAGGAAACCTACGGTGATGAATGAGGAGACAATGCAGTTATCTAGGCCTACGACTGGTCGTCTACATAGACGTACAGACGTAGAGAATTCGGCATTCAGGGTCCTGAGCACAAGCATCAATATGGTCTCTTGCATTACCTGCCAGTTTATGTTTGACGAGGGACGGGCCGGGCAGCTTTAGCAGCGGTTAAGATGGCTGGTCGGCTGGTCGGCTGGTTTGGCGGCTGGTGGAAATCCAGCATGAGGCCCTGACCCTACCTACCTTACCCGTGTCCCTAAGCTAACTAAGTAAAACTACCTGTCAGGCCTGGATAGAACTTCTAGAAAAGCGCACATCGTAGCGTGGCAAGCTGGGGAGCACAACGCCAAAACGCCGAGTGGCAGAAAATCGCCCGAGAGCTTTGGCTGCCCAGTGCGTCGAGCTTTACACAGAATGGTGATGTCAAGGGATTTTTCTTGTCGGAGTAGGGTCCGTACTTAGCCGGCAGTTTCTGTCCTTGTAGTTAGCGGATTTGGGTAGCTGGCTAAACTTTCCGCTGGAACGGCGTCGCGCCGGCGTGCCGGCGGCGGCACCGAAGATCACGGTACAATACATGATCTACTGATCTACACGGAGGCGGCTTCTTGGTTTCTGCCCAACCGTCCGAAACTGTCAATGTGTACTTCTAACGTAAATGCCTAGCTACAATGTGAGGATGGGAATTTGAAGTTGGCATGTAAGCCAAGATACGAACTTGGTCGCGATGTAGAGAATGACTATTGACTTGGCATATACTGGACCCTGCGCCGGGACTCCCGTCAGAGTTCTCTCGTGAGGAGCCACTACGTATGTGAGTCCCTAATGGGATGCACGAGACACATCTTATCCATCCCACTATTCCATAATCCTAGATGCCTGACTGCTTACTTCGTAGCCGATATGCTTTCTCCTAGATTACGGAGATAGGTCTCGTGGCAGCCACAATCACAATGTCGTCCATGCATGCGCCCTGCCGCCGTGGGGGGTAGGCATCTAGAGTAGTGGGCAAGACATGTCTGTCAGCTCATCCCTCAGCCCTGTATTGAGGTCAAAGCCAACTCAAAAATGTGCATTCTTTAGGGGTTCTTAAAACCCATCCACCCAGCATCTAAGAAAGAGACGAGAAAAGGGGTGAAGTTGCAATCATCGCCGCTAAGATGTCACTTACCCGTCGACACCAAGCCAAACTTTGATATTCCATACCGCTTACCTTCTTAGCATACCGTATTTCTTGTCTACTTCTCATTGTTGACTTGGCTTAGAAGGAGACTTGAGGGAAGCCAAAACATCACCCAACCTACTGCCTCCTTTTCCGAGATGTATTGGCACTGCCTGCCCCACCTAGATAGGTACTATCCGAACCTAAGGATCCATAGATGGTACTTTGTTGTAGGTACCTGGCAGCTATCAGAACCTGGGAACTCAGGTACTTTATGTCAAGTACTGACGTACCGATAGGAGTAGCTGCTCCGCACTGTCCAGGTGTTTCTACAACTGCTTGGTTTGGATGTAAGGGGGGCATTGTATATTCACCTTGATACATCCATGGATTTAGTCGAAACCTTTCCGTTAGTCATCCGACTGCGTTGCATGAACCAATAGCAGGCGTTCTACCCTTCTTCCAAGGTTGATTTTCGAGATATTCTATTGTTATGTATTTGCCTCGGTATTCAGGTAGTTTCTTACTTCTTTAAACCGAGTAGTTACTTAGGTCTCTTAGGTAGGTACTTGATGTAATCAATATGTATACACACATATGGCCTGATACCCATGAATACCCGGGATACACCTACGAGGCCTATTAGCACTGCTAAGGAGACATATCTATGTATGTATTGTTCCTGTCACTAATCCTCTTTACCTCCTGTTCGAATCAGACGACTTAAGGACGGGATGCCAATCTTTCTGGACCAATTCTATAACCCCTGACGCCGTCGATTGTCCTTGTTAGCATCTGACATTGGAATACTTGCCCAGCTTGTACTAGGTAGCAGCACGGACTACATTCAGATACGTACCTACTTAGGTAGTAGGTATTCTCTACAGAGTACTGCTATGGAAACCTGGGTGCCGAGAGGCTAAAGCAGGAACCACCTCTTATTTTCACTAGGTACGTAACATCGTGCTGGCGGAACTCGGGTAGGGGCCGGGCAGAGGCCGTTAGCGCTAAATAATCTAGGACAACCTAGTTTATGCCGATCAATTTATAGGTACAGTATCCCTTTTCCAGAAGATGATATCGAATCCTACCGTTCTCTCCCCGACCCCATTATTTTATTCTTTCTTTCTTTCTTTCTCCAGAGCTTCCTTTGATGCTATTCACAGCCAGACAGCCTCCGCACCTCCTTATTGTATAGGAGCTAGGGTGCACAGGTGTTATCGTTTAACCCCAGCTGAGTTGTTGCACACTGTGCCTATAACTTTGAGAAAGCAGCTCATTAATCAATCAATCGATCAATCAGCTTACTTCTCTAATGACCCAATTCTATCGCGTCCATCTAATTCATATATTGAATCGTATCGGGTTGTCTGGAATGCGTAACGTCGTGCGTGGATACGTACGTACTTTGCCATGTATCCGCAAGGGCTATGAATCAAATGGAAGCCCTTGTGTAGTGATTCGCCGAATTATTAGAGGAATAATTTCCGGCGCCCGTAGGTCCTACTGGGCAATGGCTATGCTATTGGACGCGATAATTGTATGTCGAAGAACTGTTAAAAGGGAAATACAATTCGGAGTTAATGATCGTAGGGCAAATAAGCGGGTCATTCCTACCAGTAATGATGTTGATAGGAACCGGGGAATCGGGTTTTGGCGGACTCTTTTTTAACTACTGGATATAATCTGGAACCGCACGCATTATGGTACCCAATCGTCGTTCGTATTCAGCTTTGGGGTATTTCTATAGCTGCTGCTCAGAGAGAAAAAAAAAAATAACACAGCCCTCTGAAATGACGCACCAACGGCAAACGCGACTTGCCGTTCGCCGTAGGCTACCTAATTTTCATGTGACCATTTTTGCGTGGGCGTCGCGCTACAGGGGACTTGGCGTGAGGCGATTGAACGGGTAGTTGAATTGGTTACCGCCGGAGACACCGTTTCCAGTATCTCATGGTATAAATTACGTCTGGCAGGGGGAAGAAAGGAGGTCCTGAGCTAGAAGCTTTCGAGAACGCTTCTCCCTTGCCGGGTTGGAAATGAGCTGATGTCATGAGAAGTCGTACGTATGCCGCAACCCCGGGAATCTGATTAGATTTTGTTGCTTGGACCCATAAAGTAAGAGATTCTGCGGGAAAACTGTAATGACAATATTTCCTGTAGCCATCTGCGACGCACTCTTGTCTTCTCGACTGCATTCGTTATGACTGTTTTGATGATGTGCATAATCATGCAGTTGCATGGTGCGACAATATTGAGATGGCTGTCTTGATTATTTGGTCATGTTTGTTTACATGTAGTGGTGGTGGCAGCATTAGTAGGAGTAATATGCCGTATATGGATGGTAGCGAGGGAATGGTAAGAAGCCGGGCATGCTGGATAGCAGGCCGCCGGTTCGTTTGATTGATGATTAAGTTGCAAATTGCAATCAAACTTGGTCCGGGTTCTCTGGGCATTTACCGGTTTGTTTATGCACGGTCTACAGGGTGGTAGGGCGACTAGGGCCTTGCATGAAACGCCGTTACCCGAAGCGTTGGTAGCGTGGTCATGCTTCTCGAAGTTTTCTAGAAGCATACTGGATTAAGTTTAACGCCGTTTTTGAAGAGCCCCCTCTCCTTCGACCCCCTCTCTCGAGGGGTTCCTTTCCAAGCCCTGTCTGCTAGTGACCTACCTGTCTGGTCTCCTCATGTTACAACCCACCACAGGGGAACATCCACACTGACATCCACACCTACAGAGGGTGCAGCATAAAACCCATGTCCTCCGTGTGGGCTTGCCGGGTTGGAATCGATCCCGGTCGACGCCCCTTCCCCCCACACAGCCCTCGAGGACCAACCATGAGGCAGGGCGACACGAACGTCAGATTGGGTGGATTCGAGGCCCAAAATTTGCCAGACAGTCGGTGTCTTTGACCGCTAGCAGTCTAGCTAAAATGGACCACAACGGGGAACCGTTCCGTAGGTTAAAAAGAATAGTGGCGTCGTAGATATCATTCCTGACTAACCTCCGATGTCACTTCGTCAGGCAGTTTCGAAAGGAGGGGGAAACTGGGGGAACTGGTTTCGGTAGTGGAAGTTGTAGGTGATTTGACATGAATATGATTTACGACGGCTTTATTTTTTTTTTAATTTTTTTACCTATATACCTGAAGCCTGTATTGATCTCTAGAGTCGGTGCCCGAAGCCGGAAGATGTCTTCGGGAAGCTCGCTCGGGTATGAATGGGCACCCAAGCAATGATGCATTCTCCTGGCTGCATGGTAACTATGCTCAGGACTAGTTGTGCACATTACATAGGAACAGTCGGTTAAGAAAAGACTTAAGGCTGCTGCCGCTGGTGATCAACAGTTTCGAAGGTGCCTACTACTACGTAGCTAAGAAAATACAAACCCCTGTCCGTTTGTACGTATGCATGTACTATGTATGCAATTCGCTAGTACGAATACAAGGCGCTGATCGGCCAAGTCGGTAGTGGTGGACCATTCAATGCAATTCAGGGGGGGACCCGGGTAGTGCTTCGCAAATAATAATACGTAGTGAGTAGTAGTGGTGGTAGTAGGCTGTCTTGCTGGTCTGCTGTCATAGTAAAGACACGAATTATTACTGGTCAAGTATTTTACAGTACACACATGATGGATGGGGAAGAGTAACACGAGCGAGTTGGAAATCCGGACGACCAGCCTCCTCCTACATACAGTGCCTAAATGCCAGCCACAGTGACGGGCCAACGTTGGTGGGTAACCACGCATCCACGCCACCCTTGTACCCGGTGGAATGGATGAGGTCGATCGTTTGTGCGCGCGAGATCTCTTGACGGCAGTCCACCCCAGCTTACCTACACCGTAGGTGTGTGCGAGCAGCAGTGATTATACTCCGTAGATTGGTAAAAGGAACCCAAGACATACCTTCCGCAGAGTCGGTAGGCCCTGTTCATCGTATGTTCTAGATGGACGAATGAGCGGCGGTGAGCAGTACCCATGTTGAGGCTATAGGACGAACTATCGCCAAAAGACCTAAAATGGCATAAGTAACCCCTCTTGCTAAAACCCGTGAGAGTTGTTCATCCTCGTGGCAGTGTTGTGTTGTTGTTGTTGTGTATGTGTGTGTGTGCCTACTAGTTACATACACCACGTATGTAGCAAGATCCACGATGATTTGCTGTCGTCCTTTTACATAAGCGGTGTACGTAGATATCTCGGCTACTCCTAGGGAGGCATTTTCTGCTGTCTGTTTTGCGACATATTTGCCAGCAGCGGGGTCATCTTCCACGGCACAGCGAGTTAAACGTCTGCTGATCTCGGTTGTCGCCAGAACTGCGCCTTTGTCAACTCATTGCATCCTCAATAGGGAACCGGAGACCAGAACCCTACTTGAGGCCCTCTCCACTACAACTATATACTACAAATGCATTATGTACATAGGCGGGAGGCAAAGCATATAAACCGCCCTAAGCATTGGGTATTGAGAAACTGGGCTATCTGTAATGTGTGTAATAAATTCGAACTTAAGACAGGCTGACAGGTACGCAAAGATCAGGGTTCTCTGAAGAAGCTGTGGCCAACGGTATTTGATCGGTATTCCTTCCTTTCGAACCTCGGGAACCTGGAGGACGTGAACTAGACCCATATTTCAACCCCATAGTTAGATACCTGCCAACGTGCCAGACGTGCTAAGGAGATATGTACATATATAAGCATTCTGTTATGAATTGCTTTCTGTATACTCCGTACCTTAAGTGTAATAACACCAATGAAGAAACCTTGTCTATATTAATCAGCCTGGCTGGTTTACCCGAGTTCTCTATAGCCTAGAGGAAGTAATGTCTGCCTATTGGGTAATATTTCAGTAAATAAGAAGAAGATGTTTCCAAGCTAAGTGAGGGCATTACTATGTGTTTTATTGTTTGCTTTGACTCTTTAACTATTACATGCCTACCTTATGTATGAAGTATGCATCTACCTATTGTAGCATAATAGACATAAGATCGTTAGGCTCCATTGAACAAGAGCCTAGTATATACCTCTGCCTTCTCATATAATTTGTTCACCTCAAGTAGATATGCATATATGTGTTGTGCATTAGGGGTGAAGAGGAGTAAACCTAGACATCCTATTGTTATCTAAGTAGGTTAGGTACCTACCTACCGTTATGCTAACGGCCTACATAATAAGAGAGAGAATTGACGGCAACTACTATGAATGTATGTATGATAACTAAAGTTAATGGCGGTAGGCAGGCAGGCGGTAGAGAGACCCGAGTCCGCTAAATAACACATCAGAAAACAGGGCCCACTTAGAATCAGTATCCGGTCCCCGGCCAATAAACTTTGGTACGTACATAGGTAGCTACCTATAGGTGCTGTAGCTACATAAGCTGCCTACATGGTATATAGGTGGGTACTCAGGTAGGTACAGCCAAACAAGTACCAGCCCTAGAGGTATCCAAATGGATACGTACCGAGGCAGGGAAGGTACAGGGCTTCCTAGTAGTAAAGCCCCCTGTATATACAAAGATACTATATAATAGGTACCTTAAACCAGGTATATACACTAATCCAGGTTAAGGAAAGGCGCGTTTTTCAAGGTGGACATTTGGGCAGGGAGCCATTTCATCACCTCTGATAATTTTCCTTCACTCTGCCATTTTAACGATTATCATCCCAGTAACAAGCACCATCATCATCAAGCACCACCAAGAATCAGGAGCCGGGAAAGAGAGAAAAAAAAAAGGGAAAAAATAATAATAATACAACACACGGTCATATCCTTCTTTTTCCCCCCTTGATCCCTTGATTCCTTGGTCTCCCCCCCTCCCCCCTCCGAATCTACTACATACTTCATCCTCGTCCCGAGCACACACCATCGTCGCATGAATCTTCCCTTTCTTTCTCACTTCCTACCTTGGTTTACTTACCACCCCTACTATCTGTCTCCCACATACGTAACCTACGTACACACACGTCTTTAATCGTCATTCATCGGCGAAGCTTCCTATCTAGAACAACATCCGACCGCATACCTAGGTACTACTATACACCACCACCACTCGATCGCCATTCCTTGCTTGCACATACGCGCATCTCGCATCTTGCATCTTGCGTATCTTGCTTGCTTGCGTATCCTGTGTCTTGTCTCTCTCTCTCTCTCTATCTACGTTATCCCTCTTACGTAGCCACCAGCCATACCAAACGAAACAAAGCAAATCAAACCTGCCTAGGTAGCTAAACACGTCACAACCAACATATACGTCTGAGTGTAGGTAAGTTAGGATCACATACTGCTCTGTCCTATCCCAACTGCCGTCTATACTATTACTCTTGTCCTGTGTCCAATCCATGTCCTTGCTTTGCTATACATATCTACCTATACACACAGACACGCGCATACGCTCTCTCTTCGTCCATCTCTTTTCTCTTTCTCTTTCTCTTTCTTTATCTTTGTCTCCTGTCTTCGTCTTCTCCCCCGCGTCGTCGGTCTGTCACTCGGTTGGTCCGGCTGTCTATTTGGGCAAAACCGCGTTTGGTTGGCTGCATTTTGAGCTATATGAGACATGACCATGAAGCATGGCTATATGACATGGCGCTGGCTCTTCGGAAGCCCACAAGGTTCATCAGCCCCACCTATGATGGAGGGGGGTTGTTTGCTCAGTTTGTTGCAGCAATGACAACGACGATAACGCCCCCTACCTGGTGTCAGATGTCATGTGTCGGATACCATATATCAGGGATATCTATTATCAGTGCGCCAAGAGTGTTCTCACCCCACGGTTCGAATCTAGATAGATCATTGTTTTCTGCAGCTGTGCATACATTGACGTCCAGTACGAGTCGAGGCACCATCAGATGTTACGGCGCCATGATACCTATACCCCTATACCGCTATGCCTTGTCATGTATCTAGCTATTTATGATTCTAGTGTCTGGTTCTAGATATCGGTAGAATGCTAATCTCTAACTCTCTGATCGCAGTATCTCAGACACGCCTTAGTTGGACTGTGTTGCAGGCCGGAGTCGCGGGTTTACAACACCTACATACCACGGACGATCGAAACCGGTGGCCCCGATAAAAGTTGCTTGCTATACAAGACAGCAGCCGAGCATATTCCAAGGCAGACACGATTACCTCCGCTTGGTTCTTTTGGAGTACATCCGACGATACCGACTGAGTATCACTGACAATAAATCCAATAACTCTCGGCACCTCGACCAAGACACCCAGGTCAAGACATCGCTACTCGACCAATTTGTGCACCCATTGTGGCCCGATAACCCCATCACCGCCCGTACCATTAATCTACTGCGACTATATACCGACGATCTACGCGAAGGGTCTGTTGGGACGCGTCGCCATCTTGGCCTAAATTGAGCTTTCGTTTGGTAGTGATATAACACTCCATGTTACGGTCAAATCGTACGATATCATAGGGGCGTATAGGATAGGCCTCTGCAACAGTATATACGGCCTCGAAAACGATACGATAACCGCACCGTGCAAATTCAAGGCTTAAGGCATTATTACTTTGCCAAATTTTAGGGTAAGTATCTTCACTGTCTTCTAAGCAGTGGTGCTAGTAATTGCTTATGGCCGCGAATAATGCAAACATGTCCAGGGCTTATGCCACTATTTCACTGTTACCGTTCAGAAGATGAGCTAATGCGATATCACAGATCACTGTACTGATCATAGAAATCGGAGTAACTGAAAATCGTGTATGAACACATATTCAGTGGGTCAGAAGTTGGCCGTTGAATCAGACAGGTTATATTACAGGGGTATGACCATGTCCAGATCGCCACCATCGGAGGTGATGAATATTACGAGTATGGTGGATGACAAGAGAAACGTAGCCATGGGTGGCTTAGATGGGTCTGTTGGGCCTCACGGAGCTATGCATGAACACCATCTCCTCACACATCATCAGCTTGCTGGTGCCGCTATTGACCGAACAAACTCTCCTCATGGCTCCGAGAGCTCTTACCATTCAGCTCACCGATCGACTGGCAATGCGTTGGACGCGTTAAGTGGAATCACCAACCATCGGCCATATGGATCGCCATCCTCTCTACACACGCCGTTACATACACCAATGCAGACGCCTCTTCAGATGCCTGATAACATACCATCCAGCGTCCCCGCGGGTGTGATGATACCTGGTATGCCGACGATGGGTTCAGGAGTGCATATGGGATACAACAAACCTCCGGATATGCCGCAACAGGCCAATGAGGCTAAGCCCTATCCTTGCAGCACATGTGGCAAGGGTTTCGCCCGGCGCAGCGACCTTGCCAGGCACGGTAAGATCCACTGGAAAAATCACATGTGATATGCTCGAACTAATGATTTTTCCAGAACGTATCCACAGTGGTCATCGGCCACATGTTTGCGACCATATGGGTTGTGGTAAGCAATTCATTCAGCGATCAGCTCTTACTGTCCACCAGCGGGTCCACACTGGCGAGAAGCCACACATGTGCGAACGTTGTGGCAAGGTATGTTATCCTACATTTACCCGTAATGCTCTAGAATGTAGTATTGACAGTCTTATCTAGCCCTTCAGTGATTCGAGCTCCCTCGCGAGACATCGACGCATCCATTCAGGAAAGAGGCCTTACAAGTGCCCGTATGCCGACTGCCAGAAGACCTTTACGAGGCGTACGACCTTAACTCGACACCAGAACCACCACACCGGTACTGTAGAGGAGGCGGCAGCAGCCACTGCTGCAGCTCTTGCAGAGCAGGCTGCTAAGAACGCCATTAAGGGTGTGCCCAAGCGTGCAATCAGCCCATCTGATGCGGCTGCGGCTGCGGCTGCTTTGAGCCACCATGGCTCTCCACTGAACCATGGATCTCCAATGAACCAGGGGTCGCCGATGCATCATGGCTCACCTCTAAACTCGCCCTCGCCGGGCCAGCGAACTATGTCGATGTCTCCCAGTGCGGAGCTTGCGGCTGCCAATGCGATGCGCCAACAGAACGACTTCTCATATCTGAGTAGTGTAGCGGTCCCTGCTCACCTCCGCACGGATATGCCCGCCATGCATAGCCAGAGCCCCACGTCAGCTCCGACCTATGCCACGACGATGCGGCCCACTTCGCACCCACACCACACAGCATTTGCCCCGCCGCCTACGTTGGAGCCGAACCTCGAGCCGAACCAATCACCAGCAGGAAGTGTAGCTGGCAGCCCTCATATGGGTAGTGTCGGCTGGCAGTCTCCTACCCATATGGCGTCGCCGACCCACCACATGGCTTCGCCCACTCACAGCAACCCTGGCAATGCCTATGTCTATCCCGACCCGGATCAAAGCCCGTTCACGAGCAATCACCTTGGCCAGATGTATTACAATGGTGTAGGCCAGCTGATCCGACGGCCGAACAGTACCGACCCGGGCACGGGCGGTTATGATGATGTTAAACCTCGCCCCAATGAACTATGGGCCGGAGCGCAGTAGGAAGGCGTTCTCGGCTTCTACTAAGGTCTCACCGGTTTCTACGCAGCTTTCTACCCTGCAGGAAACTCGAAGCATCATCACCACTTGACCAGATTCCCTTTTCAGCATATTTGCTTTTGTGCGAACGGTTTTTAATACCCAGCGGATAATACAGTGTCCGCAGCATGCTTTTGGATGAAGGATCCAGCACCTGGCGTTTCAATCGAGACATCGTCTTCCGGTATTCAATCGGTTCTAGCATGGCGTTACGTCGTTACTGAGTTTTTTTCTTTTTCGGTTTGCCTCTACCACAACCTAATGCAGCATCCAGGTGACGAGTTTCGTCCTGTTTGCCAGTGGACTTTTATAATAATGCAATGTCGGTGTCCCCACGCATCTAGAGGGTGCGCCCGAGACCCGATGGCCGCGTCCCATTTCAGTTACACTTTCCTCTCTTCTCTTGACATAGACTGCTTAGGCTTCGCCAGCCTTGACGATACAGAGCGCCATATCGAGCGCTTGAATGGATCACGGGGAGAACGGAGTGTTTGTGGATTCGTGAGCCGCGAAACAGGGCGGCTTAAAAAAACTTAGACGCTCGCTGATAGATTGCGGGAAGGAGGGAAAATGGAGAGGGGTGGTGGTATAAGGAGGCGCGTTGTTTTTGTTTGTACGGTAGAATGCCCATGCAACCCAGTCCCTTGACCATTGTTGGGCTCAGGCAACGGCTTCAGTACAGAATCGAAAGCGCTCGTTGATTTGGTCACCCTTGGTTTTACGGCTATATCTAAAGTGAACATGTCCATGATGTTTTGACACAAATTACACGAAGTAATGATCCCGGGGAAAAGAGGCTTTGACACATCTATTGCCGCCTCGAAATGCGTTCGGCGAAACAATGAGTATTGAGCATTGTAGCGCTCCCCTACGGCGTCAATTGTTTCAACGTGAAAAATCCCTTGCGCGGATCATCATCTAGCATTCCCCTTCCAGGATGCGCGGGGAGTGGAAATATAGGTGAGATCCGCCACGTGTGTTGTTGCTCAGCGCCGCAATAGCACGCTATCTCGGTCTCTCTTCTTCCTTTCCCTTTCTTTGGGCCGTTCTTTGATTTACTAGCGTACCGTACCTTCCCCCCCCCCCCCCCCCCTTTTCGATAGGAAAATCTGACGATCCTGTCGAAACTCGTGGGCTTTTAGACGCGCCCAGAACCCGCGAGGTCTCAGACCAGCCACTTCAGCCACTTCTCCGGTCGCGGTCGCCCTCCACGTGTTCACCGGCGAGGAAAGACCCGGCGGGCCACGCGGAGCGAAAGAGTCGCGCCATCCATCCCCCATCAGCTCCCCGCCCTAGTTGATCCTTACTCTGCCCATATGTATGCCCTGTTTCTGCGATCTGCCAACGATAATGCTGATGCCCAAGCTGAGTCACGGGCGGTGATCGGGGTGGCAAGGGACCTACCTATAGGGAGCATCTGTATTCGATGGAAACCTAGAAAACTGTAGGCACTACATGATCAACGACTTCAAGACTTTAGCATCCAATCATATCAAACGTCCAGGCCAAATATTAGGGATTTAATGGACCTCGACCTCTTATCTTAGGGATTGGCTTATATCATTTTGTACTGCAATCTTCTAGGGTTCTGTCGGCTATGCTGGTCTAGCCAGCTACCTAGAATGTCAAATTGTACAGAACTTCGTTTGTACAGATTTTCCTATCCAGTTACCTCATGTGGAGGAAGGGAGGGATGAGGAGGGGAAAGACAGAGACAGATAAGGCACGAGTGGGATAGCACGCCAGCAAATGCGAGGTGGTGAGACCACACAAGTACTGACCTTGGCCCGAATGCGGCTAAAGCCCAGTAATTTTCTCAGCCTTGAATGCCACGGGCATCAGCGAATGGTGTAGTTGTACCGGGGGGCGGCTAGGTGGCCAAACACACATACACACGCCAGTCTGTCACTCATGTCAGGCCACTTCAAGCGCCCAGACATACGGTACTTATTTTGGTTGTTTTTTTTGTCAGCCTTTAAAACCTGAACCGAACAAAAGTGCACGATCAATAATCAGAGACGGGATTAGATCGACCCGAGAGGACAGATGGAGGATCTCGATTGCACTTATATGTGATGGGCAATGTAAGGAACAAAAAAACTCGTACGATTGCCGGAACGCCAGACTCTCAGCCCCGGAACCTTTATTTTGTTTTAGGGGCCGTCCGTGGTCTATTCGGGCCTCTCTTGCTTTTCGCACCCTCCTCTCTTCCGACTGGTAGGGGATATGAGCAGGGCAGGGGGAATCGGAGGACCAGATAGGAGGAGTACATAGATGCCAGGAAGAAGCAGCAGAAATGTCGTTGAGATGACCTATCAGCCTCCCCCTGTCCCCCCACCCTGGTCCCTTCTGCCGTCTAGACAATCCTGGCCTTACCCCCCTGGCGTTGCCGCATTGCTGCAGTATGCATTGCCCACATAGGGGGTTCCCCACGCCTATGAGAGCGCGCGCGCGCGCGTTCGTGGTATCTCCTCCCCGGTTTATTGATTTGTGATCATGGGCCTATTAGATAGTACATATCCGGGCGTCAAACACCTTTTGACACCACAATACACAGCAAGTTGCCGACTGACCACGGCAACCGTGTCTTCAGCATCGGCTAATCTTACCCCCCTTCGGGGCCCTCCCCTTTCTTTACCAACAAGATGGGAGAGCGGGGATTTTCCTCCCCATCCCATCCTCATCATATCAACGCTTCCGCCCTTCCGATGCTTGCACGCACAGGACCTAATAGATTCAAACTAGACTATTTGGGGCGTGCATGGTGAGGGAACATAAGCGAGTGAGATGAATGTGACACCAGTGCTGGTTTTGTTCCATTTTAGCTTTTTAGCTCTTCTCTGTGTCTCGTTCTTTCGCCTCTTACCGTTGTCCTGGGAAGCTTAATTTTTTGTCTTGTCTTTCAACCTCGGGAGCTGCCCCCCCGTTCCAAGTCGCCTTGCCTGTGACGTCCATGTCTAATACCACTTGCTACCTGAACTTAACCTCCCGTCCAATGGCGCACCGGTGTGGACACACTCTTCTGCCATCGCCGCCTCGTCTTGCGCGGAGGACGGGGTCGCGTCATTCCTGTCTGGCACAGGTGAGACCTCGCCTCATCTTCATTCCCGCCTGCCCTCTCTTCTACCAGGTGCATACTTTTTACACCCCTCCTTTCGTATAACCTCCGTCCCCTTTCTGGGATGATCACAGGCAGCCTCCTCTTCAGCAGTAATTCCCGACTGGGTGGTAAGCAGTCGCCGAACTCAGGATATCGAAGTTTTAAACTTTCCTTGCCTCGGGAGGCTTTCCATTGGACTTTACCCTCTCCCTCCGTATCACATATGACATGCCATCTTCCAGAGAATGTCTCTGGGCCCCGGAAGTAAGCCGCTGTTAGATTGTCAATGCCTTATTCTATAACTTTTGTCCGACCACCAGATCTACCTGACTATCATCCTACTCCCCATGTCACGTTATGGTGCCATGAGAGAAACGCCGTGGGGGTATTCTCGATTGTAACGCCATGACATATCACCCTCTCTCTCGTGCTTTCGTGAACACACCCAGCTGACACTAACGTACTCTCCCACCAGCGACCTTCCTGGTCCTCCTGGCCATCTTCTGTCACGCGAGATATGTCTCGTAGTTGGACATGCTGCTACTCTGCTCGCAGTATCCTATATCGAGCCCGTTTATATAAATGCTTGATCCCACGACAGCCTCCGTTACGGCCGAGCAGCAGCCGGGGACGTCTACCACACAGCAAATCACGATCTTATGCAGAGTATACAGGTGCATAACCTCAAACCACTGCCCCAGGCCTCCTACCATGGTCAGCATACAAGACTTGCTACTCCCCACAGAAGAAGAGCCTGTAGCCAGCCCCCGAGGGTTTGACGGAAGACCAGGAGGGAAATCTGCTGCCAGTCCGACAAAAGGACCGGGAATTGCAGGCTCTACGCACTTCCGAGTCGAGTTCATCCTCGACACCATATGTCCGCATTGTTATATCGGGTTGAAGAACCTTTCCGCCGCCATCCAGATCCACCAAGAGCGGCACCCCGAGGACACCTTCGAGGTCACTTTCTCCCCCATCATCCTTAACCGTGCTGCCGGTCGAAGCGGTGGGTAACATTTAATATTACGCTCGCCGAAACATTTTATGGCTATATGCCTTGCCATGCCATTCGATCATGACTCTTACATCATGCCTGATATTCCCAATCATCAGTGGCTGGAACCTATGCCCCTCTGCTTGGAGACTTCTACGTACAGATGAGCAAGCATCTAAACCTTCCCCTCCCTCGTCACTATCTTGATCTAATCCCCTGACCCCGGCCCTTCCCCTCCAGCAACGTTTCAATGATACTAAGAACGGCTCAAGCATCTGCTGACATATCATGCCGGCAGCCTACGACAAGGGCACGTACTACATCTCGCACCGCGGCTGGACGCCCTCGCACCTGGCCAACTGGGCTAACATGGGAGCAGCGGCCGGCATCGCCTTCAGCTGGCGCGGCCTCACAGGCCATAGTCGCGACTCGCACAAGCTGCTGCGGTTTGCGCTCGAGGACCGACCCACCACCGCGCGGAGCATTACCTTTGCGCGCGGCGTCGGCACCACGGCCACGGCGCTAACGGGCGCAAGCGCGGGAACCGGAACGAGAAGAGGAATGGGGACGCGCGCGGCGGATCCTACTCCGCATAGCGATCGTTTTCCTTCCATTTCTACCCCTGACCCGTTTGCTCCGCCACCACAAACACCCAGGCTCCACCAGCGACCTCCATCCGCCGGAGCCTCTACCGGTTACCACGATCCCACGCGACCCGACTCCCACCCCCCCGTATCGCCGCAACCACAAGCCCGGGGCCCAGCCCTGCAGTTCCGCCTCGCGCATGCCGTTTTCAGGGCCTACTTCGAGGAAGACCGGGATCTTTCGGACCGCGCGTCCCTTGCGGAGATTGGCGCTGCCGTCATGGGATATCCGGTTGCAGAGGTGCGAGCGTGCCTTGACGACGACGAGGATCATGACGGCGGTGGAGATGGATATGGTGGTGACGGTGTCAGGAGTAGTGTAGGTGGGGAGGAGAGGAGATATTCTCGCGATGATCCGCAGGGAAAGAGTATAGGGAAAGGCAAGAGGAGGGACGACCAAATAGGAGGTATACGCGAGGGCCAACGTGATCGCTTTCGTGGTAGCGAAGGCCCAGACGATAATAATAGAAGGCTCCGGCTTGGCCAAGCCGGTAGTAGTGGCGGCGAGTCTAAGGGCGAGGGCGAGGATGACAGGGGCGGAAGCGGAGGCGGGTGGGGCCGCGCGGTCGACGCCCTCGAGGCCGACGTCCGCGCCCGCGGCATCGCCGCCGTCCCCACCATCATCGTCCAGGAACGGTATCTCGCGGGCGGCTGGCAGGAGGCGCAGCTCTTCGTCGAGCTCTTCGAGAGCATCAGGAGCGCCGAGGAAGATCTGCAACAACAACAGCGGCAACGGTCACGATCAGATATCGAGGACTAAAGGAGGATGAGAAGGAGGAGGGAGATGGGGTTGTAAGACTAGAAGGTCTCACAGACTTGCTTGCTAAAAAGTCTGGAGTTTTCTTTTTCAAACCAAGGAACACCCGCGGGAGCAACACTGACTAGGACGAGGAGTAGCGTCTCTACGAGCTGTCCAAAATCTGTGTTCCCCCCTGGAGGAGACTGTACATTATGAATTACGGGGCGGGCGTTCCATGTATGTTTACTGCTTTCCAATGCCGAGGCCCCCATCGGACATTCTTAACTTGCGTATGGGATGTGATTTCCCCTCTACATTGGAGATGGCGCACAGAGGCTGGACAAAAGGACGGGGATTCACAATTCGAGGTTACGCGCATGCGTATGTGCAAGTAGTTGCTCATCTGTACCGGTTTCCTTGGTAGACAACACGAGCTGAATTCGATGTACCTGTCTTGAAACCTCAGTAAAGTCGAAGTCAAAAGGAGGGACACCAATTTCGACGAAACAAGATGTGTGTACATGTTTCTTCCCAGATACTGTCTGAGCCCATATTCATATAGGAGTGAGGTAAGTGTATCTATCTTTCGACTCCAATCGGATAGTTTGTATTAGTAATCTCGCATCAGGTGGCATAGGAGTATATGTGGTCCACAACTTGACATTCTATACATGAAATGCATAGGCGAATACCCATTGGGGTACATACTAATAGGCGAGATGTCTTCAAGGTGAGCACACCAACGCCAACATCTAAGGTGCAGGTCGTCCTAGCCCTATCTGCCTCTCTCCGTAACATCACAGGAGATGTCTAAAGGTGTATCCAGCGCATACATACAATCAACGATCAGCGGAAGTATATAGGAAAAATTCAGTGTTTGAAGATAGGTACGAAATATATTGGAAAGATGTTACTACGCGTGCCTCAAGTATTATTTATGCAGTGGCATGTTCCTGAGGGGGCAAGAACGCCATTGTGGAGCCAACCCCTATTTACGAGTCACGGTAGGATGGAGTTTGGTAGAACTTGATATTTAGAAGAGGGGAGAATACGGTACACATTTGATCTCCATATATCCCATCGAGGTATCTTCCTTATGTCCTTCTGGCGATGACCACTCACTGTAGCGAAAGTTTCGGCACACCAAGAATTATCCTCGTAAGACGCAGATCCCGAAAAACTTGCCCTGCCTACTCCCAGACTCTCGTCCCTTGTCAGTATCGATTAAGTTCATGGCTATGTCTCCGGGTACAAAGCATTCGATCGAGAGATCGACCCATTTTCCCTTCACGTTATCCGAGGAAGTTCATTCCGAGGAACCCTGGAAGAGGATGTTGGAGCACCGCTACGAGCCCTTTTGCTCAACCGAATCAAGCCACTTCTGAAAAGATCGTCTGGCCCGTTCCATCTCCTTGGTAAAACAGTCGATGCCATATTTCTTGGGATTAGGCGTCGGCCGATGGACGCGCCCTTTCGCCCGGTCGAAGTCGATAATTAATACTTACCCGCTGACCTCATCATACATCATGTTGCGCAGCTCTACATCACGATGAAGAACTTGCAGCTTATGTATCTCCCCGAAAGCTCGGACGACCCTACCCGCGACGCGTGTGTCGCCGAGATGAGCCAAGTCCAAGCGGCTTCCGGTCCAGATAAGAAGCAGGAAACGCCTTGATTTTCCGACCTATTCACGAAATAATATAACTAAATCGATGCTGCCGAGACATACTGGGACGTGTATGCCCTGGATGGGCTAAAGGTCATAGTATATATCGGATTCATTCTGTAGACGGTCAAGGTGGCACTTCTCAACGCCTTTGGCAACAAATGTGTAGCCGTGAAATGACGGCCGTATCTTGACAAGGGAACCTACTGCTCCACGTTTATATAACGCGACGGCGTCTGCATTGGGGCCACAATCAGTGGCGAGCTGGTCACGGGTGAAATCTAGAAGCTCTTTCGAATCAATATGTTGCTAACGCGGCAGGGCAGTAAGCCTAGCCGGTGGATTTTTGTGAATAATAGGGGTAAATAGGGGGATATGATGACCCACTTAACTTATTTATATAGCTTCATGGAACCCAACTCAGAAAGTGATCTTATAACATATGTTGGCTATTTAATACGTTAGGCCCTACACGGTCCATGTTGTTATCCGAAGCATAGGGCCGAGTCTACATAATATGGTGGCTAATACATTCCAGCTATGCCATATTCATTCTGATTCTTGCCCATCCAAACAGTCAAATACGTCTACAGGCTAGCAACCGGACAGCGACGCGAAGCACTACAGAGATGACGATGACGACCAACAAAAGCAAGGCACATCGGCTTCACCTTCTATTGTCGCGGCGGGCGAAAATAGTGAATGTATTCAGCCACCACAGGAAACGCGGCCAAACATCGAGGATCGGCCTTAGCACGCAGGAGTGTCTTCGAGGCATAGCCAACGGCGAGCCCTTGGACGAGGAATGCCCTAACTCGACTCACATCTTAGGATCATACTGCTAGCCATTTGCCGGCGTTGACTGTGTAAAAGGAATTACCCCAGTTTATATAGGTAGTGTTAAGCAGCACCGACCCCACCTACCAATTTATATAGTATTTTTTTGATATCAGAAAGGCGTTCGCCACTCGACGCGCCTGTTTTTCCCCATCCTCGTTGATCAGGAGTGATGCCGCCAACGCGTGCGTTGTAAGTAACCGCAGGTCCTCGGCCTATAAATGAGGTGAAGGAAAGCAGATTCCGTCCGGCTGGTCTCGAAGGGATAGTTAATCGAGACAGGACAGATGGCAAACTTGCATACAGGCTTAGCAAGGTAGGCGTCTACGTAGACAGGACCGTATAGTAATAGATGGCCATGGGTTGCAAAGGGCACAGATTCTTCGCACATCCACGGCCCTATCGTTGTACCTCGCCTACCTTGGATTCACAGTCACAGCTGCCGAGAAAGTTCACCGACATTGACTACGAGACCATTTTGGAAAACCACACAGTAGAGAAGTTGAAATTCGCTATACGCCGGTCGCCACACGCCGGCATGCTTGTATGAAATATTACAAAAAACAACAAGGGACAAGACATCGCAGTGTCCCTGCGGAAACCCAAACGCCTTTCCGAAATAAACAGTAATGATACAACCCGCGCTCTGAAAATTAGGTTAGGTAGTTGCTAGGTGAATTGACGATGGTGATGCGTTTGTTTTTCCCTCCCCTCACTCGTCTCGTATCATTCCGTTTTTAAAGTTTTCGTTTCCCCCCCCTTTCTCCCGTGTCCTAAATCATCCAAACCAAACGCCCCGAATGCTTGTTTGTTTTTCGTGTCCTTGGTCCTTCCTTATCTTGTGTCGTGTAGATCCAAAGAGACAGCGTACGACTCCCGTCGTTTGTATTCGTTGCCATGCCCCGGAACTCCAGATGTGGAACCCTCCCGTAAAATAAGACAAATGCAATTTGTTTCCCGCCTTCAGAATAAGAAGGCTGGTTGATCGCCAGCGGAATGAAGCCAGCCAACCGGAGAAGCGAAATCCGGCTTTTTACTACTTCCGGAGATTGCTGAAGTCCTGTAGTAGATGGGTCATGTGGACGTTCTGCTGGGGCTTGCCGCTGCGGTTGGTGCGGCGCTTGGGCTTGGGCTTGGCGACGGTGTCGACCTTCTTGAGGCGCGGGTCCTCGCTGGCGGGCTTCTGGCCGACGGAGGTGAGCTTGCGAACGATGTCGTCGAGGCCGGGAAGCTCGACGCGGTGGAACATGTTCTTGAACTCCGGGTCAACGGTGTGCCAAAGGCGCGGTTCATCAGCCCAGATGAATTTGGGGTGGTTGTCCTTGCGGGTGCGCACCACCAGGATCCGCCGCTCGGCCTCGAGCTCATCGATCGCCCCGAAGCAGTCCGGCCACCCGTCCTTCAGATCCTTGACGGGAAGCCCCGAGGCGTCGGTCTTCGCCTGCAAGTGCGCCAGCAACGTCACCTTAGACTTAACACCGGGGATCTTTGGTCGGAACTCGTAAGTACCCTGCTTCCAGCTCGGCTCCTGCTGCTTCTTGGTGTCCTTGTCCTTCTCGGCACCGGCCTTGGGACGCGCGGCTGGGAGGAATTGCATCTGCGGGTGTTTACGCATGAGCATGGCAAGCTGTTGCTGTTGCTGCTCGGGGGTGTGCTGGAGGGAGAGGTGATCGAGGACGTCCTGCAGGGTCTTGGGAGTGCCTTTGGACTTGAGGAATTCGACGGCGTATGTCAGGTGGGTCAACATGTCATTGCCGTAGTTGGTATTGGCGGCGGCCATGGCAGCAGGAGTAGGAGTGGGGGAGACGCCGCGGTCCTTCAATGCGGAGGCGGCGGCACCGGACTCGCGCTTATGCCGCTTGGTCGGGGTGCCATCGGTTCTGGAGGCGTTGGATGCGTTAGAAGGCGAGGGAGAGGGAGGCGCGAGACGCTTCTTGCCGCCTAGTTTCGATGACGCTCCGAGGCCGGACATGATGACGATGATGATGATGATGCGATGAGAGCAGCGACGACAATGAATTGAGCTGGAACTGTAGGATGGAAAGGTGAAGGACTGAGGTATGAATACTCGAGCGCTCGAGCCTCTCTTTCTTCAAAGGAAGACGAATGAGCTTCGGAATCCTGCGCGATCGATCGCCGTGTGGTTGATTGATGATTTCGGTATTATAGGAGAAGAAAAGGGCGAAGATGCGAAAGAAACGAGGGCGAGAGAGGAGAGAGTAGAGAGGGAGGTTGTTGATTATAGGAAATTGTGTAGAAATGAAGGTGAGAATGGAAATGGAAGAAGTAGAAGTGATTGACTTGAATGTTCTTTGTAATACTTCCATAGGAGGTAGTTAATCATAAAACCGGAGGTACCTGCCTAAGTACCTCAAAAGTATAATAAGTGGGTATTGACAATAGGTAGGTTGGAGCTTCCGTGTGGCTACCTACCTAGGTAGGTAGGGACTGCCTGCTAATGTGGCTATGTGACTGTGTTTGTGCTCGGGTAATATGGTATAAAGGCTGCGGAATCTAAAAACAGGGGCTTATTTTATCCCAGCAGCCTCGTCGTAGCCTTCCTTACCCGCTACATATGATTTTTTTCAAGAAAAAAAAACCGAATACATTTATCTATCTAGCCTAACCCGCAGAGATCCGCCAAGCCAACCCATAGACATCATGACCCGGGGTCGAGCATGGGGGCTGTGGAGTCAATCACGTACTTGGTAGCTTTTGGTATGGATGGGATATCAACTTTGCCTCAGTTTACCGGAAGACTAACAGCAGCACAGCTATCAGCTCTAGAGAGCGTATCAGCTTGGCAATTTACTGTTCTAAACAGGTCTTGTTCATCACTGGCAAGAATATGCACCCCTGATTGAGAGAATCACCTCTCTATGCTTGGAAGAGCCGACAGTGAGCTACCAGGAAGCTCCAGGACCCACGATGGTGATAAAAGGAAAAAGAAAACCGCGACCGCTCTACTTGGTTAGGGTTTTTACATGTCAACCCCGTGCCTGATAAATTCCGCAATCAAAACCATTTACTTCTGGTACACTAAACTTTAATTGGATGCATCCTTAGAAACGTAGTGTAATCAGCGCTGCCTTATGGCACTCCGGGGGTAGGGTGTAGTTCTCTTGGTCCATATACGGCAGTTTACAGTGGTCACTGTCTTATAACGTCTTTTTAAATAGTGTTATTAATACATACACCTTTCAAAAAAAAAAAAAGGTATACGCTATATAACTAATTGCCAGCTGTTTAAATTTTAATATTTTTAACGTATTTTTAAATATTATTACGGTACGGTTATTATAATGGCAATAGTTATCGTAATAGTTATTGCAGTTTAAAAAATAAAATAATAAGTAAGTAGCATTGCTACTTATATATTATAGCAGCCTTAAGCATTAGCCACCTATGCAAGTATGCAGGCAGGGAGAAGTTGGCCAATAGCAGCCATGATGATTATACAAATACAATGCCCCTATCTAGATGGGATTCACCATTTATATATGGGCCAACTATCATAAGCAGACCGGCAGCCTATAAACGAAGTTTCCTCCTGGCTTCAGTTTCCGGTGGGGCCAGATTTTTCTATCTATCTATCTACCTACCTACCTACCTACCTACCTGCTCCTATAGGTAAGCCGTCCCGACTCCAGCCTATAAGAGCGGAACGAATTCCTCCTCGTGCCTAGAATATGTATCGAAAGCAGGGAGGAGAAGGTTGCTTACTTGTCCAGTCCGATGGTCCCTATCGGAACTCCGATTGGCTACACATATATCTTACTCATTCTGCACGACTCCCTCCCCACCCCGAGAAGTTGTAGGGATCCTGACCGGTCTCAGGTCCACTTCTACGCCGAATAAGCTGGTGCTAGGTGACCAGTCGTTCTCAGACGAAGAGACAGGATGTCAGGATGCTACTAGTTAGTTAGCATTGATTGCACCACCGTGAACGCAATATGTGCAGGGCAAGTGGTTTTTTTTTTTTTTTTTTTTTTTTTTTTTTTGGCCGACCAATTTACGGCGGAAGTCGATTGCGGGAAGTGTCGGGGAGTCGATTTTTTTTTTCTTTTTCATTTCCGTTGCGAGCTCAGCGTCCCCCGTGCCATAACGTCGCGGAGAGTATTACTTTTAGCAGTGTATCGGGGGGCCGGGCACCGAGTACGGATACGAAACTATGGGCCTCATACTCATAACCCTGGCAGGTCAAACCACTTAAATAAATACATACTTACGCATTAGGCCTTGTTAGGCTAGGTAAGGTAAGTACTCGAATGCCAGGGATGATAAGCATCAAGAAATGGAAGAGAGAATGGATAGATACGACTTATACATGCAAGACGAATAGTCATCCTCAACGTAACTCCTTTCCAAATGCTTGGTGCTGACTATATCTATCTGTTCTGTCGACTGAGACTTGTTCCACTTCCCACGTGCTGATAAATTACTACTTCTCTGTGTAGGCCTCTTTGCCCGCACCTAATTCTCCAGCGAGAGAAGTCTTGGCTTTCTTCATTTACCTGGTACTGGGCGTCCCCGTAATTATAATATACCGACCCACCTATATATAGTCGCAAAACGTAATAGTATAGCTGTTCTTTATGCTTCTAGAAAAGAAGTGGTTGATCGATCTACCCTGTCAAAACTATTATGTTGACCATATCTCTCCCACAAGATACTCAATCGTAGAGGTTGCCAATGGGAAGAGCTCGTATCAAGGTCGATATACCCAATTTTGCGAGAATGGATGGAGAGAAAGAGAGAATCCAAGTCGTGTCGGTCTATTAAAATATCAGGAACCACAATTATAAATAAAAGCAATATGTGCCCCCCCAATTGGTGGTGTTGAAGATCGTAAGACGGAGTCATCCCGGACGAGACGATCGGTCTCAGCCGAGCCCGTTTTTCCTTTTGGCATCCAAATAGCTTCGCGTTCAACCGCATCATAATGTTTGCGCTCTCCTTCCCTTCCCACCCCGGAGTTCACCACCATCTCCGCCAAACTCCCCCCACCTCGCTTCCCAAACGCAGTGAAAGAACCAGCAAGACATCTCAGCCCCCCCCTTCCTTCCCTTGGCAGCTTAAGCGCTCTGGGGTTGGTTCTCTTGGGCCTGGAGGTACTGGTAGGCGCCGTAGGCGGCCAGACCGCCGATGAAGATGACGGCGTATAACGCGGTGCCGAGGCCGGCGGATTGCGTATTCGCGGACGGCGACAGGGAGGGCTGCGTGGCCTTGGGCTGGGGGTCGCCGGGCTATAGCGATTTGCGGATACTCGGTTAGATAAAAGGCCGTGAAAAAATGGGGGGAACTGGTTGTGACGGGGGTGCTGTGTAGGCTGTCGCAAGCGTGATGTGTTGAGGTAAGGAGGGCTTCCTCCCTTCTCTTACAAGAATGCGCGACGGGATTCTCGAAGAAGGCTGCACGGGATTGGGTTGGTAGGGGAGTCGAGTCGGGGGTTCAGACTTACCTGTCGCTTCAGCTTGCCGACGAGCAGCTGCTCGAGCGTTTCCCGGGCCTCGTCGCTGTGGCCGACATCCTCGAACGCCTCCGTTGAATCCTGACCGCCGACATCTAGCATAACCTCCTCGCCACCGCTGCGGAAGAGAACATGGACACGTTAGCATTGTGGATGATGCAGCGTAGGTCTCAGGCGGCATATTGTTTAAGTGCAGAGCAAATTCGTACACGGGTGGTTCCGGAGCCTAGAGTCCGGCCGGCGTAGCTTCACAGCACGGAGAGATCCCCGGTACATCGGACTTGAAGCGGGAAGTGCCGATGAAACGGAGTTGACGATGAAGAAGACACGTGACGATAACGGGAGAGCCGAAGAGAACGGGCCCGGGGGGATCGGGGGGTCGAGGGGGGTGGACACTTACGGATGCTCGTCAACGAATTTAGTACAATCGTAGACCTTATCATGGATGACGAGGAACAGGTCATTCTTGGTGTTGTGCTCGGCGATGTCCTGGTAGGTATATTCCTTCTCCTCGGCCATTTTTGCGGATTTTAGGTGGTGAGATTATATTATATATATCTTGTCGAAGTTCTTCACGGTAAGGTGAGAAGACAGTTCGGGTTTGGTGGAGGGACGTTGACTTTTTTGGAGGAAACCTTTTTTTTTCTTCCGACTAGACGAAGACAACGCGATAGGGAATTGATCGAGCGGTACCGAAGCACGGGCTGGCTGATGGCTTGGAGGTTACTTGGTTGGTGGGTGGGTGTAAGTGAAAGGTATGGGAAGGGGAAGAAGAGGAAGCGTTGGGAAGAAAATAAGAACTCCCGTACTTTTGCACTTACGTTTAAGTTACTTTTTTAGGTCTGAACCAGGTCAGCTACTGGGCCACGGTAGACAGGTACAAGTATCTATCTAATTAGAGCTCTAATGAAGCTAGTGCTTTTCGGTCGTAGGAAGTACTTGCATGGTAAGATTGGTTGGGGGGTTACCTAAAAGCCTTGGAGGTAGGCTTAGTAGTAGTAGTATGATGAAAGTATGCTTTTTCAACAGCTGTTATCATAAACCCTAATCAATGTCTACCTAGGTACTTAGAGTACCTATATAAATCATATTAGGGTGCTGCTCACTCTCGTCTCCTCCTATCTCAAATTCAATATTACTTCAGTTCGCTAAGCCGAGATCCTGGTACCGCTTACTCTTCTATGTACACTTACTTGTATAGGCTTGACAGGGCAGCAGAGCTACCGGCGAAACCAGCAGCCTCTAAGGAGTAGTTAGCGGTCAAACCGAACCCACACCCCCGCTATCGAGCTGCTCAACTTACACAAGCCTACCCGCCCGGCCTTCCCAGTCTACTGCTATACTTTTATCTCCGACCACCGTGCCGACCAATCAGGAAGCTTCTGTTTTCAAGCCAGCGCAATCAAGTTCGGATTGGCTGAGGCAGATTGAGTACCAGGTAGACAGATTGAACAAACTGCCCAGGAAAAGCGAAGAGTCCCCTGTGGGGTAATCAAGTACACAAGTACTTAAAGTACCAAGGTACATACTTTTAAGACCCCGGAGAGTCGGTCGGTCAGGTTCTATCCCCATCATTAAGGTTCCACGCTCCGAGACAAGGCCTTATGTAGGTAGATACTTCTTATCTAGACTGATGGCTGATGGCACGGTAAAGGCCTCCGAGCCCCCGAGGCATTTCCCCGCCCTGCCGCCCTGCCGCCCCAGGCCTTCTTCACAACTACCCGTGACCCGTGGACCACCATCATCAAGATATTCCCGATCTATGGTACAAAAATGTTTAGGGAGTATGTCGTCGCCGAAGTGCATTGCCTAGCTTCCCTAAGCTAGGGTGTATATACAAGTGTCTAGATGCTATGTAGCTATTAAACAATAAAACGGCTGGATTGCCAACCACCAGGCGCTTGTAGTTATGGACGAGGGGGAATTGCTGAATCCCGAGCGGGCTTGCTTGATTCGATGACTGTCCGTACATCCGTTAATAATGCATGGTAAAGCCGCTCTATCCAGCCAGCCAGTCTGTCTGTTTGCCTGCCTGTCTCGCCCAAGGTATAAAATTTTATGCAGCGGGATTCGGTACGGCATCACCCCAACGTTCTCCGGATCTTCATCACTATGTATGTACATCACATCACATGAGCACTTAATATTGTATGTAAGCAAGGAGACCAAGTTACGTGCCTAATGCAGCCTGGAAGCGCCGGGTGCAGCCGGGGTGGTATCCTCCCGATGCGCCATGGCTTCATAGAGGGGGTGGGGGTGAGGAAGAGGAAGAGGAGGAGGAGGGGTGAACCTGGGCACCACTTCCACTATGGGGTAGGCCGGGAGCGGCGGCGATTGTTACCGGCCCCGATTCGGGGAAACATTTCCTAATAGGGGGCTCCGAATTTTCGAGTCGCATCGCATCGATCAGTAAGTTTAAGGGCGGAGATGAGAAAAAAGAAGAAAAAAAAGAAGGGGGACAAGAGCTAAGACAGATATGCATGTCTTGTTCAGAGGCACGTAAAGGACATTATCATTTCTCGTTCGGATATCCTCTTCTACTTTCTTACGCGCCATGTATCGCACATCATTCTTCGTCAACAGCCTAGACTAGAAAGCCAGTCCAGAGGATTTAACCCCTCCCCCCTCCCCCCACCAAGCATAATCCCATGGGAACCGCTTCACCGTCCGCCCATCGCCTATCTCCGGGAGCTGCCGCCGCCGATGTCCTGGCCCACGCGGTAGCTGGCGACCTTTTCCCACTCGATCTTCTGCCTCGTGACGGGCAGTTGTCTCCGCAGGCCCTTGAACGCTCCCTCGCTGAGGCTCGTGAAGCTCCGGTTCAACTCTTCCTGGTACTTTCTCTCGCCAGCGCCGATCTCCTTGACGATGCCGGCGCCCGTGCCCGACGATACCGAGGCACTGACCGGCTTGTTCGTCAGCAGCCGTACGTTCCCGTCCTCGTAGTAGTGCACGTCCACCTTGATGCTGCCCTCCAGGTTGCCCGAGGACGGGTCGAACAGGTACAGCGATCGCCAACGGCCGTTCCTAAAAGTTTACTGTGTCAGCGGCCATTTGTTCTTGCTTTTTTATCTTCATCCCTCCCCGCCCGTTACTTTCGACCCACCAGTAATTGCTCGGGCTGTACTTGTTGGCCACTATGATGACGGCGATCTTCGAGTCGTTTTCGATAGGATATACGCCGTACGAGGCATTAGGGTAATGCTCCTTGACATACGATGCCATGCCCTTCAATGTCGATTTCCTACACCTCGCGTCAGCCGCTGCCCGGTCCAGTCGTATATACCTAGGTAGGTATCTTGCTCGTAGGTAGCGGCGATGGGCAAGGGGTGGGGAGGGGCATACACTAAATCCGCCTGCGGACCTTCCACCACGTAACTCTGTACATCGCTCGCTTGCTGCAGAAGAAATGTCATTATCCCCGTCTCCTCTTGAATTTAATGAAACCGTAGGCGCTTCCCCCCCTTAGCCCGGGGCGTGGGGGGAGTACCGGGAAGAACCCCAACTAACCTGCGTGAGGTGGTCGAAGGCGAAGCTAGAGGAGCTCTCGACATCGTAGTACCGTCCGTCGCCCAGGGCACTGTGGGAGCTGATGATGACCTGCTGGGTGCTGCCCGGCAGCTTGACGGTGACGAATTGCTCCTCGTTATACCTCTCGAAGGCGGGCTCGAGTTGTTCGACGATTTCGGGCTCGTTGACGGTGAGGGCTTTGATATCTAGAGCGCAGAGTTAGGTTAGGTGTCCGGGAGGCAGGTAAAGGGATCAGAGGTGAAAGGGGGATGTATCATCATACCTGCTATAACGTCATCTAGCTATGAGCGGAAGAGAAAAGTAAAATAGAACCCCATGTTAGCTTCGTTTCTTTTCCCAGTTGTAACACCGTATATAGTCAAGTAATACCTCTCCGGGAGGAGCTCCCTCCACGAAGGACTCGATCGTAGAGAGAACCGAGTCCATGCTTTTTTTCTTTGTGCAGCAAGCCCCGTCACTTTTTGAAATTTATCTCCCAAGTTTTGTCGCGTAGCTGAATCCTCAATGATATGGATGTCGTCGTGTCAAGTACCAGGTGAAGTTGTTGATGTTGTTGCTGCTGCTGTTGGTGGTCGGTCAGGTTCAACCACCTGGGCCATTACTGCCTTGAAACATCGGCGCGGGGCATGTTAGTGGGCTAGAGCTCTTTAGTGAGCTTGTTAGTGGGCTTTGCCAGCTTTGCCAGCTTTGCCAGCTTGCGAACCCCGTCATCCGTCCACGTCCACGCCAAGACCTCCTTATAGGTGTTTATCGATAAGATCATCAAAGATAAGAGGTAAGATACCTCAATCATGTACCTACCATAGAAGATGGCAACTACGTAATGCCTTTCTCCTAAAATAGGGGCAGGTCTAAAGATCGGACCCTCAATTCATGGCGATGAACTCGCTCCTTTCGCTTAGTAGAGTGAAGAATATTGGTATAGCAGGGTACGTTAAAAATGGAGATGTATATACCAACGTTGATAGCCGACAGACGATCTATTTACGCGGTATAATGCACTTCTGATGTATGGGTACAGAGTTATATATGATCAACTTGTTGATAGTCATGAAACGTGCGCCTATCTAAGTAGGCAGCCTCTTCGACGATGACCTGATGAACAATTGTTTAAACCTCTTATTAGCTACCTTTCTTATAATTCATGCTTAACAGTTATGTACTTGGTCTGGGCGCGTGCCTTCCTAGATAGCAAAAGTTACGACAAACTACCACCCCTCTCCCCGGTCAATAGCAACATAATGTTGTTCCGGCCAACCGTAATGTGAAGGGGACACTTCTTTACTTTCTTTTTTTCTCTGGATGGTGGCTTATTGATAATGATATTGTGCTTTAGGCTGTACTCGAACCCGGTTCTTATGGAGGTAGGAAGAACCGAGATATATTCGGTAGTAGCCGTTGGACCACTTGATCTTCGCTGAAGGTTGTGAGATGGGCGTCTTATTGCGAATTAAAGCACTGAAGCACCAGGCGCGTGGTCTGGTTATAGCTATGGTGATGCTATCAAGCTTGATTACTACACCTCGCTATGAGAATGCTAACTGTACCTAATGCTAAACCGGATGGTAGTAAACACCTGTAACTGCGACCCAATGCAAATCCACACACTCCAGACTCCGAAACCTCCAGGGGCTTAGTACTCGACGAGCTTCTTGATACTATCGTATATTCCTAGGCGAGAGTTAGCAAGCCATCCAGACTGGCGTCGTAGTCACATTTGACGGGCAAAACTCACTTGCGACGTCGGGGAGGTTGAACTTCTCGAACATCAGCGGTGTGGGTATGCTGAACCCCGCCACGCGGGCGACGGGAGCCTCGAGGCGTAGGAATGTGTCCCGGTTCTCCTGAATGGCAGCGGCCACCTCGGCGCCGACACCAGCATTCACCATGGACTCGTGCACGACCATGCACCGCCCCGTATTCTGCACGCTCTTGAATATCGTCTCCTTGTCCCAGGGGTACACGGTGCGCAGATCTATGAGCTCGACCGAGATGCCCAGATCCTCCTCCGCCTTTTGAATTGCCGAACTGCAGGTGTAGAGCGGCTGCCCGTACGACACGATGGTCACGTCTTTCCCGTGCTTCAATACCTCCGCCTTGGACAGCGGAAGCGTGTACGGGCCCAGGGGAACCTGCTCGACAGCGGCGCGGTACAGGATCTTGGGCTCCATGAAAATGCAGGGGTCGTTGCTCCGGATCGCGGATAGCAGCAACCCCTTCGCCTGCAGGGGAGACCTCGGCATGATGACCCTAAGGCCGGGGATGTGTGTGAAAAGGCTCTCGGGTGACTGGGAGTGGTACAGCGCGCCGTGGCCGACGCCACCGCACGGCATCCTGACCGTCAGACCGCCAGAACTCCGGCCATTGCTGCCATCGCGGTATCGGAACTTGGCGGCCTCATTTACGAGCTGGTCGAAGGCGGGATAGACGTAGTCGGCGAACTGGATCTCGGCGACGGGCCGCATGCCCTCGGAGGCGAGGCCGATACCGAAGCCCATGATGCCCTGCTCCGTCAGCGGGGTGTTGAAGACGCGATCGCCGCCGAAACTCTCGGCCAGCTTCATAGTGCAGCGGAAGACGCCGCCGAAGGCCACGTCCTCCCCGAACACGAGCACGTTCTCGTCCTCCGTCAGCGCTATCGAAAGCGCGTCGTTGATCGCCTGGAACAAGTTCATCCGCTTCGTTGTGCCGTTCCGCACCTCAGGCGACAGCTCGGCGCTATGTAGCGCCGTCTGTGAGGTGTGTGCCAGCAGCGGCGTCGTCGAATAATCGACCGGTATGTTGAGCCGGGCATTGGATGGGTGTGTTGAGTAGCGGCTCCGCTGCTGCTGCTGCTTTCGGGCGGTGGCGGCGGCGCATGGACGTGTAGGCGTAGCAGACAGGGACGCCAGCGTCCTTAGACAACGAAGCGAAGATGGCTGCCTCATCATGAACTAGCGACTTGTTTTGCTCCCTACTACCTAAGAAGAATCATCATTGAATTAATCCGTGGTCGCAACATCAACAATTTCTGAAGAAAGGGGAACCTGGAAGGTGTAAGGAATGATTTGTCCCCTCTACTTAGTCAATACCCGCACAAGCCATACAAACACATTGTATCGTCGTCATAAGCACAGGTTTCGGCGCTTAGCTACGGCATTAATAGCTTATACTCGGCTTGGTCGGCTGCGCGATCCCCCACAGATGCCAAGACCGAGACTACGGGATCGGGCGCTTTGGTCTCGAAATAAGTTTCCATCCAACCTTGGAAGGCTGGGAACGCTCTAACTAACCTGGTTACTAGGGGCGGCTGGGCGGCTAGTAAGGTAAACGCTTAGATCGTTGTCTGGTCAACAACCCGGCTTGAGCAAGGACAGATTGAGTACACATTGATCGCCACACACATATGACGACTACATAGACGAAAAAAGCCCCTCCTGGGATCAGCCCTCTTCATGCAATGCAGCAGCAGTGGGAGAACTCCTTTGCAGCTAGGTTTGTATGCCTGCTTGTATGCAGACGTGAGCACATTATTCAGCACAGCATTTTAATCTAGTGTGTATTCGATGCAATTATTATTTATGGCATTCCACACCGCCCCCGGACTGTCTCTCTTCTACCTAGTATAGCGACATAGAAAGCACGGTGACCGGCCACCCATGGCGCCGCGCGACAGTTCCGCAGAGCCCGAACGCCGTCGCCGCAGGGACTCTGGGACGGATCGAAAACGCCATCATAAGAAGAGTAAGACACGAGAATCACAATATCCTTCCGGTGAAGGAATGACAGCAAACTCATACAACCGGAATTTGTAGGAAGGAGCAGTAATGCACCGCAATTATCTATCGATGCGCTCGCCCAATTGAACGAGTATAACACCAGGGGTATTGTCCCGGAGCCCGAACCGGTCAAGCATGCTGATCGACGACGGAGGCGCGAACGGGATGGCGATACACCTCGAAGAGGAGAATACAGTGCCGTCGATACCGAATACGAGTCGCCACGAAATGAACGTCGGCGAAGAGACGAGCACAGAGACTCGGACGGGGACTATCATGCGGAAAGGAGAGAGAGGCGACGACGACGAGCAAGCGAGCATGATCCTACGAAAGAGAGGCGTCGAAAAAGCAAGCGGCCAGAGGCCGCCGGCATAGAGCGGGATGCGGATAGGTCAAAAAGTCGGAAGAGAGACCACTACTATTCAGACAGAGGTTACGACTCCCCGCGCGAGGAGCGACGGCGCAAAAAGAGATATGCTGCGGAAGACACCGAATACGACTCCGCGCATTCCCAGAGGAGAGAACGGCGGCGACATCGCGGCGCTTACGAGACAGAAGACGATGATGGTGAGCCGCCACGGAGGGGTCATCACGGGAGGAAGAAGTCGCGAGTCGTCAGCGGCGCGATCGTCGAGGAAGGCAGGGCAGCGGGCCATGGTCTACGAGGTGGAAGGGGCAACAGGACCACCGTCAGCAGCTACGATTCTATTGACAAGGAAAAAGAGACGGTGCAGTCGAAGACTCGGTGGCCCTGGGCGAACCGCTCGTGGAAACCAACCAACAAGAAGAAGAAACGATGTACGTCACGCCGTCAATCTTAAGCGCAAGTGAGGGTTTGTTACTAACACTATCACGTAGGGATCATTGCCGGCTGCGTCCTCGTTATCTTGCTAATAGTCATCATCGTCGCGGCAACGGTGGCCAAGAAAAATTCAGAGAATAACGACTCCGGGCCGGACAAATCGAACCTTGGTGATGTGTCTCAGGATTCGATCCCAACGAAGGATCGGGGTACTTATCTCGACCCGTTCACGTGGTACGATACTAAAGATTTCAACGTCACGTACACTGACGAGACGGTGGGCGATCTCCCGGTGATGGGACTGTTCACGGAATGGGACGACTCGAAGGCGGCCAACGACAAAGTGCCGCCGCTGAACAAGCCGTGGGGCGACTACTCGAAAAAGCCGGCCCGGGGCGTCAACCTGGGCGGGTGGCTGATGCTCGAACCGTTCATCACGCCGTCATTCTTCGACTACGACAGCCGACTGGGCATCATCGATGAGTGGACGTGGTCCAAGCACTTGGGCCCTCGAACGACAGCCCAGAAGCTCGAGGAGCACTACGCCACGTTCGTGACGGAGCAGACTTTCGAGGAAATCCGCGACGCGGGCCTCGATCACGTACGTATCCCTTTCCAGTACTGGGCCGTTGTAGTCTACGACGACGACCCCTACCTGTTCCGCACGTCGTGGCGGTACCTGCTACGGGGCATCGAGTGGGCGCGGAAGAACGGGCTGCGCATCAAGCTCGACCTACACAGCCTCCCTGGCTCGCAAAACGGCTGGAACCACAGCGGCCGGTGGGGCGCCATTGGATGGCTCAACGGCACGGACGGCTCGGTGAACCGCCAGCGCAGCCTCGAGGTGCACGACCGGCTATCCAAGTTCTTCGCGCAGGACCGGTACCGCAACGTCGTCACGTTCTACGGGCTCGCCAACGAGCCACGCATGGTGGACCTGTCGCCCGACTCCGTGGAGGACTGGACAACGGAGGCGTACGACCTGGTTAAAAAGAACGGGGTGCGCGCCAATATCGTCTTCGGCGACGGTTTCATGGGGCTCGAGAAGTGGCAGGGCCGCATGACAGGGCGCGACGACCTCGTTCTTGACGTCCACCAGTACGTCATTTTCAACGAGGATCTCATCGTCCTCTCGCACCAGGACAAGGTCCGCTTCGCCTGCAAGAGCTGGTCCGAGCAGACCGACAAGAGCATGGACACCTCGACTGGCTACGGCCCCACCATGTTCGCTGAGTGGAGTCAGGCTGACACCGACTGCGCCAAGCACCTGACCAACGTCGGTTGGGGCAATCGTTGGGAGGGCACGTACGAGGCAAGCGCATCGGCGGCCGGCGGGGACGGCGACGGGCTCGGGGGCGGGGACAAGGACTCGACGCGCGAGCCACACTGCCCAGAGCGCGATAGCTCGTGTAAATGCGACGCCGCCAACAACCCCGACGCCTCGACCTTCGACGCCGAGTACAAGAAGTTCCTTAAGATGTTTGCTGAAGCCCAGATGACCTCCTTCGAGCGCGGCTGGGGCTGGTGGTACTGGACCTGGGACACCGAAGACGCCCCCCTTTGGAGCTACAAGAAGGGCCTTGCCGCCGGCATCTTGCCCCAGAAGGCCTACGAGAAGGACTTTGACTGCGCCGGCGATGTGCCTAACTTTGGCTCCAGCGGCCTGAGCGAGTCGTACTAAGCATACATATCTTACTTTTGCTTTTATTTTAGGGCTTTTCTCCACTGAAAGCATGTAATCACATCTCTTCCTACTTAGCTAGGTTGGCAGCTAGATTGGCTCTCTATTGCTCGTGTCTGCAATGCGATTTGATGTCATCGCAAGTAGGCTGAAAAGGGGAGGGGGAGGGGGAGGGGAAGTTGTTTGCGGGCTGAACGGGTTCAAGCGGTCAGTGTCGTACTGCGGCTATCGGATTGCCGCTGCCGGTGCCGTTATGCAGCTCCAAATTCGGATACGATGGCTGTGCGAGCCGACTGAGTCGCACGGGACCTCGTGATGGTGACTCCCATTATGCTATACTTAGCATCGCGGAACGGCCCTGTCCTATGCCGCGAACGGGAGCCATCCCCTCCTCCCTGGTCTTATTTTTGCATGGCGTAGGCGTCCTAGAGCCGGAGCTCCTTTCTTGAGTCGAGCCGTTGATTGGGTGGTAGATAACCCTCCCCTCCTTGGAGACGGGATGGTGAGTGGGGGACGAGACGATGAGTTAGGAAAGCCAAGGTGGTAATTTTGGAAGGTCTCATTGCTAGATGTCACGGTCACATATGTTTGCATGTTGTATTGTACGTATATAATGATGAGCGTCATGGAATATGTTCGTATCACGATCGATCCCCGTCATGTCTGCGACGGCAGCCCATTTTCGCGTCTGTTTCTCTTTTGAGGCTAAATTCCAAAACGGAGGCGACCTATGTTTGACCTGCCACATAGATCCGCTATCCGGCATATTTCTACTATGTGACCGAACCCTTGTTGGTGCTGCGTCTCCAACGTGGATTGCTGGGGGTTCAGGAAGAACAGGGGCATTCAACGGAGCTGTATTTCGTCACCATGCAAGGGAGCAAGGGAAAGCAATCTAATCCACCCAGGCTTATTCAGTATCAATTCCACAGCCGACAATTGTAGCGAGGGTCCTTGAGCGGTGCTTGACCGCCAAGTCTCGTATATGTGCCTTCCAATATCCGCGACGACGCTTAGGGGAAAAGAGGGAGCGATTTCAGCTGCTGAGAATCTCTATAGAAAGTGGACCCCAATGAAGCCCGCGAACCCCCGCTCTCCTCGATGTAGCCGAACGTGTTGCGATCGCCAGGGAGATGTTGCTAGCCGCTTGATCGGTTGGAACATTACATGTCTCTTTGAGGCGTCGAGTGCGATATAGGCACAGTGCCCGGCATGCACAAGCGTTGGTTTGGGTTGCATTCTGGCTTGCCCCATCGCCGCTGCGGAGTTCGTGATTTGTGGAAGAATCTCAAACCTGCTGCCATATTTCGAAGGCGCGCAGCGGTAAACCTAGACAAAAAGCTCTTGGCTATTCCGCCTTTGGTTCGACCTAGACTCACGCGAGTGCGTTCAGGTGGTGGGTTGTATGGATGGCTTGGTGGTATCGCGGACTAGTCAGGGCAGCACCAAGGCGGCGTAGGATCGTGTTTCGACGACGCGCTGGGGATCGAACCGGACATAGACTAGACTTATTATATTATAACATAATGCTATAGGGTCCGCTTCCTGGGGTTGTTGGAGTGCGTGCATATAGAAGTAGATGGATGCCCGGTGAGGCTCTTTACATTAACTGACAACCCTAATCGGTTGCTGCCGTCGCTTCTTAGATCCGGATGCGGGACCGATCCGATGATGAGATGTGACAGAATTCTTTTCCAAGAACCTGGGATTCTTCTACTCCCGGATCGGTCCGGGGTTCCGAATAGTCTTGGCTACGATCGGGGACTACAACGTCGCCGACTTGAGAATGTTGAAGGGCCCCATCACCCACGACACCATTGCTATTTTCAGAGCCATATCTCCTTCCCCCTCTCCAAAAGCAAAAAAGCAATGGAGAACATATCACCAGCGATTGATTCGTCGAGCGACCTGGCCATAACTTGCCCGAGTGGCCGAGGCAACCCGCGTTACAAGATGAGGGGTGGCGATCCTTGCTCTTGACCGGTCCGCAATAGAGACGCCCGAGTACCCTGGCGGCCTAGGCGAGGAGGAAAGAGACTGGAAAGCAACGCTGGATGCAAGCCACAGTGGGATTACCACGGCGAAGGCAGTTCGAGCTCCTGCTTGAGGTGGTCACTATTCACTGGTGCCTTTGCCGTCTTCGGGTTACCAGATCCTCTCCGCCCAAAGAGTGGGGGTCCACAACCTCCATTGCGATAGCCACCCTCTCTGAAATCGCATCCCCTGTGACTATACTATGAGCCTCGGAGACCGGTAAGTTTGTGAACTAAAAAAGAAGCAAGTGTCACTAGCGGGTTTGAGTGTGACAGCCTTGATGCCTTATTGTCTGTCACGGGAGCTGGTTCGGTTAAGGACACCGCACGCCGTGCCTGGATTACTACCTAGTCCCTGTGACGACGACGTCCTCTTCACTAGATGGGTTACAACCCGCGGAGATTTGTCCATTGGTAAGCACTAGGTGTTTACTCCGAGGGACATCAACACACGATTAGGTGCCAAAATGATGACACCGAGACTCGTTGGTTGATGGGCGTACCTTAGCTATAGATTCTAGCCTAACAAATCTAGACCTTGATCAAGAAGATGCTGACACAACCGCGCCCCAGTCTGTAATACAGAGCAAGACACCTGAGCGGGGGAAGTGTTCTCTTTAGAATGTGTAATAGCTTTGTCAAAGTTCCCTGAACCTCCATGTGATGTTGCATATCCGGAGTGCGCGCGCCTCCAGCCACACCAGTAACCGATTGGAATGCGCGTGCAGGACATTGGTCTATCCAACACGATCCTCATACTCTAGGGATCTCGAATGGGCTGTTTCAAGGCATTTGACATCATGGTGGACCTTGGCTCTTTCGGTAGGGGCAATAGACTTGGTGGTATGCGCGTACAGCTTATGCAGTCTCTATGCGCCCAGCCTTTGCATCAACCATGGCAGCAGAATTCCTCGAACCGGGGCAGTTTCGGAGTCGTGTACTCTGCGTTATACGACTCATCTAGCCGTTCAGCCAGCCTCCGTGAAGGAGATTGTTGCTAATTCAGGATTAAAACAGAAGCACGTACCCATCACTACGCATTTCGTTCGAGTAGTCGGGAACCAATAACTGGGCGCCAGGCTGTTATTATTGACCCCCAGGGGGGCATATTCGTTAGTCCCCGCTGCCTACCCTCGTACCTCGTGAAAAAGATGAGGCGTGCAGGGAGCGCATACATACGCGTCTGGAATACCCCCATCGTTCAGGTACCTGAATGCCGAGACCTATTAGAATGCAGTTATACAGCTGGTGAGTGGCTATAGCAAGTGGTCTGAATCTCAGGAGGCTCGATATCGAGCGGAAGCGGGGCCAGCCCACCCGGATGTGAAGAAGATCCCTGAATTTCTCTTATGGTTGAGGGCTGAGAACTGGTACGAGATTTTTCGCCACACCCGAAGAGGGAAAAGGGGGATGTCACAAGTGCAGCTCATCCGGCTCGACATCGTGAACATTGACGTTATTCTGACCTGGTAACTTATACCGAAGTTCTTTGAATGCTGTGTAATGAACGATCGTTTCGTGTTAAATTAATGAATGATGCTCACCGCTATGCAAATCATTGTGGCAGCAGCTGAGTGGCGCCGAGGGCTACAACTGTCGAGTGAGCAATGTAGTATAGATAGATTAGAGGGAATATGCATACAACCTTGTGAGGGTATCTCGTCAAGCCCACGCTGAATGTGAGAAGATTCATCAAAAGGATCATCGGCTGGAAGTATTACGATGCCACAGTGGCCGATGAGGCTAAAGGCACAGGCACGTATGCGAGATGGCTCAGATAGCGGCCCTCGTTCACACTTGCCACTGAGAGAGGACCCATGTAACCGAGCTACGATGGTCCTGTAGTCGGCGATGTGAATGGATTGAAATCAGTCAAGATCTTCAGGTACTCCGGGAAGGTCGGGACGGCAAGGAGAGGCTGCCAAGGAGACACGCAGGGCAGTTGGTCTCAATGGGGTGGCCTGGGGAAGGGCCTGCTGAGCAAGCCGTTGCAGACAGACCGGACACAGACTGGGCCAGGCATGCCAACTCGGCTAATCATACCCAATGATGTCTTCACGGCGATCTATTGGGCTTGCTGCATTGCGTGTTGGCCAATAGAACCGGGCAGCCCCAAGGAAGAAGGGCCGTCTCTACACATAACGTGAAGACATTTACCTTGATCTTCTTCGTACAGGAAGCATTTCACGTGAGTGATGCTCTTGCTCTCACGGCGGACCTTGTTGCCGGACCTATTGCTGCTTGATAGCCAACTGAAGAAGTGCTGGATGCGTACTTCAGACATGCCGTCAGTCGGTTAGTCATAGGTAGCCCTCAGCGAAAGTACTCGAGTCTCCTAGGTAACACCAGCACAAGCACAACTTGACATGGCTGGTGCATAACCACCACGGCTACGGTCTATCGATGGATGAGCAACCCATGATCCATGGACGGTCGATCTGTCCTTCCACCCATTCAAGCACCACACATACATATGTGCCGAGAACGGACAGTTGATGCAACCTCAGGTAGACATCAGATGGGCATCAGATAAGCAGGTAACTGGGTACCGTTGAGTAGATAGACAAATGGTGTTTCATCGGGTTAATTAAAAAGTATTGCGGCTCGTATCGTGCATTTTCCAAGGAAGCTTGTATGCAGTCTCGTCTGCCGAAGTCTTCCAATTAAAATGCAATCAATATAGTCTATGTTATATCCGGACTTGAAGATGACGATTCCGGGTCATTCAATTCGACGATGAAGTTCTTGGAGATATCCCTACCACTCCAGATTGTGTCTATACCCCAAGGTCATTCGGTAGTGATGGTGGTGGTGATGGTGTTGGTGGGTAGTGGGTAGTGGGTAGTGGTGTTGATGGTAACTAGTGGTGATGCAGTGGTAATAGTGGCTCAGCAGCATCTTCCACCTGAAGCAACCTGTGGACTTTGCAGGTTGCCCTGCATTTCCAAGGTTTCCCTTTCCCTGCCTTATGCGAGCCATAATGCATCGGTAGTTTCTTATAAGTAAATAGGTACCTACCCTGGGTAAATCCCCGGAGCTACCCATCCATACCTTCTACTTGGTGACCCAAGGTATGTGTCTCTTGGGGCGTACAAAGTCGTGTACAGAGTACCTAGAGGGGGATTACCTATACATAGCGCCTGGAAGTTACCGGGCACGGCTATAAAATCGGGAACCCAAGTTACATGCTAACCTAGGTTAACCGTAAGGGTCTTTACCGTATCGATAGATGATTGGTTGAAACGGTATAACTTACGTATCTGGCTGTCTGGGTGAGGAACTTTTAAGTTGTACTTAGTAAGTCAGTTACACGGTTGTTAAAAGGTTTCTTCCCTAAATTTAGTAGAAACCTGTTAGGCCATTCATTTAGTAACCAGGTAGGTAGTTATGTTTCAGTACCTATACCCGGTTCGCATCCATCATACCTTGGAACCCCGCAAATCCGAATCATTCTGCATATACCTACCTATAAGTATAAATGGATTCGTACTATTATAAAACACTATACATACCTAGGTACAGTGCCTACCTAGCTCTAGAGTCCGTATGTATACACTACCTACCTAAGTAAGTAGAATTGCATTGCCAAATTTTTGTTGCTTCTGACGCTATTACGGTATGGTATACCCTAAGTACTTTTAGTAGGCATTAACTCGGCTAGAGTTGAATGGGGCCGATCTCCGTCCCGCCAACCCGTTCTGCCCGTCTGCATTGGCCCTTCCCCCCGTAACTTCAAATGTTCAATTTTCCCTCGTTTTTCCCGGGGTATCTTTTTCGTCCAAGACCTACTACACCTACCTGTGGACCTTGCAATAATGAACTCAGACAATTACCTACCGAACATTACCTAAATTTTAATGGAAAGGCGGGAAGGGGAAAAGAAAGAAAGAAAGAAAGAGAAAAAAACAAACTTGGAATGGGTCTTGCGGGCATCTTTTTACATAACCACGTCGCAATATTGAATTTTTGACTTTTACTGTAACCCCGGTTGTCTCTCACTTGCTTTTTCTTCTCTCTCTCTCTTTCTTCGTCTGACTCGTCCCGTTGATAAATCCGTTGTCCGCGAAGAATCCGGCTTCGACCAATCCTAGCGCATTATACGCTGTCGCGTTCTCGAACTGAATTATTGAACTGTACCATGTACGAAGTATAGATACAGCCAGCTGAAGATTTCCAGGCTTCCCGTGCTGTCAGGAAAGACGATCTACACTTGAACACTACATTTACACCTGCACAGCTTACCTACATAAGTATCTACATAACATTGGACTTCCAGGTTATCGATTCAACAACATTGCGCACAGCGCACTTGCATATCTAGGATCTAGGATTTCAAGGCTTCCAGGGTTTCCAGGGTTTCCAGAGTTTCCAGGGGCTTCCCTCTCCATCAATAAGCATCAATAGGACCACTGCTGTCACAACTTCAAATTCCAATAGCAACCGCAGATTTCCCTCCACCGCCGCCGCCACCACCGCCTGGCCGCCTGCATTTGAGATCTACAATCCACATGTCCATCTAGTCAACTACATCCATACATATTTACTTTAAGTACGGTATATATGTACACACCTTCTGGGCATTGGAGATTTACTGGAACTTATTGGCGACTTGGCAACCTAAAAACCTGCTTGACCAAGTCAAGTCCCAGCATACGTACAGAATACGCATAGAACCAGAGCTTGCGGGCTATTAGGGCGTATGCCATCTATATGGAAGGTATACCATATACAACATCCATACGTTCGCATACGTACCTGGATATACGTGCCTGACTCCCGTCCTGGACACATCTCATCGTGCATTAGGTGCATAGCTAGGTAGGGATATTATAATACCCTCACCTGTCTATCACACCCTTACAGCCAGCCAGCCAACCAGCCAGCCAGCCGGTCAGCGCTCTGAGCAATCTTGAACCTCGCGCCCGCGCATCCGATTCCGCTGTGCAGGCATAGATCCGGATATACCATTTTGAAAAAGCCGTATCATTGACCAAGGCCAGGAGATAATATACCATACGCGCATGGTACGTACACATACACATACACATATACACACGCATAGATAACGTACGTGTGTCTATCTTGTCTGTGTGTGCGTGTGTGCGTGTGCGTGTGTGTATGCGCGCACCTGTGTAATCCACCTCCCCAGTTCCCTCCCCTCCATATTCTACTACATCTTCTATCCGAAATCACCGATAGTCTTCTGTGCGCACCCAGTGCCACATGCGAACGCGGGTACGTGCAGGGAGCATCGACCATCCCGCATCTCGAACAACCCCCCCTCCCCCCAGCTCCCTCCCTGTCTTCCTATCCACCCCAGCTCTTTTCAATCACCCCTCTCTAGTGCCTTATCCGCCGACGCCGCCACCGCCGCATGGCTACGTAGCTACTTAGCTTGACTACTGGCTTAGCTCTCTGGGGGTGGTCGGCGTTACGAGGCTTGCTGTTGTCGTTCCCTCCCTTTCTTGCCGTCGTCTGCGCTATCGAGGTACAACGGAGAGGACGAGACATACAAAGAACGATCCTGAAAATAAAACCCGCTTTCTGTACTTGTACGGATAGAACCGTTCGTCGACCCAGCCGTTTCGTCACACAGGAAACGCCTCCTTGGGTACGGGGAGAAAGCCCATTGGTGTCTGGACCGTCAATCCGCACCTGAATACTTGAATACGAGAGCGCGCCCTGGCGTTGTGCTTGGTTGCTTGTACACTACACGCTGGAACACGCATACCTTAAATATATTGGGAACCGTACAGCGCCGTACAGCGCCGTACAAGGCTCCGTCACACCACGGACGGTCACAGCACCACACAACCCGAACTAAATTGTTCCCTCAATCTTTCCTTTCCCAGTTTTGATATACTGGCTTTCGCAACGTAATTGGCTTGCATACGTTCAGGAGTTCGCTGCTACTGGTCCACGATTCATACCAAGAACCAGGGACCCCCAGGGAAGATTCAAAGGGCGGTGGGAAAGAACGGCCAAGAGGGAACAGAGGTACACTATTATCTGGAGTCGTAGTTAGGCGTAGTCCCTTGCCCTCCCCCCCTTCCCACCCTAGCCTTAACGGTGTCACTCCTGCAGGAGTTCGCAAAAAGATACGCGCCCCCTCCAGCCAGGTGTGGTTGCGCCAGAGCAGACAAGGGCCTTGTATTCCCTTGGGTGTCTTCGTCGCGGGCTCCGGGGCTGAGAAGTTGGAATATAAAAAACTAAGACAAGATGCCGGAAGACGTGGAGGCAAATGGGACTGAGGTCTCAGATGTCATGTCTGAGAATGAGAACGAGTACGACGACCAAGAACACTCCATCAGGGACGAAGAAGAACAGATGGCTGAGCACAACACGTCATCCGAGACGGGCGCCGGGAATCCTGCCGAGGCGAAGAAGAAATATGACCCTAAAGACCCTCATCGGCCACGGAGAAAAAAGGCGAGGCGTGCTTGTTTCGCTTGTCAGAGAGCTCATTTGACCTGTGGTGAGTAATCAACCTCTTCTCTGAATCCCCTTGACTATCATATGAGGTTCTTTATTGAAGCGCATCAAACACGCATGTGCATACGATCTGTCATCTTGCATTGTCGTTTGCCCCCGTCTGCCCCAAGCTTTCCCTCCGCGCCCCAGAATCATGCTAGTATCCCTACTAACTGTCCGGCGACTATAGGAGACGAGAGACCATGCCAAAGGTGTATTAAACGTGGCCTGGCCGATAACTGTCAAGATGGTGTCCGCAAGAAGGCCAAGTACCTACATGATGCTCCACCAGACGCACTGCGGCCAGTTCTTGGTCCTACTTTCAATCCAAGCACCGTGCCCAAGACTTCAAGCGGAAGACATCCTTCTAATGTGACTTCAGAGGCCTCATATTATCAGCAGGCAGGGAATTCACCTTATCAGATATACCCCGGCGGTGCGCACGGCCAGGTGGGTAGCATGTCCGATGGCCTTGCCTTCGGCAATCAACAATCGCCGGTATCGCCCGGATTTCCGCCACCCAACAGTTCGAGACCGGGACATATGAATAACATGCCTGCGTCACACGCATCGAACGAGATGTCTGGCTTTTCTTCGGCGCTGTTCGACCCGAGCAACCCCGCGCTCTTTAATTTTGACCTCGAGGGCCTGAACTTTGGGTCTCACTACGGCGCCCTCGAGTTCGGCATGCTCGGCCATATGTCATCGGGTGCTGCCGAGACGCCCCCCAGAGAAGGGTCGATTTCTCAGCCAGCCGGTACCGACGCGAATTATACGGCGGCGCAGATGTACACGAACGGGGGCAGTCAGTACGGACAGCAGCTGTACGAAAACGGTATGGTAGATAACTATATGAACGTTGATCAGAACCACAATGGCATGTATGCGCAGGGCAATCTTCAGCACGGGTTGCCCCATGCGTACGCCGTTGCCGCAGCTGGCCCGACGCCAAATAGTTTGGCGAGTCCGGGTACAGACAATACGGCAAGTCCACAACCCATAAATCAGGGGTTCGACAGCTCACCAAAGATGGGTGGTAGCTACACGTCTACCAACTCTCAGCCTATAGCGCATCCCCCCAGACCGAAGCCCAAGACGCCGTCGACTGCGAACAGCGCCAGGCTCGGGCCCCAGTCTACTTTAACCAGACGCCGAGATCCGTCTTCCATATACGAAACAGTCAAAGAACCGTACCCGTACCTAACGGGATTTCACAACCTGATAGCGTTCATAGATCGAAGATTTTCGGTCAATAAGACGCTGCGCATCGCGAAGTCGCTAGCCAGCATACGCCCGTCGTTCATAGCATGCACGAGGACACTAAACAGACAGGATCTGATATTCATGGAGAAATGCCTACAGCGCACGCTGTTCGAGTACGAGGATTTCATGGGCCACTGCCCGGCACCGACAATCGTGTGTCGGAGAACCGGGGAGGTGGCCGCGGTTAATAAGGAGTTTATTGCTTTAACGGGGTGGACGAAGGATATCTTGCTGGGCAAGGAACCGAATCTCAATGTCAATACAGGCGAGTCGGAAACGCCGCCGAGTGGTAGCGGAGGAGCAGGAGCGGGAACAGGAGCAGCAGGGGTTGGTGGTAATGGTGTCGGAAGTACAGGAAAGCCCGGCCTGACGACACCGCGACTGAAGAGCATCCAGCCCGAGAAGCCTTCAGACGGGAAGCAACCTGTCTTCATGGCCGAGTTCATGGACGACGAGAGCGTCATTCAGTTTTACGAGGATTACGCGCAGCTTGCCTTCGGAGACAGCCGGGGTTCGGTGATACGTAACTGCCGATTGCTCAAGTACCGCACGAAAGAGATGAACGACAATCTCGGTGGTAGCGGCAATGGTACCAACGGTGTGGGGAATGAACAACAGCAGCAACCGCAACCACCGAGAGACCCGCGCAGCAGCATCCTCAGCAGTAGGGTGACCAGGATCGATGGCGAACATGGAATCTCCAAGCTCGAGAAGGACGGCAGGATTGACTGCTCATATTGCTGGACGATCAAGCGCGATGTCTTCGATATCCCGATGCTCATCGTCATGAACGTAAGTCAAGTTCCCATCATGGATGATGCTCATCATAAACAACTGATGTTGGACATTTTGCTGACCTAATTATAGTTTTTGCCTTGTTCTCGACCCAATAATAAACCAATCGCCGCGTAGGGAGAGGACGACGTTGAAGAGGGTATATGGACAGAGATGCTATCGCTCATGATATCATGAGGGATGCATACATGGGACACGGTTTCTTTTCCACAAAAAGTCTGGGTATTCTGGGTTTTGTTTTTCACACGGCATACGCATACATATACGCGCGCACTTTGCACACAGATACACAAACGCACACACAACACACACATGCATACTTACTTGCACAATGGGCGGCGTTTCTGGATGAGAGCTCGCGGGCTTTTTAGAGCTCCTTCTCCCCCCCTCGTCTCCGACAGGGTCTAGGACAGACAGGGGGGAAGCTGGTCATAATACATATGAACTGTAGTTATTCTGTCTGGATATTCTATATCGAATTAATTCCCTGGGCACATGCATTTACTTGACTGATCGATCGTGTTCTATTCCATTTGTCACTCCGGTCAGAGATCCCTATACGCTAGAGGCATAGCCATGCCTGTGGCCTCATCAGACATTGTACAACTCTGTGAAACCGTGTTTGTATAGAGTATTGATGTCACGAGATGCTTAACTAGAATGGGACTGTGAGATAGGTGACATTGATAGAATGACTAATTCATGCGTACAAGCATAATTAGTCCCTAAATTAGGTGGTCTATTTTGCTGATCTGGATATGTCCATATGTACGTATGTAAGACGGAATAACTAGTGAGCTTGTATGTTTAAGGGTCTATACTGACGGATAAAGATTCCCTCCTATCGGATATGTTGACAAGGTCGGTAAGGTGTAAGCATGTGTAGATGGGGTAGCACACGTTGTATAGTATACGGAATGGTGGACACACACGCACCAACCGATCTGTTGTCCGAACAAGATCATTCGTCTATAATTCGATCCATCTTCATTTATCGATCTATCTATCGTAAATGACAGGGAGACGACGGCACTAGATACGACGAGAGATCTATCAGATGAAGATCTCAGTCCCGCACTCTCTATAACTCTATTGGCCAACTTCATCTCGTTCTCTCGAAGCCGCCCACCCACAGCCGCATATGCTCCCCCCTTCCCCCTCCTCGGCACCCCTGACCCCGAATCTAGCGAGAGATTCGGCTTGTCTCAGATCGATTACTCGTGCATTGCATTACATGCGTCGGCATCCAGGAACTAGACTCTAGACTCCTCTTTGCCGACATGTAATATGCATGACATCCGCCACCCCTTCCCCCCCTCTCTTCTCACCCTCCCCCGCGGCTGATGCGCAAGTGCACCGCATCGCTGCAAAGGTAGTTCAACTGCGTTATGCGCGCTACGTCTCCTTTGTATGGTTCTCCAGACTGGCAGGCGAGCAAGCCCGCATTATTGACCAAACTGCAGGACTCGAGCTGCAGAGCCGAGCTGCAAAACAGAAACCCCCTGGTCAGGGTAGGGAAGTGGGTAGTGGATAGGTGGGTAGTTCAGGGTCCCACCCCGTCGGTACCCTTCGTACAGTGCGTCCTGGGAAACAAACCCCTCCCCACTCCTCCCTCTTACCCCCCTTTTCCGCATCAACCTCACATCCGACACCTACGCGGCCATATTTATTTCCCCCCTCTCGTTTCCGAACTCGTGCGCCTCATCTAGTCTTCATCCCTGACAAGCCAGCTCCCATCCAGTGTACCCGTCTTCACCTCTTCGCGTGCGCCCTCCTTCGGCTCCGCGCCGCCCTCCCCTTCTCCATCGTCGGGAGCGGGGGCGAAGGCGACGCCCTGGCGGGGCGTCCAGGCGGAGCGATCAAGGCTGCGGCGGGCGACGACGCAATCGTAGCGGATATCGGCGACGAGGGCGGCGACGCCGTCGTAGTCGCCGCGCTCGGGGCGCACGAAACCCAGCACCAGCAGGCGCAGGGGACAGCCGTAGAAATCGGCGCCGAACCGCCGCAGTACGTGCACCTCCGCCGACCGCACCCGGTTCCCGTAGAACGGGTTGTACCCGATCGACATCACCATCGGGTACACGTGCCACGTGGTCTTCTTCTTTTTGCTGCTGTTCTCCTCCTCCCCGTTCTCGTTCTCGTTCTTCTCTGCGTTAGCGGAGGCGGTGGCGTCGTGATGCTGGTGGTCTGGATGCGTGGGCGGTAGCGCCAGAGAGGCGTACCCGAAGTAGACGCCCGACTCGATGGAGTCGATCCACGGTGTCACGTTGGCGTCGACGGGAAGGTTCGCGGTGGGGATACCGAGCTATTTTATTTTTATTTTCGTAATTAGTAAGCCATAAATATTTATCATGTATCTCGTTTCTTATAAACTACGACGGAACAAAGTGACCCGGCAAAGAAAAAAAAAGAGAGAGAGAGAAGCAAAGCAAAGAACGAGCCAACGAACCTCCTTGGATCCACGTCCAAACCCCGAGATCACCTCCCCCTCCATGCGCAGGGGATATGGCGGTTCGGGTCCGGAGTCTGGACACACGATTGATGGGCGCGACGAAGGCGACGTCGACATGTTGGCGTGTCTTATATGTTGTGATAGGTATGGTAGGTGTAACAGGTGCCGGTGCCGCAGTGGCGAGAAACGACCTGTCCCGTGCGTGATGGAAGAATAGGGGGAGGGGGTAAAGGGGAAGGGGGTAAGGGGGGAGGGGCAAAAGAACTTGCGGGGTAGAGGCAGAGCCGACGACGTTGATGTTGATCTGCCCGTAATGCGCTGTAATGTTCTTTGGGTAACGATGGCTTGTCTATTTATAATAGGTAGGAATTGTGGCTTCAAATTTACTCCGTACGTTCGAGACGTCTCATGTAATGGTATATAAAATAATGGTATATAAAAAAGTCTTCTTCTTTGAGTGATAATACTGACTGACATGTGCGCTTCGAGTTGTAGATGTAAACATTTAGGTAGCTATAATACGTAAGTACTTGAGTGACTACCTAGGTACCTATATAACGCGGGTTGAAAGTCTTCCAAGGTTCTATTGGAAACTTCTATAATGATCGATGGCGGGGCTAAACTTGCCTATCAGATGTCAGATCATTCCGTGCTTAGAAGTATTTCTTGCTTATTTACTTGCATATACATATGGGCAAGTACCTAGTAGTACCTCTCTACGCCGTACCCAGGGTGGCAGCGGTGGGTACGTATATACCTCATATGTCCGTCAACTTGGTATCTCGGGTTCCTGGTAACTTACCTAAACAGGCTGGTAATCCTACCGAACTAGGTATAGCCAGGTGTAATATGGTCACCTGTCTGGTATAGATATGTACCTAAGTATGTTAGTATAGGTTGCTTGATACCCAAGTATCTAACCTGGCAGTAGATCTTAACCTTATCTACCAACTTGAACTTAAAGTCTTGGCCTTCTCTGACCACAGCAGAGTCTATCACGATAGCCTCATCTTGCTCGATTTCATCGTGCCTAGCCATCGTAATGACAAACATGATTACTAACACAACGAGCAGTTAGATTTTAGGGGTCGAGATAAGTGCAACAACCCAAAAATAATCAGGGAATATACCTCGACTTTTATTTTTCTTGAACAGCGTATCGCGGAAGTAGGTACAGAAGTAGGTCATAAGCTGTCCATAATACATAGCAACTCAGGTATACGAAGGCCGCTACAGGTCTAAATGAATATAGTGCTAGTTGAAAATGATCTAGTGACCTATCCAAATGTCAAATCAATGGTGCAGTTGGGTTCTTCTCCTCATGGGATATGGTACTCCAGATGAGGCGTAGCGAAACTAAATCTTAAGAACCTTGATATAAATAGATCCTATTGACCTCTCCTATTATAGTTCTGAGTATATTTTAGAGTGCATATGTCCTCGCGTCCGTAAGTTTACTGCCACCGCGTAGGTGACGCGCCCCAGCCGGGCTATTCTCATAGTATTAGGCTCTTAACGCGCTGCTATACTTTATTGCCTGGTGGTCAAAACTTTAACTGTGGTTATTTTCAAGCGTTAAGAAAAGCGTATATGAATCACACTGTGTTCTTGTCATCTCTTCCCACTCCTCTCTGTTCTTCACAACTCATCTTCTTTCCTTCCTCTTCACACACATCTATTCCCTACTAGCTTCTTCATCCATTTCCTCCCTGCATTGAGCGTTCGATTGCTTTTGCATCTTTCCTCATGCTTTACACTCACTTTACACTCCTTTTCTGAGCCTGCTTCATCGGCTTTTCATATCCATTCTATCTTATTATCTAATAAGATATATTATATCTCAAATCTCACACCGTATATCGTCATGGCTTTATCCTGGAGACAAGCCAGCGTGGCCCATCCTAGGGCACGCGACGACTACGAGTGGAGTGCGGGCGACATCGCTTTTTTGCGGTCCCATAGGGAGTTCAACCGCCATGACTTCACAACCCTTATCCGGTCTAGACAGCTGGAAAGGGGAGCCACCAGTCACCCCGTCATCATCCTCACGCGCCGCTCGACGACAGCGACGCATGTTCTCGTCACGCCGGTCTCGGCCTATTCATCCGGGCCCGACAACGGCTTTCGCCCACCCTGGACGCAGCGCAGGCATCGGTCCAAGGCCAGACATGATTTCCGCGCCTTTTGTGGCAGCGTTCGACCCCAGAACGAGCGCGCCCACCTTTTCCTCGAGGCCGGCTCCATGCCCAAGCCCGAAACGAGTGTATGTAGAATCATTTCTGTTTCCTTTCCATTAAAAAGTTTAGAGGCGCGTCTTATTTCACAGGGCGACTGCCCTTCTCAGGATCCTATCAGGCTAACTATCGCTATAGTGGGTTTATATTCAGAGTGTCTACCTCGTTCCCGTTAGCACACTCAGGATCTTCGACAAGCCTCAGAATGGCGGTGTCCTCCGAGTGAGGGACGACAGCCTCGCGGACCTGCGAGCGCACATCTTGCAGGGGAACCCGAGGGTGACAACGCTCCTAAACGACCCCAGGCTCTGGCTCGAGCTGCCAACGTCCAATGCCGACACCTCAGCCACTAACTCTGAGGAGGTGTCGGTATCTTCTTCCGTGTCGTTGCGCCAGGAGACATGGGGATTCCTCAACAACAACAACGATATCACAGAGGAACTCCCCCAGCTTACGCCCTTGTCACCATCTGCAACCACACTCACCTCTTCTTCGGGCATTTCGACGATAACGGGCATCTCCTCGCTGGTCACATCGCTTACAAGCGTCTCTCTCAACGACGCCAGCGGCACCAAGGAATCCGGCACCCAGTTGCCAGCGGCTCAAGTCAAGCCGTCGTCGCAACTCGAAATCTCAGCCTCGAAGCCGGCCACATATAAGGATGTGCTCAAAGGATCGTCCTCGCATGCGCTGTCGCAGCCGCCACCTATCGAAACTCGAGCTCCGAAGCTAGCTTTATGTAGGACGGCACCTACCAACGCCTAATGGAAGGCAAATCAACGCTTGGGCCTCTCGTGCTGACTATTCTACAAGGAATCTGAACACTGTGGAGGATTTAGGCTCAAGTGTATTATTAGGGTTCAGGCATATTGAAAGCATATTTCTTGGAAGCTTTCGGGAACATGGCTCGATAGTTAGGGATGAAAAGGTTTGGAGGAACTTTGTCTATGGTGATGGCAGATACTGTCATCCTTGCATACATTAATACATGATAAAGGATTGGAGGGGGGTTTGTTGATTAATTAAACCCTGGGTCAGAGGTGGGCCTCCAAGCTATAATATAACTTTTTTGCAACCCTCAAACTTTTGCCACACGTTTGAACATAATAGCTTCTCTATCAGGTAATCGATTAACCATGCGTCTTTTCATGTGTTAGTTGCTTGCTGTTATGGCTACATATCCATGTTGCCTCGATGCGAGAATTCGACCCCTAATCAACTCTCTGTTTAGATATACAGACATTTGCCATATTCACATCTAGAGCAAAACCAGAAGAATATGCAAAGGAAGGAAATAAACAGAAAAAAGACAAGCCAAGAGAGATACAAGATCCACCACGCCTTACGAATATCCTTGATTACCCTTGAATCCATACCTTAAGAGCTGGCACGACTGTGAGACCTTTTATAGTGTACTAGTCACTTACCATCAGCCTACCGAGGATAACAATGGTTCACAGTATATCTTCTCCTATGAATCCTAGCTCAGACTGCTCGATCCGTCCTTGCGGCGTGACATGTTATCCAGAGACGATCTAGATTATAATTATGGCTGATTGTATATGCAAATGTGACGCAATTCAGAAGGAAACAAATTTTTAGAGTTAACGGAGACTTGTAATTGCATCGCAAAACTGTATGTTCAAACGTAACCTTGTAACTACTCTCAAGTTGTCCACGATGTGTTGATTCTTGCTTCTCCGGGAATTTGCCTCGCATACGCCTAGATGTCGACCAGAATCACCCGCCAGCTCCCACCACCTAATTCACGAAACATTATATACAAGCCTAATAAAAGACGCGAACTACCATAACCAAAGCATTTCGTTAGCACATTTTCCTTACATACTAAAACAGTCATAATAACAACAAGCCCACCCACCATGTCGTCATCATCCTCAGTATCCGACAGCCCCAGCGGCGACAGCAATTGCGACAGACCAACACTATGCTGCTACCGGCCGCAAGACTTCGAGGTGACGATCCTCCGTTACTGCCAGTACAAGCGCAAGGGCCCCTCGCGGCCATGCACCTTGTGCAAGCGTCGAGCGCCGGGCCACGTCCATGGCAACGACGCCGGCAACGAGATCAAGAAGACACGGCACGGGTCGCACAGCAAGGGCGGACACCACGGCAGCCTGGGACGGAACTCTTACGCCGGCGCCCCGCGCCACGGCGGCCGCGCCTCCGCGCACCACTCGAACACGGCCCTCGAGGGCCGTCTACCTGTGTGGGTTGCTTATGCGCCGATCAAGTTCGAGAAGGGGAGATTTCGGCCGTTGGAATGATTAGGTGGGGTGAGAAAGTTGAAGAGGGTGCGGGGGAGGGGGATCGTAAAGGCAGGGATAGATGAAATGTGACTCGGGATTCGCCGGTTTGGGGTCTTGATCGTTCCGGATAGCTCGTCTTGGATACTTGCCTCCCTATCCCTAGCTTTCGGTAGTCTGGGTGAGGAAGGGTCAGGTTAACTTAATCATTATGTTCTATCCGGTGCACATCGCAGTGTCATTTTGCTTCACCTTTCGTTCTGTGTAGTGTGTTGCCTGTACTAGGAGGATGCTCTTTGCTCTCTTTTCGATCGAGATGATAATACTGATGACTAGGTTTGGGTTATGATTTTGCTGGAATTGTCGTCGCTGTCTCGTGAGTTGGTAGGCTCGTTGGTAAAGTGCACCTGTTCAATAGCCAAAGCGTGACTCTCATATCTGCCCAAGTGCTATGCATACATAGGTCTACGAATATGATGCTGTCCATGTAAATTCGCATAGTGACGTCTTTGGTTCATGCCATCTTTTCTTGTCAGGGCCCACTATTGCAGTGACAGTCCGACTTACCTTGCCTTATAGCTATATCCCTTGGCACAGGGCACCCTGTATCTAGTTTCCCCCTTTTACACCATCTTGCTACATACCACTGACACACTGACTTGCGGACGGTCGTTCACTCACCGGCATCACAGTGTTAGAATAGTGGCCGTAGGCCCGTAGCTCAGAATAAAAGGTCATTTACTTCATTCTCACACGTATCTGCAGTCCGTGCTCGTTCGGTTTCTATCTAAGTTGTTTCCTTTCTCTGCTAAATGGTGTTAAAGTCGTGCTCGTGGATCCTTCGATTTCCGCCGACTAGCTATTACGCGCTCTTGCTCCATAGACTTCTCAATAGAAAAGACCACGAACATGCTGTCGTTGTAGGTGTGATGTGCAAATTAAAATATCATCTCATCCATCGCCAGTAGCTTAAGACAGGACGATGTTTTTATTGATTGCACATATCTCTGTATAGTAACTTAGCTAAGTCCCAAGAAAGACATGTTAGGGATCATCATAAGCAATGAGAGACAAGCAGATGAGAGCCAAGAGTAACCAAGGTAAATAATGTAAGATTTTATTATTGTTGAGGTATATAACTAAGATCATACATATTATTCACAACATGTGTATGGCATAGATCCATCATCCTTATCTAAACAAAATGGCTTCATTTATGCCGGTCCGAAGATGTTGCAGCCTATCGTCATATGTAAAATAAACCATTTTTTTTTAAGAAATGAAGACACAGCGCGCTGATAACCATCACCCCGAGGCCATGGTATAATTGAAGCTTTAGAGAAGGACGGCGGCGGCGATGACACCGGCAGCTACCATGTCACCGGAGACGAAGTGGCCACCCGCAGCATTCGAAGGAGGCGAAGGCAGAGAAGTGGTTGAAGGAGTGCTCGAGGCGCTGTTTGTGATGGCAGCAGTCTCATCGTCTGTGGTGGTAGGGTCCGTCGTAGTGGACTCCTCCGAAGAGGTAGTGGGCTCAGCGCCGGGTGTTGTGAAGAAGGGGGGGAAGCCATTATCATCGTCGTCCGACGATGTGGTCGCTTCGCTAGTGGAAGTAGGGACGGTGCGAGTAGGGCTCGTGAAGTCGAAGTCATCATCCGTTGTGGTGGTGCGTGAGCCCGTGGCAGTGGCAGTAGCGGTGGCCGTGATGTCATCGTCATCGCCGCTAGAGCTACCCCCAGATCCCGACCCGTCACAGACCTTGCCCACCGGGCAGCAAGTGTCGTCGGCCATACAGGTGCCGAAGTCAGGGCAGTACGTCTGGCCATTGTCGCAGCAGGTGCCGTGGAAAGGCATGCAGAGGTCACCGCACTCGGTCTCGCCGACATCGCAGGTGGCCGGACCGCCACTGCCGGTACACGTCTTTCCTATCGGGCAGCACGCCGTCGGCGTGCAGTAGTATCCCGCGTCGCAGTACGTGCTAGAGCCGTCCTCGCAGCAGACGCCCGTCACCTCCATGCACCCCAGGTCGCACGTCGTATACCCGATTTCGCAGGTAGCCAGCACGTTGGTCAGCGGGCTGTGACCTGGAATGCTGCCGAAGGAGAGACGCTGCCGTGCCCTCTCCGCCAGGGCGGCCGGGGCTAGGAGGACGAGGCCGATGAGATGGGTTTGGACGCGCATAGTGCCGTTTTGGATGGTACCAAAGATGTCTATAGGACTAGATGGTGACCTATCAAAACCGTCTCTAGAGATGTAGGAGATGTCTGATTCAGAATACACGAGTGAAAGGGCGGTGGCTGGGCCGAACCTGCGCGGGCGTTGGGGCGTGGAGGACCTTTATACCCACAACCTGACCCCATTTGCTTGCTTACAGGCGGCCCAGGAGATGTTCAATGCCACGTCGAACGACTGGATGAGGCAATTTGGAGAAATCACCAAGAGAACTAGCTTCGGGGAATCGGTACGGGCCCCTTTACTATGCAGTCCCGTCTGGGTCCGCCAAGCTAGGGCTGAATCTGAGTGCACTTACATCCTTGAGCACATCGCCGCCTAATGAAGCTATCACATCGCGGGCGTCTTGGCACGGTTGGGCTGATTTACTCGGCTAAACTCGCCACCGTATGACAAGACGACCGCTTTCCTTCCAAGGAGGCAGGCCACCATACTAGAGGAATACGCCTACGCCGTCTATTATACGTGGGCAGTGGCTCCAGGGGTGTTGCTGGATATCGTCCTATGTGAGGACTGCTCACCGTCGAGGAACAGCAGGTGTTTTTCAAGCTGACCTGGTTTTCTGCAGGATTCACACCATTAGGGTGGCATTGTGGCTTCCCGTGATTAGTTTGCGACCCCTGATGGTATTTAGGAGTCAGCCACGGTAGCCTAACATATCGAGAGTACCCGGGGTGGCCAAGCTAGTCCGCGACTTCCAACCCAGGCGCATCTCGAGTGGGCCTTTTTCGAGGGTCAGTGATCTGGAGGAGAAGAGGGGAAAGGGTACGGGACCCGTTGTCGGTGAACTAAGAGGCATCGTTTCAAAGGCGGCCTAGATAAGCACGGAGGCTCGAGAGAGGCGAAAGATAGAGACAGGGACATATATATAAACAGAAAGAGCTCGGCACGTAGTGGGAGGTTGGATACATATAAGTGGCTGACTAACTACCCAGATACTTGCATGTTACACCGTGGATGCTATTTCAGAAAGAAAGACATAACGACGATATTCTTGGTATGTAGTCAAGTTGATAATTGCGAGTGGGGAGCTACATATCAGTTGAATCGTGAGGGGATTCGGGACATACAGAAAATGCCAAGACGAGCTGAAATGCCCCCTGTCACTTCAGGCCGAAGCTAGGTGGATTGGGGGCTAGAAGCTGAAGAAGTAAGTAGTGAAGTGGTAGAGGGGGAGTTCAAATTTTTTCCCTTCCCTCTCAAGCCCCCTTCAATTGCCTATCTCTAAACACCAAATTACCTTCTTAGGCTTCCACAATATTACTGTCAATATATGTCAGCTGAGAGACGAATTCAACATATATTCAATTTAGCAGTTAAGGCGCAACAGGACATAAGACTCCGTTTAAAAACCTCGGAAGATTATGGTGAATGAGATTCGAATAGCTTACATACTTTACTCCAGGTGGTAAGTATATATGTAGCCTAGTGAATGCGACCACTTACTGCGAGGTTCTTTTGTCGTCGCTATAAATCCCCTCCCTGACCTGATAGCCTCAGTGATAGCTTGGTTAACTCGGTAGTCGGGGCGATGTCCCGATGCTACCTAGGTAAAGCTGGTTCATCGGTTCATCTCACTTGGTGTTGTTTTTGGTTAAGATGTTAAGATCCAAGACTCCTGGACCTAGAGCTAGATATGTAATAGTGGCTCTATCAAGCTGAAACTGCATAAACTAAACCTACCTTGGTAGGTACTTGGCGCAACTACCGAGTCACATGGAGTATCCCATATTGGGAACCAAAGAGCAAAAGCTTAAATGAGATTTGAGCCACACTACATACAGGTAAGTAAGTACCGACCACATGGGCGGAGGCTGCCGGTTGGTCTGGTGAATCATCAACATTGTCTTGGTTGGGTTACATTTTGGATCGATAATAGTTTAGAGGGCTTGATAGGCTTGAGGGCTTGGAGCTTAGCTTCCTATCGATAGATGGATGGCTTGGCTCTGCACCTTTAATTACATAACGCAGCCATAATACGACACTGGACCGCTAAAAAAGAAACAACGGCTTCCTACTACTAAGCATAATGGTCTAGATTCAAGATTACTTAAGGTATTGTTTGGAAAACCACCAACCACCACCTTCAAACCGTTTTTGTGCGCATAACATGGAGTCTGAGTCTGACACCTGGGCAGTACTACCTACTACCTACCAACCTACCTAAATGTATCAAGATATGTATGTCTGTGTGTGTGTGTGTGTGTCTGTCTGAAAGTAAACCCGTGAACCTGGGGTGGTGTGTTTATTATAGGTGGATTTCTGAAGTTGTTCTAAACTTATATACCTTCAAGCTTACTTATATAGGTAAGTATGGCAGTTAGTCTCAGGCATTCTACCCAATGAATTCAACTTTGTGTTACATAAACTAACCCGGAAGAAATGGAATAGCTACATGTACATACCTGCCAGTAGTCTATGTAGGTGAGTACATGCCAGGCAGGTATTATGTACGTAGAATCCTCGTGCCTGTTCCAGATTTCTCACACATTCAACCGCCAACGCACCTGCAGCCCTGCAGCACGTACAATTCACCATCATCACATCCATGAATGTCTTTCCATACTGGACTTTATTTTCCCATTAGACATGTTCAGCGTATAGAGTATATCTCGCGACTTCACGATCCCACAACTCCACATACATACCCTACTTATAGAGTTATCAACGACCCGGTGGTTAGTTAGTATGTGCATGTCTACGGTCCATTTGATGATGGCTTGGAGCTGAAGCTGGGGCTGAAGCTATTAGACTAGTTCTCCTATGATCATCCCTTCGCTCTCCTCGCCATGACTGGTCTGTTTTACCAGCCTATGGAGCAGGCTACCGAGGCCACCGGAAAGGGTTCCATAGATCTTGATCCCGATCAAGTGAGTTCACGCAGGGAGTTCGACTCGCTTAGCATTATAGAGATCTTGGATCAAGATTCCCGTCCCACCTTCGTCATTGATCTAGATCCCGATGAGAGTATTACTATTGGTGCCAAGAGAGTGTCCCCTATATTCTGCAACTCTGCCCTCAGACTCCATGAGAAGTTGCTCGATGTCATCATTGGTAACGGCAATAGCAACAGCGATGAGTCTTCATCTTCGCTCTCGCTTTACGAAGAGTTCTGCTCCTGGGCCACGGGAACTACTAAGTTCGATGACTCTAAGGATGTCTTCCCAAACACCTTTATGTTCTTCGACTTGATTTGGACTGGTTCCACCGTCAGGAAAAGATGGAGATTGATCTCTGGCAACTTATGGAGCGGAGGCGTTCCTATCCGTGATCTCTCTGTCATCGTCGGCGGTACTCAGCGCATAGAGCAGCCGACGGGAAAAGGGGTCCAAGAGCCTCCCGTGGTGCGAAGAATGTCACTGTCTCCAACCGATGCCAGTGGAAACACAGCTACGACTACACTCGTGTCCTCTCGCGTGTCCTCGAAACAGGTGAACCCACCTCAGCTCGGAGGCGCGAGCTCCGATATCACGAGTGCTTCTTCACAAAGTAATCGGCTAACCCTCACTACGCCCGACAAGGCCGTCACAGACTGGACGGTACCAAATCCTAAAGGCATCTTGTCGCCACACATTGCTTTCGCCAGGACCGTTCCTTGGGAAAATACCCCTTTGGGCCCAATGAAGAGATGGTCCAGAGAATTCCGCCAGATAGTTAACCTCGTCATGGCAAATCCCCGTAAGTCACCCATGTGGATACTGCTTTATCCAGACATCATAGTCTACCCCGTCAACATTAGCATCCCCTATATCGTCCCTAGACCGGGGTTCCTAAAAGAAATCCACGGTGTCGGCAATTATAACCGCTTACTTCTGTCCATAGATCCTGCAGCTCTCTTCTGGGGCAGCGACTTGACCATGCTTTATAATGAGGCCTATGCCGAAGAGGTTGCCGGCCACAAACACCCAAACCTGATGGGTACGGGTTTCTCCGGTCCATTCTCGGAGCTCTGGGATGCGGTCAAAGACATATTCGCCGAATGTGCTCGCACCGGAATTAGTATTCGGAAGGAGGATGATTATTTACCTATTGAACGCCATGGATTCCTCGAGGAGACGTTTTATTCATGGTCATGGACACCGCTCTATGGTGGAACTAACCAACTTCTAGGGTTTTACAACGCCCCATTCGAAACCACACAGTCTGTGTTAAGTCATCGAAGAATGCACACGATCAATAGATTAGGTGGCGATCTTTCACGAGCCCAGTCCAGGAAACATTTCTGGAAGCTGCTACTCGAATCTCTCGAACACAACCACTTTGATGTGCCATTTGCCCTTCTCTATTCTGTGGGGGATATGGAGGACGGGGACCAGTCGTCAACGTCTTCTGCTTCCGGGAGCAGTATATCACAACGGTCTTGTTTGCTTGAGGGAACAATCGGCGTCCCTGAAGGTCATGTGGCAGCCCCCCAGCATATCGACTTGAAGAGGAGCCGCGAGGGATTCATTCCCGCGTTCCGAGAAGCGATGCGAACGAGCGAACCAACACTACTCCACACTAGGGATGGATCGCTTCCTGAGGAACTACTAGATGGTATTGATTTCCGGGGATTCGGAGACCCCTGCCATGAAGCCGTTATTCTTCCTGTTCGACCTACGACCGGTGAGCTGGCCCTGGCCTTCTTAGTACTCGGGGTTAACCCCCGTAGGCCATACGACAACGGCTACAAGGCATTTACAAGTGTTCTCAACCGGCAGTTAGCTACTTCTCTAGCTTCGTTGATTCTGTACGAGGATGAGGTTCGCCGCGGCCGCGATATGGCCGAGGCCGCCGCCCTCCAACAGGAGCAGCTTACCCAGCAACTGGCTCTTCAAACAAACCGTTTGAAACGAATGACAGAAGTATCGCCCCTCGGGATGTTTCTAATCAGTCCGGAGGGCGTCCTTAGGGAAGCGAATGAACGCTACTTTGAGATGAGTGGACACCCGAAAGGTGATAACTTTTCTCGGATGTCTTGGATCGAGCAGGTCGCAGAAACCAGCAAGGACACTGCGGAAGAGGGCTGGGAACAGATGATCGTTGAAAAGATACCATGGACCGGTGAGCTTCAATTAAAAAGACCAGCCTCTCAGCCTGTCGATCTGGACGGGAAACCTATCGATTATTGGGTGATGATCAATGCACAACCAGAACTCGCGTCGGATGGCTCTCTACGGTCTATCATGGGATCAATGACCGACATCTCGCACCTCAAATGGGCACAGGGTTTACAAAACCGTCGGCTTCAAGAGGCCGAGGAAACCAGAAGGCAGCAAAACGAGTTTATCGACATAACCTCTCACGAAATGAGGAACCCACTAAGTGCCATTCTCCAGTGTGCGGATGATATCCTGTCAACCTTGAGTAATCATCGCTCAAGAGACTCACCCCTACCTCCGGAAGACTTGGATAATTGTATAGAATCAGCTCGTACGATATCACTTTGTGTACAGCACCAGAAATCGATCGTGGACGATATTCTCACTGTCTCAAAGCTCGACTCTAGCCTTCTGGTTCTCACACCAACTACAGCACAGCCAACAGATGTTGTCAGGCGCGTCGCGCGTATGTTCGAACCAGAGTTACAGGCCAAGGACATTAAAATGCTTTGTGAAGTGGAGTCAAGTTTCGCAACACTGGGGGTTGACTGGATGACCCTAGATCCAAGCCGCGTACTACAAATCCTCATCAATCTGGTCACAAACGCGATCAAATTCACCGCAGGATCTGCTGAGCGGAAGATCATTCTATCCGTAGGCATCTCTCGAGAACCGCCCCAGTTCGAGGCCTCGGGCTTTCAATACATTCCTACGAGGCTTGATCAGGTGAACATGCTCATGGGGAGCAGCTGGGGTGACGGGGAGTTATTCTACGTCAGATTTCAAGTTCAAGATACTGGCTGTGGTCTTACACAGGAGGAAGTCAAAGTCCTCTTCCAGAGGTTCTCGCAGGCTTCTCCGCGGACGCACGCCCAGTACGGTGGGAGTGGGCTTGGCTTATTCATCTCTCGCCAGCTAGCAGAACTCCACGGAGGCCAAATTGGAGTTTCCTCGCATGCTGAATGTGGAAGTACCTTCGGGTTCTTCATTAAGGCAAGAGTTTCATCACCACCAGGCGACTCAGCATCCAATGATACTCTCGCAATTGAACGTGACGTCGGGGGGCAGTCAACCCTTGTCCGGCCCGTTGCTCCGCAGCGCCAGGACATAGCTACACTGAGTCCGGCAGCCAGCCTCGTTGCGACGAAAGCGGTCCCTGGCGATGAGAGCAATGGTGCAGCGCCCCGGTCCTCATCTCCACCACCAAAGTTCAACCCGCATGAGCTCGAGGTACTTGTTGTCGAGGACAATCTGGTGAACCAGAAAGTGCTGGTGAGGCAGCTCCGGAAGGTTGGGCTAGGTGTTAGTGTGGCGAATGACGGCGTCGAGGCACTGGCTTTCTTGGAGATGACGGAATGGAGGTGCCTTGAGGGCGGCCGTCGACTCTCAGTAATCCTTATGGATCTTGAAATGCCTAATATGGACGGTGTCACGTGCGTACGCGAAATTCGAAGGATGGAGAAGCAGGGGCTCATCGTCGGCTGCGGAGGTGGCGGAGTCGAAGCGTCCGGGCCCAGCGAAGCTACCGAGGAGGGGAGACCTCACGTACCTGTTATCGCCGTCACGGCCAACGTGCGCGACGAGCAGATCGCGGCCGCCAAGAGGAGCGGCATGGACGACGTAGTCTCTAAGCCCTTTCGCATTCCGGACCTTCTCAGGAAGATCGAGTCAATACTTGCAGCACATGGATTAGTCACACCGGCGTCTTGTTCCCCATCTCTTTGACCGGCACTGCGCTTCTTCGTCCCGGAACGCGAAAACGACGGATTCAATCAAGGACATAACATAAAGGGGTGGGGCTCCGGACAGACGGGGGAATATACACGCATGGAACGTTCATGATTTATGATTAAAATACTGTATCTCTGAGCAGACATAGTTGGATACGATGGTAGAGCAGCGACATTGTCTTTGGCCGTGATAATTAGATAGCGTTACCAAAGCAAGGAGAGGGATACTAAATAGCATACGGATAGAAACGAATGTAAGAAGTATCTTCGTTCTGTGCCATCGCATTTCACTAAAAGCCGTACTTGAAACCTGGTGGACGTTGTGATGGCGCGAGTCTATGGAAAGTAGATGAAATGAGCAACATGGAAAAGGGTAGAGGGGTCAAGTCTCGGGACTTAAATTGTAGTATGATGAGTGAAAAAGTGCCGTGGCCGTATGGTCCTGGTTGATTACTATTCTCTATTGTCCTTCAGCTCGTTGGTGTTAGTGATAGTAACTGCGAGGAACGGGGTCGGTACTTTGGTCGTCAAGCGGGCTCGAACACAGACGGAGAAAACATATTGATCAATGATCACAGTGATAATGCGAGAAAGGTCTCCTTTGAAGGATAAATGAAAGCGGTGGCCTCCTGTCCTTACCCCAGTATTCATCTACAACGATAGTCTGACCCCATACCAAGCAGAGAATCCGGGCTTGCGCTCTTTATCATTCTCGTTCTTTTCTCCCTTCCATCCCACCTTTTTCTTTCCACGTCGTAGCCTGACATAACATGAAATTTTATCCACCCAGCCTGAAAGGAGACGCAAAATCTACTGTCTCTAGATGTCAAACACACCCTGCATCCATACCAGCTCTGGCGATAGGGACTACAGGTCGGATATTAAATGTAGTACATCGTATCCTGCAGGCGGGGGTGGATACGCGCGCCCATGAGGCGATTGTGGGCGTCACTGGAGACGGAGGAGGTGTCGTCGCTGCGGTCGAAGAGGTCGGCCAGGTAGACGCGCTGGCGCGTGCAGAGAATGTCCGCGTAGTAGGCCGGCGGGCAAATGCTGACTGCCTTGGTTGCCCGCCCGAACATGTAGCATAGCTCGTGCGTCAGCCGCTCCAGCGTGTTCGCCGCGTCCCGTCCCGCCGTGCTTCGGAATACCTCGTCCAGGAGCACTGTGTAGTGCGCCGGCCGAGCGGTACCTGTGTGTGCGAAACTCGTCAGTATGTTCATGTAAATGCCCATCGAGTGGAAGATTTACCTTGTAAAGCTTGGTGGGCAGTCAGGAAGAAATCCCAGATGTTCGCCTGGGTGACACCGCGATCCACGACGGTGCCGTTGGTGATGTTGCGCGAGTTCGTCATGTGATCTTTGTCGGTTGGGTAGAAGCGCGTCTGGTGGCGCTTGACCGACACAATGATGGAGATCTTGGGCTGATTGTTAGCCGGGTACGTGCTCTTGCACGCGGCCCGGATGTAAGGGAGCTCTTTGTCGAGGACCTGACTGAACTGGCCCTCGGAAACGCCATCTCGGAAGATGACGATGTTCTCGGGGAGCCGGTTCTGGTTGTGCTTCTGCCACAGCCGAAGCCTCTCGACGAATTTAGTCTCAAGGTTCTCGTCGAGCATCTCGACCCGCCCGGCCTGCGCCCACGCTGTGGCCGGCCACTGGCCCAGGTCTTTGTCGACGCTCGCCACGATCCCCACAAGACTGGGCAGGTTATCCGTGTTTCCCGAGAGGTTCGTCGGGTGCGTCACGTCGTAGCCGACCACCATGGTCTTCCCGTTCTTGATGATGCTCACATCATCTCTCAGCTTGTGGTTCGCGCCGCCCATCTTCAGGTTGACCTTGAGAGCGACGTTGGCGAAGAACTGCTCGTTCCTGTCCTTCAAGAGGTTCTTGCGCACCACGCAGACCGTGTGGTAGCCGAACTCGACGTCTCCTAGGGACTTGACCACGTTGTAGATCTGGGTGTCCTGTCTCGGCAAGACGATGAAGACAAACTGGGGGTCTTGTTGCTTGAGCTTCGCGAACGCTTGTCGGAGGTTCCCGACAAGGTTTCCCCTGGTCGAGGCAGACACTCCATTCGGGACGATAGATCTGGACTCGATGGCGACGCCCATGCCCTGCATGAAGTTGACGAAGTTGCCCATAGCGCCGACAACAGCGTCCTCATCGCGCGGGTCGATATGGATAAAGGTCCACTTGGTAATCCTCGTCCCCGGCTTGACAACACGAACTTTGATCATGTTCCATGAACCTTGCTTCACGGACGCCTCCTTCTGGTTGGAGTACACGACAGTTGGTTGTACGAGCTCGCGTCCCTTGACAGTCAATAGCTGCTGGTCTACAGTTATGCCAAACTCGTTCTAGATGACACTCGTTAGCATTTGTACGAGCATAATTGAGAGTGGATCACTCACGAGCTTCGGGTTCTGATCTAGCTGTAGGCACATGCGACCTATGGTTGTTAGAGAAGTCGCATTCGCGAAAGGCGACCGACAAGCAGAAAGGATCATCTGAGCTGTCTCCGCTGGGTTTGTCTTCCGCTTAAGAGGTTGGCCCGGAATAATCTCGACTAGCTCAGCTGGCATGTAGACAGGTCTCAGTGTCGAGCCGACATTGATGACGGGGAGGCTGGCATCCACTTTCTTCTTGTATCCTGTGAAAGGTTTTAGCAAATATAATTGGCATCATTAACTTTGGATTGATCATAGCTCACTCTTCTCGAAGTAGTCATAGACGGTGATATAAGCATCTGCTTGAAGATCAGCAGGAGCCGGGGCCGACAACCAGAATTGCACGTCCCGAGGTCCAGCCCCGCTGGTAGGAATCCTGGGTCTATGGTCACCTGTACCGTCGAACCGCGTGGCCAACCCGGCAATACCTTTCTCCCCGACCCGGGCTACTCCAGAGGGCTTCTTCCCTTTCTTTCCAGATGGCTCTGCATCGGAAAGGTAGGTAACCCGTGCACGGAGTCTCGCCAAACATTTGTGTAGGGTCTGGAGATCGGTCGGGAGGCTGAATTTCTTGAAAACGTCGGGGGCGGGACCACCAATGCGGAACACACCATGGGAGACATTGGCGTTAAGAAGCAGGCGCCCAGTCGCGGGACGGGCACTTTGAAAATAGCCACGAATGACAGAGTTGAAATCATTGGGACCAAGACTGAATATCTGATCTGCGCGGTCCAGCGGGAAGAATCGGCTTCGCCCAACGGAAGACACCTTGTCGCTTGCGCGGGCGCTGTGACCAATAATGACGCTCACGGCGTCGATCGTGGTCTCGAACTTGGGGAAAGAGGTGTCACCAGTAGGGTCTTTCATCGTGGATAGGTAGCCGAGTAGCTTGGATAGGTCGATATCCTGTGGCCCGTTAAATTTGACTTGATATTCGTCGTCTTTGCCCTCGATGGTGTACTTGACGGTGACTGTGCCGTTTTCAGGCAGAGGGAGCTTCTTGAGCGACACAACCTGGCTTTTGAACTCGGAGACCAAGGGTATTCCTTTGCCAACCTCCTCGAGAGCTGTCTTCACGACAGTATGGAGTTTTCGGCCCTTAGCATCCCGTGGCTGGGCCTTGGTGCCCTCTTTCTTGACCGGCTTAACCTCGAGTGAGTACTTGAAGAGATCGTTGACACCCAAGCCGAGCTTGAAATAGTTAGCCCAGAGAATAACTTCTTTGCCGTTGGTGCCAAATGCAGGCCGGCAGGGGAAGTAGTTGTCGGTCGATGAGTCGGCACTCTTGCTTGAAGACACCTGAAGTTTCGACATCTTCGCTGTGACCTCGAGGGCATCGAGGTGCTCCTTCAAGATCTTGTTCTCTAGGTCAGTGATCCCCTTGTCAGGAGTAGGAACGGGTGCAGTTCCCTGTCTGCAAGCTGGGTCAGCCGGATATCCATAGGGACCGAGGCGTTAACCTACCGAAAGACCTCGCCTTCGCCCTCAAACTTGCCGCCACGGCCACCTCGCCCTCCACCACGGCCCCCACGGAAGTCGCCGCCACGCCCTCCGCGGAAGTCACCACCGCGGCCACCCCGAAAGTCGCCGCCGCCACGGCCGCCCCGGAAGTCCCCACCACCGCGACCACCGCGGAAATCGCCCCCACCGCGACCACCTCGGTCGCCACCACCGCGGCCCCCGCGGAACTCACCTCTTCCGCCACGGGAGCCTCCACGGTCACCACGGCCGCCCCGGGACTGGCCTCTTCCTCTGTCCGACATGCTTAAATGTATGCAATCTAGCGAACCGGTTGATAGGTGTTAGCCTGAGATGTTCTTAGTTGCGTGGGAGCACCTTCACTATTAGCAATATGAGAATGTAAAATAGATGGGTTTATGTAGAGGAGAGTGTCAGGCGAGATAAGTAGTAAGCAAGATGGCGAAAGCAGGCTAGATCATCCCGAAATGAAAACCCCAATCTAGGTGCAGGGTGAAGAGTAAGGATAAGTTGCACTGCATCTTTGTGTGTGCATGTTCCTTTATACAAGTGTATGTCAATTCAAAGACAGGAACACCTGGGGTATATCACACAGGATAGGCAGCCTTGCCAACCAAGGCATGATTTACCACCGTCACCACCTTCATCTCCCTGACCTATGACTTAGGAAACCGGGTACCACGGAAACACTCACTGTGATTGTGTAACTAAATGATATATCGTATCCCACGGAATTGAAACCCCTCCACTACATGTGTGTTTGGGCAAGTAGTGCAGAATATCAATCCGATGTATACGAGATCCCGCACCGGAAGGGGATATCAAGATATTGGACGGAAGAAAACGTAGATCAAAAGCAGCCGGCAACGAAATATGAAAGCAGGCTGTAAGACTAATGCATAATCATAAATATATCAAAAATCATATAGAGAATAATTCAATGCTATATAGGCAAGTACTATCCAATGATGGATAACTAGATTTTGGGAGGTTCGCTGCTTCGAATAAACATTTGATAATCATGAAAAGATCATGAAGAGTGTCGAATAAACAGTAGGATACCGGGATATCTGAGGTAAAAGGAGACCCACCACTACTAGTGTCCACTGGACCACTACAGGTGGCCTGGAAGTTAGCCACCCGGCCCGCTATATTACCCTTAATCGCTATGGGACGACGGATAAGAAGAACATTGATTCTGGAAGGGTGTAGCGAGACAGGAAAAGACAGGGTCGTTAGCCTAGATGGGAGCATTATAGCGGTGTGGGGAGTCGGGGGTCGCTTGATTCCATCCATAATCTTGTGGTGCTTCACGACAATGCCCGGCATCTTTCTTTTCTTTTTCTTTTTGTTCCTTTTTACTCTAGGGTTGTCCGTTTGTTCCTCCGTTTGTTCTTGAATATCCCAAGATTCCCCTTCATCAGAAACCGGGTGTTTTAGTTATCTATCTGTTTGTATTGTTTCCTTGTCATTTTTTCACCTCCGTTTTGGACGCCTAAAAATCCATTCAGCCTGGGATTCCTTAGAGAACGCCTATGCTCTATAATAATCCTGGTTCTAGCAGTGTAAAGATGGCGGCTGTTGCATCTGGATATCTATGTCACTGAGATTCACACCGCCAATCATTGCTTTTTCCCCTCACTCTTTTTCTCTCTTCCAGGCAAGTCAGGGGTGTACAGGTACGATCTTTCAACGCAGTCGCATCCTGACAAGCCAGCCGCATCAAAGGCATGCAGATCGCGGCAGCCTGGCGCGTTTTCCTAAGCCCAAAACCGTGGTTCTCATTAGGTGCCGATTGCAACCCTCCTTGATGTCAGGTTTCCTCATGGGCAGCCCTGATGTCGGCCATGCACAGGCCCGGGATAATTGATCCTGGACCCACGTACTCGACTCCCTCGCTTCTAATGGAAACTTGCATCTGGCCAAAGCCCGCGCCCCTGATAGCTATAATCTTGCACGAGAAGCCAGAAAACATAATGTGGTATGCGATATGACTACCTTCCCATAATCAGTTCACATCAACATAATAGCCGTGCCTCGGAACCCCGCTCATCAGTGAGATGGTGGGCCTCCCGCATTGCTTTGTTGCGTGCGTGGCCCCAATCCCGATGGAAGAGGCGGGGTGTCTCGTTTGTCTGGCGCAAATCATGGTGGTCAGAATCTGGAGGACGCAAATGTCATCAGAGCCTTGCTCGACTTTTGGTTCGATCTGGTTCTTGTGATAGCTCCCGAAGTCACGTCAGCACTCAAGACTCTAGGGGGTTCATTCTTTTCGCCTTGGACGGCCATTCTACACCTTCCTACAAGAACTAGAATATGCATGCCATCTCATGAGACTTCGAAGCCAGCAGTAACCGCTCTCTCGCCCACTTATTGGACCAGGCTTTATACGTCCTTATAATGACTACCAAGAGCCTCCACGCGTCTTTCAACGGGTATACATTTGAAGGGTTATACCCAACCAAATTGCGTAGCATCGGCACACCATCACTTCTTGACATCAGATGCAAGTCCGTCGATCAGGTTAGTCCATTGCGGCCCGGGGGGTATCAGCCTTGCCTTTGATGGAGTGCTCCGCCAAGTCCCCTCAGTCCCGAAATGCGCAGTCACCCCTCTCCCAAGTTTCTCTACATGTAACTATGCAGGCCCTGGTTGATGGCATCGAAATAAGAGTCATACGGTTTAACAATCTAAAGGCCCCAGTAGCGGCGTCCAAGCAGAGGAATTAGACATGTGTAAACAAGGTCTCAGCCCTTACAAATATAGGCAACTATTTTCAGCGTAGATTAAGACGATCAGATGCTCTGTGCGAGACGATTAGAAAAAAACCAACTGACACCTCTGTTGGGTGCAAGGCAGGGGCCTGGAATTCAGATAGTTCTAATTGATTCGAATTCTTTCTTGTTTGATGCTTTCTTGCTTGATGTCGTGCTCATTCGTCTGGGGTATCTTCCTGATAGTTGTGTGGAATTTCCTTGGCATAGTTTTTTTTCTATGTAGTGTAACACCGTCATCGATCTACGTATGAGAACCCAAAACAAATGGGAGTGACCATCACCTGGGAAACGTCGATATCTAGTCTATATGCGACAGATAAGTGATTCGGATAAACTTATACAGTTGCAACTACGACTAACTGATAGAAGTTAACAGAGGCAGATTTGATATGTATACACATCACGTGTTAGTGTCTTATTCCAAAGGCAACGAGCTGGCGTACCGCATCGTCAAGATAGAGCCTCTAGGGATCATAGAGCACGTTATCTCCGAAGCTGGCGGAGCTGCTCTAACCAAAAAACAGCATGCATGCATGTCTCCTAACACTGAAAGTGTCCCATGATGACTCACGCTCACGAACTTGATGCTGGATGAAGTTTGCCCAGCGGCGAAGCTGTAACGGGCTGCCCCTTTTCGAAGCGAGCGCGGCACGATTGGGGTATCGTGGTATCCGGCGCAACCCGAGCCGAAATGCGACATGCTTAGGTTCGCAGGCAATGCATCAACGGGTTCTGCCTTACTGGTTCAGCCGCACTCCAGGCTATTTTACCAGTATGTAACAGCGCAGATCTAGGATTTGTACGCGCGCAACTCAGATTGCATGCACCGACCCGGAAGCCGACGGGTCCATTTACTCCTAGTGCTGCTTTCTATTAACTGGTTTCGCTTCGGTGAATCGTTGTAGGCGGACACACTCATCATACTACGTTTTGAGCGTAGCTGCTGATGGCCTCGGTTCAGCTCCTGCGGAGCTCTACCTGGGCGACTCGCTGTTTCGTGGTGGTTCGGTGTCGGGAAAAAGGCGATGGCCGGGACGCGACGGACGCGACGCAGACATCACATGCATACATGCATCGCATCGCATGCGATGCCACTAGTAAATATACCTCGAGTGAATGACGCCATTCCCGTCCCTCTTGCCGCGCGGGCGGAAATACAGCGCGGCTGAGAGCCTTTCCCCCCCCATAATAACCCGAGTCTGCCCTGCACCAGCGCTAGAGACTGACTAGCAGGTAGGTAGGTCACGTTGGATTGTCTAAATAGAGCGGAGAGCTTTCTAATCGTTCCCTAACCGCTTAGCGCCCAAGTGTCGCAGCCCTGAACCGGCTGACATGTCGCGATGGATCGACCGCTCTAGTTATCTTCTACGTGGCTAATGTACTAGTTGGCGTGTTTCCAAAAGGGAGAGTTTAAGCGATGGACTTACTACAGGGCTGTTGAGTGTGAGGCAGGTGAGAAGGCGTTTCCTGTTATCCGTAACGTTGCCAGTTTGGGCTCTCGGTGATGGCTTCGGTCGGTGCGGCTGAACGGCGCTCGCTTCACTCTGACTTGGACCCTCTGTCGTGGATGTCGCAGCGCAGCATTCGACGTCATTGCACTGCCTCGGCGGCCAGCCAAGGTTGAAGTCGAATAATCCACCAGTTGTTTGAAAATGGTCGATTATACAAAGGAACGAAGTGGTGGATGAATATAAAAGGTCGGCGTCGTTGTCAAAGAAGAATTGGATTTATTCTGTTCATGCAAGACAAGCACTAGATACACAAATCTCGTCATCATTGTCACTGCCATCACCACCAAAAGATATCCAGACATCCATCATCACCAAGGAAGCCGTTGAAGATGTGCTTCGGGTTCAGACCATTCGTATGTCGCCTTACTACCTAGAGTCTTGGACATAGGCTCCTGCATAGCTGGAGAGATCGGTAGACTAACTTCTACGCAACAGTCAAAGAAAAAGGGGACGGAGCCACTTCCCGCGCCTCGGCCTCAACCCATTAGTCAGCCGTACAAGCCTGCTACTGCCAGTACAACCTATCCCAGGCCAACGGCTGCTACACCGGCCACCACGACGAAGTCGACGCCCACCAACACGTCCCGGTATAACCGTGGGTACGGAGGTGGCGGCGGCGGCGGCGGCGGCTACACCAGCTCGTCGACTACCTCGTACACCGGGTACACCAGCCCGATTTCATATGGCGGTGGCGACGGCGGATGCAGTACTACCCATCATAGTAGCGGCGGCGGCGGCGGCGGAGGCGGATACAGCAGCGGTGGTGGAGGCGGTGGCGGCGGTGGTGACAGCGGAGGAGGCGGCGGCGGTGGTGGCGGTGATAGTGGTGGCAGCTGCAGTTGATAGAAACGATGTCTATGTCGACGGTGATATTTGGACCATGCACACTTTCCTTTGTTCGGCTAGGAGAAGCAAGAGATTTGATTTATCCATGCGCTGGTATATAAGTGGTGGGCTCGAGAAGTATATAGATATTTGCTTGTAACTTGAAATGTACATATGATGAATGATAGATACTATCATTTACTCCTAAGCTTCCACTTCAATGAAATCGTTCGAGCAAGACAGCAGCCAGCACGCAGATAATCCACTACAGCATTCCCTGTGGGATTATCGAAGAATGGAATATCTGTTGCCCTCGATATATAAAGCCGTGGATATGCCGATAATGACCCGAGCTTTGGAGACCCCAGCGGTTTTGATAGTACAAGGTAGTTGGAAGAGCAAGAGGAGCACACAGAACAGGCGCCAAAATATACACCTCCTGGCACAGACAGGTCACTCCAGAATGGGAAAGGCGACAGCTAAGAGCAACTCGTTTGTCGCATGAAGGGTATGGACATTGATATACCAGGTAAGATATCGTGTTGCGTAGGAGATTTGTAAATCATTCATAAGTAGTGGTACAATAAGGACGGGTTCTTATGCTGATTTCTCGTGCCCTGCTGTAGCAACCTCTAGTATCTCCTTCTCCAGCCCAGGGACATGCACTACGTCGATGCCGGCATCCCTAAGCCTCTGGGCGCTGGGGTTGGCACTGACGAACTTGTCGGGCTCCTGCACGCCGACATAGACGGTCCGGATCCTATGGCCACCGACGGCCAGTATGCGGTCGGCGCAGGGCAGATTCCCACTCAGGCGCTCGGAACAGGGCTCCACTGTGGTGTAGATGGCAACCTCGTCGGGCAGCACCTGAGCGAGGAACTCCGGCGCTACGCGGTACCGGTCGGCCAGCTTCGCTAGACAACACTGCTCCGCGTGCGTGTTGCCGGGGAGCTCGAGCGTGTACCCCGTGGCCAGGACCTCGTTCCGCACCACGTCCACCACGAGGGCGCCTACGCGGTAGTTGGTCGGTCTCGGCGGCGACTGTGTGGCCAGCGACAACGCCAGCCTCATGTAGCTCTCGTGATCACCTGGCGCGATCCCCTGGGGATGAATTGATGCAGGTCCGGATTCGGACATCTTGGGGGACTGTGCATTGGAGAGGAATTAAAGGGGCTGAGAGGGAAAATCGAATTCGCACATCATTCCCGTCTCGGACTCGAAAATCTAGGGGGGGATCAGAGGGGACTGAATCACATCAGTAGTTCGAGGATCATTATGACTTACTTACTCTAATAGGTAAGAAGTATTTTGGTTGCGGAAAAAGGCATCATTATTACCCCACCAGCACATCAGCCCAGCACCCCACCCCACTGATAACTACCCCGCCATTTGGTAAATGCATAAGTATGTATAATTACATAATTGCATTGTTTTTATCGATAAGCATCTAATTGGTAATAGGTAGGTAACCTTGGAATTGCCTTGTAAGTTAGGTAGGTATACCTAGAGTACTGGTACGCGTCGTCTCACGCGTCTGACATTGAATCCATGAATGTTAAAATCAGGCACCTAATCAATCTTTCTTGCTGAGCTATTTTCTGGATCCTCAAGTACCTTCGAGGGCTACTTACGATCATTGATTCATTACGTTTTCTTTCACATAATTTCAGTCCAAGTACGGTCAGGCATATCTATATCCCTATACCTACCGTGATACCTCATTCGCCATGTCGTCTGCTTCCGACGATCTCCTTGAGGGTGAGCCGCCAGTGATCGACCCATATGAGGTCTTAGCTGTCGAGCGGACGGCGACACCCGATCAGATCAAGTCCGCGTACCGTAAAGCCGCTCTCAGAAATCATCCAGGTGCGTAATTTTGTAACATCATTCACTTTAGGGGCGTTTTTGTAGCTGGTCTTATAATGACTAGTTAGTAACTAATCAATTAATTCTAGACAAGGTCCCGGAGGAGAAGAAGTCGGAGGCGCACGAAAAATTCCAGGCCATCGCATTCGCTTATGCTGTTCTATCCGACCCCGTCAGGCGGAAGCGCTACGATGAGACAGGCTCGACCTCGGAATCCATCGTCGATTCGGACGGTTTCAGCTGGTCCGACTTCTACCGAGAACACTTCCGCGATGCTGTCTCCGAATCTGCAATTGAAGCTTTCGCCAAGAAATACAAGGGATCCGATGAGGAGAAGGACGACCTGCTAGTTAGCTATGAGGAAAATGAGGGCGACATGGATAGGATATATGAGAGCGTGATGCTCAGCAACCCGCTCGAGGACGACGAGCGCTTCCGCGCAATCATCGACGAGGCTATCGCGAGCGAAGATGTTCCCGCCTTCCGCGCCTACACACGTGAGAGCAAAAAGTCCAAGCAGGCGAGGATCAAGCGCGCGCGAGAGGAGACGGACGAGGCTGAGGAATACGCAAAGGAGTTGGGCGTCCACGACAAGCTGTTCGGCGACAAGAAGCAGAAGAAGAAGAGCAAGAAGGACTCGGAGCAGGACCTCGCTGCTCTCATCCAGGGCAACCAGAAGAGCCGGAATCAGAGCGACTTCTTGGACAACCTGGCTGCCAAGTATGGTGCCTCGAGCAGCTCAAAGAAGAACGGCGGCAAGAAGCGCGCAGCTGAGGAGGAGCCCTCGGAGGAGGCATTCCAAGCGGCTGCGGCCAGGCTCAAGAAGAAGGGTAAAAAGTGAAGCGACGATGGAAATTTGTGCTATGTTTTGTGTGATTTTGGCGAAGGCGTTCGCGGCTCATGACGTTGATGGGATTACAAGGGAGAAACAGAAATGGATTCTTATGACTTGTGTTGTTTGCGTTGCTTGCGTTGCTTGCGTCGCTTGCGTTGGTCGCATCTATTATTTTCTCTACCTAGGTATACACACCTGCCTACCTAGGGTACCTAAGTGGGTTCGGCACCTCATTGGAATATTGCTACCCAAATGCACCGTATAATGGAAATTCATTATTCTAGCGCCTAGTTAAATAACGAATGATCGAATGTTCAATATGCATTCAACGGACCTAGATAGATTTGTAAGAAAATGGGTGCTACCTGGCCAACAGTGAGTGCCGACTGAAGAAAAAAGCCTATGGTAGGTATGTTAGTATGGGTATATGATGGGTTATATGATGGATCGGGGCTGCCTGTTAATAATAAGGTACCGTAAGCGCACCTCAGGGGGAGAACTCATAAGGTTTAGACCCGACGTGGGGCATTTTCGACCTCTACCTGTTCTGCCTGTACATTTTAGGCCTACTTAAAGTCCCGAGGTCGTTATTGCCTACCTAAGTACCCGACATAGTCTACCTAGGGTAGGCACCTAGCACTTATGCAACTTTCAGGGCTAGAAGCAACCTAGAATCAATCAATTAATTGCTTCTTGCACAGACTCAGGAGTTATCGCGACGCGTTTCTCCTTTGACCATTTCGATCGAGCCTCATTCACATTGGGGACTCGATGACTTATAATTAATCGGTTTGAGGACCCCACCCTTTCCATTAAAATGCAATGACAAGCGCGGAGCCATACGTTTTCTATCCTCAATACTGTTTCCACCTATCGCCAACCTTTAACAAGTGGTGTATTTTACGTGCGACTGACCTCCAAAGTCTGACGTCGCACCCAGGATTCGAAGGTAACCAACATCCTCCACCCACGGGTATCTAGATGCATAACTCACCTTTTTTTCTGAGAAAATCGCTCGCATAGGTCAAGGTGTATTCTTCTGGTCGAATCATCCCATCCTATGGGTGAGAGTCGTCGGAGTAGTGGTTGCTGTCGATGAGTTCTACGGTCGCCGCGTCTACACCATCGATGATAGCACCGGCGAGTGCGTCGAGTGCAGCGTAGAGATTCCCAAGCCCCCGAAACCCGAAGACAGAGCTAAGGCGGATGTGGCGGCTCGCGATGCGTCTTCCGGTAACACAACGGTGACTCGGGGTACCGCACCCGCCCCTCCAAACGTGCCGGCGGACATGGATGTCGGCATGGTAGTCGACGTAAAGGGTAGAGTGAAGTTATTCAGGGATCGCAAGCAAATCGGGATCGTGAAAGTGCAGCGCGTAGGGTCGACTGCCCTGGAGGTCCAGTTCTGGAACCGGATCAGGGATTTCCGCCGCGACGTCCTGGCTCAGCCTTGGGTCTTGGACAGGCGGGAAGTGCGCCGCGCCAAGAAGCAACACCTTGCCGATGCGGTGGACGCGGAGACAGAGGAAAGGCGCAGGAGACGAAAGGAGAGAAGGGAACAGCCACGTGCGCGTACAGATAGAGAGGAGGGGCGCCGTCGGCTCGGCGGCGAGGAGAGTAGACGCTCGCCTGCAGATCTTGATCTTGTGCACCGGCCATCCCCCACAAAGTCGAAGAGCACCCGGGCACGGCCCGAGGGCCAGTACGATGCATTGGGATTATGATGATGCTATTCATGATGCTATGGATCTACTACTCTACATAGATTCTACGTACATATAGGTAGCCTATAGAAGATTTACCTACCTAGGTACCGTAGGCACTCTTCGTCGTTAATTAACCTGCTACTGACAACCACCACATATCTCGGTAGTAGTTTCCGTCTCAGATGTCCAATGGAGCTTACAGAGTGGATTAGGTAGGGACATCCCGAGCCCCAAAGACCTCCCAAGAAAGAGCGATTGACAAACCACCTTGACATCCACTTCGACGTACCATTAAAGTCTATTATACGCAATGATGGCTACCGAACCCGAGCAAATTTGAGTCTTGGGGGCCGTTCTTGGTGTTGACAATACTAACCAGGTACCCTCACCCCTGCGCCAGCCTATCACAACTGCCCGCCGTGCCGAATTCCGACTTCCTGGCCCAACCTGGGAAGAATTAGATCATAATCTCTTGGATCTACCGCAGGAGCATTTTGTATAAAACACCCGTCGCCGCCCCTCTCACCCTTCCTCAGATAGAAAAACTTTCCCAAACCTTGGAAGTTAGAGAGCCGGGCTTCTTTGTTTTTCTATCCAGGTGGACCCATTTGGATGCCCTGGTAGTATTCACCCGGGCGGATTTCTGTGTCTTGTATGATGAAATCCCACGCATTAGACGGAACACTTGCAGGTAGGTTCGATGGATGTTCAAAACACTTATCCACTGCGTCAAACCCCATGTGGGCTTTTATTGAGAAAACCTCAATATCTTCTTGATGATAATCAACAACAACAGGTTTGCTTCAATTACCTCTCTATTATTCAGTATTATTCTCTATTTCTTGTTCCCTCTTCACCCCTGAAAGTTGGCTCTGTTTTAAACATATGTCATTCTCATGACTCTCACCTAAGATCGTTTCCTATTCAAGTCCTGAGGCTTAACTCTATATGCTCTTTTTTGGAAATCCTGTGAAGCTTTACTCTCTCGATAAACACTGGCTGTTTATCTCATTCCTAGATCCCCTTATAAACCAGTTTAATCTGTTGAAAGGTAGGGACATCCTCAGCCCCAGTCCGAGACAGCACATTCTTCGAGCACACAGCCGCTCCGTTGTGAATCTAGATCTTAGAGTAGGTCTTGCTTTGGTCAAGTGATCGTGCACGTCGCCTAGTCCACTACCCAGCATTCCCGCGGGTTGTTTGGCCATATAAGATGGTGAACATCGTCGAACACGAACTATCCCAATGCACTGGACTGGAACATACACACTTTTTCGACCTTTCAACTCGAGACGACACGACTTGGACGACCAGATTTACGACTTACACGATATTTTTATTTATGATATAATTTAGACTGTTCCTTCACATCACGGATCAAACCACGGACTGTAGCCCACTCTGAACTGTTGTTCAGTAGTCTAAGCGGAATCCCACAACCCCCAAACTCATAAGCCCCTCCTCCCTCCCATCCCCTATTTCCTTTAGTTGACATGTTGCTATATCTTTTGCTAACGTTACTTCAGGTTAATCCTATACGGTCGTTACCGCTGGAGCTTTTGGGCAGTAGAGAACTTCAGTCGTCTTGTTCTGACCCATCGACAATAACTCCTGGAAGAGGCCCAGCTCAGGGAGGACTTCCACCAGCTCCAATCACGACCCCAGTCACCAAGACATCCAATCATGCAAACAGCTCGCCCGTAGCAGTCATTACTACCTCGATATCTTCTGCAGTTGCTCAGATTCCTCCCCCACTGACTGGTACAAAACCGGATACTACGGGCACCCTTGTGACATCCCTAGAGACCGGTGGCAGGCCATCGGCACCACCACTATTAACAAGCTCGATTCCCGTTCCAACCGCCAAGTTGCTCCCACCAATATCGGCACTGCCATCATCAAAACCTCCCATCATGACCCAGAACGCGGTGTCGGGGGACATCTTCGGAGCTCCCATCGCGACGACAGCCCCTGCCCCTTCATTCCCAGTGCGGAAAGATCACCCGGTTCCTCGACTGGGAATCAAGGACGCAGCGCCCATCGGGACCAACAAATTCTATGCCAACTTCTTTCTAGGTAAGCAGACGTCGCCAACGTACGTTCATCCGTACTCCCTGGCGTGGGCGAAAGGTCGAGGAGCCTCCTCTAGCTGGGGCATGTCGATCTCGCATGTCGAGGCGCACCAAAGAGTTTACGGCCAGGCAAGGGAGGAAACAGGTGCTGCAAGATACTATTTGAATCCTATTGGGATCCAATCACTATGCCTTTCCGCCGCCGAATTGTCGGATAAGACACAACTGACAACAGATAATTTGGCATCCCAATCCATCAATGTTAACCTGCACCCGAACTCCGGCGCAGCCCCGATTATCACATTTCCCCTAGTACAAGGGATGGGCTTTGTGACGGCGGTATACCGCGGCGGTACCCCTGTCATTAACACTGGCGTCTTCTTCAGAACCGTCACGAAGTCTACTCAAGGACCGAAGAATGGTGTTGGGAAATACACTTTTCTTCTGGAAGATGGAAAGATATGGCACGTATACAGCTACGCAGAGAAAGGCGACAATCTGGACCTGAAAGTCGTCAACAACAGTTTGGCCAAGTCCGAAAAGCCATTCACTGGAATCATCCAGGTCGCCAAGGACACAGGTAAATTCGAGTCTACGCTCGACCAGGCCTCGGCGGCGTACCCAGTTGGCGTGACTGTCTCGGGAACCGCTACGGGGGCACGGGGTTCGTACACCTTCACCTTCAAGAAAGCTGGGGACGTGAACACCAAACTTCTAATCTATGCCTTGCCTCATCATGTCGACTCTTTCGACCCGACGACGAGGCTTGGTGTGACGAAATTGCAACTACAGACCACAACCAAGGGCCTTGCGACAGGTGTCCTGGCAGATACGTGGACCATGATTGAACCTAACATGCCCGTCACCATGGACTTTGCTCCATGGGACCCCGTCGCGGGCCGAAAGGGAAGTTTATCGGAAGAGTCGATCCGCGTAATCAACCCCGTAGCATTGAAAGAGATCTCGCAGAACGCCGACCAGCAAGCCAACCAGAATTCCATGTATTTTAGCGGAAAGGTATTGATCTCTTTAGACTGATAACAGAGTACGGTAACGCTAAAATTCTCGGCAGGCGCTGGCAAAATTCGCACAGCTCAGTCACACGATCCAGGATTTGTTGAAGAACCCAAGTTTGGCTCAAAGTGGTCTGAACAACCTGAAAGCAGCGTTCAGCCGGTTCGCCGAAAACAGACAGCAGTTTCCACTCTATTACGAATGTAAGTCGCAAATCATTTAAGGTGTCCGCGATCTAACATGAAAAGCTGCCTGGGGTGGTCTGGTCTCATCGGCTACATATGTAACAGGGAACGACGGTGCGGATTTCGGCAACACTTACTACAACGACCATCACTTCCATTATGGCTACTTCGTATACGCTGCTGCTATCATCGGCTACTTGGACCCGTCATGGTTAACTAAGAGAAACGTTGATTACGTGAACACGTTGGTCAGAGACATCGCCAATCCTTCCGCAAAGGATAAATATTTCCCAGAATCACGGAATTTCGATTGGTATCACGGCCACAGTTGGGCTCATGGCCTATACGATACTCTCGATGGAAAGGTCAGTGTCCTTACCCCCTCATGACATCCGCTGATGTCTAATGTTTACCGGAATAGGATCAAGAATCGAGCTCAGAAGATACGATGCACGCTTATGCCATCAAAATGTGGGGAAGGACCATCAAGGATGCGAAAATGGAAGCCAGGTGAGTAAATTGACACGGACGTATCATGGTCGTCCGAGTGGATTTTAGCTTACGTCGCGCAGGGGTAACCTAATGCTATCGGTGATGGCACGCTCGTTGAATCGGTACTACCTCTACACGGCGGACAATCAAGTACAACCGCCAAATTTTATCGGAAACAAGGTAGCGGGCATCCTATTTGAAAACAAGTGCGATCACACAACATATTTCGGGGCGAAAATCGAGTATATTCAGGGCATCCACATGCTACCGCTTCTCCCGAGCACCAAGTTCACTCGGCCATCAAAGTTTGTGAATGAGGAATGGGCAACGTGGTTCGACAAGGGCCGAGCCAGGAAGGTGGAGGGAGGGTGGAAGGGCATACTTCACGGAAACCTAGCGACCATCGATCCCAAGGCTGCCTGGGAGTTCTTCACCGACAAGAGCTTCGACCCGTCTTGGCTTGACGGCGGGGCCTCTTTAACTTGGTACTTGGCGTACAGCGCTGGTAAGTCCCGATTGGCGCCCCGGGCCCCATGCCTCTTGATCCGTTCGAACCTTTTATTCCCTGGGTGATTTGTAGGCTGACGGTAAACAAGCATTTTTGTAATTTGAACGACTTCGACGATTCACGGTTATTAATGTCGTATGGGTAAACGAACGGGTAACGAGGGAGTGCCGATTCGACTGGTATTTTACGAACGGACATGCGCGAATGACGAGTGGTTTTTTTATCTTACCCCTTCCCCGTATCAGATTGTCGGCAGCAGCAACGGGCGATGACGATCGGCGCAGATCGAGAAAAATGCATTAGATGAGGTGGCACGCGCATCGGCGACAAACAGGCGAGCGAGGGGGTGTGTTTGCGGATATAGGATGACCCCATAGACTTTAGATTTGTATCCCTTTTCATACCTACACTAATTCGAATCAATATACAGGCTGGTTGGCAACTGGACGATTAAGGAATCTAGCTTGAAGTGGCACGCTGCAGTTCCTCTTATTGGACTTGTCTTCCCACGTGGTTCTATTCGCCCTGCCATCTCGGCAGCTCGAGTGCCAACAGAACGGATTTTCGATGCAATCGCATGGAATTGCGTTGAGGGGAAGGGGAGGGTAGGGCTTGTGAAGATTGGCTATGCAAGACCAATAGGAGAGTTGGTGTTACTTGCTGTCCCGGGAATTCCATCCCGTCTTCCATTCATATGCGGGTTTCTGTGCACTGCCACGATGCTACGCAATAATACCCCAAATCCAAGCCTGGGCTGGTCGAATGACCAATGACTGGCATGGCGGGTAGAAGATGGAATGATACCAAGTACGATGAGATGAGGGAGTTTTAGTCACCTACTTATCTGGATGCAACCTTGGAAGTACCCGAGGGATCTCGTCGCATCCAGAGATCCATCCCCAGTCCAAGTAGTGCTTGGCTTTATCGATAAGAACCCGCTTTCCACCTAAAATACCGTATGGATTAATTACCTACCCAATCCATGTATTCCTTAAAATTGTTGGAGGCCTCCCATACCTCCTTGACCTCCCGCCCCATGTACCTCTCGCAAACGGACAGGCATACGAAGTACATGACGAGGACGAAGTGTTGAGGCACGCACATGTTATAACGTGCTCCGCCATGCTTGGCCCATCACGTCTATCGTCTTGTCGCTCCCGATGGACGTAGATATCTATTATCTGCTAGGTAAGCGCTGCTACTTAGGTGGCCTACTGATATATCCGGCCTCTTTACTTTATTGCTGACCGCAGATGATAGGCAGCTGTGTACTCGATCATAATATCTATACTATCCAGGTATCATGTACGTGATGAGTGTTGCCGGGTTAGTCGGGCGTATGTATTCGCACAGCGAGGCGTTCCTACCTAAGTAGTAGTAAGTAGAGAGATGCAAGGTGACAAGTCAGCATGGTATTCGGCCTATGTTGCTGTTGCTGTCATTGCTATCGTTGTCGTCTTCGTCGTTATCGTTATGTCTTCCTCATCCGCCCCATTTCTTTAAATACTAGAAAGGACAAGCCTTTGGAATGAAGATATCCAAGTACCTCCCTAGGTATGTAGGTACCTTATGAGGGTATCTGGAACACTAGGTCGGGTACAACGAGCACTCGGGTTAAAGTTCCATGTCTAAAGCCGGCTGGCATCCGCTAAACATGAAGTTGTGACAGACGGACTCTGATTGGCGACGCCCCGTTAAATAGAGCGCAGGACCAGTTCCTAGCCGACCTTCATTGGCTTGATCTAGCGGCCAACCTTGAAACCCACAGTGGAGTACATAGAGACTTCGGCACTACCTCATGCTCTTGGCATGGCCCATAACAACACATGTATGGAGTAGGTACCTTGCATGCAAGATGGTCCCATCACGATAATTGGTGACTGAACTTGGAACAACAATTGTACGCAGATAGAAAGTTGGAAGTTTGAGGTGATGGCCTTGAAACATGATTCATTTTTCCTTCTGCATTACGTAGTTTAACCTATCCTCTACGCAGTAAACTGCCCAGCAACCCAGGTCAGCCAGGTATAGGTAGCCCGTTCAAGCCCGTTTGGCTATCAGTTGAGCTGTCTCTTTTTAGTCCCAAAACAACATACCCGCAGGTGGTACGGAGTAGTAAACTTCCTTAAACCTTAATACTGTTATCGGGCCTTGACGGTTCCAAATTACGTGTTTGTCTGTTTTTTTTTGTTCTCTAGGTTATGTTTCTACCTGTGCACTGTTTATTCTTCTTTTTCTAACTCCTTCCCAACCCAATTCATCAATAATCCTACCCTCTACCGGAAAGGATTTACCCTGCCCTTTCTCTTCAGGTACCTACCTACCTATCCTACCTTGTGCTGATGCAACGGCCAACATACAATATCCAAGACATTCTTCAATTCTGGCCATTGTACCCGTAATCTTCCCACTGGAGTACTCAATAAAAGGAGAGTGCCAAGCCGTGCCTAGCATTCGCAAACTAATGTCCTGCTATTGCTTAAACGGAGATACTTGTTAGCCCTACGAACTCGAACCCCCCCGAACACCCCCAACTACACACCTGGGCAAGGCATTCCAACCGTTCATCTCGTACCTAAGGTAGCTTAGTACCTTATCGCGCGTCATAATTATCAGTTGTCCAAGCCCCAAGCCGCGCCCCTGGGCATACGTACAGCTACAGCCTCGACACCAGAAGTAAAAAGAGGATCGGCTACGGAATACTCTTGGTACAGAAAAGTCTTTGTACACAGATAGGAGCAGCAGTGCCTTACCCTCCTTGTACTTCTACCCCCCGGTTCCGGAATCCTGGGTTAAGCTACCTGGATCCTCATTATAACATTAATTTCTATACTGTTCTGGCCATAATTCTTCACGATGGGTTGTAAGTAAACACTCATCCTACTCCTTTCCCTATTTAATATTTCCATCTATCCCGTTCTTGTCCGTGGGTGTAGGTATCCAATAGGACCAAATATTGCCCTTCTATATAGCCAGATCCTCTGTCATCGTGCCACCCACCAACCAAGGGCTTTTTCTTCTCTTCATTTTCTTGATTTTTCTTGGCTAGAACCTGGGATTTGGAAACACCGGCATATTTGTCCATAGGGAAACCGGACTTCCAGGAGACGCGCATCGCCTGCTAACGATGATGTACGATGGATCGCAATACAGATCAAGAAGTGCTACGCCAGTTCCACAGGGTCGGTAGGACTTTCAGCGTTGAGACGCACCATACTCATCCTGTCGCAAATGGTGACGTGAACGAGGAAACCTCTCTTTTGAGGGGTGGGTCCGGCCGTCCGAACGGCACTGCCGGCCATAGTTATACCCGTGATTTCTTCTTCAACTCGGCCTATACCCCCGGCACCGACAGTCCGAGACCTTGGGTCAAGTATCCCGCACATGTTTGGCATGTCACAAAGGCCGTTCTGCTGAGCAGTAAGTCTTGTCACGTCCTGGCCGCGCCTCAGCGTGTAACAAACCCCATATTAACCCCACTCCGCCAGGCCCGGTGAACATACTTCTCGTTTTCGTACCTATTGGAATCGTCGCTGGCGAGACAGGATGGGACTCTGTAGTAGTATTCGTGCTCAACTTTCTGGCTATCATCCCCCTAGCCGCTGTCCTCTCTTTTGCGACGGAAGAAATCTCGGTCAACTTAGGCGAGGCTCTGGGCGGCCTGCTCAATGCCACTTTCGGCAATGCCGTCGAATTAATTGTAAAGACCACCGACCCCGCAACCTCTTGATTGTGATTACTAACGGCAACACTCGCAGGTCAGTATTATTGCTTTGAACGATGGACAGTTCGACGTAGTAAAGTCATCCATGATCGGTTCTATCCTATCCAACATCCTGCTGGTCATGGGCATGTGCTTTTTCTTTGGAAATCTCGCCAACCTCTGGAATCATGAAGGGGGCATGGAGCAGGAATTCGCTTCCGGTACCGCTCAGACCACAGCCTCTCTCATGATGCTCTCCGCCGCGTCCATGATTCTCCCTGGCACTGTGAGGACCTCGCTCTTGTTTTCCCGTTAGGCACCGAAGAAATGCTAACATGAGATAGCTGTTCATGATCATTACCGCCAACGGAAACGACGACAACAACGATGCGAGGGAAAAGACTGTCCTTTCGCTATCGAGGGGAACTGCCATCATTCTCCTACTCCTTTACGTTCTCTATCTATGGTTCCAGCTGAAGACGCACCACAACCTGTTTACCATTCAGCAGCCTGAGCCCCACCCTACCGAAAACGGCAACACGGCTGCTGTCGTTGAAGAAGCGCGCATCGAAGAAGAGGATGAGGAAGAGGAGGAGCCACATATGTCTCCTTGGGCGGCAGGAACCGTTCTCGTTGTTACCACCATCCTCGTATCGATTTGCGCCGATTATCTAGTCGATAGTATTGACGCCCTCGTGGAACGCGCGCACATCAGCCGGAATTTCATCGGTCTTATCCTCATCCCTATTGTTGGAAACGCTGCCGAACATGTTACGGCAGTTGTTGTGGCGGTCAAGAACAAGATGGATCTGGTAAGAAGCTGAGGGACGATCGCGGCGACTGAACTTTTCTAACAGTATCTGTAGGCTATGGGTGTAGCTATTGGCTCGAGCATCCAGATTGCGCTCTTCGTCACGCCCCTGCTTGTTATTCTGGGCTGGATCCTGGGTCAGCCTATGGATCTCCATTTCGAGACTTGTGGGTATCACCGCCAAGATCGATATTTCTCTATACTAACTTTTGTGTTACAGTCGAAACTGTGGCGTTCGCCCTCTCCGTGCTGGTGGTGATCTACACGGTAACAGATGGAAAGTCGAACTACCTCGAAGGCGCCATGGTAAGTGCCCTTTCACAAGGCTGTCGCGCAGGCATGCGAATGAACACTTGCTGACGCTTTGCTAGTTGATTGCCCTCTACGTTATCATCGCGCTCGCCTTCTTCGTCACCCCGAGCGAGGAGTTCGAGAAGGAGACTACGCTCTTCAGCCGTTTCATCGGCTCTTCTTGAAAGAAACCGACGCGTCCATCTTCTAGTCTAGTGATGCTTTTGTGCGAGACCCCACCTCGTTATCGACAACCAGTGAATTAGCTGGCTCCCGTTGCTTTGTTACGTTCTGCTTTTTTTCTCCTTTTGTTAAACGTATCAATCAATGTCTTCTCCAAAATCTCGACGTTTCTTTTAAGATTGTTACTCTTGGGTGGGATATGCTCCAGGCTTGAAGCACCCGGCGGTGCTATTGCTAGCAATTGGGAATCCCTTCCAGATTTCCTTTCTCTTTCCGTTGGACACGTTACAACCACTGCCACAATGGCTACCACGACACAAATGGCCTCACAATTTCCTTGTTCTTTATCAGTTTTCAGTCAGTGTACGATAAGGGGGGAGGGTGCGGATATAAAAGCAAAAACGGGCGCGATGTAGGGTTGAGTAAGGAAGTACGGGGGAACGGGGCGGCGTTCCCGGCAGATCTCCCGAGTTCTCGTTTTGCGGCAACTGTCTAGGTCGGCTGTATATAGGAAAGAAAAAGAAATGTCAAACCAAATGAGAATTCACCGTGACGATGGTATGAACTTGGTCGGTCATAAGGATATCTCTCTTGCAATTTGGAAGTGAACAATGATGTATTTCATATTATGAACTCAGTATAATTCCTATCCAGATAAGTAATAACCTAAGAGGTGGGGAGACCTTGTTATAGAGTCGTATAAACTGCGTGCCTCAAACCTTCCATCTTTCCAGGTAAGTCAGACCCCAGTCCGAAGCCAGGCTCCCTTAACAAGGGTTGGAATATGCCGCTACGAGAAGTCGTTGAACATGATTTCTTTTCTGCCTTTCTTTCTTTCTTAATACCACCTACCTTAAGATGAGGTTTCCAAGAATGTCCGTGAAGAGGCAGATCGTTGCAGTCAGGCCTCGTCGTGAGGAGCATACCGAGGCTGGTGCCAACCTGAGGGCTTGTCTTTGTATTTTCGTGTGCCGCAAGGAATAGCTCGACTGCGGTTCCGCGTTGGGCAAACAGGAGTCGGAAGGCGGGAGGATATCTGTTTGTTGGTTTAGGGTTACACCAGACTAATACAAACATTATACTGTGTTGTTGCTGACATCCAAACACACTGTCCCAGTCTTACTGTTTCATGTTGATTTTGTTATGGTTGATTGCACTGGGCTTTGTTTCCCGTACTTGTATGTATCGGAGCCCTATGGAGCCCGTGAAGCCCTAACATTTGTATAGCCTCATCGTCACTTGTACCACCAGGATTGCCTATAAGACACTTGGCGTTCCTACGAAATATCGAGCTCCCCTTTAGTCAGCGATGAGTGTAATTATTACGACGTAGTTTACAAAAGTCCCATGATCTCTGGAACTGCGCTGCCAATGAAGCGACCATTCGTTCTGGCATGCTTAGATTCCTACTCCCCCGGTCGTTCTTAGCCTCGAGGCGGTACCAACTGAAAACGTCGCAAGGGGAAGAGATATTTGCCGAACCATCTAGCAGTTTCCCAGGATATATAACTTCATGCATCTTGTCCACCGGAACCCGGTCCATGGCATACCGAGCGCCACGCACGCACTCAGCTACATCGTTGCTTGGCGCAGGTAGACAGACATATTCGCATAATCGACAACAAAATGACAGATGCAGGGAGCATAAGCGCAGACTTTCACGCTTTCGGGCTGCAAACAGGGGGAAATATTGGTTAAAGAGGGACCTCGGGAGCTTCCAAGTTACTTCCTACCATTTCTATACTCTCAAGAAATTGATGGATATATGGATGCGTCCATACCTACCTAGGTACTTAGCTTAGTAAGTAGGTTCGGAACTACCCGAAGCTGTTGGCAGCTGTTGTTGGAATGTGGGGCTCATGGCCTGCATGACCTCGGGATCAATCCAGCTACTGCGGGGCTGCGGGGTCGACGTGATTCGGAGATCGAGGGGCCGGAGCGAAGAGGGGCAGAGGGGCAGAGGCAAAGAACCTTACTTATTAGAAGGTCCGGAGGGGGGGGGGGGAGGGCGCGAGCGCGCGGGGGACCAAACATCGGAATGAAAAAAAGTGATACCCGACCTCTCTAAAGTAGAATTTTTTGGATTAGCATCATTGCATAAATGGAGGCGTCATCACATAAATCTTCCTTGAGCATTGCAAGAGCCTCGAGGACCGGGCAGTTGGAAGATTTTAGAAGCTTTTAGGTAAGAAGATCTAGATTAGCAAGCTACCTTAGGTAGGTATCTATCTTCTTTGCGGGGTTCCCAGGTGATTTGAAGCTCATTGAACGAATTATTAAGCTGCGGGAGAACTCTAGTTCAATCGTGGTTTATTTGGTTGGTTGGTTGGGGGGTTAAGTACTTACTTAGTGTAGGTATTATTATACTTGGTAACCGTAACCCTGACTGACTGTGAGTAACAACCTCGATAGGAGTGTATAGAAGAGGATCAAGTTGATCAAGTTGATCAAGTTAATCAAGTTGATCAGTCAGCCAGTCAGTTTTTATGCTTTCCCTACGTGTATTCAGGAGGATCAGTTCACTACAATCCTGCTCTCCTGTCGTAAATACTCCTATTATTTTTCCACGTCAAGCGACACGAGCATCGTCATCCTGTTTTGCGAAAACCCCATCACTTACCCCATCACTTACCCCATCACTTACCCCATCACTACGCCTAGGTGAGTCTGTCTGTCTAAGTAGCTATCAACATTCTTGATGGAGACATCCGCATTCCAGGCCCCGCAGAGTGCTGGCGTATATCTGATCTCACAGGGCCCGTCGCTTATGCAGGTACTTTCCGGACATACGCGACCACCATGGCGACGGCTACGGACACCAAGAACTACAAGTTCAACCACTCGATGTAAGAATTGATGGGTTCCTGGGATTTCTTGTTGCATGGCATGACTTGCAGGAGGGTGGGATTATACTGATATCGGCATTCTCTCGGTTTACAGGATCCGGGTGAAGGACCCTAAAGAGTCCGGTATGTTTTCTTTTTTTTTTTCACGGCGCTCCAGACTATACCATATGATCACGAGTATCATCTCAATACTAGTCGAGTCGACGACAAGACGGAATATAAACAAAACCGGAACGAAAAGTAGGGGGGAGTCGGGCTAACGTAGCACCAACGACAAACTACAAAAACAGTCAAGTTCTACGAATTCCTAGGCATGACCCTAATAAAGAAGCTGTCCTTCCCGGAGAACAAGTTCGACCTGTACTTCCTGGCGTACGATGGCGCGAATTCCCTGTCGCCTGGCAACAGCGCGTTCGACCGTGAGGGCGTGATCGAGCTGACGCACAACTACGGCACCGAGGATGACCCGGCTTATAAGGTCAACACCGGCAATGCCGAGCCTCATCGTGGTTTCGGTCATGTCTGCATCAGCGTCGACCGCATCGAGGCCGCCTGCAAGCGCCTCGAGGACGCCGGCTACCGATTCCAGAAGAAGCTCACCGACGGCCGCATGAAGAACATCGCCTTCGCCCTCGACCCCGACGGCTACTGGGTCGAGATCGTCAGCCAGAAGCGCGGGAGTAAGGGTGCGGATGACCCAGAGGAGAAGGGCGCGCAGACGGATGTTGGGACGTATCGCATGGTCAGTTGGACAACAATTGCCCTCTTCCCTCTTGCCCCCCGACTTTCGTTCTGTTATCCATGGAAATAGAGGGGTTTGGGGGCTAATATCTGCTATGAATGCAGAACCACACGATGATCCGGGTCAAGGATATTGAGAAGTCGCTCAAGTTCTACCAAGAGGTCCTGGGCATGTCGCTATTCCACACGGCCGAGCAGGCCGCCGCGGGCTTCAACCTGTACTTCCTCGGCTACCCCCCGGGGGCCCAGGGTGCGCCCGCCGAGACCGGCCACCCCCCGATCGACCGCGAGGGTATCCTCGAGCTTACTTGGAACTACGGCACCGAGAAGGACGAGTCTTTCAAGTACCACAACGGAAATGATGAACCGCAGGGCTTTGGACATCTCTGTAAGTGTCAACTTGATATATCCCCTCCAAAATCCCGACCGGTATTAGAAGACGTGGTAAGGAAACTTCATTGCTGACATCGAGGGGGTTGGAAAAAAGGCGTCTCGGTCGATAACATCGACGCCGCGTGCCAGAGATTCGAGAGCCTTAATACCAGTTGGAAGAAGCGCCTTACCGATGGCCGCATGAAGAACGTCGCTTTCCTGTTGGATCCCGATGGCTACTGGGTCGAGATTGTGCAGAACGAGCGGTTCGCTGGCAAGGAGAATTTTTGATCGGTGACCCCCCTTTCGCGTTTATGTGAGTGAATTGGTTAAGTGGTCTGTCCATATGTTATATGTCTGTATTCAGACGTTGTATAAAGCAATTTAAAAAGCCATCGCATAAGATTATATACACGATTTCAGTTGGTTGCAGCATAACAGTAAGGTACGTAAGTAAATAGAGAATAATGTTGCCAGAGGTGGCCAAAGGGGTTCTCAATAGTATGGTGCTAGAATGTTACCCCTACTTATCCGCCACTCGACTTTTTCGAACCGAGCAATCTTATCTACCGAGTAGAGCAAGAGCGGTCTAGTGAAAACCGAGCTGGAGCTGGAAGTCGTAGGCCGTGTCGCTCGAAGACCAGAATCTATTCGGGCAAGTGACTTCAGGCGAAGCCGTCGTCGAGGGTTTCCTCCGGTCTGTGCGGCTGTAGTACGTCTGGGGGTGGCTGTGGCTCGGCGACGTCCACGGCATCGACAAGAGCGTACACGACCTCAACAAGTACAACGTCTCATTTACTGACGGTCTCGAGCTACTGTTTTTTTCGCCGATTACGTTTTGGGTGCGCAAGGCCCCGAGCATCTCGATGACGGCGCGGAGTTACACCTACTTCTTATCCACCTCGATATCTGACTAGTCTTTTTGTCGCTGCAACAAAGGCGTGGAAACTACCCCGCCTACAGCGAGAAGCCTTTACGACAATCTACAACGGCAGTGTGAATCGGATGAGCAGTCGGTCCAAGATACGATCGTAATTGTTTGAAGCGTGCTGAAATTACATCTGCGGTTTTCTATAACATACCATATGAAGATGCTGCGTCATTATCGAATGTTTCCTGGAGGTAAAAAATAAAAAAGTAGGCAGTCTTGCTGCGCTCGAACCAGACATTTGAGGGTTTCCAGGATCAGATTGTGACGTATGGGTGCGGTGGCGAGTGTAGTAGCACCTAATCCAGAATAAACATAACATTGAGAAGGCTCGTAGAATGGGATCCTCGGAATGTGTGCTTGTCACCAGTTCGAACAGGCAAGAGACGAAAAAGAAGGCTTGGCTTGGCGGGTAGGTAGGGTGAGGGTCTCGTATCCACTCCGTAAGACTCCGTATTCATAGACGAAAAACACAGAGGCCCCTAAGACAAAGCGAGAAGGGCTTATGATCTTTTCGGTTTCCCCCGCTATGGTACTTGATCCTCGCATCTTTCTACCCTGGCAATCTGGTCCTACGTAGCCTGAGTGGATTCCAGCCAAATTTCGCGTGAAGACCCAATTACGTCAATGTCAGCAAGAGGGGAAATCAGCAGGTCCAGGTCGTGATCAGGGGTCAGCAAGGGGACAGGGGGTTGATTCCTTCCAAGCAACAGCCGACCTGGGCGGGACCGTTGGATATAACAGACTTAACAGGCCCTGAAAGCCTTTTGGCCTCGGCATGCCTCCCCCGCCAGCCTGTCGCCCCCAGAACAGGCATAACGCTGTTGAGCGGTACAAACGTGTTGACCCTTCCTGCAAGGGGTTCTAAATTGAAGTCAAAAGTCAGATGGTTGGGCGGTGCTGGCAAAAGAAGAAATAATGCATGCAGATTTACTCGTATTGACGGTTGTACGGCTTCGACCCAATGGTTCAGATTTCGCCTTTCTACCCTCGACCTGAGCAAGCGGGCATCATATATAAGTTGAGACTTGGTGATTGAACTTTTACTGAATTCTGCCTGTCAGGTTCGCCAAGCATCACTGTTTCTGATTACTCACGCACTACCTACCACCTCTTCTTCCATTATACATCCGCCATGCAGCGCATTATAACTGTCACCGCTACCCTCCTCGCGGTAGCATCCGCCGCACCCTGTCAGACCAAATCAGAAGCCTTTAACTTACGCGCCAAGTTGACCGATTCGGCACAAGACTTGACGCCATCCGTTGACGGGCTCTACCTGTCCTTCGACAGGATACAGCAGGGCGTTAACATCGCTGTCGCCAAGAGCGAGCCAACTCCATTCTATCTAAACGACACGGAGGGCGGCACCACCATCGTCCACGATGTCGCATCTCTCTATCCCGTAAGCCTCTTCGTCCAGGGCCCGGACGACTTCGACAGCTCCTACCCAGCAGAACACAACGTCGGCGTCCTCGTCAACGACGCCGCTCACGGCCTCGAGGCGTTTCCCTCCTTGACTGGTCCTGCGGCCGGCACGTACCTCATCTGCAGGAGGGATATCACTTTTCCCTCCGGCCCGACCGAGCTGCCCCTCCCGAGGTTTTCGTACGAGGGCGAGGACGTCCCGGATGACTGCGCTGTCGTTGAGTTCGTGCCTGAGTGCGCCACGTTGGCGAAGCTTCCCGATGGCGCACAGTGGAATCACGATTTCGTTATTACCGATTCATGTGTGCGGTAGATACGCGATGGAGATTTGCGGCTGCGGAAGGATGCAGACGCCACTGGAGTCCGAGAAACCAGCAGCCAACCCGCGCAACCGCAGGCCTAGCATTTCACGAGATTCACCAGCACACTCTAAAATGTACATAATAATCTTAAATGAGGGAGAGACGAATAGCTTGGTATAATTATTATAATTAATGATGAATAAGACGTTCAATTATACATGTGAAACCTGCTTCTATAGTCAATTACGTGTGCCGTTTAAGACTAGTACTAGGATCTCATGGTCGGACACGGAATATCTTGAGAGGTGTCGCTTATTCTAGCGGCTATATATAAGAGGCCAGCAGAGTCATGAGCGCGCTTAGTGAATGTACGTTTTTGATACCGTGCCCACCATGAGGGTAGCTGCGATATGTCGCACTTCACTTGACTACCACGAATAATAAATCTGGTGTAGGGCTCGTCCGAGATCTGGTACCGTCTAGCAACGCATGCGAGGGACTTAGTCACTCCCAGAGGCCACCCAATCATCTCTCATCCGGATATACAAGCACCGCGGGTGCAAGCGACACGTCTTCATGCTATGGCACAGCTACCCCGCTGAGCTAGAGAATGAATTTAAACAGTCGACAACCAGCTTAGAGGTAAATGTCACTGCTCGAATGAGGGCAACGAATAGATGGACCTGAGGAAGCATGGCCCCAGAGTTAGTTGAGCGTGTTAGGGCTATTATGCCCGGAATTCCGCTTAGATCATTCAATCTTTTCAGTGCCCTAATAGTCTTGGTTGCTCTGTACCCATTATTGCTAGGAGCCTACCGTCTTTACCTTTCTCCTGCAGCGAAGTTTCCTGGGCCTAAGCTCGCAGCTCTGACTTTCTGGTACGAGTTCTACCACGATGTCTGGAGGGAGGGCCAGTACACATGGAAGATTCGGGACTTGCACAGACAGTACGGTATGTGCTTACTGTCTATGGCGATAAAGAAGGTATTCACAGCTAACAGCGATGGGGAAGGGCCCTTTGTCCGAATCAACCCCCTCGAGGTACATTGCGATGATCTTGACTTCCTCGATGTGCTGTATGTCAACTCAGCAAAGAGAAGAAGCGATAAGTCTGAATGGTTTATTAGACAGTCGTATGAAACTCTGTTCTTATGTCTTGACCCTTATTTTTTGGTTACGTATCCGTGACACTTACATGGTCTCTGGGCAGCTGGACTAGGGAAAATGCATTCAAAACCGTTCAACACGACCTACACAAACAACGTCGCAACCAGATCAGCCCCTTCTTTTCAAAGGCATCAGTACGCACACTTGAGCCACTCATTCTTAGCAAAGTCAACAAGCTTTGCGACCGTCTAGAAGAGCAAAGAGGCGTGGTAAGCCTAACACATGCTTTCGTCGCGCTGACGGTGGACATCATCTCGCGTGTCTGCTTCGGCGATTCCTACGGATATCTCGATAATGAGCACTTCGCGCGGGATTGGTACACCAACATGGTCTCCTCGAGTCGCAATGGGCCCCTGGTCAGGCAATTCCCCTGGCTCCACTGGGTCCTCGCCCGCTTCCCGAGACTGGGGCCCCGCGCCGCCAGGGAGGGGCTGGCGGCGGACCGCGCTCGCACGAGGAAGCTTAAACAAAACCTCGCAGAGGTCCTGGACCGCCGTAACCGCGGCGAGAAGCCGGCCGATGGGTTGTTTACTATATTTGATTCTATGCTTGACGCGGACGTCCCGGCCTCGGAGAAGTCGTACCTGAGACTCCTCAACGAAGCACAGGCCCTAACAGGGGCCGGTGCAATGACTACTGCCAATGCTCTCGACACAACCTTTTACCACCTGCTCGCAAACCCAGACTGCCTCACGCGCCTCTGCAAGGAGTTACGTTCATCGATCGCGGACACCACATCCATACCCTCGGTGTCGAAGCTAGAGACGCTACCATACCTAACCGCCGTCCTTCACGAGGGTCTGCGCCTCAGTAAAGGTGTGCCGCATCGCTTCGCACGAGTCTCTCCCGACGTATCCTACCGGTACGGTGACGTCGTGATCCCGCGAGGCGTGCCGGTGGGCATGTCGTTCATGGACTTCCTCGAACGGCTAGACCTATTTCCCGAACCGGAAGTCTTCGACCCCGATCGCTGGCTCCCTTTTGACGCGTCTCATGTCCACTGTCGGCGCAAATCGCTCGTCGTGTTCGGTGCCGGAACTCGCATGTGTCTGGGTCTCAATCTCGCCTGGGCTGAACTGTACCTGACGGTCGCAGCCGTAGTTCTTCGCATGGGGGACAGGCTGTACATGCATGATGTGGTGTTTGAACGCGACGTCAAGGTCACCGTCGACGGCTTCAATGCGCTGACAAGTAGAGAATCCAAAGGGCTGCGGGTGGTAATTGGGCCTCGGGCGGTGGCCTAGAGGATAGCATCTCTCATCGCGATCGTTTCAGGAATCATATATGTTATTCCTTCCCGCTGAATTCGTGAAGACATGGAGGAAAGTCAACGGTCAGGTAAAATGTGGATACTTTGCCCTGTTCATTCTACCTTATATGCGCGGCAATAGTTCGGTGTTGGACTTAACGAATCGTGCACATCGTCAAAAATTAATAGAAAACCGTAGTGTTACAATGTTAAGCTGAGTCTATCGAGGTTAGATGGTTCATAATATCTGGAATCACAGACATCACGGCACAAAGAGCTCATGGGATTCAATGCCTAGACACAATATGGGCCGTCCTAGTAGGAAAGGGGTTCAGGGGTAAGTTAGATTCGGGACATGGATACTCCACAAGGTCTGCGAACGCAGTATAAAAAAAACAAAATATACGTATTCGTCATTGAGCTCTAGGTTCGATACAACATCGAGTCGATGACCCCAACGATGTAGCTATGATCAAAGAACATAACGAAAAGAAAGGTTCTGCTGGTCTGTCATGTCTAGCATGCCCCTGTCCACCTTCAGATGAACAACATGCCCTCCAGAACCAACTCTCTCAACATAACCATAGTCTTTCTGAGATCTGGACTCTAGTAGCTCATCACGCCTCTTGTTTTCCTTGCTAAGAATGTAGCGGATTGCAAGTAAGAGAACGAAGTCTCCTATGTATGATGCCTGGGACATATGTTAACCTTCCGCTTCGGATGCTCCAAATATCGGAGCTGTTATAACCCACAAGGCAGATCGCGTATGGCACATAGTTCCTCGGCTTGTACTGCTCCCTCCAAAATTGAGTGCATAGTGCTTGACCTAAAGCATAACCAACGAGAAAGATGGCGTTCACGGCAAGTTTCTAGACAGTGTAAGCGCCGCATCACGGCATGCTGAGACGTATACATAACCACTGTATCCTTACTTTGGTATGACCTGAGGTGGTCATCGCAACCCATGAGACCACCATAGCGAAGGAGGGAGCTCCACCAAAGTTGTTGATGTAGTATGCGCACAGGAGTCCCACCTTGTTGCTCCAAGGTAAAGAAATCAGCAGCGCGACGCTGAGAACAGATGGTACGAAGTAGCCTATTGCAATCCAACATCTAGAGTTCTATCAAGTTTCAGAAAATAGCAGCGAATGCCTTTCGTAGTGTGCCGAGTACTTACAGGGTATCGACGAAGGATGAAAGTAGAGCTGGTCATGCCTATTATCATTGCTGCACCTGCAGGTATATTGAGTGCGGTTGTCTGTGCGGTCGTGAAGCCAAATGACTGTATTATTAGACCATATTGAGCTCCAAATCCGTTTTGAAGATTTCTGGGTCATATTTAGTGGGAAAGAGATATCGAGTTAGGCTGAGAGACATACGATATAGCTGCAAATAGGAAGAATAGCCAGGTCTTGGTATCTTTTACTGCTTCCATGGCTTGTTCTGGTTTCCAAGCCTTGGTCTCTGTACCGCTCTGGTTTGTTTGGACCCGCCTCACGGCCTTGATCTTCTCGTCTTCGGACAGAAATGTTGCTCGGACAGGGTTGTCCGGGAATACTAGTAAGAACCATAAACCCACGGCAAGAGTCAGACCGGTGTACAGGATAATCAAGAGTTGCCACCGTGCAGGCCGTTGGTCCAGACCATAGTGCGCCACGCCAAAAGCCAGAAACCCCGAAAGTATTATAGCGAGCCCGTTGCATTGCATGGTCCAGCTGATCCGTTGGCCAACCTCAGTTCGGTTGTAGAACATGGACATAACCAGCATCATGCCGTTGGTGATACACCCCTCTGAAGCTCCCAGCATGAAGCGTAGAACGACTATGTGCAATGGTGGTCAGTCAACCTGTACATCTTAGAATCACGGGGAACTCACATAGGCCGGCGAAATTCTTGCATGCGCAATGGAGACCCATAATGATAGCCCATAATATAACATTGGAAGCAAGATACTTGGCAACCGGGTATCTCTGGAGAGCCAAAGAATGTGGGTATGCGAAGACAATGTAGCCCGGGAAAGAGTCAATATCATTGTTCCATGGTTACATCTCAATATCAATGTGGAACGCTCACCAATATAGAATGCAGAGCCCAATGTATTGAATTGATCTGCAGTGAGGTGGTTGTCTTCTATGATGCCTAGGACTGCAGAAGCACCTAAAGCTCCCCTGCAGTATATGTTAAATAAATTAACAGGCTTAACTCAAACAACACCCAGACGTACTTGTCAAAGAATTGAACTATTGGGATAAAAATGAATTAGTAAAGTTACAGCAATATCTCTGAGTGAGACTCTATACTTACGAGTGTATAAAGAAAAGATCAGGGGCAGAATAACCCAGTCGATCTTATTGCGAATCTTTCGCGCTTCCTGGGCTCTCAAAGGCATGTCGTCAACATGGCCAGCGACAAGGTCTACTGCTTCATCAACGCCCTTGAGACAGTAAGAGAATATCTCAATAAGCCGAGGGAAAGATGGGAAGCTCTCTCACTTTGTCATATTGAACTACGTCAACTGCTCTGGGCTCATACCTTGCGCCGTCCATTGGTTTATCGCGGCCGTCAACTTGATGTGATGATATGTCCATGGTATATGCTGATGCATGTTATACCGAGACTACCTAGAGTTCTCAATAGCTTCGTTCTCTGAATCGAAAACCCGAAGGCTTATGATGGGTAACGTCTTCAGCTAAATCCCAAATCAAGGTAAAGAGATCGACCTGGTACTCGCGGTAGCCTTTATATGTTCTATATTCCAATGTTATCAAGATGTTACAACGTCATTGCTATGAGGAGGTCCAATGGCACATGTAGCGTGAACGGTTTATTGGCCGGAAACCTACCTAAGTAGTCTGCAGAGTCCGACCTGCATGACTACCGCATGGGAAAGGGGTGCAACCACATGCAATGCGGGATTACTCAGCCCCTCGGAGAATCGTTCCCTCTAAGGGATGGGGGATAGAGTTCTCAGTCATGGTAGAAGATGGGATTGGCCATTCACAGAGTTCTGGCGTGATCAGAGTGTGGTGTGCACAGGTAGAGCTTTAGCGTGCAAACAATTTGCCAAAATGAGCGGTGGCGTTCCTTACCATCTCTGAAGGCCTCTTCCTAACCGTGATTTGCCAAGGGGGCATACCTTGGTTATCACAAGGAACTATAGGGGTATGGGAGCTGTGTAGTCCTATTTGATCTGTTGTCATTTGGATACCTAATTTGGCCTTCAGCGTATGTGTGAGATTATGGTTAATTAGGCCCTAGATACCTAGGTAAATGTAAGAAGAATGGTGGGCTTGTTCAATGTCCATCTACTCAACGCATGCCGCATGAGCGATTATACTTATGAATATATGTAAGGGACAGCGAAACATTACATGGTACCTAGCTAGAGAGCTAGCATCATATCAAGGTCGACATATATGCTTGACTAATAATATCATTCGTGGTTAGATCTTTCTGAATCTCCCTGCTCTTCCCGGTTTCCTTCATTTATCCTCTGCCGCTCTGGCCTACCACTGTTCTTTTCCTTGTTCTTAAACATCGAAAGCAAGCCAATGTCATATAATGCTTTTGAGCATCCAGAGCCGAGGAAAGCAACCCAGAATAGCTTGCGATCGGCTAAGAATCCCGTCAGAAGCGGACCAAGACTCTGTGATACTGTTTTTACGACATTAGCAGCTCCCATAACCGCCGTCCTCTCTTCGGAGGGTATGATTAACGCTAGAAATGCCGACCGTGGTGCGGTATCCATAGACTGTGTGCTTGCATTCAAAAACAAAAATAGAAGGGCGACGCGAATGTCATTAGGTACGCCGATAAGAGCTCGAAAGATCGAAGATGGGAGATGTGTGAACACCATAGTCTGCGTGAAGTTAGCCAAGAAGCATCCAGCTCTGGAGTTACTAGGTATAGAGGCGGCACATACGTTGACATTACCGAAGCGCTTGGCAAGCGATGCGGCGGCAATCATTGAGACGGCAGAAAGCATTTGGGATACGAAGAATATTGTACCGAGAATGCCTTCCTCGACTTTGAACCTCGACTGAATGTAATATGTGATCCATGTCCTAGGATTCGACCGCTGATAAGCATATCACGTATGATTGGGGGTTCTATGTAGACTCACATTGGAGCAAGCCCAGACCCGAATGAATCAATAGCAAACAGGAGGCACAGGTTGATAGCAACGGGGATGCTTTCTTTGCTTATGTGTGGAAGAACCGAGCGCAGACCTCGTTTCGGGGCCTCCTCGTTGCTGTTGTTAAGTAGAGGTGCCCGCTCCTCATTAGCGCCATTTGCTTGACGTTGCTTCTTTTCCGATTCCACAGATTTGGTTAGAAGCAACGAAAGGACAAGCTTGACGACTCCTGTCGCAGCATATCCTAGATAGACTGCGCGATACGCGGGGATTATGTCCCAGTGGCGTGACTCTGTCAAATGTTGGACTACCCAGCCGCAGCAAGCCATGCCAATAGCAGCTCCTGCGAATCCAAGTAGGCTGTACCAGGCATATATGTCCCCGCGGCGATGTGGGTCGGTGAGGTGTGCTATAATGCTCTCCTCGATTGCCCTGAAAGGGCCGATTTCGTTCCCACTTCGATGGCATATATTAGTGCCTGGGCTTTCGTCTTATTTGGCCATGATATGGGTGGTATCCTACCTGGGGCTGATGACTCCGGCGATAGCTGCAATCAGGAGCACCCAATAAGTCCCGGAGATCGCAAAAACAACGCCACTGGCAACCATAAGGATCGCTCCTAGGGCTAGTATTGCTTTCCGACCCAATCCATCAGCGAATAAAGTAAGCAGTAGACTGATACACACATCGCCGACCAGGGTCAATGTCATGAAAAGACCTATCTCCGTCTTGCTGCTACCGAGGACTTCTAAGTAGGCTACTAGAATGAGTGCAGATATGCCGTATGCGAAAAGCCTCACGAATCGTTGCAGGCAGAGCAGCTTCACGTCCAGCGACGAATGATATAAAGAAACAAGTCCCAATTCCTCTAGGACCTTAGCAGCCAAGCCTTGTCGAACTGCGTTCGTGGGTATGCGCTGTTCGGGTTCTTCCATATTGCCAAGCCCGTGAAGTTCTGAAGATTACTTAGACCTAGCTTTAGAAGCAGTTAAGACTCATATGAATTACGTCGAAAACTGCGAATACCGAAATATGAAGAGTGATGCTGCCAGGAATAGAAATATAGAATTATCGTGCCTTTTATTTCCGGGTCTTTCATTCATGTAAGTGGAGATTGAGCGATCACTACAAGACAGCATTGGCCAGGCAGCAAAGCAACCTATAGTTATGTACTACTGTCTGATCATATCCGAGATGGGTAGGTAGTTAGTAACATATATTTTAGAAGAATAATGCATTTTAGCACCTTGTCAGATAGTGAATACATGAGCACTACTCCGAGCCGAGTCCAGTCCAGTGTACTCGGAGTTCGTTAGCTCGGACTTTTCTTCAACTAATAACCCCTGAGATAAAAGTCACATCTTTCGATTAGGTATCGCGCGACTGGGTGATAAATAGCATTTCATCCCGCCAAATTCATACATTTATTTCAATGGATCATAAAATCTAAATCGTAACGACTCCATAGGCCTTTTATCCGCCCCTCATACAGAGGGTGGTTACTTATATTTCGCGTGCAGCTCAATCCTATACCTGGACTGCGCCATACACTCTATGATATGTAGCCCATGTAATTATCGCAACATGCTTACTTACACAATGTCGAAGAACAAATAGGTCTCATTTAGGGTATGTCCAACATGCATGAAGACGATATTCGGCGGGTACCCTAATAGTCACATGAAAGTACTGTCAGATGCTGTACTTGTGATTGACGAACGATTGAGGACTATGTACAGATAAAAATGTATGTATGTATAACCCGGCAGTCCACCAAAGGAGTTCCCAGGCTTTCCCAACACCGGGCCTTGCCTGTAGCAGGGGTGATCCTTGTCACAGCCGATTGCTAGATATCATATGATCTTAGCTCTGAAGACTTTAATACAGGTCTAGCTTTTCGTCCAGTCACCACAGCGATGACCCATCGTGTCAGGTCCTCGTCCACGAGCAGCAGTCTAGTACGCGATGATAGACTCGCCTTGTCCCGGGAGCGGCACAGGGCTAGGAGCATCCTTAGAGGGCACAGTCACGTAGGTCTCATCGTCCTCTTCCTCAGCCATGCCACCCAACAACAAGGACTTGGGGGCTAGTGCCTGGATCTCGGGAGGGTTGATGAAGGCGAAGAATTTCTCGTCATGCCACTGCCCCGCAGTAATGAAGCGGCCCTCGCTGTCGGTGAAAGCCGTGTCGTTCTCAGCACGAAGGAAGTAGGCAATCGAGTAGCGGTGCTCGGTAGGATCGTACGGTACGACGCGGTGAATGCACGACTGGAAAGTGTGCCCGCTGGAGAATCGCAATGAGTCACCGACGTTAATGACGGCGCAGCCCTTCTTGGGAGCGACGAAACCGAACTCCTTTGATCCCGGGGGACGGACCTGCAGACCCCACTGTGCAGTGTAGAGTAGCGTTAGGGAGCTAATGTCGGTGTGCTTCTGGTGGCCGACGTTGAGATCCTCGGCGGGGTTAGACGGAATGTAGTGCATCATGGCCATGGTGCTGGTGGAAGGGCGATCGTTACGGTGCGAGTTTTCGTACCGCTCAGCGCCAGTAAGGCCCATAGCCGTAGACAGAGCCGAGAGGATGACCTTGGTCACGATATTGGAGCCGGAGATGCCGTTCTCCAAGATCTTCATGTCGGGGCTGTTCTTGATGACATGCGGGATGTGTGGGGAGTCCTTCTGGATCTCGTCTCGAGAAACCTATACCGATTTTTAAGTAAGTCGTATCCCGAGGTAGGCTCAACAGGGAACACATCGAACTGACCTTAATCATCTCGTACCCATCTCTGGTGTTGGGCAGAACACCGTTGCGGGAGCCGACGCCCTCGTAGCTTTCGAAGCTGTTAGTGGGCTTGCAAATGCAGACATATGTCAATTTCCTACTTACCCCAGGTGAGGAGCGATGAGCCCGAACTCGTTCTTAGCCTCGAGGGGTGCGTCAAAGAAGCGGTACATGAGCTGGAGGGTCTGCTCCTGGTCTTCAAGGAACCTGCGACCATCGATACCATTCATGTCCAGGTAGAAGTATCCCTCTTTCTTGCAGCATTGGAGCACTTTCTCGAGCTCAGCGGGTTCTTGGGAGAGCAGACGACTGAAGTCAACCGTCTCCATGGGGTAGACGGGGACGGTCTTGCCGTTCCATTGGACAGTCTGAGGGATCTCTGTCGTGGGAGCCATGTTGATTCTTCGTCTACTGCTTGATAATGCGAAATGGAACTAATGCGATCGAGGTCTGTGTCTATATGAGCTATGGACGAGATTATCACCGAGGAACCCTTCAATCGACTCCCACCCCCCGGGTCTGCGTCTCTCTTTATAGGCCTTCAGAGCTGTTCTTCGAAGTTGCCGGAACACCATCCTCCATGATTGTCAAGACCCTGATACGCATATAACCTCCCCCACACTATATTCATTTGTGTTATACTATAAGTGGCCCATATATTTCCGCGGTTTCTGGCTGGTGGAACATGATTGTTAGGCTTGGTCAATGACACCACCTCTTGGCCCCCAGTTGTTATTACCCGATGGAGCACAGCTTCCTCCCCTTTAAGTTCAGCCGGTGAAACATACAGCGAGCTATTATCCATTTTCAACAACTCATTCACACTGCATTGCATGTCTGCATCCACGCGCCTTTCAAAATGCCGACACTAAGAATGCGTTCGTACGTCACGCGCATGCCATTCCAAGAAACATTGTCCAGTTGCGGTCCCGCCAAGGTCGGCAGATATATATAACAATCGTTAGGATATGCTCATAAGCCCTTGCACGGTTTCAAATAGATATGGTGACCTACTTATAGCGCCCGCTTCCTAGATCATTTCTGCAGGCCAGCAAGGTATAGCAACACGACTGTATGCCGAGACATATAAGTGACCCCTCATCAAGATCTCGAATCGATTTACTACATATTAGACATCAGATAACACTTGCGTTAGACTCCCTGGTCAGAACTATAATAATCCTGTAGATAGGTGATGGATGGTGGGGATTAGCCCCTCCCCCACCGGGTAATCAACATGCATACATCCTCATCTTGGGGAAGATCTGCTTTGGCCATACGGCTATGAAGGCAATTTGGAATGATTAACTATACGTAGCAATCTTGTTCATGAAGTGACAACCTCGCATTCCGCCTCATGGCCATACCCAGTCTTGGATGTTTCTCCGCAGTTACAATGGAAATGCCGGCCATATCTTGGCGGGTAAGGGTTTAGGAGCATTCTTTCCCATTAACCTATAAAGTGCTATATGTCCGTCTATATGAGCTACCGGACTAGTATCCCAAGGCGGTTATATTTGAGAACGCCGTCTGCAACCAAAGCCTTTCGTACTTGACACATTCTATGGTCTTGTACTTGCAAGGAATAGATCCGTCTGTTCTTAACCAGGCTTGTATAGGAGTAAATGGACGTCAAGATAAGCGGGCTATTTCTAAAAAGGCGCATTTGTGCGGTGAATATACTGATACTATATAATCAATTCTGGAAGTCTATACTCATAATTCTTTGTTGTATATGAGCATCTATCAGTCGGAATTATAGTACTTGTATGCAGACATAGCTCATGAGCCTTTCGCCCCTTTTTCTTCCGTCAATTTTCATATGTTTCATGTTGAATTTCCTTAGTGTGGTCCTTTTAGAGTAAAGCTATGGTGATGCCAGTTGCCACAGCTTTTATCAGACATGCTCTGAGTCCGATTTGAGAAGAGATGATCCAATCACCCCCATAGCTATCTGCTAAATGTTATGGTGCAGACCAATGTGTTCAAATGCTGTATTAATATGTCTGTGTTCTTATCGGAACCTTGTAGCCCACGACCAATCCATGACCATGCGAGAAATAAGCAGTGATAGCGAAGTTGAAGTAATTATATTATCACGCTATGGGAAGGACCAAGGTGTGATGAGAAATGGCTTTTTCAGCCGCTGTTGAGATAGGCTTATGAGCCTAATCAGCTTGAGCCATGGCTCCTCTACTATTATAGTGGAAGGACGACTCTGATGTGTTCACGTTGAACAGATAGTCACGGTCTCCTGTACTGTACCTTATACACGCTTAGTCCTCAACTTATATGGGGGAAACCAGCCTGAAATCCCGGCATCATAATTCAAGGCTGGTAAACATTTTTGGGCTTCCATATCGTTCCATAGTCATTATTTAGGGTTTTGTTTTGAACTAATATTACCTCCCGCGAGTAACCGAATATATTTACAGGCAAGCATTATATGTAGTTCAAGATTACGGTGTTATCCCCATATGCCTAGTGTCTCAGGCGATGAAAGTTGCCTGGCGACTTAATTCTCCATTAGACTAGAAATCAAACTCTGAAGAATCTTATAGTAATATCACGACCAAAACAAACATGATTAACGCTTCATTCCAAGTAAGATCTATAGCACGCTAATCTATAAGGTTAAAATGGAAGTCTAGTACTTTATGTGGGATAACAAACATATCGTCGTAAAGTTCAAAAAACAGGACGCAATATCGAAACTAATATTTACATTCTTTAAATTCTGGCTTTACTGTGGTGCTGGTCAAGAAGTCTAATGAGTATTAATTAGCGCTACCATATCAACAACTTTCACTATTTGAGCCGCTTCATAGGTCACATGATAAACGTATGGTTTTCTCCCTTAGTTATGATCTAAGCAACGCTTTACTACACAATTAACTTTTCAAAATAATTATAATCAATGCCTTTAACATAACCTTGCATAGAGTCTTAACTACTATAAATTGGATAGCAGTTTTTAAAAGTCCAACTCAGCGTTTTTATCCACCACCTGAAGATATTAGTGTGTGACGTCATGTAGTTCCAACTGCCGCGTGCTATTATAGTAAATAACGGGTTTGCATTCCGTAGAATGATATGCTTACGTACTAAACCTGGACCTACCTTATTTCACATAGGCAGCTGCTCTGAGACCACGTCAACTACTATTAAAAACCTCCATATTCTAGTCTTTGGGAAGCCCTAGGTATGATACAACGTTATAACTACCTATATACTCCGGAAGGTTAGGGTACGATACTCCTATCCTCGGCTTGATGCAATTTGTCATTTTGAACTTCGCCTAAACATTTTCTAATGATTTCACTTCCTCTCTGTACATATGAGGTAATTTTACGCTAGCTCCGTGGCCCTTCATGATACGGAGTAGATGCAGACGCACTCTAGTTGTGGTTTAGACGGAAAAGAAAAGATCTAAGCTGTGGCTGAACCTGAACCCAAGTCTGTGTGGAGAATGGCAAGTTTGCTATTACTTGAACTAACAGACTTACACGCTAGCCACAACACTGGCCACAGCTCCCGAGATACTACAAACTGCGATTATTTCAATGCTTGTGTCCTTGACCACCAAGTCGAGTAATTATCTTGACACAGAAATGAAATGGGAGGCATTCAAGCAGTAAAGAGTGGCAAAATCGGGCTACAACAATTATTTCCACAACTTCTTATGACGGCAGTCACCGGAGCTACTACAGAAAAATTGTTACCACAAAAGGAATCCCATTCAATAGGCATGATGCCGAAGGATCTATTGTATCTATGTACCTTTGTGGAATGCCGTGCGGCGATGTTAATTATGACGTACATGACCCCGTGTTCTTCAACGGTGCAAAACCGTTGTTTCCCGGATGGCTCGGGGCAGAAAGTCTGGCACATGTCATCAAAAGCGATGCGTCAGGTTGTACCTAAGTATCGTCAAGCCGGGACAGACATCCCGCTAACCGGAAGAACATATCTACCAGAATTCATAGGAATTCAGGATTCGACGACGATCATCTCTGAGGTATGTTGCCAAGACGCGTCATGGTTTTCGTTCCCGATGCGGGAGTATCCGTTGATGAAAAAAGATTGCAAGATGCTAATGCATGACGGTGAAAGTAAAGGGGGAGATAGGGGTTAACGCCTCATCAAACACACTCATGTATGTGGCTGTGTGGCTGTGTGGTACATCAGCCTAGCCCTGTAGGTAGGGCCCTGTGCTCATTACCCAGGCAGCTGCCAGGTACCCCAATTCCAGTGTTATGAGAGCCTACAAAGTACGCCAGACATGAACAATATGTATGGTCAACTTGTCCCTCTACATAATTATTTACTTACCTATAGTTATGTTCATGGATCTCAAAGCGAGACTGCTTTATGCGTATGCTATGGCTCGTGTCGTCGTTACTTAACTTATTAGATAGTTAACTGAACGTCGAGACCATCTGCCGAAATGGTTGCTCTACTCTCGCCCTACTCTCCGTTCTCAATGCCGATTTTCAGCCTAGCGCGCGCATAAGGGAGGCGGCGTAGGCGACGGCCACGTGCTACAACTTAGTGCATCGTTACTCAAATTCGGCAATTTTCTACACAGTCTCAGTCTCAGTCTCAGTCTCTCCAACGTCCTTTTGCTCTTTCCTTTCACTCCGGCTTTTACCCTAGCTCTCATACATTCGAGACGCCTGCGAGGCTCGTTCAGTGTATTGGGGGCACGAAAAGTACGAAATCAGTAAGGGATCTCTATCTCTACTTGTTTGACTTATCTACATGATTGATTGGATGCTCTTCTAGACACCAACTCGAGATACTAGACTGATTAGTGACAGCGGGCTGGCTAGATCTAGACAACAGGTTAGTTGTGTAGGTATGGCCTACAAATTGAAATATAGTGGTGAATCTACTACTATACATAGTGATGTGCTAGTTGACCGATTACCGCTAAAGACTTGGCGACGCCCAGGGGCAATTTATAATCCATCGAATCTGGTTGATTCCGGGAAATGCTGCCGCAACCCCGGTCCGAATCACCGCAACATTATTGGGCCGCACATCTGCCGACCACCATCATAGTTCCATCCTCCACCTCTTCCCCAGCAGGCCCAGTGCATCCGTCATCGTGTCTTGCTTTGAGCGCTTGCTATCAATTTCGTAACTCACCAGCGTCTCCTAAGTGCCTAGTGAGCTCCACACCTTTTCATCGTGATGATCCTGCCGGGTGTTAGCCCATGGGTCTTAGACTGGGGTTCCCCAGATCCTGATAGCCGCAAGTCGTGACTATCGGCGTCGAAGTTCAAGGAAGACCGATATCTGTGAGATTCCATCCTGTCCGAAGCGGCTTCAGTTCACGCCAAATAGTGGCGCTTGCGGCGTAATGGATTTGCCGATGCTTCCTGGGCAAGATGGGTTCCCTACATATAACCACATATCCTGCAACACTCTCGGTATAGTTGTGTATGTAACAGGCACTTCAGAATCATCCACGCTGTCCTACCTGCACGAATCCAGCCTTAATATAAAACAGCCTAGGCTTTTCTCAATTCCTGCAGGTTGGTTCCGGACTGCCCCTGGGTTACTTCGGAGATCAGCCGCACACCTACCTCACGGCTCAGAATTTATAGTACACGTCGAGTGATCAGACCTCGCGCAGTGTAGAGATTCTCCTTGGAGCTTCTCCTGTCGGCAACGTCGTTTCAACAACGTCCTAACAGCCCACTTAACAATACATTTCAGGCACCGAATATTTGAGACCCCTGAGACCTGTTGATAGGAGCCTTTATACCCGAAAAGCATTGGACGCCTTGACCTGAAGCATCAACTGCTAGAAGAAGAGGTTGAGATAGTGAAACCAAGTAGAGCCACGATGCGGGAAGTTCAAGGCTCTGTCCTATTAGGGTTCCTAGCCACGTATTGGCTACCCATACTCCTCGCGGCTGTCGCTGCAAGACTAATAAGAAACCGATACCACAATGGCTTGCACAAATATCCTGGCCCGTTCCTGGCATCGCTGACGGATCTCTGGCGGCTCTGGGATGTCTACGGCCAACGTCCTGAACTAACACATCAAAAGCTACACGCCAAATACGGCGATGTCGTGCGCTTGGGCCCCAACTCATTGTCCTTCGCAGACCCCAAGGCCCTGAAGACCATATATGGGCTAAACAAGGGCTTTGTTAAGGTGAGATAAGAATTCTCATACTGCACAGTGCAGGATGCTGCAGAAATACTAACGAATGAATGCTCAAGTCCGATTTCTATGTTGTCCAGCAGTCGACCGTAAAGGGGCACAACCTAGCCTCCCTATTCAGCACGACGGACAATGACTTCCACGCGCAGTTTCGGCGGTGCGTCAACTCTGCTTTTGCCATGTCCGCGCTAGTGCAGTACGAACCGTTCGTCGACAACACTACGAAGCTATTCCTCAAACAGACCGAGAAGTTCTTCGTCAACAACCCTGAGGGGTGCAACTTCACGCAGTGGCTGCAATTCTATGCCTTCGATGTTATCGGCGAGATCACGTACTCGAAACGCCACGGATTCGTCGAGAAAAACGAGGACATCGACGGTATTGTCAACTACCTCGGGAACCTCTTCCTCTACGTCGCACCGGTAAGACCAGACTAGCCCTCCCATGGACTTGGGATATATATGTGTGAAGTCTGGAAAGAAAGAGACTAACGTGGCGAACGCGCGCAACAGATCGGCCAGATCCCATGGCTAGACCGCCTCTTCCAAAAGAACCCGATCTACATGAAGCTTTCACAGTGGGGGTTCCTAGACGCGACGATGCCGGTGGCGCGATTCGCGCGGGCGCGCATGGCGGAGCGGCTAGGGCCAAGTCTAAGCGGGGAGGGAGATTCGAAGAAGCCACTGCTGCCGGTTACGGCGGACGGTAGCGGCAACCCCGATGCTAAGTCGGTAGACCTGCTGACCAAATTTCTGGCGGCGCGGGACGCGCGACCGGACTTCATGACGGAGAAGCTCGTGCAGACCATGGCGGTGTCAATGGCGTTCGCGGGTTCCGAGACTACCGCCATCTCGCTTTCCGCCGTCTTTTACTACCTGCTGCGGAACCCTGAGAAGCTGGCGCGGCTGCGGAGGGAGATCGACGGCGCGGCGCGGCGCGGTCTCTTCTCCGATCACGATACGGGCCTCGTGACCTGGACTGAGAGCCAGAAGCTGCCCTACCTCGACGCCTGCATTAAGGAGGCCTTTCGCATGCACCCGGCGGCGGGCCTGCCGCTTGAACGCATCGTGCCGCAGCCCGGAGTCGAGATCGTGGGGCACCACGTTAAGGGCGGTACTATCGTTGGCTGCTCCGCTTGGATCATCCACCGCCGCCCCGAGATTTGGGGCGATGACGTCGAGGTCTACCGGCCAGAGCGGTGGCTCGTGGACGATGACGAAGAACAGAGGCAGACACCGATGACCGCAGAAGAGAGGGGCGCGCGCGAGCGCCATGTCCGCGAGATGAACGGCATGATGTTCCAGTTTGGCATGGGTAGTCGCACCTGCATCGGCAAGAACATCAGCCTTCTGGAGATCTACAAAGTCGTCCCTAGTCTCCTGCGGCGCTTTGAGGTAAGCTTTTGCCTTTATTACCTCCCATCATCTTTTAACCAGCCCCACCCAATCGCTCTCTACATGTCCTCTACTCGACTGCATTGACTACCACTCACTAACCTAAACACTCAAAATTAGATCAGCTTCAAGGATCCTAGCCAAGAGTGGAAACTCATCAACGCGTGGTTCGTGAAGCAGAACAACTTCCAGACGGTGCTCGAGTTGCGCGACATCGTGAAGCCTGAGGATACAGTGGCCGCAGATCTAGCGGCTAAAGAAAGCGAGAAGGTCTCACTGCTACCTAACTGATGAGCCGACGGACAGGCCCGCTTCGCTGGTGCCTCAGCCGCTGGTTACCAGCTGCGATGACGACGACGACGACGACGATAATGATAGGAGACAAAGGACTATAACGATGGGAGGCCTATATCGTCATTAGGCTTCTCTCGTTTCGGGTTTCGCGAGGTGGCTTACATGCTTATATATAAAGGAACATATAGACTGTATAACGCGAGTGACGATCGATTTGGAAAATATGCATAGTCGCAGCATGTAGAAAGGAAAAACAACGTCAATCGATTACGTGTCCGTCAGTTGAAGTTCGTTACCAATTCTGCCACGTGAAATTTGATATCCGAGGTACCTACAGCTTAGCAGTATTCACATATGTTCCGCCAGCGGATTAAGGAGCGAAAAGGGGGGAAGCAGGGTGTTACCTATTCCCAACCAAGAAGTCTTGCACAATATGACTAAGTTTAGATGGTGATCCCAGGAGAGAGAACACAGCAGCAGCAGCATTTTCTGGTCATGGTATCTTAAGTCTTCTACCAATTCCACATTGGCTATCCATACAGCGTATCCCATAACACCTATCATATACGACGATGCAATTACTACTTGTGTAGATTTTGGGTATCCTTGTTGTCCTTGCGCCACCCATGATCGATTGCAAATCTATGTGGAAGGAAATAGATCTGTATCTGCAGATTTGACCAGGTACGGTAGGCCGGCTTATCAGAGACCTCAACCCCGAGTCGATCTTGGTGTCACGATACCGTAATCGATGAACACAAGGAGGGGTCATCGTGATACGTTGAAACTATCTGATGATCTCGAAAACACATTTTCTAAAGGTTGCGACACATTGTATAAACGTCAAAGCATATAATAAGTCAACATCGTCACAGTATTTTGCCGAACTTCTGGTAGCGACGTCCGCGAGTCGGAGCTCGTACGGTGTGATAATAACATATGTAGAAGGCTGGAGGATAGGCTGATGAACGAGGACCTTCCCGGCATCATAGGAGCTTCTTCTCTTATATATCATTATAACGACAAGAGCTATCACCGTACAGCATATACTGCTTACTTCAAAGACAGGGCGAGATCCCCGAGATCAGGTGCCATAAGTTGTACGTGTCTCCAGTATTCGTCAGCGTTGTTTTCAGGGTGATGCCTGGGTACGTGAGACTGAGGAGTGGGATGATGGCCTCTTCTGAGTCCATGTCACGGAATTGACGGGTTTCAATAGACATATATACCTACGCGATGGGAACTCTTGTCGTGGTCAGGATGTGTCCGTTCCCTGGGGCTGGGATCTGTTCAGATCCGTTCCAGTGTTGTTGGCGTTATCTAGTATAAGGAACCAAATATCCGTCGCTCGAGAAAGCCATTTCTAACCCGTCCCGAGCTCCAGGCCTTTACAGGCCCTTTATCCTCGCAATGAAAAGCTAGCATTGGTATTTTCTCTACTTGAGTAGTTTTTATCTACGTTGCCCCCAAGTACCTGGAAACCTTGACGTCAGAAAATATCATCATCACAGGCAGAATACTTGGAACTTCCCATGACGGTTATACTCGAAATATACGGGCGGAACCAGGTCTTCCCAAAGCCGGAAATATTATTAACGACGAAGATACCGGCCTTCCGTCTCTTGCTGCGCCAGGACGCTCCGAATTTCAGGCACAATTATACTGACTACGACCAGAAATTAGCCACACCGCTGACGGACAAGGCGGTGATGATCCCGAAAGCAGTGCATAACTAAGGAAACCCCAACTCAGCTTGGTGTGGCCCCGGTGGGTCTATGGGGTCATTAATCACGACAAGATGAAGTAGATACATAAAACCAGATGATAAGGTCGTGGGTGACCAGGCTCTTGATTCCAGAGTTCACAAATACTCGGTGGATTATATAACAGTCAAACAATACCCAGCCAACACACTTAAGTTGCTCGTATCATTGGGTGTGACCGTGCCGTGTGGGAACCGCCCCTAAATTACAAAATCCGAGGGATTGGTCTCTGGCAGACTATACCATTCTTGTAAGTATTCGCCCAGCCAGCGTGCCATGCTGTTGGTAACATATGCATGCAGATCGTCTGATGTTGGATCGCGTAAGATTAGAAAATAAAGCTAGCTTGCAAGAATGCCATAAAAGGGAGGAAATGTCTTCGGCCGTAAGATCCCTTCCTTCCTAGAATCGCATCACGGAAAGCCCTCAGCACTCTCAACCACTTCACAATGAATATTATATATGGTGCTCTCGTAGCCATTGCGCTGTGCGCCTGCTATGTAGTAAAGGCGTACCTCCAAGACCAGGTGAAAAGTTCATTCCTTTCGCCGTATGCACATAATACGGCAGGCTAACACTCGATAGGCGGACCTGGCCTTGATGAGAGAATATGGCTGTTCTTTACCGCCGCTGGTGGCCAACCAACGGCCATTTGGTATCGACAGGCTCGAGCAGATCTTCAGAGCAAACGCGGAATCGAGGCTAATGGAGCTTTTCTTGTTCCACTTTCGCCAGACTGGCTACACCCTGAAGCAAGTCTTCTTGGGAACCCCGGCGTATGGTACAGTCGAGCCAGCCAACATGGAAGCTATTCTCTCTACCAAGTTCTGCGGCATGTCGCTCGTCAAGTCGCATTCTCCCGACGTTTGACCTACTGACACTATTCAGATTGGGGCAATGGTCCACGACGAGCCATCGCCTTCCCTATGTTCGGTGATGGAATTTTCACCCAGGATGGAGAGCCTTGGAGGCATTCTCGAGAGATCTTGCGACCTCACTTCGTCCATAGGCTGTACGAGGACCTAGAGGTTTTTGAGGGCCCCATAGATGATCTCCTCTATGCACTCCGCCAAAAAGGAGGTGTCGTCGATTTACAGGAACTGTTCTTCCGTTTCACACTGGATGTCACCACAGCTTTTCTCTTCGGAGACAGTATTCGCAGCCTGGTTTCATCAGAAAATACCGGAGAGCAAACATTTGCACGTGCTTTCGACCTAGCACAGAAATATGTGGTCAAGAGATTCCGCCTCTTAGACCTTTACTGGCTCATAGGGGGCAAGGAATTCCGGGATGCTTGCGATACGGTTCATCGTTTCGCTGACCAGATCATTGATATCAATCTCTCCAGGGAAGTTAAAGTACTGGATGACAACAAATACGTCTTCTTGAAGTCAGTTGCCAGATCGTGTCCCGACCGAGACAACTTGAGAGGACAGATCATCAATATTCTGGCAGCTGGGCGAGATACCACCGCGTGCATGCTATCCTGGACCTTGTAGGTGTCCAAACAGAAGACACTCAGAACACGAGGTCCTGATTATAATCCACAGCTTCCACCTTGTCAGGCACCCTCGGGTTATGGAGAAGTTGAGAGCGGAAATAGCACAGATTCCCCCAACAGAAAATATGGACCGCACGACTCTGCGAGGCTTGAGCTACCTACAGAATGTCATGAGAGAGAGTTGAGTACCCACGGTAGTAATGCTTGACAGAAAGTAGTGCTGACTGCCTTGGCCAACGAAAGTCCTACGCCTTTACCCCTCGGTGCCTGTCAACACGAAGACAGCCGAAAGGACGACGACCCTTCCCACCGGCGGCGGCCCTGATCGTAAATCGCCCGTGCTGATCCAAAAGGGGACAGCGGTCGCCTACAGCATCTACACGATGCATCGCCGGCCAGATATTTTTGGGCTGGGTAGGTAGCACACCAGCCGAGTGTTCTTCAAGCCCAAAGTTAGGTAGAAATATATGCTTTCCGCTGACGCTAAAGTTCGGCAGACGCTGAAGTCTTCCGTCCCGAGCGCTGGGATGAGGATCTACCCATGTACCAGAACCCGACGCTCCAAAAGTAGGTCGGCCGTGCTGGGCCTTCGCATATGTTAAGAACCTTGGAGTCCAGTCTAACCATCGCTCACGCAGGTGGGGTTACTTACCGTTCAACGGAGGGCCGAGAGTCTGCCTGGGACGTAGGTTCTCCTTAATCCTCGACGTCTCTTACAAATTAGGTAAATCTTGGTTGCTGATTGGCCTTCAGAGGACTTCGCCCTCACTGAGGTGGCGTACACGATTGTCAGGCTCCTGCAGCGATATCCGGTGATCAAACTACCGGAAGGAGAGAGGGTGGATGTTGTGGGAGAAGAAAAACAGACCATGACGCTTGTTATTCAGATTGCGGACGGCTGTAGAGTTGAATTGGGATGAGGGCGTTGACATGGGTACTTAGCGGCCCCTGCGTTGGCGCAGCTAAACAAACCGTTGGTAACCCGAGCGAGGTGCTTCCGGCCCCTGTGGCAAATCTGATGTAATCTAAAGGGTGCTCTTGTAGGGCGCGCAAGGCTCATAGCGATAGCACTCCGTTATGGTTGCGTAGCTCCTAGGGTTATTGCTCGTAGATAGGTTCACGAGCGCGAAGCGCTAGGTTCAATGCGGAGAGACGGGGGACGGGTCTTATTAAAGTCATGAAGGCCAACATATCGATTATCCGGAATTCTAGGGGTTTCAAGTGACCCGGGACACACTAGGAGCCTACCCCAAGCCTATTTGATTCCTCCCATGTGCGGGTATAGGTGAACCGGACAAGGAAATGAGCATTAGATACATACGCGTACACACGTGCTCCCTTCCACTGCATATCATCTTCGCATTCCATTCACTTCTTGCCCGACATACATAGTAAGGCCACGCGCGCTCCCCTCCTCCATATCAAAGCGGCGCACTATCCAGTCCAGGGCGTGAACATCTCTCCCATCATCGTGACGCGTTTGAAGAACTTAAGTGATAATAAAAAATGAAGGTAATGAAGAAAGTGGATATTGATTAAACGGATACGTAAAGGGGGTATAGTTGAATGCCGAAATCATACGCAATTGCCCATGCCGTCGTGACAGCAATTGACGTTGCTGCGTGAATGAATGAAGGGAACCATGAACTCTGCGGAAAAGGTAGCAAAGGCCTGCATCAACCCTCACGCTTGAATCAGGCTCTTGGTGTGGTGATTGCGGCATGCTTCGGCTTATGTAGATTGACTTTGCGTCACGTTCTGCGTGACATCGGTCATCGACTTCAGCATTCTGTGATTCTTATCAGTCTCGCGTCCTACCATACAGTATATGATTATGTATGTGGCATGTTATCCTTACCGAAGGTTCCGCTGCTTCATGTCATCGTCGACGGCCTTGAGGCCTTTCAAGCTAAGATTAGCTTGCGCCAGCTATGCAGACAACTCCAGTTAGTCAGAGCTCTTCATTAAAATGGGACATAGTTGTGTAGATGATGGATAGACGAAGCGTGCGATAATGGATGGGGACGGGGAGGGAGGGGGAAGGAAGGGATAGTTGTGTTCTTTGCAACTTGCAAGTGTGAACGAATGTGAATGATTATAAATCATTGGAACTTGCGCACCGCGCTCATGGCTGCCGACGAATGATCGAGCTCCTCGTTTCCGTCCGTGGGAGACCCTGATCCGGCGGAGGCCTCACCATTGTCTTCGCCGTCGTCAGCGGCGAACCGGCTAGCTGCCAGGCCCTTCTTGGAGGTTGGCGTACCTGCGTTTATCTGTAACAGGTGGTTAGATCTCCAACTCGTCCAAGTGGCAGCCAAATAATAATTGGCTAGCAATGTTCTGGCTGGTGTAACTCACTTTGGCCTCAGCGATCTCGGCGTCTTTGACCTTCAACATGGCTTCCATTTCGGCGAACCTTGATTTCACATCCAGAGCCTCCTTCTCGGCGGCCGCCCGCTTCTTCTGCTCATCTTCGACCATGGCGCTAAGGGTCTCGTGCATATCCTTGTAGTCGGCCTCGTTGTTCTTGAACTTAGCCTCTGTCTCGTCCTTGTGTGCCGCGGCCTCCTTCTGCGCCAGAAGCGCCTCCTCCTTCGCGGCATCCAGCTGCTGCTTGATAGACTCGAGATCAGCCGCCTTGGCGGCAAGGTCCTTTTGCAGACCTTCAAGATCGCCTGATGACTTTTCTGATGCCTCCTTGGCCGCCGCTAGCTCATTCTGCAGAGCTTCAAGGTCGCTGGCGGACTTGGCTGAAGCGTCGGTCAGCTTCGCGATCTCCTCGGCATGCGACTTCTTCAGCTCCTCGAGCTCCGCCTTGAGTGCGTCCGAGACCGAGGTGTCGGGCTTGTGACTCCTCACAGCGTCAATTTCCGCCATCAACTCGACGTTTGCCATCTTGGCCTCTGCCAGCTGCTGGTGTAGTTCGTTGGCGTCATCTTGGATCTTATCCAGTTGCGCAGCCTTTGACTTGACCTCGGCGAGTTCCGTCTCCAGATTCTCGGCCTGCTCCTTTGCCTTGGCCAGAGCCTCATTCGCTGCTGCCAGGGCTGCCTCATGTTCGGAGGCAACAGCCTGTTGCTGAGCCAAGTCTGCGCTCACAGCGGCGAGCTTACTCTCGTGGTCCTTGGTTAAGTCTTCAAGAGCTTGCGCGTGACTGGCCGCCAGGGCATCAAGCTCCTCCTTCAGGGAGTCCGAAGCCTCCTTCCTTGCAGCTTCAAGGGATTCTGACTGCATGGTGATCAGCTTCTCCACCTCAAGCGAGTGAGCGTCCTCAATTTCCTTCTGAATGGATTCGAGGGAAACAGCATGAGTGGCCTTCGCCTTTTCAAGCTCTGCCTGGGCCTCCTCAAACGAAGCCTTCAGCGTGGCCAGCTCTGCAGCATTGGCACTTCCATTGGCTTCTCTGGCAGACAGTTCTTCGGCGTGAGTCGTCTTGGCCTTCTCAAGTTCCGCCTGGGCAGCCTCGACTGCAGACTTTAGAGCTTCCAGCTCAGCAGCGTGGGCACTGTCACCAGCATCCTTGGCAGAGAGCTCCTCAGCAAGGCTCGCCTTCGCCTTCTCGAGCTCGGCTTGGATCGTGGAGAGGGTGGCCTTCAACGCTTCCAACTCTGCCGAATGTGCACTGTCGCCGGCTTCTCTGGCAGACAATTCCTCTGCGTGTTTGGCCTTCAGGTCGGCGAGAACGGTTTCTGTCTCCTGCTTTGTGTTGGCGAGCACCTCGGCATGTGCTGCCTGTAGCGCCTCGAGCTCTTTGGCAAAGCGAGCTTCCCCTTCTGCCTTCAGGGTCTCGATCTGCTCTGCGTGGCTTGCTTTCAAAGCTTCAATCGCAGCCACCTGCGCTTCTTGATCGGTAGATGCAGAACTCTTTGCACCCTCCAGCTCCATGGCATGGTTCGCCTGTAGGGCTTCAAGGGCCTTCTTGTGCTCCTCCTCCTTGGCGGCAAGGGCTTCAACGGCGACGGCGTATTCCGCCTTGGCCGCACTGAGCTCTTCTACATGGCTCTCGGTGGCTTTGGTGTGCGTGCCGGTCAGCTCATCGAACTTGCTCTGCAAATCGGTATGTTGTTCCTCTAGGTCATGAAACTTGCGCTTGAAGAAAGCATCGCCTTTTAGGCTCTCGATCTCATCCTCGTAGTCTTTAGAGATCTCCTTAAGCTGCTTCTCGTGAGTGTCCATTGAATGCTTGTGGTCTTCCTTCAGCTTTTCGTACTCTTCCTGCAGAGTGGTTATCTGTGTCGACAAGTCTGTGCTGGATGAGGCATCTGCCTTGACTTTGCTAAGCTCCTCCTGCATGGCGTCAAAGTCCGATTTGAACTTGGCTAGCTCTTCCTTGGTAGAGTCTACTAGCTGAAGAGACTCAGCCAGCTTTGTCTTGGCTTCTTGCAGTTCTTCTTGTGATGACACCAAAGCCGCCTTCTCCTGCTCTGCAGTAGACTTGAGCTCCGCGAGCTCCGCCTCCAGGGCGGACAGCTTAGAGGCATTGGCGGACTCGTCGTTTTGAGTCGAGCTGACTATGTCATCAACCTTATTCTGCAATGTCTCGTTGGCTTTCTTCAACTGCTCCAACGCCTTTTCATGCTCGGCGGAAGCTGCCTTGCTCTGGTCGAGTTCGGCGGCGTGGGCGGTCTTCAGGGCCTCGATCGCGGTCTGGTGCTGCTCATCGAGAGACTTTCGTAGTTCGTCAAGCTTGGCGGCATGTTCCTCGGCGGCCTTGGCGGCGGCGGTGTCGGTATCTTTCGAGCCGGCGTCCTTATCTAGCTGGAGCGAGTCAATCCTACTCTGCAGATCGCTAATTTCAGTATCTTTAGAATCCCTTGCGCTGGCAAGCTCGACAAGTTGTGCCTTATGTTTCGCCAGATCTTCTTCAGCGGTCTTGAGCTTCTCAAGTGCGTCGGAGACCTGTGAGAGGAGCTTCTCCTTTTCAGTCGCATGAGTGGCATTGACGGTTTCTAGCAGCTCTTCGCGTCCCTTCCGCACAGCGTCCTCAGCGCCTTGGATACCGTTGGCTTCGGACTTGATCTTCTGCTCCAATTCGGCCACCTTATCCTCGGAGGTGGAAACCTTAGCTTGCAGCTCTTCAACTTCGGCCTCCTTCTCGGAAAGCTTGGACTTCAGTTCCTCAATTTCCTTGGCAGACGCGGCGGAGACAGATGACATGGAGGGACGCGTGACATGTCTAGTAGTGGTGGTACCAGAGGCTCCAGATGAAGTGGAAACGCCAGACACGCGCCTCCTATCAGCGAGTGAGCTCGTGGCACCAGGCCGAGCACTGGAAGTAGAAGAAGCAGGCTTGTTTAGGGTACTCGTCCTAGGCGAAGCGGAGGTGGTCGTGGACGGGCTCGCGGGCTTTCTCGCGGCGCTAAGGGATGACGCGGTCGGCCTCGTGGTTGTGGTCTTGGAAGGCGAAGAGGTCAAGCCACCGGGCACGGTGGAGGTCCGACGCGCAGCGGAAGCCAGAGAGGGCTTTTTCTTGTCATCTTCGGAAACAGACGGCTGAGATCTGTGTGCTGAGGCAGCCGTGGTGCCGGTGGCGGCAGGTCTCCTAACGGTAGTTCCTGCGGGAGGGCGAGTAGGAGGTTTGCTGAGGGAACCACCAGTACGGGTAGCAGTAGCAGTGGCTGTAGGCTTCGAGGTGGAAGTCGTGGAGGTTGATCCCGGACGGCGCACTGTTGATGATGAAGTAGTACTGCCTGGACGCTTCACAGCTGGAGCAGTGGCCCCCTCGGATTTAGAACCATTGGCGACGGGCTTCGTAGCAGATGACTTCGTGATGGTCGACTTGGGAGAATCGCTAGTAGCAGTCCCTGTGGTCTCCTCGCCGGAAAGGATGGATTCGTCCTTCTGGACAACCTCGAATCCTTCAGCATCAGAAGACATCTTTGGAACAGCTGCTGCTTTTCTCCTATTTATAGACTTGAGATGATCCGCCTTTTCTTTTCTTTCTTTTCTTTTTTTTTTCTCTCTCTTTCCCTCTCTTTTTTTATATCCGGACCTATCAATTTTCCGCAATTGATAGATAAGTAGATATAGTAACAGAGAAAAAGGAAGGAAAGAAGATCTTGAGATCACCAAGGATAGAAACCGAAAATCACGCGGAAAGATGCGATTTGGCGCCTGCTTGCTGCTTGTGTTAGGGGCTTGAAGGGTGTGGTGGATGGGTGGTTGGGAGTTTACAATTGGCAGAATTGGTAAATAATTGGGTTTGTTGGTATGTTGGTATGTAACTATTATAATACAGAATACCTACCTACATAACCTAGGTACCTAAGTAATTATTTCTTGGACTATTTCTCGAGCTTGCGCGCGTGTTATTCCTCCCCTATTTTTCTTCCAGATTTTTGGGGCTTTTTATTTATTTATTTAGGTACTACTATGGATAACTTGTACCTGATGAGGTAATTGTGAGGATAGCTACCTCGACTATCTCTGGATAAGTCTAAGAAGCTAAGGTATCTACGCAATCACATACATGCTTAGGTACATACCCCATACATGACACTAACAGAGACGACCTGCGAACCCTGCAAGGTACACCTGTCCGGCTTTTTCGAAGGTATCCATACCACTGATCTGGCTTGCAGTCTGGTCCGTACCTGAGATCCTTCGTTGTTGGGCGGTTGGGCGGGTCAGGTCATAGGCGAAGCGGTAGAGACAGATGCGCTCAAAATACTTACCTACATATAGGTATACTTAGGTATATAAATATTCTTGGTGTCTGCTTAAAAAAACCTACGTTGAGATATTCATAGAAAATATAAGAACTATCAACTATCCAACAGATACGAAAGATTCTACAGCAAAAAGTTTTTCTTTTTTTTTACTACATATCCCTCAGCCCGGGTCGGTACTCAGGAGGGGCCCAAGCGTATGTAGCGAACACCACCGCTACATACAAACCTACAAGGGCCCGGGGTCTTCCCGTGATGGGTACCGTTATGGATACCTACAAATTTGAACCTTGCCTTGGAAACCAGGGAGTCGGCAACTCTTGGGAGAAAAGACACCCGACCAGCCGACCTGTCACAGATCTAACCTTGGAAAAGAGACAAAGAGAGGGGTTTAATAACTATCTTGAGGGAGAAAAAAATTGTTGAAATTACAGTGGATTCGAATAGAGTCACTTCCTTCTTGTCCTTGCCTGCATCTGTCTGTCTATTATTATATGCGATTATTGCGCTGTCGCCTAGCCGTTCAGCCGGCGGAACTTTGGTTCGGCTGGGTATCAGCAGTTTCATGTGAGACAGATTCGAAGATGCCGCATAGAAAAACACTTATCTGATGCGAAAAAACTTGTTCATGGTCATGGTATGCTAAGGTGAGGGGTAATCACAGTAATCCGAACATATCACAGCCTGTTATAGCTTAGGGTGAATTGCCGGGTTAAGACTTGCAGACTTGGTCCATTGGAATATTGTGCATTAGAATCTATCTTAAAGGCTCTAGTATGTACTTGCGCGTGGGATGGATTGGCATTGATAGCATGGGATCTGCATCGTCCTCCCTTCCCGGAACTCTTGTCCTTATTCGGTATTATACCGCATGGTAGGTGGCAACCTATCACCACGTCCAATCGCAACCTAACGAATCGGTCCTGTCATTTTTGACAACCCTCTACTAAGGAAACTAATGGCGGCGCGTACGCGATCCATTGGCCCACTACGCGACGCGCCTGGCCAGTCATCGTCCCTTAACCACTGAACCTTACTACCGCAACTCCGAGATCTGCCCCCACCTCTACTGCACGCACTCAGACAAGAGACGTGTCGCAAGTTTATGTCCACAGTGGTGGCGAATGTCTTGTATTCCTTTGAGGGAGCTCTGTCAGGGACGCGCTCGGGGGTTGTTGAAGTGAAGAAACCACCCCCCCCCCCATTAGAATGAATACGTCCGGCCAACCGACCTCTCGCAATAGCATGTCTGTAAGTCTCTTCCGGTCAAGGTTGCGTTGCACCACGACGAAATCACTGCTGCCCGAACTACCCGACTTCGTACAGGCCCGGCCGGGCAGCTTTGAGACAGGTTAAGAGACACCACCACCACCTACTTTGGTCGATGATGTGGCACCTCGCCGTTGGGCGAGACATTGAAGGTAGATAAGGTAGGTGTAGATAGAAATGCTACATCGCTGAGATCCGAAACCCGGTCGTACCGCCGTACTGGCCCGAACACCAAGAAGGTAGTATTTCTTGGATTTCCAGATTAGTTACAGTCGCCCTACTAAGAGACGCTTTACTCAGTGGAGTGCGGGCATTGAAATGATATTGATATGTACATTGTACGAGCGAACTTGACAAAGACCAGAAGCAAATACATGAAAAGCAAAGGGTATCTTTTAATTGCAAAAACGCGCCAATAGAGATCTCGGTCCATTCAAGCACTCCCCACCGCGCTCTCCTTCTCCCTCCGCTGGCGTTGGTGATTCTGGTCCGTAAAAGACGGCTATTCTGAACCGTCCGAAAGAAACACCCCGGTTTCTTGCCCATCTCCGCGGATCTAGCCCAGGTGTTGTATTTTCTCCAACATCGCCTTCGTCATGTTCCTTGCCGTATGCTTGATATCGTCGGGCTCGTTTCTCGAGAATGATAGTTAGAAAGGGTCCCGGGGCCTGGTCCTGACCGCAAGGGACTGCAGCGCTCTCCGGTTCTGTTCCCTGATCCGCTGTTGTCTTTCTGCTTTATCTCGCTCCAGCTTCCCCCTGACTTCTTCTTGCCGTCTCGGATATTCTTGTTTCTTCGTCACTTCCTCACGTTCCTTCGCGAGAAGGTCAGGGGCCCGACGTATCTGAGCGATAAGGTGACTAAGCAGCGGGCGGAAATTTTCTCTCTGCTTTGCCCTGGTTCCCCGCTCCCTCTGGGATCCGGGAGGTTCTTCCTCGTTGAATCGTTGTAACGCCTTCTGGTACAGCAAACCGAGTCTCTCAGTTCCCCTTCCGAGAAGCTCCACAGCAGCTGCCGTGAACTGGGTGTAGCCTTGCGTGTCGCCACCGAGTTTCCACGCCGAATTGAGTACTTGTAGCATCATGGGAATAATAAACGACACGATATCTTCTGCTACATTCATGCTGTTCTGCTCATACTGGCTTGTGGTGGGCATGTTCCGCGGCGGCCTCTGGGTTCGCTCTCTTAAGAGACAATCAATCCGCTGCTGCGTTTGGGAAACGTAGTAGCTTATCATTTGGCTGTGCTCTGCTAGAAACTCATTTTGGTCTCGAAGGTACGGGGCTCTTGGCGATGCCAAATACAGCCTCTTGAGCTTTTCCAGCAGCGGGATGATGTGTCGGGTGTGCTTTGTTGCCGCCATTCCTACATCTAAGGTTATGTCGGGCCAGTCAGAGCTGAGACCAGTCCAGCCGCCCACTCTCATGAGCTTCATAGCTTGCTTGATCCTATCGGGCTGCAGATGTATGGAAATGGTATCATCTTGGGGGGGGCCGCGAAACAGCTCGGGAAGCTCTTCTCCCTGCAAAGTATCACGGTTCCGGAAGATCTCGACGTCCCGAGAAAAGGTTTCCTCGGCAATTAAGTTGGTGTGTCCAATATCCCGGTACACGCTGCCGTCGAATTCTTCGTAATCTTCATCGTCTCCAGGTGGATCATAGATGTCGTCCCTAATGCTAGGGAGACTAGTTGGCCTAGATCTCGTAGATGGGGCAGTCTCCTGGACGACCTGGACTCTTCGATGAGATCCGGTCAAGTTTGTCTGAATACTAGAGAGTGCTCCGGTCGTTTCCTTAGTCATCCGATCCCGTTTCCTAACTCTGAGGCGGGCTTTATGACCACGGGGTCGGTTAGGCTTGCTGCATTGGGCCACACCCTGTCCAGTCCCGTTACGTGAGTTCCACTGCGAAAGATTTGTTTCAGTAGCGGTGCTAGACTTCCCTACACCCGTTGGCAATAATGGCGAAGAAGGAATTTCATAGGGGTCAAGTTGGCCTGTCGGAGGTTGTTGCAAGGGAGCAGCTAGTACGTCTACACTGACATGGTCTTCGTTGAGATTAGGGCTGTTATCTACCAGCGCGCTTGAACCCTGGCTACTGGTACCTTGGTCGGCATCGGAAGCTACGAGGTCGCCGTGGTCGTTATGAGGTGATGAAGAGTCTGCACGCTGCCAGGCTGTCTCTTCTTGAGCATGGGGCTTGTCGATGCCGTTAAGTCCATCAGGGGGCTCATGCACTCCAGCTTTAGTACCTTCGGCAAGATTTCCACCACTAGCAATCTGTCGCTGCGATTGCTCTTCCAGCAGTTGCCCAGTGGGTGACTCCTCGGGTGAGTACTGATGCTCTTCCATGTTCCGTGGCTTCAGCATGAAATTTATCATATGCACCATCTCGTCTGAAACACCGCGTTCTGAACCAGAATCGGAGCTCTCACTGCCGACTTCGTTTGCACTGACAGTTGGGGGTGCAATTTTCAACAAAGAGGCAGGGGTCAAGGATTGATCGCGTTTCTGTATACCAGGCACCGCGTTTCCTGTCTTCTGCCGTTTGGATAGACCCCGAGGGGATTGTAAGCTGATTTCACAGCTAAGAGCTCTCTTAGGGGGGCGGTTGTGGTCTTGCGGTCGTAAGGTAACGGCTCCATTTTGCTTAGCCGGAACCTTAACAGGTTCATTCGGAATATACTCATCATCGTTCTCGTCACTGTCATCAGAACTCTCCTGCACCGATTCGTGATCTTCGAGGGGTACTCTCCTTCGAGCACGCACCATACTGAAGATGCGAAATCGGGTTGGAATTTTCTGTGAAGCAGATAATAAGACTAGACGTCGGGCTATCGGCCGAAATGAGATATTCTATGGTTCTCTGTTATGCTAATCATCGAGATCAACAAGGGCGTGCATGTAATAAGTTGGGATAATACTAGATGATTAGAGAGTCCTTGGCTACGCGACAGGAAATGTTCCCTCGAGGTTAGCTTTAAAGGTCGGGTGTTTCATCAGTGCTATGCACGCCTAATCTAGGGTGTTAATTTAGTTGAATTAGGTATCCGTGGCTTCGGGATTTGGGATCTTCAGGGCTGCAATGCGTCTAACGCAGGCAGCTCTGGAGGGGCACTGACTAGAACTTTACCAGGAGCCACCTAATGAAGTTCTTTAGGTACCTAGGTAGGCATCTAGGTACATATAGCTATGTTCCCGCCTGTGAGTTATGCAATATACTTTAGGTAGGTATGTATACCTTGTATGTGTTGTATGTGGGGGATAGCTTCCAAGGTTCGGTCTTATCGATACAAAACCAGCATGGTGGGGTACTGAGAATGAAGTAAGCAGTACGTAGTTATGTATACACGAAGTAGTACCGTAGCTACCTCATATATGTTGCTAAATGGCGGGGCAGCGAGATACTTGTTATCCAACAAGTATCTAACCTACCTACTTACATTCAGGGTTTCCAAGGTCTTGGATACCGAGCAGCACATGCTACCTTCTCCATAGGTAACTTCTATCGTAAGAAGTAGCCGCCCTAAAAGTCCCTTCGTCCTCCATCATATTACGCAGGCTCGTAGTTGGACACCTCAATAATAAACTACTTAGGTACCTATACTTGAAGTTTTCTACAACATCAGAAAACCTAGATCTCAACATCAAAGGCCGCTTCGAAGCCTTCTACTTCTACTTTCACCACCGGGCTCATATACTTCGTCATTTATCTGGGAGAACTCTGCTTATCAATATGGAAGCCGGACAGGGTTCGGTGGAGACCAAACCGGCCCAGCCGTTTCCGGTGCTTGAAGTTCTCGACCCGTCAAAGCCGCACCGTTTCATCAAACCGGCCAAGATGATCAACGAAGGCTCAGATGTACCCCAATTTCTGACCTCCAAGGCTTACAGGGACATCGGTCTGTTTGTTATGCAGCTGAACCGTGCCATGTGCCCCCGGAAGATCAAAGGTGACGATGGTAAGGACAAGTACCAGACATTCAACATTGGCTCCGAATACGAGACACGGCCGGTCGAATCTGTTCGGAAGCTGCAGGATTTATTGGCTAAAGCCGAGTCCTACATCGACGAGGCGCCACCACATCCCGGGCCGAGACGCTTCGGAAATGTAAGCTTCCGCTCGTGGCATCAGTTGCTGGAAGAGCGCATACCTGGTCTTCTACAGGAATACCTTCCCGAGTCCGTCCTAAAATTTGCCTCGGGAAGCAACGACCGCAGTGACACTGCACTGGACGAGCTGAAAGCTTACTTCCTCGGGGGGTTCGGAAGCTCGCAGAGACTCGACTATGGCACTGGTCACGAGCTGAGTTTCTTGGCATTTTTAGGCTGCCTGTGGAAGCTTGGTGCTTTCCAGGACGGCCGGCCAAATGGTGAAATAGAGCGCAACATCGTACTTGGCGTCTTCGAGCCGTATTTGCGGGTGGTGCGTCGTCTTATCCTGACTTACACGCTGGAGCCCGCTGGTTCACACGGGGTATGGGGCTTGGACGACCACTCTTTTCAGCCGTACATTTACGGTTCGGCCCAGCTGACCCGTGCCATCACCGAAGATGAGCCGATGCCTCTGGAAGGATCTCTTTTCCGTGCCCCAAAGCCGAGCTTGGTCGTGAAGGCAGACTATGTCGATGAGGAGAGGAAACGGAACATGTACTTTTCTGCTATTGGGTTTATCAACGATGTCAAGAAGGGCCCCTTCTGGGAGCACAGTCCCATCTTATTTGATATATCTGGCATTAAGGACGGGTGGGGTAAGATCAACAAGGTAAGCCGCATCTATCAGGTCAATCCCCCTCGACCAATATACTGACCCGGGTGCAGGGTATGATCAAGATGTTCAACGCCGAGGTCCTTTCCAAATTCCCGGTAGTGCAGCACTTCCCCTTCGGCTCGTTGTTCTCATGGGAGCAGGACCCCAATGCGACTACCCCACAGCAATCTATACATCTGGTCAACCAACCCACGACGGCCTCAGCACCATCTGGCGGGGGAGGCGGGTTTGCAGGCACAGCAGCCCCTTGGTCTCAAGGCTCGATGATGCCCCCTCCAGGTGGTACGGGCATACCAAATGCCCGAGGGCCACCAGGGCCCAGTTTTCCGGCTTCCAGGCCACCGCCTCCATTTGGTGACACAACAGCCCCATGGACGAAATCCAGTGATAGGCCAAGCGGGTGAAATGGCAATTCCCTGTAAGGTAGAGTTCAGGAGATGAGGGGGGACGGGCCTCCAACCATTATAGCTTCAGACCGTATCTATTTTATGAAATATTCAGTCACTGGCAGAACTACTGGTCCCATACCATTCTAACTTAACAGGTTAAAGACTAAATGTTGTGTGGAGTTAAGGAACAATATTGCCATGATAAGTACAACCACGCAAATCTCTAAAAATTTGTTCTCAACCGGGTAAATTAGTCAGAAAATCTAAGCCACTTCCTATTGGAAGTAAGCACAACCATGCTGTCAGAGAAAAACACTGCAAGAATAACATCCACCTATAGTAGCTGGGTTGACCTTTAAGGTACATAGATTCTCCTGATAGTAACTGGAAGGGTAATGTACTCTATACCTCGCCTGCTTTACTCTTAGTAGCTATTGGTAGCTGAAACCTTTTGACCATATGAAGATGGAGAATGGCATTAGATAAATGCAGCGCCACCCCAAGCGGGCGTCAACGAAGTTTCTAATCGTATCTGGCTGGTCTGCAACAAGCAGGTCCATCCACAGCCATTCGATTATATCGATTGCTGGCGATTAACAGCTAGGGGGGGACGGAAGAGTGTTGCCTATCAAGTCAAAGGCGACACAGACGTCATGCACTACTCTCACAGTGCCGGCATCGACATTTTCAGCCGCCTCAGCTTCTAGGATGACTACTAGCTAGCCACACTGGACACCGCCAGAGCGAGGAGCGTATGAGGCACCACGTGAACGAAGCACCGCTGCTGTGAACCAGGCGGTGGTGATAGAAAACCACCAGGTCTGGAGTTTGTGCGTGCTTCAGGGTCTACAGTTTGAAATAATTGTTCTCTTGGAGAGTGTTGAGGAGGTTGAGAAGGTATTGGGCTACCTTGAAGACGAGCACCGCGACTTTGGGTAACGCTGGGGGTTTACCTTGTACTGAGACAACCACATTGCTTCTTATGAACATTCTTGACAGCATTTTTGGAGTATGATAAATAATTTGAAGAAGTTCTTCATCAAGGCATCCTGTGTATGTGATTAAGGTCAACGAAGCATGGGTCACGAGAGTGTTAGAAAAGTATGTCTCGTATTGCATATTAAGGATGAGATGTCAAAGGCATGATAAAGATGGTGGCATGAACCCTTGAACCTCACCCAACTTAGGGGTCTTTCTTAGCTTCAAAGAGTGGGATTGAAGCTGAAAATCTACGGGTGCCTGCTCCCATGCACATAAGTGAATGCCAAATGGAAATTAAAGTTAAACCCCTGAGCCCCTATATCGGCCAAACCTCGGATTGAGGGGTTGAGACTGGGGAGTTAGCGGGTTGAGGATGCGCTAACCGTATATGCACAAGCGTCACCTCAATGTGCTCAGTAATACGTCACAGACCTGCCCAGGCAGGTAATCATGTAATACAAAGGTTATTGCTCTCGGTCACTTCCAGCGCGAGACACGTTAGTTAGCTCATTATTATTTCAGTCAACAATTAGGTATTGTCCACGGGTTCAACTATCAACTGCCAACCAAGCAGATTGGAACTTTATTATCTTCTTCCTTGGGTATCTCTCGCGAATCTCAAAACGTTATGGATATCTCCAGCTAACAACCTCTCCAACTCTCCCGGCCCTGGATCAAACGTGTACTATCCACCAAAGCAATTAAAAAACAAAAGAGAATCCTCCTGAGCCCATGGTCTCGTCGAACCGCCGAAGACGTTGCTGTCTCTGTCACTGTCAAGTGACAGATGAGACATGGTATTCTAGGCCTTAGGCAGTGGTAGCCGGCTTCGGCTCCTCCTTGGTCTCGGTAGCGGCCGGAGCCGTCTCGACAGGGGCAGCCTCAGCAGGCGCGGCAGCGGGCGTGACGGGCTCGGTCTTTGCGGGCTCGGAGGCAGCAGCTACAAGATGAAAATATGGTTAGTTAACCAGATGCAAAGCCTCAAATGCTGCACGGGCAGAAATCCACTCATCATTCATCGATGTCTTATCATAGTTCTGTCCTGAACATGAATGATGGCTTTTGAGATGCCACATTGGCCAGGATGATGCGATTTGGGGGAGCACTTACGAGCTTCGGGCTTAGCTTCCTCGGTCTTGGTGGCCTCAGAGGTCTCGGCACCGGCAGCTGCTGCAAGGCGGGTCAGCTCAGCTCAATTCGTTTGCGCATTGGCTACAGTATGCCAGCTTAATTTGGCAGGGCAGCATATCGATCGATGCCTAAAAACTTACGGGCAGGAGCTTGCTCAGCCTTAGGAGCCTCCTCAGTAGAAGCAGCGGTAGCCGCCGCAGCTGGAGCAGCAGCAGCAGCAGCAGTTGAAGTCTCAGCGGGCTTATCGTCGGCAGCCTTGGTCGCCTCGGATCCCTTCTTGTCCGTCTTCTTGGACTTCTTCTTGAAGGCAGCCTTGAGCTTGGCCTTGAGGTTGTCAAGGGCACCAAGAGCTATTGCGTGGAGAAATGTTTGTTAGCTTCCTACTTGCGGGACCCAGCTTCAAAGGATTCCAAGGGATACGATCGGTCCGCGCGTGAAAGGCGTGGAACGGGAAGTCAAACATCATCATCAAAATTGGCAGGTGAGGGCGGAAGGAGGATGAAGAACCCTGGTCGGCAGCGGCAATCGTATCCCAAGTGATGCTGGATATGTTAGAGCGATGGGGGGTGGGAATGACTCACGAACACCAGGCATGATGGCGGTTTTGGAACGAAACCTTAAGTGCGGAGTCGTATATGGGGTTGCTTGGGAAGAAGTTCAAGGGAGCGATACAGATATATCGTCGCCCTGGAGTAGAATACTTGGGGAATAGTTATTTATATATGGGTTTGTACGGTACGCAGTGTACGAATGCACGGTGGTGTTGATAGAGATTAATCGTTCGGGTCAAGGGGGTGAAGGGGTGAAAAGGGTGATAAAGACAGGAATACAAGGAGTTTGGAGGCAGCTATGAAATAATAAATAAACTGGGTCCCAACCCCAAGTTAAACAGACCAGAAGAACAGTCTGGACAGTCCGAACAGTCTAACCAACAGTTCGAACAGCTGACTGTCAGAGTCATGACACCTGCCTCACCTCCCTTCCCACCCCCAAGCTTCCGTCCCCCCTTAGCCCCCCCCCCCCCCCCCCCCCCGATTTGGCATTTGGCAGATTGGTTAACCTTAAATAAGGCCCCTAAAAAATAGGAGCTAGGCCGGGGGCAGTTGGCACACACTTATCTTAGCGCCGATGCATGGACTATTGGCGCTCGGCTGCACCCCCCGGACTGCTGTACGGAGTATGTAGGGGGAGGTTAATCTACCACCAAGTCTAGGGTGTAGTTATTGGCTTTGGGTACCTGATTACCATGTCCATGGGTACTTCTATCTTCCGTATCTATTATGTATTGAAGTGAAGTATTTCCTTTTTTTCGTACATGTATCGTATCTTCGGAGTGTACATGGTTTGTATGGCCCGTACTACCTAACCGCCTAACTGGATTGAGCTCCACGGGTAGCCCTGGAAGTGTCCAGGTTGTCCAGGTGGTTTAAATCAACCTCCAGGCTCAGATTTAATTGGTGGAGCTCTCATCATGTCCGCTGCGCCTCAACACCATACCATACCGCATCGTATTAGGTGAAGGCCCAGTACGATTAATTTCGCAAATGGGTCGCGCCTCTTCGTTTCAACTACATACTACTAAAAGTAGTCGACGAAAATTATATATATATACTTGCTGTCTAGGGAGGCACGAACGACAAGACATGCTGGCCAAGAATCTTAGCGGAACATCTTACCCAGGTGGGCATTAGAAAGCTGCAGTGGATATGGCCGGAGGTTAATGAGATGATGGGCTAGATGGTGACAGTCCAAATTAACTGAGCACGTGTTCCATACGAATTCCAACCTTCCATTGACTACCTAGGTAGGTACCCCGTACTGTGAGTTTATCGTGTATCGTGTCGATCAACATATCATCTATGTAAGAAGTAATTACTACTACTCACCGAATATATACATATACCTGGACACCAGCGGCCCGGGTAGTACTATGTAGTAAGTTGACATGATAAATAACAAGTATAGTTGAGATTAACTTCCGCACGCATCGCATTTGAACCGGCGCCATGATAACCACAGGATGGCTGCAATGAGGGCACATGTGTATTGTGTCCGTAGCCATAAGAAAGCGCCTGCGTCGGTCGCGCAAACGAGGACGTAAACGTCTACGTCCCGGGATTCCCACCCATGACCTATCAACCGCCAGCATTTCACCAAGTTTCCGGTCGATTCGGCCACAAAGTGCGACCGGGAGGCTTTCCGGCGACTTAGTTATATCCTTCTGCGTTTCAGACCCAGTTTGCAACTTATTGATGAGAGGACGATAAACCAGCCACTCTGTTACTGCGCAGGGAGACTACGCGTATTGTGGGCATCCAGACGTAACCTCTAATCAGTATGATTGACTGACTACCTAGGTGCTACTCTATAAAGTAGATACGATCAGCCGCTGTAGTGGAGATCCGAGCAAACAGGAACCCAGAATATTGTTTGCCGACAACAACAGATTTCACAAATACAACGGAAACAAGATCTCCCCTATGCACGAATGGTTTCTTTTTTTCTCTTTTTTTTCCCCCTTTTTACTTCGTCAAAAACATTTTCTGCGTTCTTGTCTGGCCCGTGTGCTTCTCGTGTTTATTATGTACGGTGAGTGAGTCAACCGGAGGCCGGACCGGACAAGACCCCGGGCTTACCCACAGTGCCCTGGAGGTTTGGAGGTGGTGACACCTTGCCCGAAATCGGGTGGTTCGGCCGTTGATCCCGGAATCGTCGCCTGAAACGCAATGCGACAATGCAACGACGTTCAAGGAAAAAAAAGCCAAGCAATTACTATTGTTACAAGTGCGAAACGATTAAGCGTAAAATCGTTTCGATTCTACTTGACTTCTTCGATTTCTTTTTAGCAGCTTCAAGCCCAGATAGGGGTCTACCCCCTTTTTACCCTGAGCTTAGAGTGTCTACAAGAGTAAGTTTATACCTGGGTAGACGCCTCCGGGTCTGGACCGTTATGACATAGAGCCTCTTAGTCTTCAGTCTGTATCAAACGGGCAGGCCCAGAGCTAAGTGCGAACATTCAAGGTTGGGGGGGATTCTTTTATCTCCCTATCAATTGTTAGTCAGCCAAACTTAGTACGTAGAATTAACTCAGAACATGTCGTCTAATTGCTTTCTTATTCGTCAATTACCAGTCAACGGATTACGATTATCGCTTTGTCAAAGGGGTGTTCGGGTGGGGACATATAGAAGAATCGTTCAACCGTTTTACCTAAAGGATTGTGCCATCCAGAGTTCGGTGGTCCCGCTATCGCTCTCCGGTTACTGTTAGCTCATATCTTACACAAGTGACACGATTACGTTCTTCATCCAAAGGTATATTTTGGAAACGTTCCGTCGCGATTCATAATTCCAATATCCTGCGTCCTATAACTCTACGTACGTACACAGCTCCATCATGGCCCCTATCATCCATCTCGTCCGCCATGCGCAGGGTTTCCATAACCTCAGCGATGAGAATCAGCAGCTGAAGGACCCTCTCCTCACTCCCCTGGGAGAGTCCCAGTGCGACGAGCTGTGCAAGCGCTTCCCTGCGCACGACAAGATCACTCATCTTGCTGCATCGCCTATGCGTCGGACCTTGCACACCTGTCTGCGCTCTTTCGCCCCCGCCGTCCAGTCGGGGAAGAAGGTCATCGCCATCCCCGAGGCCCAGGAGGTGTCCATACTTCCCTGCGATGTCGGCACCGACCCGGACACGTTGAAGGCAGAGTTCAGCGAGCAGGTTGACTTCAGCCTGCTTACTCCGGGCTGGAACGACAAGTCCGAGAGCAGCAAGTTTTTCCCCGTTGCTTCCAAGCTCGAGGCGAGGGCGAGGGACGTCAGGGTTTGGCTGCGGGAGCTGGTCAAGGGCGCCGGGGAAGACGCTCAGGTCGTCCTGGTCACTCACGGTGGTATCCTGCATTTCCTGACAGAAGATTGGAGTGGGATCGATCACGGAAGAGGTGCGCCATGACTCAAACCCATCAATGACGATTCCCCTTCGTTACAAAAACCTGGCCCGAATCCGGCGCAGCATCAACCTTCTAACCTAATGCGCAGGTACCGGTTGGGAAAACACGGAGTTGCGCTCGTATGAGTTTGCAGATCCCGAGGGCAAGGACCCCAATGCGTCGCTCAAGGAGACGAGTCCGAGCTGGCGCCGCCGTCGCGGAAGCGAGATCCCTCTCACCCGCGCGGAGCAGGTTCAGCTTCAGGAAGCCTACAAAGAAACGATGAAAAAAGAGCATGACGCTGCGCTCAAGTTCATTGCGCAAAACTCTTCCTCCTAGAGACGTCCTGGTATAGTGTACCTGAAGCGGCGGTCCTGTTGTATCTGAACAGAGACTTGCCGCACCCCCTCGCAAACATATATAGACAGGATAGAGATACTCGCCAGACGGCGCATAATTAGACACAGTATAGATAAATCACAAAACGGTGCTGTCATATGCCGGCACGACCGATTGCACTATTCACGAGTTCCTAATAACTATCCCCCAATCTTACACCTCACTTCGCATACTCACCAGAAGAGCACCACCTCTCTACGCATAGTGTCCATAGCCCATGGACATTTGTGCCAAGTGAAGAGTCTGGGTCCCGTCTATCTTGTACAATGACGAGGAGCCTATCAGTAGGGTCAACAACTACACCTTAATACTACACTTCTGGCTTTCGTTCATATTGGTGTTTGGGCTTCTCGATAACGATTCGTCTGTGTTCACCTCGAGTGCTTGTCGTCATTGTTCTATCATAGTTCGTGTTGTCTGTTTCGAACACCCTTCCACGCTGCCGAACTAAGTTTAATTCCTCATCGCCATTCCCCCTTTAAGTTCACCTGTTCCCTACGAGAAGCTCGCCATCGTAAGTACCCGAAGCACTTACTACAATATACAAAGTACATTGGACTGTAGACAGGTGGGCTTGGCTATTCCACTTAGGGTTCAGATCTTTCAGGGTTATATGGCGTTATTCGACGGTATGATACTGTGTCATTCGTACCGAGAAGTCAATCATAGGTTCCCAAGGGAAACTCTGGTGGCTATGCGTCCTAGTCTTGCTAGACAAGGCAAGTTGTCGACGGCTTACTGCCAACCTATGGAAAGGACCCTCCACCAATCAGCCAAGGATTCTGTTGCTTTCAATCGCCGATACGTAGACGAGCGACTTGTCGTCCTTCCCCATAGTATAACCTGGGTTTTCGCAAGGCTATATCACCGGAGCTTACAATATTCTAGCCCTAAGGAATCGTGAATGGGATAGCAGGTGTAGCCAGCACAAATAGCACGAATTGAGAGCGGCATGATACTGGAAGGGGGGCTAGAATATATGGTTTAATGTCGACCCCTTCTTTTCCTTCCACGCATACTCCCCCTGAATCAGGAGCGTGGAGCACGTCTGTCATATTGATTACTAAAGTATTGCCACGCATTCGAGGCTTGTCTGCTTGCCTACATGCCCGCGAATAAAGTTGGAGAGGGTCGGAATGAGGCAGTAGGGTCGCTGAATTGTATCCCCTTGAACTACGCAGGCGAGTTGTAATAATGCTGTAGCCTCGATGTGAGCGGAAGTGTGATACGTTTCATTCCGGGAATGAGGTTACTGGTACGCCGGCCCAATCTCGCCTCTAAGCTCGGTGTGTTCAGAAACAACTGGGCAGTGGGCCAGGGGTTACTGGCTTTATAGAGAAGAAGCTACGCCTCCCAGTCAAGCCATTTATCTAGTATTGAATTCGGGGCCTTCATGTGGAAATGAATTTAGAAACTGTTCGAAATCGATGAAAGATGTTTAGACTGGCTAGAACACCTCTATATATGGCAATCCCTCGCATAGAGCTATGTTTTCTGATGCTGAGGAGCGACTTCACCATCAACTTCAGCTTCAACATATTGCTGGTGCCCCCGCCGAGCTTTCAGCCCCTTGAAGGGAACATCTCAACCACCTAAGGGCAGTTCTAAGTCCTAGAAAACTAAAAACGAGACGGAGACCTTCGAAGCCGCCAGCGATGAAAACAAGCCGTTATCGACAACATCACGCCAGAGGCTAGTTCTGGCCATATGAGCTTCGACCGCTTAGATAAAGCCACCTTCCTTCCATGTCATGAGCCGGTAGGAGAAGCCATCAGCTGGCCTTTCGGGCAAACAGTTAGGGCTAGAACGCCCCTTATCCCTAATGTGATTCCATCATGAAACCGACAATCGTCCCCAGTTATGCCCTAGGCGGCCGTTAAGGATTTGGGGTTTGGGAGTAAAGGTACCTCTAGTTGATGACCTCCTTTGACCCCAGTTCCGGAAGTAAGGCGATATGCACCGGGGAAGGTTCATGGATGAAGGCTGCCCTTCCACTGTAGATAGGGGTCACAGGTCACATGAAAACATTGAGTGTATCGTATCACCAGCAATAAATCGTGTTAGCTGGCACGATATCATGAAGATGCAATCTCGATCCATTGAGCACATGTCTTGCCGGTGGTGGTGTGTTATCGTGAGGAATGATCTACTCTAGACCACATAATCGGTATAGGCTGAGGTGATGATATGTCTACAGGTATGCATACTAAGTTAATATGTTAGAGCCGCTGTATCATCAATAACGCCGTCTGGGCATGTGCAACCACCATCGACTCCACGTTGGGTGTCTGATAGCTGGACAGGCCGGGACCGACGTTCGTCCTTCTTCTAGAAGCGTTGGCCACATACGGAGGAGGGTGTTGAGGATGTAGTCCGTATCTCGATCTGTTCGATGAGGCCACCACCTTTACGAGCTCGTGATTCCCCAAACAAGGACATGACGAACAGCCCTGGATTGAGGCTGATTAAGATCTCGCCAATCCCATTCGCAAAAGGTTTACTGGGACCCGGGAAGAGTTCACTGGCAACAGCTGGCTGCGCGCCATTCGTCGTTTGGTATCAAGACAAGCCGTGCTTTGTGAATCTTTGGTGTGCTACGTCATTTGGGAAGGGAGGAGGAGCGTGGTTGTCTTCCAATCAATAGGTACCTAGGTACTAAGGTATGATATGTGTGGCCGGGTAAAGGGATTAAGGAGACGGCCCGGCAGCTTCACTGGGAAATATCAAGGCCAAAAGGACCTCGTGTACTACCATAGGGCGTCAGGGGGGGTTTTAAAAATCGTGATAATGGTGATTTGCGGCAAAGCACACCCTTTTAGCGCGAAAAACTTCCCATAAATATTTACGGGCTTAATCATTCTGTTAATTAAAAATAGTGTTCTGGCTTAAAATAAAATGTGGGTCTGGAAACCGCGTTAAATAAATAATACTTTATATCTTTAAATACTTATTTTATTTATATATGTTTTTTAAGTAAAACATTATATTATATATAAATTAAAGATAAAAAAAATTAATTAATTAATGTAAAAATATATATTATAAATATGTTTTTTTATTTAAAATATAAACCGCTTTATTTAAGTTATTATTTTATAAGTTATTATAATATAAAGGTTATTATATTAAATAAGCATAAGTTAAAATTAAACGGTTTATTTATTTAATTTAATATTATTTAAGCTAAGTTATTTAAATTAAAAAGCTATATCGTTACGTTATTAAATTATTAAATTAAATTATAAAGTTAATTTTTTAACTTAATTTATATAATTTAAACCATTTATTTAAAATAGGTTATACTTATTATTTTAATAAGTGTTACTTATTTAAAAAAGTGGCTAGCTTAAAATAATATTCCCATTTAAAAAAAAGGCATTTAAAATAATAAAGCCGATTTAAAAAGGTGGCTAGCTTAAAATGGCTATAACTTGTTATTATTTATATAAAATTTATTACCTGCTTAAATAAACACATTTTTAAAAGGTACTGGGTACTTAATAAAGTTTTAGCCTGTACATATTTACCATTATTATTTCGAGCTTTAAAAAGTATCTTTTACTGACGTGGCCATGTTATGGCTTTAACAAATCCTTTAATACGATATTTAAAAACCCCCCTGACGCGCTATAGTACCTTTGGAGGGGCCTACTCCGTTAGGTACCTACCTAGGTAGACTAAGTACCTACATGGACAAGTACCTAAGTAGATGCACATATAGCAAAACCAGGTGATCGAGTAACCACCTGGGCACCGTTACCTGGTTACAAACATAATTTAAAGGGGAAAAGAAATTGTAATTAGAAATATTGGAAATAAAATATTTATCAACCGAAATATATATTAAAATATTCAAACAAATAAATAATAAATATCGATCTGAGAAGAGGGCACACCCACAGAGACATACACATATACGCATACATACATACAAGGGAAGCATTCACCCTCCAAACCAGGCAACCAAGTACCTTGTATGTAGGTTCTCTTAAGCCCTGTCGGCCCGCCCACAGCACCTCATATGTACCTACTTAGGAGCTAGATACCTAGGTAGTCTACGGGTGGCTGACCTCCATTTTGCCTTTTCCCGGGGCCCCGACACATAAGAAACTTGGGGTTGGGGTTAGGTACGACGTGAAAACGTCCGCTTATTATGGCGCAGTTGCATCAGCCATTGATAGGGCTACTACTGGCTTACCTGCCGTCTGCTTACCTACTTAGGTACCTACCTAGGTACACTGTCACTTCTCTGTCTGTACAGATAGGCAGGTCGTTCAACAGGTAACTTACTTATTAAGCTGACGTTACGTACTGAAGTAGTCAGCAGTCAGCGGCCACCACCGGTTGATACTTAGGTAGGTAGGTAACCTACTGGGTAGGCAGGTATGTAGGTAGGTGGGTAGGTGGTAGGCAGTCAAGCAAGCCTTGCCGCCTTTTCCACGGCCTCGGGGCTTTCTCCTTTCTCCCCTCGCAATTGATTTACTCGCTTTCTTCAAGGTTGACCTCATCTTTCCACTATGAGGTTCGCATTGGTCGGGGTTTGAACATGATCGGCTCCAGCTGTAAAGGTGTAGTCTCAGATGATCTATTTTTGCTTGCAGCCCTCTTATATTTACTTGTGTTTACTAATATTACTAACCTCCTGACTGTGGCAGCTTAATCGAGCACGTCTGCAGGTAACCCACCAATTCATCATACCTATTGATAGTTTGTGAGGTTGTTGATCGAACGACATAGAATCTCATCTGAAAACCGTCAAACGCCCTACGGTTGCTAGTTACTTACCCAGGTACTTGGGCATCTTGGTCAAGCCCAAGGGTCGTGGTGGCCGCATCGTTGACCCGATGGCGTTCACATCCACGTTCACGTTCACGTTGACGCAATATAACAACTAACTAGCCTGTTGACAACAAATGCACGGATTGACTCACTTGACTTCGGAAAGTCTCCAGTTAGATTATAGCCCTGAGGTCAGGATATGCCTCATGGCTAACCTAGTATACCTAGCGTACCTACCTACTGCTATACATTTGCTTGATTATACGGAATGGCCAATTCATCTTGCCATACCTGAATCCATCACATGGCTATCGGTCATTTTGCCGCTTGAATTGCCTGTGCCAAATCCAGCGAGTCTGTAACAGCGCGGGATGGTTCTACATGTAGACATGGTAGCAGGTATGCCTCACCGGCCTTCCCCTCCCGTCCCCCACGCCCTGAGACAAATCCTCCAACGGGAGCTGAGTTGGTGTGATCCGAGGTTACCAGCCTAGATAATGTAACCCTCCAATCCCACCAATCTCACCGCCTCAAGTTGATGGGGGACATTAGGGAGGTCATCTGCTGCTATATCGATGAGTTGGCAGTCACTCTTCACCAATAAAGTGTAATGCGAGAGACATGCAGTTCATGCTCCCGACAATCTGGGATTATTCGAATATTCGAGGCCAGATTCGATCAAGTATCTTTGCCGACGTGACATCGACTGAGTAATATTCCGAATTGATTGATAAGGAATAAATTTTATTGTTTTTATTTTATTCCAATTGTTCTCATTTTTCTATCTTGGCACCAAGCAGCGACGCAACGCGCGGCGGAGATAATTCTTGCGTGCCTCCGCTTTGCCTCCTACATAGTATAGTGTACATACCTCCTGTCCTCTGTGGCGCTGGGCCCCCGGCTCCATGTGATGCGAATATTGCATACGAAATCGGGCTGCCCGTGCCCTTCTATTTAACCTTAGCACGAATCACGAACTACCAGGCTTCGGTGTATCGCCCTTTCTATTCGTGATACGTTAGCAGAACATGGCTAAGGCCTGATAGCTCTTCGATACGAAGTAGAGCTACTGCAAGGCATGTGCCGTGCTGCGTTGTGCAGGCCGCTCGATGTTAGTTGATCCAATGCTAACTCGGTAGATCTTCAACACCCCGACGAGGCTTGCCACATTCAGGGTGTTGTGGCGTTGAGACCGAGTTGGTAACCTGGTCCTGTTTTAAGCTAAGGCGATGACCGAGATGGCTTCATGACGTGCAACGACATAATCAAATCATCAACTGCCACCGTATCTTCGGCATGAGCAGCGCGCCCAGATGGTTCCAGCAGAAATCGTTCACTGGTCTGTTTGTCTGTCTCTGTCCGCGAGAAGTGTTCGTTTTACTTAGGGTCACCTGCACTCAAGCAACCAAGTGATCCTTACGCCGGGGCCATATCGAATAGTAGTGTACACTATATGCCTAATGCTTTTTGCCCCTTTCTGCCCTTTGTACTCGGTAGCAATGCTGTAACTTATAACCTCCAAGCTAAGTATTACACGACAGGCTTGATTACTTGCAGGTGACAACAGCCGGCATGAAAGTTACTATAGTACATGTATCCGTCCTGCCGGGTAAGTAAGTACCTAAGTACCTAAACTACATTCCTCCCCTTTATGTGCATGGATAGTTTAAGAGAGCCGGAGAGCTGAAGCCACGATGAATCATTTTGTTGCTAAACCATCTAATTTTGACTCATTCTTCTTGGTGTGTCATTTCATCAATGAACTAATTATTGCCACAATCAAATCAATACATTGGCAGAGCTTCGGATTCGTCCTTGGAATTAAATAATTCATATTACTTATATTACCTATCAAGGCATCCTCGGTGTCTTTCGGGTCTTCCATAAGCCAGCAAAACATCTCATTGTATTAGGCCCTGGACCCCCCCCCCCTAATAAACTCCAGCCGTCAGCCAATCAGTGCTGCTGCCGTTCATACCTAAGTAGCTTGCTTAGGGTCTCTCTGTTACCCCTTTACTCCTTTACTGCCTGACTACTAGCCCCCCACCCCCCCCTTTTTTCTTCTTCTCATCAATAGCCCTTCTCTAAAATCGCACGTGCTAGTTCAGAGTAAACCCGCCATGATATCCACTAGCAAGCTACCCGACGGCGTTCCTAATAGCCATCAAGCTGTTACTGCAGCCTCGCCAAGCCGGATAGTGCCGAAGCCCATCCCGAGTGCCCAGGCCGAGGATCCACGGAGGTACCAGATCGACCAGATGAAGAAACGTTTCTCCGCCAAACAGAACGACCTCCGGAACGGTACCACCAACCTAGTTTTCCGGCTCAAGCCTTCGGATCCAGATTTTCCTTTCGAGCTTGACTTCCTGGAATGCGAGCTCCAGATCCCAGCTTCCTACCCGGATAGCCTTCCCGTGCTCCGGGTAAAGAACAGCGATATCCCTCGCGGCTTCGGTATCAATATCGAGCGAGGGTGGGAGCGACTCGCCCAGGAAAAGCAAGGCGCCACCCTGCTCGTAATCACTAACGCCCTCGATCGGAACCTGGAGGCTTTTCTCTCTGAGAAGAAAACAGACACCGTCACCCTCGTATCTTTTAAAGATACGAGGCATCTTGAAAGTGCTTCTACGGTGCTCCCTGGGCAATCGGCCCCTATAAATACAGTCCCTCAGTCTCAGTCACCTGCCCCAACGCCACGCAGACCATATGTGCCCGATGAGTCTTTCACCAAGGATGAGATCGATAGTGCTAAGGCAAGAAGAGCCCAGGATATCAGGCAACTCGAGGCTCGCATGGGTCGCATGCCTTCGTATCAGAAATCGGCTGACGGGATTGTTTACACCCTACCCTTAGAACCTAAGAGACGGTCTGAATTACCCCTTGGCCTACGGAATATACAGTCTGTCCAAGTCATCGTGCCGTTACTTTATCCCTTACAACAGCTCCGAATTCTTCTGAACGATGCAGAGTCAGAAGACGCCGAGGCTATAGAAGAGACATTTGCAGCCAGGGCCGCTCAACAGCGCCAGCTTACATTAACAAGCCATCTCAATTATTTGTCTCAAAACTTGCACGTCTTAGCCAAGCAGGCACAAGAATCTTCACAACGAGCGGCTGCAGCTGCAGCTGCGAAGACCAGCTCTGCCGAGACCCATGACGACCAGGGCGCCAGTCTCAAGAGCGGTAATGTAGATAGCAAAAGTCACATTCTTGTAATTCCGCGGCCGCCTGAGTGGGGCTTCGGGGAGGAACAGGGAGAATCTGAAGACTCTGAAGAACACTCTTCCTGGGACTCAGATGAGTCCGAGGACGGCGGCGTGGCGGTCTTCCCGCAGAACGCTGCCTCGAGACCTGCGCAGCAAGTGGAGAGAGGGACAGCCATTTCATTCCCGTCCATTGAATTACACAGCATAGAGCTGTTCCAGGTCTCGGTCTTGAGCCTCAGTGTCAAGTGCGAGCGTTGCAGGACACTCAATGAGATCGCTGGTCTACGTCCCGAAGTGGAGAAGGTTGGAAGCTGTAAGAAGTGCGCCACGACGTTTACGACCAAGTTCCGCCCGGAGATGGTCCACCAGGGCTCGGTCAGAGCCGGGTTCATCGACATTTCCGGCTGCACTGTAGCTGATATGTTACCTAGGTAAGCTTGGACCTTGATACTTCCTGTCCCTTTCTAATTCGCTTCTCTGTTATACTTCTGTGCTTTTATTAACGAGCGACTATCCAGCACTTTCGTGCCGACATGCTCGAAGTGTTCCACTCCGGCCCCGGGACTTGTGTCGGTACGTGGCGAGGTCACGACCAACGTATGCCGAGATTGCCACGGGAAGTTCACCTTTAAGATACCAGATGTTAAATTCCTCGCCATTACCCCGGGGGCGGCGGCGCCACCGACGACGGGCCCACGGAGGCGGCAGGAAAAATTAGGGCTACATGCGGGAGAACCGCTCCCCGGACGCGGCACCTGCGCGCACTACCGACGTTCCTATCGGTGGTTCAGGTTCTCGTGCTGTGGGAAGGTACACCCATGCGACCGGTGCCACGACGCCGCCGAAGACCACCTTCAGGAGTGGGCCAACCGCATGATCTGTGGCTGGTGTAGTCGCGAACAAAACTACGCCGTCGACGCGTGCGGCTTTTGCGGTCGGAGCGTCATCGGGAAGAAGGGTAGAGGCTTCTGGGAAGGTGGTAGGGGTACCAGGGACCGGACACTCATGAGCCGGAAGGACAAGAGGAAGTATCGCCGCGCCGGGGGAGGGGCGACGGGTGGTGTTGGTGACGCTAAAAGAACTAATCTATCTGTCTAATCCTGGATTCGGTGGTACTCATCATCACGGTCACCTTGGGTCATTTGTACGTAGCCTATATCATAGTCTTCAAGGCCTTCCAAAGACGACAACTACTTACCAGTTGAATTTTTTACCTACTTCCGAGGTACTAAGGTCTTCAGGGCTTTCCTGGCTAGGCTCGGTAAATCCTAGTAAAGATGCACTCTTGCTGGTCACGCGTTCATTGGGGATCTTACCGCCGGGTCGTTCTGCAGTTGTGCCGGGAAAACCGTCATTTGACCCTCAAAACCATCACCAAAAGTCGAGCACGGTCCAGACTTTATCCCGTCTTCTTCCACTCCCCTCCACAGACATAGGCGGTCGCTCGCGCTACTATTGTACCTCTCTTTACTTAGGCTTATACTAATACTACACCGCGGACGTTATAAGATGTCATGTGGATGCCGGAGCAGTGGGAACCTAGATCGGAGAGATGCTTTCTTTTCACGACGGATTTACCCGCCTACCAAGGCTTAGTTACCCCATGGGACTTGGCTAGAGCCTGATCCACCCCGAAATATCTGCGATGAGGGGGTGGCCCGGGGGTGACTGATAGCTGAGCTAATGAACCTAGCGGTCTCCCCCGCCGTAAGAGATGAAGATACTTCTTCGCTGGCTCGGCCCTTTTCTCTCCTGCGCTCAATCTCGGGCAGAGTCTTTGGCATTTCCGAAAATACTGCGAAGAGATAAACGGCGAGCCAGTATTATATTTTATTTTATCTCTATTTTAATTGAATTTATATGTTTTTATTTCTCTATTCTTATAATGTAGTTCGAAGCCCGCCCGGAAGTATTGCAGCCCCTATTTTGATACCCCTGCCAGTACAAATGTGATATACCTAGAGTACGCATCAGCTAGATACTAATGGAGGGCCTAATACAACGTTATACCGCAACACCCTATCTTCCCGCTGTTGCATCACCTAGCCGAGACGGAATGCGACGCACACGCAAGCGACGCCATCCATTTTCTATCAGGTAGGGTGGGATAACTATGGTATAGGTTAGCAATTCCGGCTTACCCATTACGTATTCGGGTTTCTCCCTCACTGGATAGAAAATGACTAGTCATATATAGGCATTTTGCTTAGATGATACCAGGAAACGTTTTGTGCTAGCAGCGTGAATACTTGAGCAGTCACTCATTATGAGTGTCGCGCTTGCCGCTTGCCGGCCTGGCCCTGATCTCTGGACCCAGTACGGGGAATAATACCCTCGAGATTAAGGGGTTTAAATCATTCCCCGCCTCGCTTTGATGCCACATTCACATCCTAACCCCCAGCTGGTAAATTTTTCCCGAACCCGATATACGTAGGTATGTTAAAGGGAACGTGACGCATGAACAGCAACCTGTCTTCCTATGTAACCTGTGCCCAGTCATAGCACTGCTGTGTCCCTTGGGTTCCAAACTCGTCAATAGGTGCTTGTCACTCCTTCCGGTGAGTCTCGGCGGACGAGATGATGCCCATGGGCTATGTTGTTTCCGAGCTCCTCTGGGCAGCTTCCCATGCCTCAATAGCAAGATTCCTTGTGTCGTTTAGCCTCTCTTTAGTGACTTCGAATACTTTCGGTATCCCTGTAGCCTCAAAGTCCACCCCTTGAAGTACAATCGAGGCGATTCCCTTCGCACATAGGAACGCCTGCGGCATACCGTGTCCCGTGAATCCAGCAACGATAAATTGATTCCGTCTCCCGGGGACAGCTCCAACATAGGGGAGGCCATCAGCCGAGTATCCCATTACTGGCATGACAAAAGATGAGTTAGATCGTCTCTCAGAGTCTACATCATTTGTGATAGAAAGACGGAGGCGCAGGATAGTCACTTACTTCCGGTCCACACCTTCGCTGTGCTCGCGTCACTTTCCTCCCACCCACGGAACATACGCTGCATGTATCCATCGAAATAGGATTCTGCAGACTCGATCAACTCGTCGTCCTGTACATTTTGATACCAGTTATTCTTGTCATGGAAATATTTCGACCGCGCACCACCGACGACGATACTGCCGTCTTGGCGAGGGATCAGGTAGTCGTACTCTAAGGCGCCCTGGCGGATGATGTATGAGTTTGAAAGCGAACGCGTGGGTTCTTCAGTAGGCACAATATGACCACATATTCCCCTTACGGGAATGATCTTCCCTTCGAAGTCGGGAAGCAAGGCTGCCGTATAGGCGTTAGTTGCGTAGACAACCTTCTTCGCTCGAAGCATCCCTCGCTCTGTCTTTACTGCGACATATCCCTCAGAGTCAGGAGTGGATGACACTTCAGAGACTGGAGTGTGTGTCTGTAGGTTCACGCCAACTTCAAGGACAGTGGATAGCAGACCCATAACGAGCTTGTACGGAAACAGGTGGCTTGCCGTGTAAGTTACGCACCCTTTCGCACCCTTGACACCGGAGAACTGGATATTGTATTAGCGGCTGAGATGACAATTCGTTCGCTTCGCCTGCTATTTGGGAGCTGGTTCCATACCTGTTTGGCCTCGGCACCTTCAGCGTACACAATATCCTGCACTGTAGAGACATGGTTCCTTTTCAGCATCTGGATCCCGTCTTTCATGCGGCGATAGAGATCGTCAGTCAAGAAAGCATCGGTGCACCGCGTAAGAACGAAGTCACAGTCGATCCCTTCATATTCTATGACCTTCTTCACCTCAGGGATATGGTCTGCTTCAAACTGAGCCACCGCAGCGGCTGCCTCGAGCCCGTGAGTTGCAGCAATGGCTGCAGGCTGGTTGTACGGGTCAGGCTTTAGATGTCCACCTAATAGTTCAGTGATTAGTCTCATCCTTTTAAAGGTGGGCACTTAGGCCCCGTGAGTGATAGCCGCGAGATACATGCCATTCCTTCCAGTAGCCCCTGAGCAGGCCTGCCGAGCCTCCAGTAGGGCAATTGACGGCAAGGCAATGTTCTGAGACTTGCAGGACTCAACGATATGGTAAATGGTTGAGACTCCCGCATATCCAGCTCCTATTACTGCAATATCGACCTTTGCAGGTAATTCCGGCGTACTCCGATGATCGTCAAGTACATGCGGGCTTGAACGCCAGAACGACAGCGTAGAGCCAGGCACAGGAAAGGGGGCCATGTTAGTTCACTCCTCTATAATCTGAGCGACCTGTTCCTCAAAAGGTTGATAGAATGTTGATGTAGAGAGTCCCAAAGTCTAGGCTGTCTTTTAGTGGCATTATACCCCGATCAACCTGGGTATTTAAGGTATAACATCGCGCCCGAGATCGGGAATCAGATGCGGGGAGCCGGAGGCGTTCGAGGGATGGAATAGAAAAGAATATATCTCATTCAAGACACACGCTAATTATTACATCACTTGCTTATTGTCGCTTATGCTAACTCTATTGTAAGATAGTAGTATTGCTTGGGCTTCTCACGATACCCTGACATTTTCAGCAGCCGATATACTGTGTAGACAAAGTTATAATGATAGGAAGGCGCCTTTTGAAAGCTACCTGAGTATGCAAACAATCATGCTCTGAGTATTTGAGGCGCCTGTACTAGTTTGATAAATGCCGTGTTTGATTGGTATTTCAACATTGCCAAACCCACACCCGATGTATAAACAAGGTTTCGCATGCACACTGTACTGCCCGCTTATTTCTTTTTCTTCGGAGCATGGAGCCGTGCTATGAGTGCGCCACTTCACCTCAATGCGCTCGATTACCATAGAGTATCACTTCCTACTCGAAATATAAGGCGAGCCCTTCAGGATCCGAATGTAGCTAAGCGAGAAAGTGATGCTCACTGTCAGAGCGGGATGTAACCGGCGAAGCCGGCATTGCTACCCTCACGATCTACCTGGCTTGTCTGGGCCTCACAAGGAATGGGGTCACCCAAAATTTCAACTTGCTGATTACGGAAGTTAATCTTCTTATGATATCCTTCCTTGCAGTCCCTGGGCAATCCGCGGCGTGAATGCATTAAACGAGAGCATTGCGCTGTACGAAAGATCCAGTTCAAGAATCTACTCGTCGAGTTTCTTGCTCAGCCGCGATGACCATATCCGCCATAGAAACGAGGTTGTTAGCGACAACATCCATGTCCCTAAAGATTTTATGCAACGGCTCACCATCCAGCACTGGCGCATATGCACCTGTGAACCCACTCTGATGATTAGATATATGCAAACGGAATCTTCCATAGCAAAAGAAATTGAACCAGGGTGTATTGACTCACCCAATAGTCCGGGCAGTCGATACGTCCCACGTATGAGCGGCAGTGAACCAGGGCTCAGTGCCTGATTTCGACAATTCTTTATGCAGGTGTCGATATGCGTCAGGATCGGGCTTGGACCTGGAGAGCGAGTGACAGGCAACCAGATTCTCCGCGGGCAGGCCAATACCCGTCTGGGCGAAGTAACCTTCGACGCGCTTACGATCGCCAGCTGTGAAAGCCCAGACGGTAAACCCGCCGTCACGCAGCTTGACGACGCACTCAGCAGCTCCGTGGCGGGGCTTGAGACTTCGATAGGTTCCCACGAGGCAGCCAACCTCCTCGACACCGGCGAAGTTGCGAGGATACTTTATGTCGGCATGCCTAAGTGCACGGTAGAATAGCGGGCCTAGGAGGTTGAGGACGGGTGTCTTGCGACCGGATAGAGCGATACATGTGTTCGCGCTCCACCATCCCTAGCCAGCAACAGGAGAGCAACTTAGGTTGGACGCCGACAACTCAAACTCTTTCCCCAAAAATAGTGTCCATGGCCTCATGGACGCTATCATAAGACACCAGGGTGCCTACTACGTCGAACGCGATGTTTTTAGAGACCGGCATAGATGATGCACGACTTCATGCGCCCTAAGGGGTCGTATCTTGTAAGGTACTGGTACGTTTGAGTGTAGTGTTCGATCAGAGAGCAATCGAGGTTCGTGAGCCTGCGTATATATATATATATATGCATATATAGTTGTTTGATAATTCCGGGATGAGAATCTTGGTGGGAGTCATTATATATAGGCTCGCTGTTGTTGTTCTGGAGATGACTACCTATTGAAAACCCCAAACTGTGAAGCCGACGTAGGACATTCGACAAGTTACACGGCCACCAGTTTGATTGCGTTGCATTACGATGCATAATATCCAATGCTGAACCACGCGAACACTACGTAATTCAAATCGATGTATGAGATGTTTATCATGTTTGGCTACTCAAGAGTCACCTACCTATGGCTGTTATAATAGGAGGCTTGGTGGGTATGGTGTACCTACAAGTAGTACACTTTGGCGCTACTCAGGTACACACCATACCTACACATGTACATATAAGTAGTCCAGAGGGTTCAGGGGTTCAGGGGCCACACACACACACACAAAACGCAAATTCATGACGTCAGTAAGCGACAGGAATATGCTGCTAGAACAACGTGACTACGATTTTCATTCCTGGATATTTATATTAGTCTCTTCCAGCGAAATAGTTTACTCGGTTCCAGTATAGATGATATTTGTCCTATGTTAGAATTAGGCAATACTATTGCTTAACGGAGCACTTCCTATTACACCTAGCTCGAAAAAAGATCACCAGGCATCCAAGAATTACCGAGTAAATGTCCGAAGGAAAAGAAACAGAATCTCAGGGCGGCGATCGCCAGCAAGATGGCAAGCAGGAAGGCAAAAGACCATCGTCTAAAGAGAAGCTGTTAGAGGAGATCCAAAAGCGAGTCGAGGAAGCCAACCCGCTACAAGAAGAATCCATCCAGCTTCATAAACAAGCGGACAAAACGGAAGATCCCAAGGAGGCCGAAGAGCTCCGCGCTCAAGCCAAAGAGTTAGACAAGAAAGCATCGAAACTGCTCAAGACAGCAGAACGACTGCAAGCTGGTTGGCTACAGGGCGGGGCCATGGGCGGTGGCGTCGGCGCGGGTGTCGCTAGCGGGCTGGGTGTGACAGTCGGCGCCGTGGTCAGCGGCCTGACAGCCATTCCCACCACCGGCCTCGGTATGCTGATAGGTGCTGGTACCGGCTTGGTCCATGGTCCGTGGGTCAAGTTCACTGAAGCTTTTTCAAAGGAGGAATCCAAAAATATCGTGGACGAAGCCGAGGCTGAAGCGAAAACGATTGCCGAGTCGTAGGCAATCGCCCCGTTGAAGGTTTCTTGCCTTTATACGCACCGTCCTACTATGTCACTTATGACACTACAAACCCTACCGAGTCTGAGAAAGAAGCGGCCTTCTGAAAGACTACCCCGTACACTACCAGCCGTCAAACGCAAACCACCAAATCGAGATAAACCTAGGGCGATAGTGACCTATCATGGCTTGAATCTTAAGCCCATGCCCAACGCATCGGTCCGTACGCCACCGGGGCGTCGAAAGTCGTTTTGACAGCAAAGCCTACACGGTGCACCTACGTTAACCTGATCCCTATGCTGAAAGGGGTTGCACGATGAGGTATATATATCTGAAGTCGCACCACATCAAAGACGAACATAGCAGCGACCCGAGATTTCAAGCAAAAGAGTATACATAGGTAAATACAATGGGGGCTGATGATGATATGCTTCGACTGGAAACTGCGATGTATGTCGACTTAAGCTAAAGGGGGCAAAGTACTATGTTCAAGGGGTGTCTCCATGAAACTTACAGAAATGAGCATTTACGATAGTGTAATTCAAAATCATCAAACAATGTATATGTCACGACCTCGAAAGTACCACGCAAGTTAAGCGCTGGTGAGGTATTCTACCGCCGACGTAACCGATGAATGGAAGGCACGCTTCCTTGGATTCCGTGCTCATGATGGCTAAACATGTGCATTTTCGACACAACCGTATCATTTACCAACTATGAGACATCCTCAACAAGGATCATTGACTCTATCCTCTCTAGCTACAGTATAATACCACATTTCAACTCACCTTTACCGGCGACGAGATCTGGAAGCTATGAAACCCCCGAGTCAAGCTATGCCCGAAAATCCTTCAAAATGTCTCGATTTTCCCATCGACTTTCATCCGGCCCTAGCTGGGTCTAGATGTAGTACTAACGAATTTTGAGACAATGTCTTAGACTAAAGGCGTCGGTGTCACCTAAAAACTACGGTGGGTAGGCCCAAGATCACCATGGCGAAACAGATAGAGCATCTCACCGCTTAGAACTGCGAGTATCGGAGGGACCCGGTACTCATACACGGCCACCGGGCTCTTTTGGGGCCTCAACCCATGCGTCTGTCCACCGACCGGCCCCGGCCCGTAGGGGGCCACGGAGTATAGTCAGGAGTGTAGATCACAAGCCAAATCTGGGGAAATGGGAATTCCTGGTACGACTACCCGAAATAAACGTACGGTAAAAGGGTCCAACCCATCCGACGATCACCCCCGGCTAGGAGGTTCTAGCCCTCAAGGATCACCCGCAGGGTCCTGTCCCCACCGCCCACGCGGACAGTCGGGTTACGGCTCGTGTATCCTCTACGGACACCAACGTCCTTGTCTCAGTGCACACACATTCAAGTAGGGGTTATATCATGCATGTTTCTAAGGCTACCACTCCTCGCGACTTCCGGTACCAACCCCAGTCTAGAAGGTTGTTGAAGTGACGCGTACTCTCAAAGAAAATTTCCTCTTCCTCGCTTAACGCTCCCGAACCACGGACTCTCTAACGGACTGGCTCTCTAGAGACTATGGCAACGAGAGGCAAGACAATAGGTTCCGGCTAAAGCATCATGTTGCTTCGAGCCTTGTGCTGCCTTTTTAGCCGGCCGCTTTATCCTGCACGCAGGGTCCTGGCCTACCCAGTATCCTTCCCAACCCTGGACCCGATTGCTCGGCGTCGAAAGGGCTACTCTCTAAAAACCCTGTTCTGTATCCCGCGCACCGTCTCAATATGCCTGTCGAGCCCTTCCTCCAACTTTCGGAATTATATAATGACTTGAGTAAATGGGTTGGCCAGGTTGATTATCATTTGTCCCAATATGCCTCAAAATCAACACAGCCAACTAAATAAACTTCCCTAGGGATTTCGGTCGTAACATGAGTGCTGTCTTTCACTTTGTTCCTTAAATATTGAATATTGAGACTGTTGTAGTAACCAGATAAGGTAGGTCCGTACAGATACCAGATAAAGACGTAATAGCCAAGCGAGGGGCCCCAGGGGGCCGCCACCCTTGCCATGTGAAAAGATCCAGCGAGCGCAAGGGAACAGGCTGGTCTTCTCAAGGGGTTAAACCACGTAGGTGGCTCGGCACCAGGCCGAGTTCAATGGATTGGGCCTTCTACATTACAATCACTGGGGAAATGAGGTTCACCAATGCGTCGCTCCGTCAAGACAAAAGTCCCCCGCCTCCCACCACCCCCTCCCCTCCGCAAAATAAAATAAAATAAAATCATCTTCCCCCATTAGGCCACAACTAACTATCTCCCCTATATACTTTTACCACGGATATAGTGGCATACCAGGGACACCCAAAGCTCTACCAAGACAAGTACTCCTAATTTTATGAGAGTCTCTGGCATACCACTACACGGCGATAGGCCTAGCTGATAATCGACTTGGGTATGACAGACAGATCCCTGAATACTTCAATCGTAATCCATGAGGTAAATATTTGAATGATGTTCTCGCGAAATGTTTCCACCCTGCGATTTCTCTCCCCGTAATTATATCCTCAGTAAAAAATTCAGTGAGGTCGGCGACCAAACCAACAAATGAAGCCCGAAACTGCGACCGGTGAACCAGGGACGAATCTGATTGAACAGGATGGCCAACTCATCACTGCCAGCGTCAGCATGGGGTTACGACAGGGTATTATCCTGCACTGGTAACTGCTGTAATGAAGTCTCTCATCTTCAATGTTCCTCCCTCCTTTGATGAGCACTAAGGACAGTATTGGATGGTGGTAAGGGGTTGTTTAGTAATTCGCCTTTGGCATACGAACCTCTTCCTGACACATGCACTCCAATCCTCGACTCTGACGTGCAGCGTGGAGGTGGGGGTAGCGATCCTCCCGGGGGGAGGCGCGGGGGGCTCAAGATCGCACGGGGGTTATGCTGAATACAAAAGTGAGATCACGGGATGCAAAGAACCTTGTGGGGCACGCGCTGCTGACAACGGCTTTATGTCGGCTTATACGCCCTTCCCCCGCGCCCTAGTCAGCAGTAAACATCTACAGTGTAGTGGGTTGTCTCAAGAAGGGTGATGAGGTACATAGGAGGGCAAGGGCGGGAAGCATGGCCTTTCCAATAAATCCGAATTTCAAGCCATACTTCCTTAACAACAACAGCTCCAACCAGTCAAGAGGGACGGGCCGTGTAAGCACTACTCACTAGTCATCCGCCGGGGAGAATTGCTGCGTATACCCGAGTCCAGCTGCCTCCGGTCGCGTATAAAGCCCTGTGAGACCGCGTATGGATCCTAGACGGTGTTGGAGTATGCTTCTTCTCGGGCGAGGGGTTAAGGGGACGGAAGGCCTCTGTAACGCGACTTCTACTTAAGACAGCCCTTATAGGGTGGCGAGGGACGTGATAGCCGCTTACAGGCCAAGAAAATGTGATGAGTAGATGCTGTCGCGGAGAAAGTGACTGAGTCCCTTGTCCATCTCTAGATGAATTTCACCCTACGACGGGACCCTCTCTAGCAGTTTGTCAGCGTCGTATCCTCTCTGATTGCATGCCACTGACAGCAGATTACTCCCCAGTATAGGAGAATAACAACTGGACCAGATGGTGAGTGCCTCATCTCTTGTCCTATTGGTAATGGTTAATGATACATGCTTGGTCTTCCTGAGGATTACTTGCGAATTGTTGATGGGGGTGTTGACCGACACTCTACAAATATAGTGGCAAACGAGAAACTAATGGCTAGGACTAGCCTATAGACATCACTGGGGAAGGTATGCGATTAACTGCTCGGGCTGCTAGGGCGGAGGCTGCACAATGTATGGGTGACGGCGGGCTGCTTCTATAGCAACTCCTGACCTAGGCCAGGGGCAAAGGTCTAGAAGTGTAACAAAGCGTTGGTCCCGTGCAGACGGGTTTGATCCCAGATATAGGACGGATCCCGGCAAGTGTAACCATTGCGTCGCTTCCTTCCTCATGGCATTGGTCTAGCAGTGTTTGACTAGCAGATATTGATCTAACATCGTGGGACGGCGAAATCTACGAAGGACAGCCAGGTACGAATGCACGATTTCACTGGCAAGAGGCTGGCTGTCCAGGAGATTGAAACGGCGTGGTATTGTCGTCGTTGCAGGGTTTGGAGTTGTACATGTGCATCACACATGTACGCCGAGCCGACCATAGCTGGACGCCGCTGCAGTTGCTGTTAAGTATTGCGATAACTACAACGGAGCTGAAGAGAGACCGGCGGGTTGAACGGGACAGTAACAGGCCCGCAGGGAATATACGAGCGTCGCGCGCCGGCGCCGAACTCGTGGTACACACCAGGTTCAGATGCAACTCTCGTGACGGTATCAGCTTGAAGTGCATGTCCGTGTCGACCGACATACGCGGTCAGGGGGGGGGGGCAATTGTTGTAAGATGAAATATCGCTATGGTCTAGACCCCGCATTATGTGGCAGTATCGTCTCTAGTGAATAGACAAGAACGATCCCACTGGGGGGAGAGAAAATAACATAGGATGAGACCACAGCCTCGGAACTGGGCGTGGTAATGACCCTATGCCGCAAGGCGAGTGCACATCTCGTTTATCTGACGGGCTTGCGGGTTCGTGCAGATGATATGGAGGACGCGACGCCGAGCAATTTTCTTGTCAGCTGGTGATTCGTGCGACCTGTTCCGATACTCCCATCATCTCATAACCATGTGAGGCTTGCGCGATATAATCATTTTTCCATTATCCGCCACTGGCGACATTACATCGGGTTACGTACGGTCTGTGTCCTACATACTTACTTGGCCGAACCAAGCAAGGCCCGTCTTGGTCTTCACGCATCGAAAAAGGGGGGTTCAGTATCTCCTAGGCACGATGCATGCGCATGCAGACCAAATACAAGGCTGCAGGGAACATCGAGGACTCTGCGTGTTTCCAAGTGTTCGGAAATAAACGCATGCGTCTCATCATATACATGCATAGAACTTCCCGTAAGCTCTTGTTGCTCATATCGACCGCCGGGAGTAGGCAAGCTGTTGAGCAGAGACTGTAGGCCGCCTGTACTCCTTTCCAACTACCTACTGTGGGTACAAAGCTGGGTAGGGCTCTGGGTTGAACGAATGGTTGCAGTGACAAGTGACCAAGGCTGTCCGAGAAGCTGGAGCAACAAACTTGCGGAGATGTCGAAGAAAACCTCCGCATAAATATTGTGCATCGTAGTATACAGTTACTACGTCGGAGCTGTTGTCTAGCCGTAGGTAACATATATAGGAAACATCGGAAGGGTGCGTGACGACATAAGCCACTCTGGGGTAACGAGGCAACAAGTGATGGATGGCGCTGTTCGTTACAGGCATTTGCCTGTCAACCTGTCAACTTTGTCTGTACATATGCGAGCCTGTCTGCTAAGCATGACATGACATCACATCTTCTATTTCGAACCCTAAGGCAGTCTGTAATTTGCCTTTCCCCGGACGGGGAATGTTCATGCATAGCCTGTAACAGCGTGGCAGCCTAGGGCCTACTCCAGGGGGATATTGCATCTGATGACCCCAACCAACCATGCTTCCGGGTCAACAAACACCTTGGTCGATCGATACATATGTATGGAACTCTGTAATAGCCGTCGCAGGATTATCTGGGTGGATCTCGATCGCGTCAAATTAAAGGTTCTAAGAAAAGATGGCAGTAAAAGTAGGCATATAGGACCCAGCAATAAACCTAACCTAACAATTATACGTAGGAATCAACCAAGAGCCTCGATCCAGATGTGTGCCCGTGTCTAGATTAGATTGTTTTGCTTGTAACCCACAGGGACGCGGTCGAACTCACTCAGCCCCAACCCCCGCCCCGACAACATCCCCCCAGATCAAACCATCCAAGAAGTGGAATTGATGGAGTTTTTGATTGCTTTCCCCGGATGCGGAGCTTAAGGAGAATGTCTCATTTTAAGGTGGCTTGGCGACACGAGGGATCTTGATGGGACGGGATGGAGATCCATGGATGTCTATCGAACATCGGTTTCCTGGGTGAGCATCGCACCCATTTCCTCACTCCGCACACCGAGTCTATCATACTAAGTATTGTTGTCTGCGTGTGCGACCCCAAATTCAAGTGCCCTTTCTCTTTAGTAGTAACTCACTGGAGATGGAGATGCCTAGACTAGCCAGGTCGCGATCTATTTATGATCGCTAGCCCCCACACCTTAGTGATCTCCCTTCTCCCGACGCTGGAAGGGGAATTGGTTTTCTTATTAGGAGGCTCCTTGGGGAGGTGGTTGGCATGTGAGGCATGACGCGGTTGCGTGTGTTTACGATGTCATAACCAAGCGCCTCCTAAAATTAGCATGGATCACTGAAAGAGCTGCCACACCTCTGGATTCTGGTCATACTTTAGTGCTCCATTAGAATTTTCCCATTTACCAAATACTTAGTCTAACTTGATTATGGTTTTCTACATTCGAATGCTATGTAGATCTCCTACTAGTTGTTGTAATTCGGTATCGAAATTTTCACTTATGACATTGTTGTGACTGTTATTGCGTCGTCACATCAGGGCGGTTGGTTAATTAGGGCCGTTAGGCTATGGGGCCCCAGGCCCCGGGAGAGAAGGGGGGAGGGGGTTTACTAGCGTTGAAAACCACTAACAGCCCAAGTAGCCTCACGGTCCTTTTATACGACATCATTGCAATCTCTTTCGGGTGACGAGAGGATGGAATCATGTGTGCTGTTAGGGGCTCGGTTGGTCCCGCTGTAGGTATCTATGCAAGATGAGAGCAACAGTAGAGCTGGCCAACAGGCCAACATGTCAATCGTCGGCCCCGTCAGGTGTATTGCCATAGCCATGCTTTCCTCAGAATTGTCACATATCATGAGGGCGGTTACAACAAATAAACGTCAGGGCGTACCTTTCCTGTTTGCCCCCACCCCTCCCCTTACTGGCGGAGAAGAATGTCACAAGCGCATCCAATACGATGATGATTGGGCAGGCACCAAACAAATAGCCGGCTGGCTGAAAGGCCAATCCTGTCCAATGGAAGAAGGGTGGCTGCATGCACAGTCAAGTGCCTTGACTTGCCTTCAAACCCAACAACCACCAAATCATTGGATATATCCTCTTTGCTAGGTAAAGTGAGCCGTGGTGAGTACCTATATCCTTATGGATATCCAATTCCTGGACGGCTTGGTCTGTATAGTGCCGTGCATGGCACACATCGTATCGAGGCTGTCACTCGGCAAGTAATAATATACTCATCACACCAAAATGACGAATCCGGCCACGAATGGAAGATGGACGGACGATGGGAGCAACAGTGGCGGGCCGCACTAAATCCCCCAACATCATGAGGACATTCCAACATTAGGATCCAGTAGGTTTAATACACCAGTCCACAGGCAGACGAGGTAATACAGACAACCAACCCCAGCCCCCTTTTTGTCAGGTTGCAGGTGCGAAGAGTGCTGTATGGTTGTAAAGAAGCCTGGGCTGCCTGGAATCTTTAGGGGTTGGGTTGCGTTGCATTCGGTACCTGCCAACAGGGCTGAACGCACCCATGGGTGACCTCCTGACATGCAGACGAAGCTCATTGGAATTCATCTTTCCCCTCCTCCTGTATATTTTCGGAGCCAAGATTGGAAGGCTACATATGTAAACAGCAATGCTTGTAGAGATACTGTCGTATAGCTCGCCCGACTGCCTTGTTGCTAGGTAACATCCAATCACCTGAAACTCGGTCGCCTAAGAGAATGTCCCGATTGATGCCATATTATGGCGAACGAGATAGTGATAGACCTAGGTAGGAAAAGATACCTAGGTACCCTAAACGGGCAATCTTGGAACACCTGCAGTAGGCAATAGCAGTTATCAGAGCGGTATGGCTGTATGGATAGGGGGTGCCCAGGTTGGTGTTAAGTGATTCTACGGATGCCCTCTTTCTATGTACATACCAGGCTATGTAAGGTTGGAACGGAGTAGGTACCCGGGTACCCGATCTATGATTTATGTAAATACATGTACATACCTACCTACCTAGACCTAGGGTAGGCAAGATACTATGTAAGTACCCAAGTACTCCGTAACTGGTCGGCTTTATTGACTTGATTTCCCCGATATTCCTGGGGTAAAACTCTTGGAGACGCCCTGGGCCCCCACCTGAGCATGGGCAATGTTCCTTCTTCCCGCTGGCCAGAGACCTCGGGAGGTTCAAGGATTCCCCGAATGGGTACTGAAACCCAAGCCGGAACCTTCCTAGCAGCTGCCTAGGCTGCTAGGCGACTCACTATATTTAACCTCAGAAGTCAAACCACGTGAGAACCCCAGATTTCAATCTTGAAAATATCTGTCCCCATGACACGAACTCACATTCCTTGCGTTGCAGATGGGTGAGTGAACATTATGCAAAGTCATCGTTCCTGTCCAACTTACCTCGGCAGCTCGGATACATACCGTAACTGAGACCCTTACCAGGTGTCTCTATTTCAATACTATGTATCCCCTCAAACCCCTCCACTCAGACACCAACCCTACCTGGCGCCGGCTTGTCATCGTGTCGGGGGAATGCGGGGAAGGGAGCCTCATTGTGAGCGGGTAGATTGGCATAATATGCGCTATGGAGTGGAGGAACAGCCTACCCCGGGAAATGGAGGACTAGACCGGGGAACTTATCCTAGAAAGACACCCGCCGGGCAGTGGCATAGGCATTTAATGGACTTACTTCGGCGGTTCGGCGGTAACTTCCAATACGCACTTATCTGTTAATTGTTCACCAACTTTAAAAGTTCCCGGATATGGAAAGGCTCTAAGTTGATGTGAGTGAAGGAACATTCCAGTTAGACGCCCTTAAGCGCTCCCTTGATTGGCGCGCCAGTCGCTAAACAGCTATCACCGGGTTGGACCTAAAACTTCAAGCCCCTGGAAACCTAGCGGGGCTAACAATTCGCACTATTTTCCTAATGTGAGCGGTCCATAATACGAGGCACATGAAGCAATTAAGCAACTACCAAGTACCGAGGCATACCGGAATACCAACAGGCGGACATTACAGTATCCCGTCTGGTCCACATGTAACATATCGCCTGACAAGTTATACTCGGGGCATATATATCAGATGTCTGAAAGAACTGCAATTCCAGGCATCGCTGCGGTATCACTCAGCCCAGTGAGATCTTGAACCGAGCCTGGCCAGGCCCTATGTTATACGACTTTTACCCATCTAAAGCCCAGACAAGACCTAGAACGTCGGGCTGGATGACTGATTTGTTTCAGGGTCCACACACTCTTTACACGCTCCCTACCTACGCAGGCACATATTGAATGTAGGTAGTCAGTCATTTCAAGGTTGTTAGCATGCAACTAGTTACCTACTATGTGCTATGGTCGTGGCCTCCCTTCCAACAAAACCCGACCCTCCGAGAGGGCACTGATAGCCAACCACTTGAACATTTCAGCCTTAGGTACTTGGGTAGACAGACTGTCCACTTACGTACACTCAGTTTCTAGACCTCGAAAAGAGGTCATGCACCATAGAAAGTCGCGCCATCAGTTGTCTAGCCTCATGCGCCTCTCGTGTGCAGGATATATGCAAACACGGCAAGGCTCCGAGCCAGACGCACGAAAACCTATCAGCCGGTAGCGAGTTCATATACCTACATGTAGGTATGCAATGTCTACTAAGGATGTACCATAAGTACTGTTTATAGGTGTCTACGGGCAGATGAAGACCCTACGTGCAGAAGATGGGTGCCGCGCTACTCCACTCTATGTCACCCACGATGCAGCCAGGGAGCTCAGAGTCTGGAACTGTCCAACTTGACCAAGAAGGCAATGATGTTAACTCACATATTAACTCACATAACTAAAATGCTATTAATCATTATACTATTGTGTACACTGCCATCGACTAAGAGTGCGGAGTAGATATCACATTGTATATTTACGAACGTCACGTTCCTAAAAAGGCAGGTAACAAATCCCATCATCACCTCACTGAAATCACCAACTTCGTTTACTCCGTACATGATTGCGAATTTACCTGTCTATAGAAGCATGTAATTATACGGGTACCTGATGCGCCGGAAGTCACGATACAAAGTGGTGTACGCCGTCTTGTTTGGTATAAGTGTGCGTTAATATGGTGTGTTATTGCATATTGTTACTGCGTTGGTCTCGGCTTCGAGGGTATTTGCTCCGACCTACCCCAGCACTTGTACACAATATTCAGCCGAGAGGGAAACGCCGATTTGGGATCATTTCTCCGTCGACTTCTTGCGTGACCCGGAGAAATCCAGGGCCGTCCTGATAATCTGATACCAGCCGTAAGTATGGATTGTACTCTGATTGTACTGTAGTGAATTTCGCATCACACCTATCACGGGGCCGCCTGTGGTCACGTTAAAACAGAGTCTGCAGCCCCGAGCCATCCTAAATAATAAGGCTACACAAACTGTCTGTCCCATAAGCCACGCAACCCGACATACTGCGTTCGTACTAACTGTGATGTGCCGCACGCAGGCACGCAAGGCCCAGCCCGTTCAAGTGTTTCAGAGATATTCCACCGGAGTGCACATTGTCCCCAAGTTATTATATGTGCATAGCGCACTAATGGAGTCTAGAAAGCCCTGACCCGACCCAAAGGCCTGGGTCGTAGCGACTTTCACTAAGTTATTCGACCACGCAATAGTATGGCCGCCAGATAAAATCGCGGAATAAAAATGAGATAGACACATAGTATGCATGGTAAAGATGCCTGAAGCCCTGGCAACTGAGCTGCCTGACCAGTGCATTGCTGAACTGCGGTGGGTGGCGCATAAAGTAAGGGCTCAAGGGCGGAATCACTTCCCCGGCTCATCCGCTTGCTCGCTTATCTCGCCAACGCCTAGAGCCATCCCGTTTAACTAGCTCCCGATCTGTATGGGGCTTTCGCATGTACATGGGCGCACCACCCGTTTGTTCGTCGCCTGCGGTCGCGAGATACCCGATGATTAAGCGATCTCTGGTGCCGTTGCATCTTCGATACACAAGATCGCGTTCATGCCGTAATTCCGCACAATCAATCAGCCTCACATAGCGGCAGGCAAACGTGATGCATCGTATCTAGGTATCACCCTATAATATTCCGCAAACACACTGCCAGCGATCACCAGATTAAGTCACACAAGATCCAGCTCTTCTATTCCCTTTTAGGGGTGTGTGTGTTTTCAAGAGCAACCAACTCCTTGATTGATCCGTGATTGATGCTGACGCGGGTGATGCCCTCCCCTCCCCCCTTCTCGGCCTTAAAATGCCTCCGCGGGTCATCGCAAGCTGCTACCTCTTTCGTCTGCTCGCCTTAATGATAAGTGCGTAGTGATGGTAGTTCGTGCTGTCATTCCTCAGTTTTCACTCACGTACTATGTTATAACCTTCGACTTTCTTCTAGCGGCAAGTAGAGAACCCTCTGTGTCACCACCGCAGCCCCCGGAAGGCTTCGCCTCTGTGACCTATCTTTCCGCCACTATGTATAAAGTTTACGACAGCCAGGTCTTCGTTCATCCGATGCGACGGGACTTTATTATGGGCCGGCGACCCAAGCGACCGGTGAGCTAAGCTAGCGATCAGTGGGTCTACTGGGGGTGCGAATGAAGTCAGAAGATGCTTTTGTCAGGCCTCCATTACATAATAAATATATGTATTTTATATGTGCATTCACTGACTTATGTACACCATACTACATATGCTCTTATAGTACCAAATAGACAAGTGATCGCTCGGTTGCCCAAGCGATGCTTGTGAGGCTGTTCGCCAAACAGCATTGATACATTGAATAACTAAGGTCGGGGGCGCAGTGCTCTGTTCAGCCAGTCTGCGTGGGTCAACGGTTCAATTAACTTCTCTAGGGCATCAACAGCATGGGCGTGGTGACGATACATACATAGTTCTAAGCACTATTATATCTCCAGGCTCTGAGGTAGATATCGTTGGATTTTGCATTACGATGCATCGTATGCCTCCCAAGCCTCTTAATATGGGAGGGCTACCTATCTGAGCACTTTTTAATGATACGGCCGAGATAACTTTCATTGTTTCTTTCCACAAAAAAAAGCAACTTTAGAATTAGCCTTGGGCACCAACTAATTCGGGGTTTCCAGACCATTGCATAGTTCATTTAAGCCAGGTTGTCTCAGCCCGCAACGATCGAACCCATGAAGTTTGTATTAGGATCTGTGTCCTTACATCGGCTCTTCATGCAGGACCATCCGAAATCAATAGAGAGAACGAAAAGCAAATCTAGAAGGGATGGTAACGAGAAGAAGTAATACAATGAATGAAGACTAGACGCATTAATGCGCTATTCACTTTTCGGCCTTTTCTTTTCGCCAATATGTACAATACCCGAAGCGATATACTTTATACTGAAGAGGGTCACTACCCAATTGCTACATCACCCCGGCTTCGTAGTTGACAGGGAGAAAACATCGTGAGGCTTTATCCGAAAGTTCATAGCGCTGACAGAAACCCCACACATCCTGACCATAAATGCATAATTACCTAGAGAAGGCCCCCAAGACGCGGAGACGCGGAGACGCGGGTTTGTCCTCCCTCCCGTCTGACGCCCAGGGGCAATATCACATACATATGTTACAGGCTTAATACCACTACAGCTCATACCACCCCCAGGCTCTGTCTCGCAGAAACCACCCCCAGTCCCGGGGAATTGCCCGGAACCTATCCACATCTGATAGAGGGTCGGGGCTGGCTTACCTACTACTTGGCTACCGATCAGTCGGCCGTGAAATGTCTTCGTCAAAACAGTCGTTATGACGTTATGAAGCGGAGAATATTGCTTAGTCGAACTAGTATGCACTACTGATGACTAAGAAATGCATAGTACTAAATCATGAGGGAATTATAGAGCCACGCATTACCTAATTACCTCCTGACGTTCACTTGGCGATGTAGATTTTGACATCAAGGTAGAGAGTTAGTTGCCCCATAGGATAACCAGTGCACGAACAAGTATCCAGTTAGGGTAGGTTTCTGGAAATGTTTTAAACTCCTGGCTCGCTTTGAACTAGAGGGTAACAAGAACCCTAGGAGGGTGTCCCAGAGAGTGGTGTGCTCCCCCCAGTAATAGGACAGGCCTGGCATGCTTGCTTGCCGTCCCCGGTCCGATTGATAACTTCCATTCCATGCCTTCGGGCCACACTGACCCGTCAACAGCATTGAACACACCGGGTCCGGGGGAGCCCCCGACCCCAGCCCAGGATTCTTGACCGACGAACGAAAACGGATGTAACCCTCCGACCCACTTGCAACGGTTGTGCCAAGGGAACTAGGTTATCTACATACTACGCAAAGATCAAGAAATCCCCCCAATGCAACCTTCAGTAACAACGTGGGGGCATGGATTTGGCTGCGCTGGTTTCAGTCATCGCACATGGTCTGTGTCAGTGTACGAACCTCGACCCGTTTGAAACATCGCCAAACATCTGGTTCCTGAAATGATGTTGGTCATGTGCTTCTAACCTGTTACTATGGCTATTTGAGTACTTGCAGAATGCTTCCAGGGGGTGATTGAGTATGAGAGATGGGCGCAGACATGATTTTGTAAGATCTTACACGTTGCTAGTGCCCGCGTTTGTTTTTTTCCCACCGGGATGCGCGACGAAGAAACGGCTATGTAACCATCTAGTCCGTAGTAAACCTGCAAGGCTGCTTGCTGTTTGCTGGGACTGGGAACGGCCGCTACGGCGTCTATCGGGCAATCCTACGAGCACGTGCGCTATCTCTCACGCAAGCGTGGAGCCATCGCTTCGGTAGTGCCCCTGTCTTCGCCAGAAGCTTGTGATTGATCCCATGTCGACAAGGGTTACGTGGTGCACCACGATGATGGGGAGGGCCTGCCTGTTTAAGGTAGCGTGAAAGATATGCTCTCTATGGTATGTGTGTGGTATCTTGTGAATGGGCAAACAACGAGCTATTACCAACGCGCCGAAGGATTCGCCTGCTAATAATACATCATTGCGACAATATATACACGGCTAATAAGCACATGTTTAAAGATGCCCGACGATCTTGGGTCATTGACAGATTCGTAGAGGTCTTGGATATCAAGCAACCACCTAAAGATAAGTCGGCTCGGCCTAAGCGAAGGAACGCATAAACACCTCGCCCGCTACGTACCTGGCAAGTGAATTATAGATATCACCAACAATCCACTTCGTGGGGGCCTTGGGGGGGCTTAGAAAAAGGGGGGCGTGCGGAGATCCACCCGTCAAATACTCAAATCCGACATCCCCAAAAGGGTAAGATCAATATAGTACCTAAGTAGACGAGCTGGGTAAATACCCCTTTCTGATTGGGTTGAATGTCATCAGCTGACACAAGAGCGCGTCTAATTTTCTTGCTGTCCTGAGACGTTGCTCGCTACTTCTTGGACGTGGAGATATGTAATTGAATAATTGAATTCGAAAGTGCACCTTTCTTCTTCTACCTGTTCATTAGCAAGTATATAAAGAAACCTAAAGTTGTAGGCTGGTTGGCTGGGTGCTTTGTCTATTGATGTAGCAGTGATCTATAGGTATAGTAACTTCACTGCCCAGTGAGTTGTTCGGTGTATATCAAGTAAGGGCATAGATTCAATTACATGATGATGCTAGCACGTACATACATAGTAAGTGACAGAAGGCATCCTGCTATACAATCTCTTGAAAATTCCCCGGGGAAGGGCTGATTAGTACTGGCGACAGTGAAGATGATGAGGGGCCACTGGGCCAAATCAAATTGTGGGGGTTTCAAGGAACAATCCGCGTTACTGCTGTTACTGGAATAGGAATACGAAGCGATCGTTTCCGAAACTTCTGACTGGCCGAAAAAGCAATACCAGGCAAAATGCCAGGCCAGCAAGGCTGAGAGGGGGGCTCAGCTGATCACGTTCAGTTTTATGCAATGCGGGGAAATTTCGCCACCCAGGGAGCGCCAGGGCGTGCGATTCTCGGGACTCACTTCATTACAGCAAATCGAGACAACACTCACGCATACCCAAGATACCATAGATAGTGAACTGCTTACAGTAAGTACTGGGTGTGTACTATGTAGTTTGGTAGACTAGTTACTAGGTAATTCGCATAGTGTTGATTCAGTGGTTTATTGGTAGATAATAAGGGCTCACGAGGACAAAAACGGACAACGCATCAACAACAAATCCAGGCGAGAAATGGCCTCCCTTCGTGGGGGATTGTTGTCTGTCTCACTGACTGGCTGGTTGGCTGACCTTTACTGACTCCAATCCCCTTGACGGATGACTGACGATAAACGAGTCAATTCCGATAATATATCTCCAACGACTGAAGAACTTCAAAAAAAAAATATTATCTCAACAGCTGATGTTGCACGCCCTATGTGTGTAAAGGAGGGTATGAGTTGGCATAACTAGGGTCACAGGTGACTCCCTGCGAAACTTGCCCTCACCGGATAGCGTGCCAATCGAGAGGCATCTACGGTAACATTATCATGCTACTGTGCGGGGTCTTGAAGAAAAGTCAAAGCCCGATGGCTCATTACCATATGGGCGACCACAGAGGCCCTCAAAAAGGAATCCATCACGAGGGCGCAGCATCCCAAGGCAATCTACCACGAAGTTACAACAGCATGATGAAGATGGACAGGTGGGTGAGTAGACCTGCAACGCACATTGGGAAGCCCAGGAGTTGCGTCACATCGCATTCTTCAAGAAGTACTATTTTGCATTGCCAGATGCTATAATCGAGTTGCATTGTGTTCTAAGGTTCTATTTGCTTAAGTTCTGTAGCCCACTATCATATCTCTTTGTTGCTGCACCAAGGTTTACGGCAGCTGTTACGGATAAGTCAATATCAATATTGACAAAATCGGCGCGTGCAGGTCAATAGAATACCAGTATCGAACTAGATCCCAGCTCCTTAGGAGTACGTAGAAGAGTAGAAGCACTACTATCTTCGAGAGGGAGAAACATCAGGTTTAACCCCGGGGCTCGGCGCTTTTACAACATTAACCGCCGGATCCATTATCCATCAACACTGAAGGGCTTGTTCTGGTTGTCTCTCGCTCTAGTTTTACTTAGTAGGGCTTTCATAAATCTCCCTAGATACCTGAGTACCTAGGGCATGTCCAGGTGGTCATCGGGCCAGACGTAGACGTATCTAGGGCAGGTACTGGGTACCTGGGTAGGTATGCTGTCAGATATGCATGGACAAGTAGTCATGTACATACCTATGTAAGTAGGTACCTAAAAATTTACCGGCAGAACGGACAAAGTTCCGGATATTCCAGAACGACAACAACTCCGGCAACTGCAGGTTACGTTCTAGGACGGGGTATGCTACGTCCACTACTCTATCGGGTATATAGTACCCTTTCGGGCGTAACCGGGACGCTACTACTCTATTTAGCTGAAAGGAGTAAGGTCTAAAGGCGCTAGATTAGTTTACGATTTTTCCAGCTCACTGGACCAATTAGGGTAATGGTGTATACGATATTATGTAGAGTCAATCGCGCTCTCACCCGTACCCATGGTCTTCTAGCCTGAGCCCTGATTGTTACCCAGACCGCTGCTGTCAAGTGATCAATCGGGAATTACATAAGGTGTCTCGAAGGAGCCGCAGGTACCTGGGTAAGATCCGCGCATCTCCTTAAGGATCAAATTGGTGTGTCTCCCATTTCCCCCTTGATCCCGCCCGCCACCGCCACCACCACCACCACTATCTCCTGTCCCCCATCTGAGACCCAAAAGGACACATACTAGCATATGGGTTGATAGAGCAGTATCCATAACAGCAGCAGAAGGTAGGAAGGGTTTCTATCTAGTGGCTCCTTATATTACATATATATCTCGGTACGTGACTTGATCAGGTACTTCGAGACTTCTTTAGAAGTAGGTATCTCTATCTGGATCACTCAGGCACAATGGTTGAATGGATAGCCAGGTACCTAGGTAGTTGGAAACTTCCAACTGTATGGCATCAGTACCAACATACTAGACATACAAGGACAGCTAGATTAATCCTCGTCGCATTTGGAAATACATATACGTACCAACGGGTACTTTCCCTTTCTTCCCCACAGTACCTACCTGGTAGGCAGGGTAGGTACCAGAGCCTCCTACTACCATGTATGGCCGCTACTACTACGTTTTGCACACCGCGCCTTCTGGCCGACTTCCTTGATCCACCCAACCCACTCACTAGGTACCTGACTTGTGGGCTCGTGGATCTCAGAGTACGAAAACGTACTTAAAAAGGTTAACTACGTAGTATGTAGTCAACTGATACCCCCTTGATTCATACATACCTATACTTTGTACCTGCTCTCACCTTGTACTTACGTACGTATCTATATGTAGGTACCTGAGTTTTTCTAGGTACATTATGCCTTGAACCCACGACTTTAAACCCTACCAACATACAGGCTAGGTATTTAAGGTACATGTTTCGATACATCCATATGAATACTTTGTACCTTCCTCCTCGGCCATACTCAACCCACTAACTAAAGTCCCCCCCAATCCACTCTACTTAGTACCACTCCTCTTTCTCCTCCCTCCTCCTCCTCCCTCACCCATCACCCATCACCCATCCCCACTTCCACCTGGGCACCCACCCTCAGATATAACCCTGGAATCGAGTAATACCTAACTAATACTTATGTACACCACTACCCACTCCTCATTCTCTCTTTTTTTCTTAACATATACGGATAATCCCTAAGTTAAAAAATCCCCAAAATTGATGTCGTAGTCCTTTTTGGTATTCACGTCCATAATACATTAGGACATATCCATCATCAATCAAGGCAATCAATTACTTCCATTACAACCCTCCCTCCCCTCCTCGTCCTCCTCGTCCCGGGCCTCATCCTCCATCCCATCGAGACGCGATCGATCGTGTTAACCGAACCTCCATTCATCTCTCACATATCCCATAGTTATTGTGGTGTTTCTGTCCTTGGCTTGCCTTTGCCTTGCCTTGCCAGCATCATTTTTCCAGGTTTACCGCATTACAGCACTACAATAATAATATTCACGGAAATATTCACGGAACGCGGAAAATCATTCACGGATCACGGTAGTGTAATCCGACGCCCCTCATCGAAAGTCACCTTAACCGCCATACTATATAACTTATAACTCATACCCTATACCCTACACCCTTTTTACACCCCTGGCATTCATCCACCATTTTTGAAAGAAAAAAAAACCCCCCCATTGCGCCAACGCGATCAAACTCTTCCCACCCGCAAAAACGAAACACTTCGGTGCAGTGGCAGAAACAATTGCCTTCAATAGGGAATAATACCAAAGTATTATCAGAGGTTATCTTCCCTACACGACTTCAGTCTCCCTACTTATCTTTACGCCTTCGTCGATACGTAACGAAACCATCGCAAATATCACCTATACGAGCAAGCCGGCCGACGGCGCACTCACACTCGCATCAGCCACAATGCCTTGTAGTAAAGCAGAAGGATTAGTCCTGACAGTGGACCCGAATGTCATCCACAAAGTCGACACGCATAATGCCCAGAATCTCTTCAACATGTGGACTGGTAAGTAGAGTCCGGCGGCATCGCGATTAGCGCCGCACTTACCACCGCACTCTACTCTCCCGGAACCCCCCCCCAATCGCTAACTAAGATACCCATGTAGTCTTCTCCAGATGTGCAGATTCGGTTGAGCAAGGGCGAAGATTAGAAAACCTGAGTTGGCGGTTATGGAACCAAGAGACTTTCTGCTGTGATTCTACTCAGACTTCCTCAACCACTTCACTACCCGCAACCGAAGCCGCAACTGAAGCCGCAATCGAACCCGAAATCGAACCCGAAACTACAACCGCCACCCTTCCCAAAGATATCCCAGAGCGGGAGATAATATCCGACCTGCCCCAATTGTCCGGCAGTGTCGATTCTCTAGTCGAGGAAGAAGCCATCGAGTTGACCACCGATACCGACCCCCTCGATATTGTGCGTCCTAAGATCGTGCGTCAGGATTCGTGTGCCAGCAGCAGTCGAAGCAAAGGTCGCGAACGTCACATCACCTCCGACCATCTAGAAAAGATGGTTGTATCCATTATCCAAGAAACCGAGCCGAATCTGTCGCCTCTACCCGAGATAACCTCGCCCGTATTAACTTCCTCTTCACCATCCTCGGAAATATCCTCTTCCGAGCAGTCAGCCAGCGATGCTTCTCAACTCTCTTCTGCCGAGACTCACGAAGCTCCTACCACTCCACCGACAGAGACTTTGTCCGATTCCTTCAGTGTGCTTCCGGAGCAAGCGAAGTCGCAGGAGCCTCCGTCAACTGGTTCACCTGCCACGACTGTTATTCGCGGATTTTCACCCTCGCAGGTCCCGTCTTTCCGTGTCACTCATGAGCCTAAGTCCATGATAGCCGACGCTATCCCCGAACCCAAGTCGTCGCCTGCCCCGAAATCGGTTCAGCCTAGAAAGCCGCCGAAGTTTGTCCTGGGCGGTTCTTCCGGCGATGAGTCTTCGCCACAAAGCCTCGAAACCCGTCAGCCGGTGCCTCAGATTAAGAGAAAGATTTTCCAGCTCGGCGGCTCTTCTGGCGAGGATGAGAGTCCCTCTCTTAAGAGTGCACTGCATACCTCGCGGCCTAACTCCTTCCTCACCGTACAGAAGAAGCAGGCGTCCATCAGCAACCAAGTCACGACACAGACCATTCAGTCTTCCAGTGATCAATCGGATAGCTATGTAGACGAGAGCGCCATTGACGACGATGACGAGGACTCCGAGTGGGAGGATTCTATCGAAGAGAGCGGCAAGTCGAGCATGGACGACGCTGTGACCTTTAAGCGTGTCCCATCGAAGCCCAATCTGACTTCACAACGGTCCTTGATTAGCCTCATGTTCGCCGGACAGGACGACAGGGCTCGGAACCTCGGCAATCACGCTTCGCAGTCGACGTCGGCTATTCCCCAACGCGCGCGAACGATGCAGAACATGTCCAATATGTCTAGGATGGTTGCCTCCCCCAATGATTCGGATGACAATGGGTTGGAAATGCGAAGGACTGTGCGGCCCACTCCGTTGAAGCCCATTAATGAGATTCCTCGGTCCGGCGCCCAACCCATTATGACGAATGCGCAGCCCCATCGTCAACAAGCCGCTCTATCTCCTCGCACGACTAGGAGAAACATGCTGGCCACAGAGCTGACTGAGTCCCTACGGAGGCATCTACTCTGGGAACGCCAGCAAAAGACGTCGACCGCCAACGCTGTTCTGAAGAGACGCCATACGTCCCATGATGTTGCGAATCTTAAGCAGTACCCCGAGAGGCCCTGTATGAAGAAGAGTTCAGAGGAGCCAAACGCCAGCAGCTGGAACCAGTACTTTAATCGAGACGCTTTCGGCGGATACCACACTCAAGGCTGGTAAACCTGGCCCTGACCTCTGGTGTTGCCTCACCCAACTTTCCAAGGGACATGAAACCTTCGACTTTGGCAGCATTCGTCGTCCTGATGTACATCCTTCATTCTTTTTTCCCCGTTGATGCATTACAAGGTGGTTTGATTTGAGCGATACCAATGGCATAAAGGGTGGCGTTTTCTCTGATGTTTCTTGATAACGAGGCATCTCATCGACCATTGTCACATTTGCATCGGATTATCGGGGGTTTGGTGTTGACCATCTAGGTCAACATCGTCAAACATGATCACCTGATTATCCATACTGTTACGCGTTCAACTACGCATGTCTATTTCTAATGTTTTCACGGCACTGAGCGGCGTTTCCATACCCATGATACCACAGTCAGCATTGCTTTTTACTTATATTCTTCTCAGCCGGTTCTTGAGCTACCATACCCCAGCTAGCTGGAGGTTAATCAAGGCGACGCGGTGTGCTCGAGAGGACCTCAGCGAGGCTTGAAAATCACATGTTGCATGCTCTTTATGTCATAGTAACGAGATTGGGGTTTGCGAGCACGGAGTCCACATTGACAAAAAGTTATTGGCGGCCAGTAAAAAAAAAATTAAGAGAAAAGCGGCAACGAAAAAGCAATGGGTTCTAAACATAGCAATCTTATCTACAGCTAAGGAACCATGAACATGAAATGAAGAAGCATTTGCCTTCACTTTGCATCAAATCGTTGAGTCGTATCGTACTACAGTGACATGTAATCATGTGCCGTATCGAAAATAATGCACGCGTAAAACAATACAATGCGAACCCAGGTGTAGTCAACATGAATCTAACGCTTGGCTATCCTACCTAAAAAGAGCATGTGCGCTTCGCTATCACATAAGACAAGTCACCCAAGTAATAACATAGCCTAAAAGCTTTACTGGACATGCTATGAGTTGACGATACGCTACGAAAGGCATTTTACCGACGGATAGGTAAAGGCAGCCTTCTAGATGGCCACCGCCTCCGCGACACCATTCATTGTCTGGTATACGTCTAACCGTTTTTCTCTCTGATCTTTGGCCCAGGCATGCCAGGGCGCGAGCAGCAACGGGATGTGGTCTAAATGTCGGCGAAATACCGACACGTTGACCGTCTTCCTCTCTCGGCCATTTCGACGACCTAAAGGCCCACTCTCCGCGGAGAATCGGCTCCCGTATGTAGGAAGGGATTAAGGTAGGATAACAGATATGCAAGTAGGGATTGTACAAAGGAGGCAGATATGGCGATCAAATGGGCGGCAATAACTCACCTACCCATATGCCCGTCAGCCCGCCTTGCCTTCTTGTTTACCGTTTTTCGTTTACCGTGTAGTTCCGAAGCTTCCCCATTCTTATCTCCTTTGTAGAGCCACTAATTGCCAGGGTAGTTACTACATAACAACTCCATGTGGAGGACACGACAAATGCGATGATAAATAATACGCGGCGCGGCGCCCGATTGGGGGGAGGCGGCCTAGCGCTAACGAATCCTCCCGTGCAAATCTTCTCTGCGGCGGTCGTTGTGATTTTCTCCCTTCCCGCCCTTCCGCTCTCGATTGCCGGGCCATACCGCAGCTGACAGCCTGTCAGCCGCCCCTCCCGTATCGCCGTGTCCCCTGCCCTACCTCTTAACCAGACTATCAACGTACTTGGTAGGTGTACTGCAAATTGCGTGCAGGACCCTGGCGCGCACACGAGGACCCTGGATCGTCACCCGATACGCCCCCCGAAAACTAGCAGCTGAAAATTCTTGAAATCCCCTATGGAATTCGTGTGAAGACTAAGACGAGAAACAAGATTGGCAATATATTGAAAAATACCCTCATGCGCCCCCGTACATTGTGTCATAGTCAGTAACTAACTGGAGAATATGGATTTTCCTCAAATTCTAGCTTGGCGACTTCATTGGCTCCTGGGGCTTCGGCTGTTAAAGCACGTTTCAATGAACGAGATCATCTACACAATTACCTAATTTTACGATTGGTTTGTTTTGGCTCTTTTTTCCGTCTCACGTTTTTGTGGCCATGGGGGTCTCCAGCCGCGGGGGCCCAACCAGCCAACATTGTCCCATAGACCGCGCTTGTCGACATCTTCATTCCCGCTCGCCCGCTCTTCCCACTCATATCCATTCTCCCGTGGCTCTGTATTCAAGGCTTGACAGGACTCAACGGGTCCGGGGTATACGTTGACTGACCCATGGGATCAGCAGTGGGGGGTTGGGGGGGAGGTCCTGCACCAAGAAGACATAATGTGGACATAAGGTGGACAGATATACGGGTATCGGTATGCTAGTTAGGTCGTCATCAAGTTCGCGTTATGAAAGGAAGTACTTAGGGTTCGGGCGACTTCAATCAATCCGATTGGCATGTACCGCGTATATCGTCATGCTTTTCCTAAAATGTTCCCCAGGCCAACGAATGATTACAAGTTTCCCCGGTACTGGTGATCATTGTGTGTGTGTGTGTGTGTGTGTGTGTCTACCCTACATACCCGCAGTGTATCTCCGAACTTACTTTGGCCCCCTTGGAGATCATCCGCGCCTGCAGGTACGAACGGCAACTGCAGGTGCCGAGCATTTCTTTTTCTTTTTCTCATCGGAATGCCTCGAATCGCTGAGGAGGTTAGCTGTTGTTGTTCTTTACGTGTCAAGGTAGCCATCATCACATCACGCATGTAGCAACCGGCTACAAACCCGGGCGGTGAAAGAGAGCACTGCATGCCTTACCCGCCGGCGCGCACCCGCCGCAGCAGGGCTATCTCCATTTATGGCTATCGTGTGTGCAGTTAGAGCTCCATTCACCATGCATCGTCTAGCTACAAGGCTGATGTATGGTCTTTTTTGCGGGCCGCATTCTGTTTTCCTGATGTCGACATCACCGCTAACTCCAGGAATCACGTACACCGTCATCACACACCGTCATCAGATCCCCCCCTCCCCCCGGGGAGGACGATAATACCCAGTAGCATAACCGAGTACTAAAGTGGCTCAGGGGTACGGATTCTCTGGGGAGGGTCATCGGGACGGTATGCACAAGTGCCATAAGTGCTGTGCTGTCGTGATACTACACACCGCAGCTAGATAAGAAAAAGGGGGCGATGACGCTCTTATATGGGTCGTCGTCTCAGGAATATGGGGAGAAATCCACCAACTGGAGGGATAAGCCTGCAAATGCTACTACTATGTAGATAAAATATTACTATGTATCTTGTGTATGTATGTACTCGAACGCGCTTCCTTGGCTTCGTGGAGGCGCTTGTTTTAATTTATCATTTGCTCGGATAATAGAGAGCACAGGCAATACCTAAGAACCCATCTGCGAATCTAATGTACGCCATCTATCATCTATAAGACTGTTACTTAACTTTCAAAAGGACCCCTACCAGCCTACATATTTACTAGATAGGTAGGTATAGCCACGCACAATACTGAATACCAACCATCCTGCCATCCTGCACCAAGCCTGCACCAACTACTGCCCTCCCCTCTTTTGCGATCCAGAGCCCCGCGTATGTATAAGAGAGGGGGTCTTATGGGCCTGTGTCTGTAGGTGTCTCCAGGGCTGTGAGATAAGTGCGCTGTCACGGAGAATTGCTATCAATCTCACCGACATTTGCATGTGCAAGATACATATGTTCTATCCTGTAACTATCTGATAGTGTAGAGCTCTAGTCACTAGCCGCCTCCTCCTCTGCGGGGGAGACCCTCCGCACATGAAGCCTCCATGAAGCCCCCTCAAGAGCCCCAATGCCCCGTAACATATTTATCTACAAATTAACTGTCTGCATCCGACGCGTATGCGGCAAGTTTCACATGACAAGTACATCGTATATGAGGAAATCCGGGGTAAGCCATAATAACATATCATCATCACCCTAAAGTGTTTGATTGCCCTAAGGCTTGATGTGGTCTTGGTGTTTTCCCCCATGCTGCCCATGTAAATGCGGCTGTGCCATGAGGTCATAATGGTTGAACAGCTCAGTATCTATTTTTACTAAAGCATGGGCATGCATGCCTAGGTGTTGACGGCGTAACCCATTACCCTACGTACATAACCTAGGTACAGACATGTATGTAGGGAGCAATCTACATACATAGATATAGTGCATCTCCAAGCCCGTTACTGCATTTAATATGGTCGGGGTATTACCTACCTAGGTACCCTTAGGTAGGTAGGTAGGCAAGTAGAATTCTGCGTAATGGCGTATTGCAGCTGAATACCACGTACTAGTCAGATCTCGCTGTCCTCACTCTATTCAGAATTTGGTAATACTTACTCTGGTATTATTATTCTTCGTAGATCACTAGAGCCTCATTACTCAATGCCTTTGGTAGATAGGTACTTGTCCAGGGGTAAGTACCTGCTAGGTAGAGGTTTATGAGGTACTTACTCAAGTACTACCGGATGCATGTACATACCTAGGTATTTATTATCCATGGATGTGTGGATGAAATCTCTGAACAACTGGACCCTCTTTCAGGTGGGACCGGCCCTTTTCCTGGTATAACGTCGGCGCCGTTACGGCGGCGGTGCGGGGCCACGAAGGGTCTTCAGGGTCCTAGTTATGCCGAGAACGGGATTAAGCGCCCGATGGCAACTGCAGACGGCCCGTTTCACTGCCCATTCCCGACCGAACTAACCCCGACGTTCCGACCTTTCCCGGCGGTTTCCACAAATTCAACACCCTCCTTCTAGAAGCTTTCCGTCCCTAACTCCCCTAACTCATCACTAGCTAGTACTTGTATACATCTCCTCGGGTACTGTCCCGACGTACCTATAGGAGAGGCCTGGGGGGAGATAGGCATATCACTATGTAGGCCGCTAGTTTAAAAAAATAATAAAAATCTATATACCACCACGTGGAGAAAGAATATCCGTCTAGCCCACTCCCGAGGTTCATATTAAACCCCATCTCAGCGCCTTACACGCTAACCTCGGTGTACCTTGCTAAAGCGCATACTTACGTAGGGAATAGCCCGTGGCCCCGTAGCAATGAATCAACGGGCCCTAGAAAGATGCCCAATCATGAAACGAAAAAAGACCGTTACTGGTCCCTGGGCTTGCCTAGGAAAGGGAGATTGCGATCTAGCCACAGAGACATGCCATGGGTGAACAAGTGTGGCGAAGAGGTAAGATTCCGTGGTTTTAATCACGCGGATTGGCTTAGAACTTAATCGAGGGCTGTCTAGATCCTCAACAATTTCTCTGCCCTGTCATGAGGCGAAGTTATCGCTGCGCGAACTTTACAGAGGCGGCCGCGGTGCGGACAGTTTGCGGGAGCCAAGTGCCATGTGATTGCCTTCTGCTAGGGAAAACCGTTGAGTTACGTCAGTGGGAGTCCTCTCGGAGGTACACCTGTGTGTGGGAAGCGAGTCAGCGAGGCAACCTCCGACCGTTCAGTAACTACCTAGATCCTCTAGTCTACATGTGAGCAACTAGGCCTTCTAATTCTAATTAGTCACACGGGACGCCGCCGTTTCTAACTATCCAACCTCTTAGTGCATATACCAAATACTACATATGCATACTTACAGGCTTGCCTCGGTACCCGTCCCGTTACAAGACATCGAAGCGATGCCAGGGAAACGTACCGGGTACAGAGCCAGGAGGTGATATTGTTACGATCTCCGCTGTTGCATGTAGAGATTACAAATAATTAACTAATTAGTTCCCTTCCAAGCCACAAGTCATGATAGGGGGCTGGCTGTTCGCCATCCCCGGGGACAAGGGTCACGTGTGTAACATCTATAGCGACGAGGAGTTTCTTCGCAGGGTGCCTCTCAGCTTGGTCCGGTGCTACGATTCAAGAACCCTGTTTCTGATATGTAAATACTGGCCAACGAAAATTCTGTCCCGCGCCGAGGTGACCCCTCCCGCCTTCGTTACATGGCCAACAGTATGCGACTTACAGAGGCCATCGTGCAATACATGGTTGCATTGGGCATGAAAAAGGGGCCCCCTATTATCATTCGCATGTTTAGTGCGTCCAGGTCCAGAAGCAGGCTTACTCCTTGCAGAGTCTGCATACCTCGTCGCTAGGGTGTACTATGAAAGATACTACATGCCACTTTCATGGTCTATTCGGGCTTAAGGTGTATTTCGCTGGGAGTTTTCTATACACAGAATACTCGACTGGTCAGAGTGGTCCTTGGGAACTGTAGGGCCAGAGTACACTTCCAACAATAGGAGTTCACAGCTTGCCTGATGCCAATTAATCCAAGTTTGATAGATAGGGGGTAAGTGATGCATATAGTAAAGGAGGCACAAATCAACATATTTTCTACCCAGGCGCATCTCATCAAGCTGTTTCCCACTGACGTACTGGCTACTGTATGGTATACTGGATCTTTTGATAATCTGCAGACACTCGTGTGAAGCTTCAGGGCCACTTGTTGACTCACCTTAGCAGCCTGGATTGCCAGTAAGCATCTAGACATCTTGTCCCATCCTAGCTCGTCCAGGTATTGCACAGCTATTCATGGCTAAAGGGTCTTTTTGGTAGATGCTTAAACCCCAATAGAAGGACATACGCACGCATCACATATCACGTAGCGATTCTAAATCTATAATACATACCTCCTAGGCTGGTTCACGCCGCAGGCCATATTGCGCACTCGCGCTGGGCCTCTCTGGCCCCATGGGGCCATATACATATACATCTACACCGGCCTGGATCAGGCAATAGTACCCAGCCCACTTGGGCACATCGAGAACCTCTACTTAGAGACGACTGAGCCCTGGCACTTCCCTTCAACTGGCCGTGAGGAGAACGCAGGTGGAACTGTCTACTGGACAACGCGCCTTGGGCTTGATTTTGCTGGATAGGTTGTGGGATTTCTGTATCTAGCGTGAATAGTCCTAGCCCAGCACGGCCTTATGCCCCATGCGAGGCTGACTGAGGGCTGCTACGCAGCCCTCCCCCGCCGTCAAACAATACAACAACAACATTGCAGGCCATTACATGGTTGATCTCGGCTGGCTTTGCTAGCGGTTAGAACGAAACCGAAATACTTCCTGAAAGCGGGACATTGATGCTGATTATATATACACAGGAGCTAGGATGCCTTTGAACATCCTTCAAAGGTCCATCAGCACTTGCCAAATCCCGCTCGTCACCCCGAATCCTTATATCGTACTTCAGGAAGACATAGTTATTCTTGTACACAGTCACCTAGGTAAACAACTCACGACCTCCTAGCTTATAAGAAAGCCTGAATGGAAAGTATACCTAGACTCCATATCAAGCACCCTCTATTGTTTCACCGAGCAAGTCACCTGGTTGGAGCCTTGCTGTAGCTCATTCCCGGTCCTATAAGTTACGGCAGTGCGTGTATGTGGCTTTTATATTATTAGTCTCTGTAGGAAGAAGATGAATAGGGCACCGGTATCGCGCTCGAGTACGCCCCTGTTTCTGGAGATGGTCAGACAGGTCAGAATAGTGGTGTTTGGTTGGAAGACCACGTCACCCTACCCGGGAAGATCCCCTAGTTCATGTATAGGTAGTCACTCACTCTGTTACCAGTATTACCCCCTTCCCTCTTTTGCGATGAAAGATTAATTTACCCTATTCCCATCTTACACTAAGACCTTTCGTCTATCTTACGATTCAACTGAACGCAGTAACTAGGGATAGGCCCCATCTACTTGCGGGAAGCGCTGCCATAACTTGGTTCTAGGGACTGTATATTTGGAAGGAACCATTGGTAGCTCTCGTGTACATACTTGGCTTTCTTGCTAATTGAAGATCCATAGTAGTCGACACGCTACGCTCGCAAACGACCGAGCGATCCTCAAGTTGCCCACCAGCCAAGGTCAGCCAAGGGGGGTGTGCCGGTGGCAGGGCAGGATTTATACCCGTCTACGCGTCTAACAGTTCCAGGACGCAGAAATTATGCATCAACCCAAGGTATCTTGATCTAGCTATTGGGGATAGAGCGGCAATGGGAGGATAACATTAGTCATGTGATAAAAAGCAATGTCGCAGAGGGCCAGATGTCAAAGAATAATAGTACATAGGGTGAGAGGCGCATGAAGAGGACGGAGTCTCGCAGTAATTATAGTATAGGGTTCATATATAATAGATGTGACGCCCTGGCCTGTACTGAATAGAATGTGGTGAAGCCCCTTATATCCCCTGACACCAGAGCGATAAACAATTTCCCACGCAAGAGCTCGAAGGGCAGTAATATGTAAGTATAAGCTATCCGATGAAAGCCTAAAAGACTGTAGGTAATTACTTAATCAACGACATCAAGACTTTGGCACTCAATCAAATCAAATGCTTATGCCAAATACCAGGAGTTTGATAGACCTCGACTTCTGCCTTAGGTATTGGACAGACTATCATCTTGTACTGCAGCCTTCTAGGTTCCTATGGGGCATTTAAAGGCGGGAAGATGAATAAGCGGTGCGTAGGTGCAGGCGTGAAGGATAAAGACGGGTATAATTATTGTTCACGTGTAAATGAAAGAGAATAATGATAACGCAATGTATTAAAGGCCATAGGATGTATTCATGATCCAAACCTGGCGTCTTGTCGACAGGTGCCACCCATAGCGTCACCACCCCTTAATACCTTTAGGGCGGCAGGCTGGTAATAGGGGAAGGCACTTACATAAGCCATCCGATAGCCTCTTTTTCCCTTGACCCACCAAAAAGTGCTTATCTGCTTATCTGGTCAATTAATGATAAGAGTGGGATGGGACTAGTCACCTTATCTTATCTGCTAGCCTCAGGAAACCCCCCACTTACCAAACAGCCACCCGCACCTGGGTAGGGTTTATCTGCCCCGTCCATCAAATTGATATGGTCAAGCCACGGTCTTTCTTATCTTATCACTACAAACCTTGGAAGAGGGAAAAAATATTAAGAATTTTAGCGAAGAAAAAAAAGATTGTGTGTGTGACTTCCACCCGAAGTGACCCACACTTTACACCCTCACTCTCACACACTACTAGCACCACTTTCCTCCTCGCCTTTACCCGCCCAAGCCCTTGTCCACCCATTCCCATTGATTGATCGGTTGATTGATCGATTGACCTGGGTAATTTTCCGTTTTCCGTGGATCCGCAACTTCGATTAATTTTGGTGTGAAAGAAAGACGACTGACAACACCACCACCACCACCACCAACAACAGCCTTCCTCGTCCTTCGTCACTTCACCCTATTCTTCTTGGTCGCGACAAGACACCACCAACACAATGGCGATCAAGCACAACAACCAGATTCAGAAGAACCGTACGTCCTCCCCCTCGCTGTGTATCCCATCTCCCATCTCCCATCTCTCCAGGCTCTAGGAAATAGAAATGGAAAAAGAAAAAAGAAAATTGTGGAGAAAGGGAAAATTAAGAAGAGAAGGAGTAGGAGGAGGAGGAGCAGGAAGAGAAACGCAACAGCAACACGCAACACCAGGAAATGGAGGGGGGGAACAGAGATGCAAAAAAGATGGAAAAAGAAAAAAAAATTGGAAAGAAGGGAATTGATCTCATGAGGCTGACGATATCGATTTGATTCTAGACTTCCGTAAGGATTGGCAACGTCGGGTTCGCACCCACTTCGACCAGGTAATTATCACCACCATCACCACCATCTATCTATCTATCTATCTATCCCTCCCTCGTTATCTTCTTGTTCCTGACAGTCGAACTGACATGCACAAAAAACAGCCTACGAAGAAGATCCACCGTCGTTCCGTCCGACAAGCCAAGGCTGCTGCCGTCGCTCCCCGTCCCGTCGACAAGCTGAGGCCTATCGTCCGATGCCCGACCATCAAGTATAACCGCAAAGTTCGTGCTGGTCGTGGTTTCACCCTGGTTGAGCTGAAGGTATGACAACATCCTATTAGTACTACTGTTCCTACACTTTTTGGCGTGTCTGTCTATCTGTTTACTCACACATCACACCCTTTCCATAGGAGGCCGGCATCCCTAGTCTCTACGCCCCCACCATCGGTATCGCCGTCGACCACCGCCGTCAGAACCTCAGCGAGGAGTCCCTCGCTGCCAATGTCGCCCGTCTCAAGGCCTACAAGGAGCGCCTGATCGTCTTCCCCCGCAAGGGCGCTAAGCCCAAGGATCTCGGCACCACCGTTTCCAAACTCGGCGCCTCCCTCCCCATCGACCCTCTGTCCAACGCCATTACCGAGATTAAGAAGAGCGACCTTCCCTCCCCTATCGAGGGTGGTGCCTACACCGCCCTGCGGAAGGCCAGGAGCGACGCGAGACTGCGCGGTGTCCGGGAGAAGCGGGCCAAGGAGAAGGCCGAGGCTGAGTCGGCTAAGAAGTAAAACATGGGCGGCATTTGAAAAGGAGGGGGGGGGGGCGTGCCCAGGAGTACGGACGGCTTCATTCACCTTCTGCTTTGGTCGCGTTGGTTGCGTTGTTGTCGCATGGCTATCGAGGGGTCTGGCCAGTCGTTGTTCCTACGCAGACGCGGGGGGAACCTTATATCACCTCTTCTCGACACAAGGCCGAAGCATTATTGCATCTCTCTCTCTCTCGGTTTACTCTAGGTCGTTCTCAATGGGAAAATTGAAATGGACAAAAGGTTAACGTTACATGACATGTGTGTTTATGAGTGACTACATGGTTTTGTTTGCTATTTACTTTGCTCTATTCACTTTGCTATTCGCTACTATCTCAGCAACATATCATCTCACGCAGTGCCTGCTCGGTCAGCCAAAACCAAATCACCGCCCTCCTTGAGAATCTGTTGTAGAATGTCCAAAGGTAACGGCGCCGAATCGTCCGGGCTCAACCTGGCCAGTTCGTGAATAAGCACAAGGCCATTTTCCCGGTCTACCTTGGTCAGCGAGGCCACCTGCTTTGGGTCCACCTGTTGCGGCTCCAGGCCTAGGTCTGTCGTCGGACCCTTGCTTGCATCGCCTGGTGCGCCCTCGGAACTTGGCGGAGCACCGGGACCATCTGTCACGAGCCCTGTGGTTCCCTCTCGACCCTCGAGGATGTTCTTCCCGGTCACCGCCTCGGAGAGCGCCTCTAACAGCTCGCGGTGCTGCATCAGCCCCGCGACGACCTTGGCCCCCGCGTCCGAACGCACCATCAGTGCGAGCACGAACCACACCTCCGACCGCAGCAGGGGGTATTTCTTCTGCGAGCCGAGGAACAGGAGCGCTCCCGTCAGCTGGGCATGGCTCGTGTAGAATCCCTCTAGCGACTTGGGGAGGCTCCTGCTGCCGCTCGGGCCGGAAGTCGCCCCCGGGTCTTCTTCGGTAGACGGCGCGCCGCCCGATGGGAAGATCGAGGATGTGTCCGTGTGTAGCACCCGGCAGACGCTGAGCACCGCGCGCGCCGCCTCCATCTTTGTCGGCTCCTGATCGGTCTGCTTGAACACGTCCATGAGCACGTGGATAGGCGACTGGTTCTCACGCGCCGGCGCAGTGGGGTCGGGCGACGAGCTCGAGGCGGGATTCACGACCCGTCTTACGTTCCCTGGGCAGTTCACCAGCAGCAGCCGTGTAAGCGATACGGCGGCAAACTGAACCTGGGGCTGTGTGCTGATTTGCCATAGGCGGGGCAGCGCCTGAGCATCGAAAATGCCCGCATCGCCGATGGTTACCTTATTAGCGGCGGGAATCGAGAGGTTCTTTAGAAAGCTGAGCGTAGAATGCAGGAGTTGCGCGTCTGTTTTCGAGGCGTCGGAAAGAGTGGCAATCAGAGGCTTGTGTACGGCGGCCGTTTCGACGAGCCAGACACACGCGTCATCCGAACGGGCAATGTTTCCCAGGGCGAGACAAGCCGAGCTCTGCAGCTGGATGTGGGGGGAGGAGATCCAGCCCCGGAGGGTCTCTACCTCGGGGCCTTCGAGGGTGCATAAGGCGGCGAACTGAGAGTGCGCCGAGAGGTCGGCCAAAACTTGCATGAAGACGGACTGGACTTGTTTCAATTGCTCCAGCTCCTCGGAGTCCAACTGCGAACCGACTTCGCGGCAGAACCGCGAAAACACCTGTAGGAACAGAAGTATGGCGTTCGGTTTGTCCAGGAAGGAGTCCTGGAATTGTTGATGTGCTAGGTAAGTCAGCGCAACCGACGCCTGCCCGACAAAGTCCTCGGGGTCGGCCAGCGACTCCTGACCAGCGGCCAATTTGACGAGGATGTAGGGTGTGTCGGGGTGGACGAGGTTGGCTTCCGGTTCTGGGGATCGGTTAGCATGCGAAGGCAGAGGGCCGAGCACGACGTGGCACTCTTTTCGGGAGATATGATGTATATACCTTGGCTTGCTACAAGTCGTAGTAGCTTGCAGATAATGCTCATGGAGGCCACGGCATTTGGATGTCGCGGGCCCGATATCAAGTCGACGAGTTTCGTGTTCAGGCCGGCTTTGTATGCGGCGACTTGGGCAGGTTCTTGTCGGACGTTAGAGGTTGTGATACTGCCAATAGCCAGGCTAGTAGAGATACTCACCATAGTCAACGCATATGTTGAACAGCACAGGAACGACGAGTAGAATATAGTCATTGTCTTGGAGTAGGTTCACGATCTTGGGTAGACACTCTGCCTCTACTAGCCGCTGTCGGTTTTTGTCTGATGTGCTGATCAGTGCTTGCTCTACTTGATACACATGGGATATGGCACCTACCCGTGTCCGCACATGCATTCCCGATTACGCGGAGGCTATGAACAGTAAGAGACCGCCTTGTCCCGGTTTCTCCGATGATCCCCATGAAGAAGTCAAGTAGCTGCGATTCTCCCAGCGGTATTCTCCAGGCGGCTAGCACGAATAACGATTATTAGCAGCCTTTCCTCGCTATGTGGCCTCATCATACCAGAGCAACCATCGGTGGTTCCGCAGCCGAGAGACAAAAGGGGGTCAGGGTTCGGCCACTAGGTTCAAATGAGGCTCACCGTCTCTAGCTCCGTTGCCAATTTTCTCAGCGACAGCATCGAGCTGCTCCGAGCCCGTTTCCCGCAAGTGTTTCACGGTAGCAAGGACGGGACTTAAACTCTCCGTCCGCAACGACGTCGTCTCGCCACTGGAAAGGGAGGTTTGGTCGGCCTCTTCCCCATGGCTGCCATCGCCTTGCGGCTGCCCTGTCAAAAGTGCGGGGCTGCTCGAGAAGAGCTGCTCGATCTCGTCTGGAGTCATGATCCGTACTTTGTTCAGAGAAATTTTCCCATGAAAGTATTGGCGTTGAAGTGTGCGAGGACCTCTAGAGTCGTTGAGAGTTGGAGGCAAGGCCGTCTCTCTGTTTACCACCGTCTAAGGTCAGTATGCCGCCGCCGCAGTGTACAAAGCACAGTGTTTGCATTACACCTAGCTTGTCTCACTAGAGTCAGGAAAGCAGTGATTCAGCGAGCCTTATGCCATGTATGGACTGGGCATCTGCATATGGCATCAACTTGTCGTTCACCACGTACGTGTACCTCAGTTTATAATATATGAGATCACATGTTTATCATTAACGCAGTGTTGCATTATTGCATTGTACGTGCATACCGACTTACTGGGTACTTCGCCAGCTCTGTTTAGGTAGCAGCTGTCAGGCAGCTGTCCAATAGCTGTACAACATTATAAAGTGGTTCCTACACGCGATCTCACTCACCCCTACTTAAGCACCCTTCTCTACCAATCTGCTTCCATCTCCAGGTGCCCCTAGAACCCCTATCTTCCTTTTTTCTATAACAAACCATCACCTTAATGAATTTGGGGTTTCCAGTTCGATACCTAGAGCCCTAAGTAGCTATTTGCCTGTAGTTATCTATAAATGGGGCCCACCACATGTGCACTTCACTTTTAGGTGTTCCTAAAGTCCTGCGTTCATCTCATCGGGGAATGGGTACGGCATATACCTACTGGTTGTGCCAGATACAAGTCGGGTATCAGCATTGACATCTAGACATATTGCGATTCTTCGCACGTCTTTTTAACTCCTTGCGTCTACTCATGATTACCAATTTCATCATACACCAGTCAGATTTGGGGTCAATACCCTCCAAGACTACGGTCTCAATGCTCTGTCCCTTAACCACGAGGGGTATTACGCGCTGTGTGCATTGTGTCACCCAGGCCTTCCTGGGTTGCTTTCACGTAGTGTTGACTGACTGGTGCTGGACTTATGTTTCAATGCGTGACAGACACGGTCTCTTCAGCCAATATACCGAGCCCCTGGACCGGATCATAATGCAAATCCCAGGTCTGCAGCGAACAACGATACTACACCTATAGGCGCGTGAGGGTTGCTCTGCCGGGCAACAAGTTTTACCGCCATGGATTCACACGCTGTCTTCGGTTGAGAGCGCATTCTGGTTCTTCCCCGGCGCGCATTACCGTGTTACAATACAGTATAGAATACCGAAGGTACAATGGGTGCGTACGTCAAGAGCAGTTCGAACCATACTGGATGTAGATAATGCCACTTCTAAGTCCTAGATACTGTTCGATCACTGTCAACGCATAGTGGCCATTGTCTTCGGCAACCTCGCTTCTTAATCAGGTTAGATATAGTTTTGGAGGAAATCCTCACTACAAGTGTATTATAACGCATTTGCCATATGTTATGAATTTCAAAATTGTATAGTGTGTTCGAATGCCAGAACTCCAGATCTGGATTCTTATAGATCGTCCTTCCCGCTCCTCTTGGCCAACCCTGCCCCAGCGGCTTGGGCTTCGGCTAACCACATATTGCCAAATTAGAAACCCGATGATCTTTGAGTATAAACCAACAACTTAGACCGAGCATAGTTCGTTCGTTTGGTTTTCCAATTTCAGGGTCAATTAGTATCGATCCCTTACACGCGAGGCAAGGGGTGGCAGTCAGGAGGCAGACCGACGTTCGTCGCACATTGTCCCCGGCTCCCTGTCTATGATATGCGGCCGTATAAAACCACGATATCTCATAAAACTTTGTTGGTGGTTCGTGGTATCACAGACCGGTTCCTAAAACATGGCACGGGTAGCAACGCCTTTCCCGGGGCGGAGTGACCACATATAACCATGGCCACGTCCCAATGTTGAACAAGAGCACGACTGATAATCTCCGCCCTGAGCTGTGTAACGGGTAGGATTAACATTACATGAAGCAAACATTCTTAGAGTATTAGCTTGTACCATGGTGCCGTACCAACGGGCCCTGGGGCTGTCTGAAATGAGCGCTTTTCCGTGTCAACCTATGCAGTAGCGGAGGACAAGCTAGTTTAACACGAGACGAGTTCGGAATGGCCGTGGGAAATGAGTAATGATGTTTGCGATACGCAAGCGGATGTTGTGGTATATATAGAGGTATGAGCAGCCGTCTGGTGTGATGAGAAAGACTCTACAACCCTTTCGGCGAATTGATTCTCCAGGTAGCGCAACCGATATGAGACTCCTAGTGATTACAGCCCTTTTTACCCTACCGGTTCCCTTCGTGCTGGGTCTGGACGATAGCGACGCCAGTGGCGACGTCCCTCCGGGCAGACTGGCCTGCGCAGCAACCCCCTCTGAAGA